>OY720425.1:57074983-57703197 GCA_963082815.1 Melanotus villosus
ACATATCTTTGAGACCTGTGGAGTACTCGTTTAACTTTTTCGTCAGTAAAAATAATTAAGCTATTCATTCAAATATTTTAGAAATAAAATTGTTTTGGCTCACTTAATTTAAGACTTAACATTTTGACATAAATTATTCATTGTTCACTACGAAAAGATCTTCGTTGAAAATAAATCCAATGTTATTATGAATGCTAAAATAAGATGGTTGCAGGTGTTTAACGATTTTTTTATTTCCACTGTGATTGTAGATATTTATATATCAAATTATAAAAAACGAATACATTTTAGGTGGATTAATTTATACATTTAAAAATTTGCTATTGAAGCTTCTGAAGAGTGAAATCACTTATTTTACAGAATATAAGTGAACACAAACTAAAAAATTTCTTTAAAAGGCATAGAACAGTTTTCTTTCACTCAACGTCTAAACAATACTAAAAACTGAAGATTTAAACTATTTTGTAGTAAGGGACTCAAGAACAATGAGTCATGTTGTACCTATTGTTCAATGTTATTAGTACAAGCATTTTGTGTTGACATCTATTTAGCTTAAAACTAAACATTTATTATTTGCGTTTAGTTCTTTAAGGTTTCTGTGAGTCATGGGATTTTTTTTAAAGTGTGTGAATTCTTTTCGACTGAAAATAAATCAATGTTATTATGAATACTAAAATAGGATGGTTACACGTGTTTAACGATTTTTTATTTCCACTGTGATTGTAGATATTTATATATCAAATTATAAAAAAAACGAAAACATTTAAAAATCTGCTTTTGAAATTTCTGAAGAGTGAAATCACTTATTTTACAGAATATAAGTGGACACAAACTAAATACTTTCTTTAAAAGGCGATCCATAAAATATTTATTCCTAGATTTTGAAAAACTTGTTAGCAAGTTAGCCTGTCCAGTCGTTCTTGTTTGTTTAATTAACGAAATGGTTTCAGGAACATTTGTATCTTCGTCAATAAAATATTAAGGCTCATCGGTGTTTTAATGCGATATGTAGAGCATTGTTCCTACAATCTCTTGCCATCGTATTTTAGAGATTTATCTTCGTACCTTTTACTGATTCAATTGTAGATATACGGAATTTAACTTTATCAGGGAACAATGAAAACAGACCCTAGCCCTGCAAAAGAGTAAATTTAAACTTCAATAACAAGTTCAGCCATTGAAACAACGAACAGCGTTGCAGTCTGCATTTTAAAAATCCGGAATATGATAAAATCAGAAATAATAAGAAATTTCTCTTGATTAAACAAATCTGCATGAACATGACCCATTAATTCAACTTGTTTACTCTTACTCGTGAACGATCGGCTTTTAGCTAGTCCACTGTTTTCGTCGTCTGTGGCGTCCACGTAATAACATCTTCAATATTCACGTAATTCCCGGCTGGTATGTGAAACACAAACCATCCGTCATTTTCGTATAAAACTTTGTTATTTGAGCTGTTTAAAAAATTGACATTGTTATTAACCAATGTGAAAGGCTAGTTTTCAAAAGAAAGCTGACGTATTTGAAGTGTACATATTATACCTGGCTGGTAAAGTTCACCTCTTCATTTTAGCTGTAACCTGTATCTGCAACAATTTTTTTTATTCGGTTTCGTTAAAAAATATGAATACCCCTATTGTACGAGAGATATATTATAATAATGACTAAGAATGTGTGTTCGAACCTCCAAGTAGCTATAGTATTCAGAGTTTTCTTAGTGAAAGTGACGGGGATCCTTTGAGTAAATTGATTTGTGTACGCTGCAGTCCGATGTTATAATAATTAGCGATACCTCCATGTCAGTAAAAGTACTAATTTATTTATTATTTTGTCGATAAATGAATAATTTTATAGATGTATTTCTTTTGCGTTTACAGATAATATTTTTCATAGTTATTAAAAGAATAACACTTCCAAATTAGTATTGCGTCGAATATGTTTTTCTGTCTTCACAACGTTGAATTTTTAAACGGACTCTTTACAATAACGTGGAATTTTTAAAAGCTAAATATGTTAGGCAGTTATTTTTCTTGAATATCTGAATTCCTTAAAAGGCAAATTAATTTACGTGTAAGAAAATCATTAATTAATTATTTTGTGTTTACAAATGATATTTTTTGAGACAAACATTACCAACAGAAAATGATAGTCGGGTTTAACAGCACGATTAATTTAAAATTAAATTTGCAAAACGTTCTGTTATTCAAAATTTATTAAATAACGTACCCACAGTTTTGTTTTATAAATATTTTTACGTCGACAATAACAGATTTAAATTTTTAAATGTATGCTTTCTCTTGTGCCCAAGATTTTTAGAAAAACAGTTTTATTTTTAATGCTAAAAGTTAATAATGTCTTTTTGTTTTAAATTTTATGAAATAAGCTGTACTTAAATTTCAATTGTGAAGGTCAAACTTGAGCCCTGTGAAAGGTTTTAGCTGAGGTTTGCAGATGTTTATTGCATTTTTCGTAAAATACAGGAAAGCTACAAGTTGAAACTTACTGAAACAAGACAATGGGAAAGATAATAGTAATGACAATGGGTTTGACTCATTCTTAACAAAATACCCGTACGTATATAGTTAGGATGTCGAACTAACTAGTCAGAAAACGTCCCTGTGTTGCCTTCGCTTGGCATACGTTTTAGTGGTTTTAGTGTTAAAACATTCAAGGTGGACTTTACGAATCTATCAATTTCTGGCATACTAAATTTGTTCAAATATGGGTTTCTTAACGCTAGTAGATATTCTTAAGGCTGATTACACAATTTGTCTTAAGATGTTATTAGAAGACGTTACCAACGATAGACCTGAAGTTCGTACTTTATATGAACATATCTCGTAGAGCGAGGGCTACATCTTCCAATTACTTTAGGGGAATCTACATTAAAAAGAGTAAGTTTATAATGAAATTAATTTATACAAAAGTGGAAGAGATCATTGTAGTCCAATTATTCAGAAATAAAAAAAGGTTTTATTTCTTTTGAAAAAATTTTATATTTTTCAAACGTTTCGAACGTTAAAGTTCTTCGTCAGTGGGAATAAAATATATCTAAAAATGAAAATACATAATTAAATATTAAATAAGTGAAAGAAATAATAATAACTTAGATTTGGTCCATATCTTCAATTTTATATTCAGAAATTAATTTATATTTTTTATAATAACAAATATTATAAATTGAAGGTTTACCAGGAATAAACCGAAAATAATAGCGAATATACGAGAAGTGCCGTAGATTTTATCGCTAATCTCGATTTAGTCTATTTAATTCCCCTTCTCATACTTCTAATATTTTTAATAACGGCAGATTCTTGATATTAATCTCCACAAAGAAAAATGAAAGAAACAATTGATATTAAGCCCTGACGGAATACCGTATACTTTTATTCAAAAAATTATCTAAAATCATGTTTTAAATTTTTATTTTAAAAATCGAATTTCCCTAAGCGTTCTTTTATTCGAAATTCTGTTTTATCATTTTAGCGTGGGAAAAAACTATTGATAATAAACACGTTACCAAAATGCTGATGACTAACTGTATTTAATTTATAGGAAATATCGTAAAGTTCTTAAAAATATGTTTCTTCTTAATTATATGTATATGTTAAAAAATTACCTTTGCTTTACAGAATGCAGTAACATTCAATATGTTAAAACCGTCGCCATGCCTTCGGATCGAATCGGGATGTCGGCGCTCAAACTTCAAAGTAACGAAAATTTCTTTGCACGAGATATGATGCGGTTCCAGGTGGACCACATTACACTTCCTACTGGATATGGAACTCTGCCACACTTATGACTTATTTTTATTTAATTATGAAGACACGTTTATTACTTAAAAAAGCATTGTTATCATATTAATCAACATTTTAATTATATTCTGATTAATATTTAATCTCATAAATTGTCAATCCTCTGCCTTTTTGGAGTGAGCGCGATTTTGCAAATAAAATGAATAATTTTATAGCTGTATTTCTTTTGTGTTTACAAGTGATATATCCTTTTAAACTTTTCAGCCTGAATTAAAAACATTTCGTAGGACGATGAAAGGTACCTATTGTTCGCAATAATCCCTGACGTCATTTACGAAATTTTAAGCTTTGATTGACAGGTGTAAACAGACAAGTCAATACCTGCGTTTCTTTTTTTAGTTTTTGGGATAAACCGCTGATTGATCTAATTAAACCGTGCTTTTTCGTGATGCATTATGCATATTTATTTAATCCGCGGATTGATACCGAATCCGCCGTACACCTGGTTAAATTGATAACTTTGATTAAAGATTAATTCAATATGACCTTTATTGCTCTCAGACGCAGCCCCGCCGGTTCCGGGACCCCACCCCATTTGTACAGTGTGAGAGTGAGATAGATTGATAACCGCTAACCTGATTGGTCTAGTCTTGATTTAATTCCAAGATGGCCGCCGCTTTTAATCCAACTTTTATTCGATCTAATTAAATTTGATTGATTAATTTGATTAAATCCAAGATGGCCGCCGTTTTTAATCGAGATTTTAATCGAACTTTTAATCGACCTAATTAAACCGCCGATTTTAATCGAGATTTTAATCGAACTTTTAATTGACCTAATTAAAACCGCGAATTGATCTAATTAAACCGCTAATCCCATTAAATCGACCTAAAATTCCGCGAAATGATCTAATTAAACCGTTAATCCAATTAAATCGACCTAAAATTCCGCGAATTAAACCGCTAATCCCATTAATTCGACCTTGATTGCGCAATCGATTAAATTGATTGACCTAATTAAAAACAAAATGGCCGCCCAACTGTCAGTATTCTACTTGCCACCATAAACCTTAATATATTGTAATCATTTTTGTGGGTTTAGCAAGGTTTTAATGAATTTTTGTTGATTTTTATTTAAATTAAACTGAATTTAGGTCCAAATTTTTGCTTATATTCTGAAAATCTCATACTGCCTGTCCCAAATTTAAATTTTGAAACATAACAAAATAATATTGTCTTATTCACATAATTTTATTTAGATTTGGACGGAACTGGAGGTTCTACTCTATGGTAGCTGATGGTTTTACAAAATTTTTATAGTTAAAAAAAACGTAGAAAGTATGTAACAGCTCGAAAGGTTTTGTATGAAAGCATGATGCGTGGGTTTGACAGATTGTATAGTTCAGTCGGGTAAATGTCTATAGTGCATTCGATCTCGAAAACCTTCATCCTACAGCTCGACGGTATTTACTTGAACCGTGTACGAATAACATCAGGAACAGATTTCATTCTATTCCTTTTATACTTACTTGTTTTGTCCAACTCTATTGATTTAACGTGCAAACGCTCTGATGACGAAGGTTTTTTTGAACGAATGAACTCTACTATAATATAATATAGCGTAGCTAGCTAATTAATGCGAGTTCGATTCACAGTGGTGACCAAGATTTACTGTAAAACTCTTTGAATCTAGCTTGTCGTAAGAACTAGTTTAAGGCGTTAATTGAAGCTGGTGAAGCGTAATGCCAAGTCCAAATGTGGGCTCATCATCAACCCATCACGCGTGAATTGTCTAAGAAAACTAGCTCCGAATGCAGGGTTGCGTTTTCTTCTTCCCTCACTTTTTTGTAAGCCAATGGCCCTGTTGGGGCTCTGAGCCCTTCTTGCTTGTATGTTGTATAAGAGGCTAACCTTAGATATTGAAGGAAAGAAGATTACTCGAAATTTGAAGGGATTGAGAACAACCGGGACTCCAAGTTGAATGTGTCCTCTGAAACACGAGCTTCTATAAATTTTAGAGAACTATCTGCTGTTTTTTTTATTTTTGAAAGTAAATTAGTCGAGGGGCAGTGTTCTTCCCTCGGTTCCCGCATTGTTAGGGGCGGCAGTCTGAAGGAGTCAAAAACACTGAGGCTCATACAGGTTTGGGGTATTGAGAAACTGGTCAAGGCATGTAACCACTATCGTGATGTATAGTTTGTTCGTTCGGGTCCGCAATTTCTGCTTAACTTCTTAAGTTTACAACATACAATAAAAGTATTATGAACAGTTAGAAGTCTTGCCATAAACACCCCTACCAGGCACGGCTTTAAACTGTTCCCGCAAAGTATTTTTAACATTTTATAAATTAATTTTTCTATTTTGAGGCAGCCGTAAAATTGTTCGAGTTACCATAGACCATAGTTTTATTTAAACCTCATAATCCACTAAGCTGATATACAATGTTTCCAGGATTTTTGCGCAAATTGTTGAAATTCTTGCTGATGATCTATCCCTCTAGGAAACCAGAGATATTTTGTAGAATTTATCATCGTTTTGTGGCAGTTTGATAGATATTTTGTCAAAATGATAGAATGTTACCAAAAAGGCATTTTTGAGGTTGAGGTAATCTTAAAGGCATTCCAAGGCAGTAAAATAGAACGGCAATCTTTTGTCTCCTAACTTTTGAAATTATGGGCTTTACTAAGGTAAGAAATAGCTGAGGTAATTTTGTGTATCAATCGAAGACAATATACGAAGTAGTATTAAGATTACTAGCCACTATTGTTGTCGATGTATTAGCCATAATCTAAGCTTGGCAGTGCTATAACCATTAGTATTATTCAACTGGATTTCGTTGAATATAGAGGGCTTCTACCACTTATAGGAATTGTTACCATATCACTTTTGGTCTTCGTTGTTTTCCACATTAAAGTTCGCACCGATCTTAGTAGAGAATTAAACCCAAGACCTACAAGGATATTGTTAATCCTAACATCGCCCTAACTAGCATTTTTTTTTAAATTATATAATTCAAGGAAAAACAAATTTGAGCAATCGTTTGGACTTGTTTAAAGACTAAAAAACGCTTCTGCAATTTTGTTATATAACTCTATTTTCAGTAATTTGAGAAGCTTGTCGTAACAAACGTTAAAAATAATTTAGGCTTGAATATTAAATTTATGTACCAATCATAGGTGGTGCCATGGGATTTCTTGTAAAACCCCGACGGGACATAAAATGTGAAGCTAGAAAGCAAGTTGAATTAAAAATTAAATTCAGAATTTTGGGGAAATATGGGCAATGAAGAGATTTAACGAAAATATTCGCCAATGAGGCAATATTGTAGGCAAAACATAAAGAGACGGTTTCTCCTTTGAGGATACGATAGCCAAATTGAATTCTTTGGAATTTTCATTCATTTAAATCCACTGTCTTCAACACTTTGCTAGTGCTAACACTTCGAGGGGAACTTTGTGGCACTTTTTCATCGTTTTGAGTCAGTCTAGCCGATATTTTGTGAAAGATATTGAAACGAGTATTGAAAATTACCAAAAAAACATTCTTGAGGGAGTTGAGGCAATCGTGAGGGCATTCCATGACACTAAAACAGAAAGGAAACGTTTTATCATCCCTTATTGCGATTAGGGTTGCCATATTTTTTCGATGTATCGATATAAATGTCTATATGGAATTCTAAAAATATTCAATTTAGTTAGTGACGATATATCCATGTTTTAAGATTTTTCATTTATAAAATAATTCCATGAAATAGAAAGGCAATGTTTCGTCCCTTAATTGTGATTAGGGTTGGGAAGTTTTTCGATATAAGTATCGATATAAATGTTGAAATGGAATTCTAAAAATATCGATGTTTCCAAATATGAATTTAATTATTGGTAATACATCAACTCGATATTTTAAGATTTTTCATGTATGAAATAACTTCATAAAACAGAAAAGCAATTTTTGTCCCTTAATTGTGATTAGAGCTGGGAAATTTGTTCATATATTGTTATAAATGTTGAGATGAAATTCTAAAAGTATCGATGTGTTATTTAATTATTGGGAATTTATTGAAATAATCGATATTTTAAGATTTCTTAATTTATAAAATAGAAAGGCAATGTTTCGTCCCTTAATTGCGATTAAGGGCTGGTAAATTCTTTCGATGTAAATATCGGGATCGGAAATATCGATGTATCAGTTTAATTATTGGCGATATATGGAAATAATCGATATTTTAAGATCTTTCCAGTTTTTTCCCTGATGAAATAATTCCACAATCCATATTTCGTGAGGAAACTATCAGATTACAGTATGTGCAAAAGTTTATTGTTGATAGATGGAGTATTTAATGAATCAGTAGGTATATCAATTTATCCAGTACATTGACTAATATGATAGGGCGCCTTAAGTATAGGTATTTTCGATTTTTTTTTATATCACGCCGACGTAATTGCTATAAGCAATTTATTTTATAAAAAATAGTTGCAACATTTCTTTTAATCTCTTTGGTAATTTTTGATTCGTGGGTAGATTATGTTATTCGTGTCCTTGTTACAGCTTTGGTCTTCAATAATGAACTTTGAGTGGTAGGTTGATGGGAAAATGTTACTTGCGAATATTTGGATTTTCTCTGATTGTTTAATTCACTTAGTTGTGTTATGATTTGAAAAGTGCGCTTGTTGCTATGTTGACCTATTTCACAATTTGAAATATTTAATAATGATGCTTTGTATTTACATTCGATGATAAAGAGCTTTAATTTGTGGAAGTAACCATGGTTAACAATTAATACGTTTATTATGGTCCGATTTTCTTGTGAATTAGGAATTTTAAGCGCAGAATAGTTTGTGTGCGAAAATCTTAGCAAATGACTCACTCTCTGAAGGATAACCTGTACTTTTGTTAATGCACCTCTTCAACCAAAAACAGTAAGATTGCATCAGGTTTTAAATAGGCAGATGTGAAACATCCGGAGAAGCTGAATTACCTCAGATGGGCCCAAAAGTAGAGAAGTGCGAGGTGTATTTAAATTCGAAAAGGTGAGGTAGGCACGTGTCGAACGCAATGTAAGCAAACCATACCGTAATACCAAGTATGTCAATGTTAGGTCAATAGGCGAGGTCGGTCGGCATATGACTGAATCTCGTAACAAGGCCCCAAATCAGGTGACTTAATAGGGCACATGTACTTACATAACCTTAAAAGATGCACCGTTTCAGTCGACTGGAAGTTCACGACGCGAAAATAAATTGCTTTTAAATTGTTATACGGCTAGAAAGAAATTAGTAATTTGAGATTTGGTCCCATACGTTTTTAATATGCGGCTGTGAAAGTTGCTGGTTTCTTAACTTTCCTCTCGGTTCGCCGTGCACATTTACACGAAGCAGTGTTGAAATAACTGCATTTTAGGTTAAGGACGTAGGAGGTAAAATTTATTTTTTTTACAAATACCACGTAATCTGTAAACTATTTTCCTTTTTACACTAAATATGTACTATGTATCTAATGACCTAAATATACAAGAATTTCCGAAGGTTTCGTCCTTAATTCTTGATTATTCATTAATTATTAACAGCTTCATGTACAGATATTGATATTACTTTGGTCATATCTTCAGGTATTGAAGTCGCTCATGAAGATGCTTATAAAGAATGAAGTTAGGTTTAGATTTAACCTCGGATTTAACGTTAGCACAGACGAATTATGTCAAGTGATAAGAATAGTAGGGCAACGCATATTACAAAGGTATTTGTTTTAAATTTCTTAATTAAAGTAACCTCGTTTATTTCAACATGCGTAATTGTTAATCTATATGACCTTACCAAACAAATTAGCCTGTTAATTTTGTGCTTCCGTCATTGGACCTTAGGATAATCAACCTGTATACACAGACTTTAATTTTACTACAAAAGAATTTTGAGTTAACAAGATTATTACCAAATTTTTTTCTGGTAATCATCCAATAAGCTAACCACTTTCCATCTCATTAACGGTTGAAGAGTGCAGTAGCCCGTAATATCTGGTAATCTAAACCCATAGAAAAATGTACCGAAGTGATAACTTGACCTCCACTGTCCGTTGACCTTTGTTGAATAAATGATAACAATTTTCTGATTAGCTTTAAGATAAAGAAAGACTTCGCCTAAAGTAATGTTTTATTTTTTTTTCAGTTAACCTTTCCGGCGTTGGTCGTGTTGATATGTCAAATTTCGAATTGTTGAAGGTGCTTGGAACAGGAGGTAAGTTTTTATCTGTTACTGACAATTTTGGTGTTATTATCATCATTAATAATAAGTATTTTGGTTAGATGTGACGCTTGTGGTTATATTGATTTCCGATTTGTCTGGGAATTCGTTGTATTTTTACCTCGTGCAAAAAGAGATTCTTTTATAACATGTAGTCCATTTGCATTGGAAAATCCTTATATTTTAATAAGCCAAATTTAATTCATCGGCAAGCCATACGAAATTAATTAATGATATACCTATGTAATCTGATTAATTTTAAAATTAATAAATAAAATAATCGAATGTGATTGACCTTCTGTGAGGGTTTTCTAATATTTATTCGCCGAGCAATAATCGTCAATGATTTAATAATAGGTGGGTAGGATTAATAAATTTGTACAATCGACGCAATCCTAGCAACTAATTTATTGGACACCTAAAAAGATTAGACGAATCATTTGAATTGAGATATCTTTGATTGGCAAATAAAACAGCAAGTTTATTTGGGAACTTTTGAATTATTCATAATCCTTTCGTGTAGTATAACAAGATTGTTAGTTTAACATTTTAAAACGTAGAAAATTATGATGAAGAGATTAATTATTGAAAATCTGCAATAAAAAGTTGATTAGTTATAATTTACATGTAGCTGAGTTTTTATGGCAATGAATGATGTTGCAAAAACTTTATTTTAAGTGCATTTGGTGGAGGTTGTTAACTGTAAATTGCATTGAAAAAAGACAGTTCTAAAGATCTGTTTAAGATAAAAATATTAATTGGATTTGAATCGTTTGTGGAATTTTCAAAATTCCACAAAAATATTTGCCTGAGAGGAAGTGTTTGTCATTCGAATTTCTGTTTGTAAACATTGATAGTAAGATAAGCTTTGTTTTTCTTGTGGTTTTCAAAGACGTTCCCAGATCGAAAACAGAACTCATTCCCATCACAGGGCTTTTGTATGTCATTCGGTGGTAGATCTTCTGTACGAGTATATCGCACTGCCTGTCATGTTTTGTGCATAAATGGCGCAACCTCTGATTTCCTTTGTATTTGGGTCTCATTTCGGAACAAAAGTGTGCCAAAAATAGAATCCTAAGTGTATATTTTGTATCTAAAATTAACCAAGTTATTGTGATTGTTACCGTTCATAAGAAGTCGAATTTATTTTGTTTGGTCGTCACAGGTTTGATAATTATCGATAAACGCTAATTACGCACGAGTGCTTAACAATCACGAAAACAAATTAGAGAATTAAGTTTGTGTCGAAGGCCAGGCAATTACTTAAAACGGGCGACACTGGCTTACGGGGTTTCTGGGGCTTCGAGTTGGTATGCTGTTATATTTGCATGTGGCTTATAGTCGAGTTTGGTCTGCTTAACATTCTTGTTGTGACAGAATTTTATCGTTATCTGTCGTACAGGCAACATTGCAATTAGCACTGCGTAGTCTTTAAATAAACTCTGAAGTTATACAAGTTCACATAAACATTGTGTTCCTGATTAATTTTAGTTCCCTTTGAGCATTACGAACCCCCCCCCCCTCACAAGCATATTGTTGACAAACTGATAACTTCGGTTAGGGCGAGGGATGGATTATCATTCTGGGAACGTGCCGTCGACTGTGGTTTACTAGAAATTTTAATTTTCGGGTAATGTTTATATGATTTTTCTAGGAGGCTTGGAAAAACGTGTTAAGTTACAATATCCATAAAATTGGCAAGGTGAACAAGGTTATAAAATAAATTCAAATGAAAAATAAAACTTATTCGCATGTTGAATAAACCGCAAGTAATTTATTTAAACTCATTTTTAGGTTCAAAAGTTACATTTAAATCCGAATCTAATTTAACATAAATTGAGATGTAGGAGATAGGTTTCAGTTTCAATAATTTAATTTAATGGATTATCCTTATTAAGTATTTTTGCTGATATTTGTGCACAAGAAACAAATTTGTTGTTACTCTAGTTATACTTTTATATCAGTTCAAAAAACTGAATATTATGCAGTTAAATACATACAGGGTGTCCCCGTGAGGACGTACAGTTCAATCAAACAGTTGTTCATTTATAGAAACCTTCACTTTAAAAAAGACCCAGGAAACCTTTGTAAAATGTAGACATTGGGACTTACTCGGTGAAAAGGATCCCCTGTTGTACCTACCATTTCTAAAAGCTTGGGGTATCCTGTGTAAGCTTTCTGAACAGCCTCAAAGGCTATAATTACTTATAAACCCCGTACTTTCGTGTACGGTAAATTTATTAATTTTGTCTTGAAATTCAGTTAGTTTCAGACAGGTTTGGCCCGATTTAAATCAGTTGATTTTAATCACGGTTTAAGATTTTAATCACGATTTAGAATTAGTTGATCTTGATCACAACTGAAATCAGTTAATTTTAATCTTCTTCTAAGTCTTCTTTTAAGAATTATTATCCTGTTTATTTCCAACTTTACTTCATTGACGATGATGTCCAACTTTACATACATCTTTTTGGTGATTTACCTTGACTTATTTTACATGCTGGTTTTCCAGCTCACTATTCTGGCCAGGCGGTGGGGTTCCATTCTTTGGACGTGGCCGTTCCATGCTTTTTTCTTCATTTTGATCTTAATTTAAATTAGCAGATTTAAAAAAAATCTAGCGTTGATTTAGACTGCAAAAAAATAACGAATAAGAAAGTTTGAATTTTTTATTTAAAAATTTAATAAATATTAAAATGAACACAGCACAAAACTGTTCTTTTATTCCATGATATTGTATGTGGAAAAACTAGGCAATAATAACATAAATGAAAACATCAATAATAAAACAAGTTTATCAAAGTTCAGCTGTTGTAAAGAGCGTATTTGGAAAATGATGTTTGAAGCATAATTGACATAATTGTTTATTGGAAAAAATGAAAAACTATTTTAATAAATATAAATAAACAACACAATTATTACGAAATCGTGAATTTTTCGAATCCTGGTTTGAGAGTTTATTAATTTTGCCTTGAAATTCAGTTAGTTTCAAGCAGGCTGGATTTCTATCAGTTGATTTTAATCACGATCTAAAATAAATTGATTCAAATTATGATTAAAATCAGTTGCTTTAAATCTTGATTAAAATTAGTTGATTTGATCATAATTAAAATCAACAGATGTTTTTAATATTTGTCGCTGATTTAGATTGTAAAAACAAGAAAGAAGAAGTTTGGATATTTTATTTAACATTTGCTAAATGTTAAAAAAGTAGAATGTAGAAAGTGTAATAAAAAATGACATAAATAAAAACATTAATAAAATAAGTTGAGCGGTTTTAAATGATGTATGTATTTGGAAAATAATCTCAGAAACTTACCTAATTATTTATTGGAAAGTATTGAAAATTATTTTAGTAAATTAAATAAATTGAACTACATACGTATTACGAACATTTGTCAAAATTGCAGCAAAAGGCAAAAGATCATGGTTTTTTCTAGCCCTCTTTCAGATCTGTTTCAGACGATTCGTTTTAAGCTTTAGTGGTTTTACGATGAACTGTTTTAAATAGCGTATTTGAAAAATTTTGCTTGAAAGTTAATTATTTATTTGAAAAAAAAAATGAACAGTATATTTAATTAGTACGAAAATTTGTCAAAACTGCAGCAAAAACCAAAAAATCATGATTTTTCCAGTCCCTCATTCAAATCGGTTTCAGGCGTTTCAGGGCTTCTCTGTAAGTTTTAATGATTTTACGATGAACAGTTTAAATGGAAACTTAATTATTGAATGGAAAAAATACAAAATAATTTTAATAAATTAAATTAAACAACACAGTTATTAGCAAAATTGGTCAAAACTGCGGCAAAAACCAAACAATCATTATTTTTTCCAAGTCTGTTTCAGACGATTCATTTTAAGTTTCAGTAGTTATACGATGAACCCCTGTTCGAAACTTTATTATTTATCAGCAACAACCGACACATTATGATTTTTTCCAGCCCCGTTTCAGATCGATTTCAGACGATTCGTTTTAGGTTTTAACGGTTTTAAATGGCGTATTCGGAAAATAATGTCTGAAATTTAATTATTTAATGGAAAACATGAAAAAATAATTTTAATAAATTAAATTAAACAACACAGTTATTAGGAAAACTTGTCAAAACTGCGACAAAAACTCAATTTCAGGCGGTTTTAGGCAGTTCGTTTCAAGTTTCAGTGGTTATATGATAAACTTTTAAATAGTGTATCTGAAAAATATTGTGTGAAACTTAATTATTTATCCGCAAATCAAAAAAATCATGATTTCCAACTCTGATTTCAAATCGGTTTCAGGCGATTCGTTTTAAGTTTCGGTGGTTATATGACGAACCTTTTAAATAGTAGGTATATCTGGAAAATAATGCCTGAAACTTAATTATTTTTATTTTAGAAAAAATTAAAAATTATTGTGTTAAATTAAATTAAACAACACAAGTATTACCAAAACTTGTCAAAACTGCAGCAAAAAGAAACACATCGATTTTTCCATCTCTGTTTCGGGAGTGTTCGTTTTATGTTTTAAGGTTTTGTGATAAATGGTGTATTTGGGAAATAATGTCTGAACGTTTTAATGAAAAAAATCAATAGGTATCTTAATAAATCAAATTAAATACGCACTTATTACAAAAACTTGCCAAAACTGCAAAACAATACTTTCAAAATTTCTGACAGTCTTCAAGTTAAGAAAAGGCCTTATAAGTAAATCCAAAATACCAAGAGAAACCCACAATACCATCAGAAACCCAAAAGACCTTCAGTTCTCCTGCCAAAACTACGACAAAAATAAAAATTATTTCTTCCAACCCTCTTTCAGATCGGTTTCAGACGATTCGTTTTAAGTTTCAGTTGTACGATTAACCCTTTTAAATAGTGTATCTAGAAAATAATGCCTGAAACTTAATTATTTATTGGAAAAGTAGAATGGCGTCACTTGATACCGCCATTTTGTTTTTAATTAGGTCAATCAATTTAATCGATTGCGCAATCAAGGTCGAATTAATGGGATTAGCGGTTCAATTCGCGGAATTTTAGATCGATTTAATTGGATTAACGGTTTAATTAGATCATTTCGCGGAATTTTAGGTCGATTTAATGGGATTAGCGGTTTAATTAGATCAATTCGCGGTTTTAATTAGGTCAATTAAAAGTTCGATTAAAATCTCAATTAAAATCGGCGGTTTAATTAGGTCGATTAAAATCTCGATTTAAAACGGCGGCCATCTTGGATTTAATCAAATTAATCAATCAAATTTAATTAGATCGAATAAAAGTTGGATTAAATCTTCGATTAAAAGCGGCGGCCATCTTGGAATTAAACCAAGTATTATAACTAGACCAATAACGTTAGCGGTTATCAATCTATCTCTCTCACCCTTCGTACTGCACAAATGGGGTGGGGGGCCCGGAACCGGCGGGGCTGCGTCATAATTAATCAGAACAGTAAAGGTCATATTGAATTAATCTTTAATCAAAGTTATCAATTTAATCAGGTGTACGGCGGATTCGGTATCAATCCGCTGATTAAATAAATATGCATAATGCATCACGAAAAAGCACGGTTTAATTAGATCAATCAGCGGTTTATCCCAAAATCTAAAAAAGAAACGCAGGTCTTGACCTGTCTGTTTACACCTGTCAATCAAAGCTTAAAATTTCGTAAATGACGTCAGGGATTATTGCGAACAATAGGTACCTCTCATCGTCCTACGAAATGTTTTTAATTCAGGCTGAAAAGTTTAAAAGGATATATCATTTGTAAACACAAAAGAAATACAGCTATAAAATTATTCATTTTATTTGCAAAATCGCGCTCACTCCAAAAAGGCAGAGGATTGACAATTTATGAAATTAAATATTAATCAGAATATAATTAAAATGTTGATTAATAAGATAACAATGCTTTTTAAGTAATAAACGTGTTTTCATAATTAAATAAAAATAAGTCATAAGTGTGGCAGAGTTCCATATCCAGTAGGAAGTGTAATGCGATCCACCTGGAACCGCACCATATCTCGTGCAAAGAAATTTTCGTTACTTTGAAGTTTGAGCGCCGACATCCCGATTCGATCCGAAGGCATGGCGACGGTTTTAACATATTGAATGTTAGTGCATTCTGTAAAGCAAAGGTAATTTTTAACATATACATATAATTAAGAAGACACATATTTTTAAGAACTTTACGATATTTCCTATAAATTAAATACAGTTAGTCATCAGCATTTTGGTAACGTGTTTATTATCAATAGTTTTTTCCCACGCTAAAATGATAAAACAGAATTTCGAATAAAAGAACGCTTAGGGAAATTCGATTTTTAAAATAAAAATTTAAAACATGATTTTAGATAATTTTTTGAATAAAAGTATACGGTATTCCGTCAGGGCTTAATATCAATTGTTTCTTTCATTTTTCTTTGTGGAGATTAATATCAAGAATTTGCCGTTATTAAAAATATTAGAAGTATGAGAAGGGGAATTAAATAGACTAAATCGAGATTAGCGATAAAATCTACGGTACTTCTCGTATATTCGCTATTATTTTCGGTTTATTCCTGGTAAACCTTCAATTTATAATATTTGTTATTATAAAAAATATAAATTAATTTCTGAATATAAAATTGAAGATATGGACCAAATCTAAGTTATTATTATTTCTTTCACTTATTTAATATTTAATTATGTATTTTCATTTTTAGATATATTTTATTCCCACTGACGAAGAACTTTAACGTTCGAAACGTTTGAAAAATATAAAATTTTTTCAAAAGAAATAAAACCTTTTTTTATTTCTGAATAATTGGACTACAATGATCTCTTCCACTTTTGTATAAATTAATTTCATTATAAACTTACTCTTTTTAATGTAGATTCCCCTAAAGTAATTGGAAGATGTAGCCCTCGCTCTACGAGATATGTTCATATAAAGTGCGAACTTCAGGTCTATCGTTGGTAACGTCTTCTAATAACATCTTAAGACAAATTGTGTAATCAGCCTTAAGAATATCTACTATCGTTAAGAAACCCATATTTGAACAAATTTAGTATGCCAGAAATTGATAGATTCGTAAAGTACACCTTGAATGTTTTAACACTAAAACCACTAAAACGTATGCCAAGCGAAGGCAACACAGGGACGTTTTCTGACTAGTTAGTTCGACATCCTAATTATATACGTACGGGTATTTTGTTAAGAATGAGTCAAACCCATTGTCATGACTATTATCTTTCCCATTGTCTTGTTTCAGTAAGTTTCAACTTGTAGCTTTCCTGTATTTTACGAAAAATGCAATAAACATCTGCAAACCTCAGCTAAAACCTTTCACAGGGCTCAAGTTTGACCTTCACAATTGAAATTTAAGTACAGCTTATTTCATAAAATTTAAAACAAAAAGACATTATTAACTTTTAGCATTAAAAATAAAACTGTTTTTCTAAAAATCTTGGGCACAAGAGAAAGCATACATTTAAAAATTTAAATCTGTTATTGTCGACGTAAAAATATTTATAAAACAAAACTGTGGGTACGTTATTTAATAAATTTTGAATAACAGAACGTTTTGCAAATTTAATTTTAAATTAATCGTGCTGTTAAACCCGACTATCATTTTCTGTTGGTAATGTTTGTCTCAAAAAATATCATTTGTAAACACAAAATAATTAATTAATGATTTTCTTACACGTAAATTAATTTGCCTTTTAAGGAATTCAGATATTCAAGAAAAATAACTGCCTAACATATTTAGCTTTTAAAAATTCCACGTTATTGTAAAGAGTCCGTTTAAAAATTCAACGTTGTGAAGACAGAAAAACATATTCGACGCAATACTAATTTGGAAGTGTTATTTTTTTAATAACTATGAAAAATATTATCTGTAAACGCAAAAGAAATACATCTATAAAATTATTCATTTATCGACAAAATAATAAATAAATTAGTACTTTTACTGACATGGAGGTATCGCTAATTATTATAACAGCGGACTGCAGCGTACACAAATCAATTTACTCAAAGGATCCCCGTCACTTTCACTAAGAAAACTCTGAATACTATAGCTACTTGGAGGTTCGAACACACATTCTTAGTCATTATTATAATATATCTCTCGTACAATAGGGGTATTCATATTTTTTAACGAAACCGAATAAAAAAAATTGTTGCAGATACAGGTTACAGCTAAAATGAAGAGGTGAACTTTACCAGCCAGGTATAATATGTACACTTCAAATACGTCAGCTTTCTTTTGAAAACTAGCCTTTCACATTGGTTAATAACAATGTCAATTTTTTAAACAGCTCAAATAACAAAGTTTTATACGAAAATGACGGATGGTTTGTGTTTCACATACCAGCCGGGAATTACGTGAATATTGAAGATGTTATTACGTGGACGCCACAGACGACGAAAACAGTGGACTAGCTAAAAGCCGATCGTTCACGAGTAAGAGTAAACAAGTTGAATTAATGGGTCATGTTCATGCAGATTTGTTTAATCAAGAGAAATTTCTTATTATTTCTGATTTTATCATATTCCGGATTTTTTAAAATGCAGACTGCAACGCTGTTCGTTGTTTCAATGGCTGAACTTGTTATTGAAGTTTAAATTTACTCTTTTGCAGGGCTAGGGTCTGTTTTCATTGTTCCCTGATAAAGTTAAATTCCGTATATCTACAATTGAATCAGTAAAAGGTACGAAGATAAATCTCTAAAATACGATGGCAAGAGATTGTAGGATCAATGCTCTACATATCGCATTAAAACACAGATGAGCCTTAATATTTTATTGACGAAGATACAAATGTTCCTGAAACCATTTCGTTAATTAAACAAACAAGAACGACTGGACAGGCTAACTTGCTAACAAGTTTTTCAAAATCTAGGAATAAATATTTTATGGATCGCCTTTTAAAGAAAGTATTTAGTTTGTGTCCACTTATATTCTGTAAAATAAGTGATTTCACTCTTCAGAAATTTCAAAAGCAGATTTTTAAATGTATTCGTTTTTTTTTTTTATAATTTGATATATAAATATCTACAATCACAGTGGAAATAAAAAATCGTTAAACACGTGTAACCATCCTATTTTAGTATTCATAATAACATTGATTTATTTTCAGTCGAAAAGAATTCACACACTTTAAAAAAAAATCCCATGACTCACAGAAACCTTAAAGAACTAAACGCAAATAATAAATGTTTAGTTTTAAGCTAAATAGATGTCAACACAAAATGCTTGTACTAATAACATTGAACAATAGGTACAACATGACTCATTGTTCTTGAGTCCCTTACTACAAAATAGTTTAAATCTTCAGTTTTTAGTATTGTTTAGACGTTGAGTGAAAGAAAACTGTTCTATGCCTTTTAAAGAAATTTTTTAGTTTGTGTTCACTTATATTCTGTAAAATAAGTGATTTCACTCTTCAGAAGCTTCAATAGCAAATTTTTAAATGTATAAATTAATCCACCTAAAATGTATTCGTTTTTTATAATTTGATATATAAATATCTACAATCACAGTGGAAATAAAAAAATCGTTAAACACCTGCAACCATCTTATTTTAGCATTCATAATAACATTGGATTTATTTTCAACGAAGATCTTTTCGTAGTGAACAATGAATAATTTATGTCAAAATGTTAAGTCTTAAATTAAGTGAGCCAAAACAATTTTATTTCTAAAATATTTGAATGAATAGCTTAATTATTTTTACTGACGAAAAAGTTAAACGAGTACTCCACAGGTCTCAAAGATATGGTGATGACTTTAACTTAACTCTATTTGATTGTCCTGCAGTGACAGATGTTCGTTTGCCATTTTTTATTTTAATTCTTAGTTCACATGTTAAATACCTTTAACGGATGTTCACCAAGCGGCCAGATCTTTAGATAACCGACCATCCCAGGCTTCTGCTTTTTATGACGTAAGTTACAGTTTGTTTGTATACACCGAGTAATTTTTCAGAATATCTTCGACGAAATCGTTGGCCATATGATAACCGGTGTAGCGCCATCGGGCCGAGAAAGTTCTACAGAGTAACGCTATGTTATGTGATTTTTGTTAATTTTATAAACTACAAGCATCAGAGTTCCAGGAAGAAAATTAAGACCTCACAGCGTGAATTGAGAAACAAATCAAAGATTTTTTCTACAGTTGAAAAGCCACCAAACATTTTTAATAGCGGTTTCAAAACAAAACATTTGATTTTTTGTTAATTTATAAATTACAACTGCTTTTAAATTTTCTTTTTTGATTTGAAAAACAAATCAAAGAATTTTTCTGCGACTGAAAAGTTACAAAAAAAAAATTAATAGTTTATTCAAGCAAAACATTAGGTGATTTAAATTGTTATATGATTTTTTTTTTGTTAATTTTATAAATTACGATTGCTTTTGTAATCTTGATTTGAAAAAACATAATGGATGTTACTATGATTTATTTTATTCAAGCTGGTTAAAGATTTTATAAATTACAATTGCTTAATATTTTTTTATTTTAAATAATGTACAAACTAAAGAGAAATTTGAAAGATGGCGTTTCGTTTTAGTTTTTGATAAATTTAAACATGTAAATTGTAAAGTATTGGAAAATAAAGTATGTTCATTAAAAAAAAAAAGCTCTAGAGTGCCTTGAAAATTTGTTTTAAGTATGTCTTAGGCTGTATGTTACATATGAAAATCATTTCCAGCAAACTGTAGCATTATTTTATTCGGACATACTGGTAGGTATTCCCAAAGATATATTTGAACATGTAAAACAAGAATCTCGATCAGGCCAATACATTTTTTAAAATGTAATAACCCAAATGAAGCTGCACATTTAAAGATTATTTGAAATCAGCAGTTATAAATAAAAAAAATAAAGAAATCAGTACCAAAGCTAGATGATTATCAATTTGAACTTGTCAGATTCTAATATTGAAAAATTGTTTGGAATACCGGACGATACAATTTATTATACAACCAAATCAGGAATTAATATTCAAAATAAGTAAATTGATAGACACAAGTGATTTGTGTGTACCTATATTCAAATTTTGTAAAAGAACCAGTAATAGATTTGTAGTAAATTCGTTGAATAAGGTACTTACACAAAATCAGCTAGTGTTATCCTTTTTATAGATACATAATATTGAACTGTTTGATAAATTAACTCTTACCTTTGAAGTAGAAGTACGTAGGGGAAAATGTAAATAACGTTAGCGTTATGATTGATTTCAATAAATTTGATGATCTGAGTCACGTATTGGGAGATATGGTTTCAGGGCAGCCGAATTCATTGACACAAGCGGTTTCGGTAAAAATCGCCTTAATCACAAGTTATTGTGCTGGTACATACCGGGTGGTGCATTGTCTCACGCACCATAGGGATTTCAATGTAAAATGAATTTGAAAGGCTTAATTCAAAGAAAGGGTAAAGAATCTACAAGAATTTAAAATTGAAATTAAAGAGTAAATCAAATGATCGTATTATAGTTTATTATGATAAAGCTGTAGCGTCATTTTTATTCGGACATATTACTTGTAGCTATTCCCGAAAATATTTTTGAACATGTAAAACAAGAATCTCATTCAGACCAATACATTTTTTTTTTTTAATGTAATAACCCAAATGAAGCTGTACATTTAAAGATTATTTGAAATCAGCAGTTATAAATAAAAAAAAGTGAATACCAAAGCTGGACGATTATCAATAATAAATTGAGAAATTAAACAGCACTTTCAAAACTTACCTCAAAGCGTACTCTGGGAAATACCAAACTACCGCGGCCCCCATCAAGACTTTAACTAAACTCAGTCTAGGATTTCATCCCCACCTTGAAAATTCAACTTCTTTTATTTTCAAGTTATTTGTTAATCAGCTGTTCAGATTTTAATAGACGATTCCAATCAAATCAATTTAATTAGTCCAGTCAATTTAATTAGTTCAGTCATTTTAATCAAGGTTAGGTTAGCTTAACATGTTACGTAAATAAACTATTAAAATAGGTAAATTCAAATCTTGGCCATTTGTTACAGGTATGAAGACATTTTAGGTTAGGCTCGGTTAGGTTAGCTTATTTCAAGGTAGGTTAGGTTAGCTCATTTCAATCTAAGTTAGGTTAGGTTAGGTTAGCTCATTTCAATCTAAGTTAGGTTAGGTTAGGTTAGCTTATTTCAAGTTAGGTTAGGTTAGATGATTTTAATCTAGGTTAGGTTAGTTTTTTAACGTTTTATTTAAACTAACCTAACCTAAATTAAAATCATCTAACCTAACCTAACTTGAAATAAGCTAACCTAACCTAACCTAACTTAGATTGAAATGAGCTAACCTAACCTAACCTAACTTAGATTGAAATGAGCTAACCTAACCTACCTTGAAATAAGCTAACCTAACCGAGCCTAACCTAAAATGTCTTCATACCTGTAACAAATGGCCAAGATTTGAATTTACCTATTTTAATAGTTTATTTACGTAACATGTTAAGCTAACCTAACCTTGATTAAAATGACTGAACTAATTAAATTGACTGGACTAATTAAATTGATTTGATTGGAATCGTCTATTAAAATCTGAACAGCTGATTAACAAATAACTTGAAAATAAAAGAAGTTGAATTTTCAAGGTGGGGATGAAATCCTAGACTGAGTTTAGTTAAAGTCTTGATGGGGGCCGCGGTAGTTTGGTATTTCCCAGAGTACGCTTTGAGGTAAGTTTTGAAAGTGCTGTTTAATTTCTCAATTTATTATTGATAATCGTCCAGCTTTGGTATTCACTTTTTTTTATTTATAACTGCTGATTTCAAATAATCTTTAAATGTACAGCTTCATTTGGGTTATTACATTAAAAAAAAAAAATGTATTGGTCTGAATGAGATTCTTGTTTTACATGTTCAAAAATATTTTCGGGAATAGCTACAAGTAATATGTCCGAATAAAAATGACGCTACAGCTTTATCATAATAAACTATAATACGATCATTTGATTTACTCTTTAATTTCAATTTTAAATTCTTGTAGATTCTTTACCCTTTCTTTGAATTAAGCCTTTCAAATTCATTTTACATTGAAATCCCTATGGTGCGTGAGACAATGCACCACCCGGTATGTACCAGCACAATAACTTGTGATTAAGGCGATTTTTACCGAAACCGCTTGTGTCAATGAATTCGGCTGCCCTGAAACCATATCTCCCAATACGTGACTCAGATCATCAAATTTATTGAAATCAATCATAACGCTAACGTTATTTACATTTTCCCCTACGTACTTCTACTTCAAAGGTAAGAGTTAATTTATCAAACAGTTCAATATTATGTATCTATAAAAAGGATAACACTAGCTGATTTTGTGTAAGTACCTTATTCAACGAATTTACTACAAATCTATTACTGGTTCTTTTACAAAATTTGAATATAGGTACACACAAATCACTTGTGTCTATCAATTTACTTATTTTGAATATTAATTCCTGATTTGGTTGTATAATAAATTGTATCGTCCGGTATTCCAAACAATTTTTCAATATTAGAATCTGACAAGTTCAAATTGATAATCATCTAGCTTTGGTACTGATTTCTTTATTTTTTTTATTTATAACTGCTGATTTCAAATAATCTTTAAATGTGCAGCTTCATTTGGGTTATTACATTTTAAAAAATGTATTGGCCTGATCGAGATTCTTGTTTTACATGTTCAAATATATCTTTGGGAATACCTACCAGTATGTCCGAATAAAATAATGCTACAGTTTGCTGGAAATGATTTTCATATGTAACATACAGCCTAAGACATACTTAAAACAAATTTTCAAGGCACTCTAGAGCTTTTTTTTTTTAATGAACATACTTTATTTTCCAATACTTTACAATTTACATGTTTAAATTTATCAAAAACTAAAACGAAACGCCATCTTTCAAATTTCTCTTTAGTTTGTACATTATTTAAAATAAAAAAATATTAAGCAATTGTAATTTATAAAATCTTTAACCAGCTTGAATAAAATAAATCATAGTAACATCCATTATGTTTTTTCAAATCAAGATTACAAAAGCAATCGTAATTTATAAAATTAACAAAAAAAAAATCATATAACAATTTAAATCACCTAATGTTTTGCTTGAATAAACTATTAATTTTTTTTTTGTAACTTTTCAGTCGCAGAAAAATTCTTTGATTTGTTTTTCAAATCAAAAAAGAAAATTTAAAAGCAGTTGTAATTTATAAATTAACAAAAAATCAAATGTTTTGTTTTGAAACCGCTATTAAAAATGTTTGGTGGCTTTTCAACTGTAGAAAAAATCTTTGATTTGTTTCTCAATTCACGCTGTGAGGTCTTAATTTTCTTCCTGGAACTCTGATGCTTGTAGTTTATAAAATTAACAAAAATCACATAACATAGCGTTACTCTGTAGAACTTTCTCGGCCCGATGGCGCTACACCGGTTATCATATGGCCAACGATTTCGTCGAAGATATTCTGAAAAATTACTCGGTGTATACAAACAAACTGTAACTTACGTCATAAAAAGCAGAAGCCTGGGATGGTCGGTTATCTAAAGATCTGGCCGCTTGGTGAACATCCGTTAAAGGTATTTAACATGTGAACTAAGAATTAAAATAAAAAATGGCAAACGAACATCTGTCACTGCAGGACAATCAAATAGAGTTAAGTTAAAGTCATCACCATATCTTTGAGACCTGTGGAGTACTCGTTTAACTTTTTCGTCAGTAAAAATAATTAAGCTATTCATTCAAATATTTTAGAAATAAAATTGTTTTGGCTCACTTAATTTAAGACTTAACATTTTGACATAAATTATTCATTGTTCACTACGAAAAGATCTTCGTTGAAAATAAATCCAATGTTATTATGAATGCTAAAATAAGATGGTTGCAGGTGTTTAACGATTTTTTTATTTCCACTGTGATTGTAGATATTTATATATCAAATTATAAAAAACGAATACATTTTAGGTGGATTAATTTATACATTTAAAAATTTGCTATTGAAGCTTCTGAAGAGTGAAATCACTTATTTTACAGAATATAAGTGAACACAAACTAAAAAATTTCTTTAAAAGGCATAGAACAGTTTTCTTTCACTCAACGTCTAAACAATACTAAAAACTGAAGATTTAAACTATTTTGTAGTAAGGGACTCAAGAACAATGAGTCATGTTGTACCTATTGTTCAATGTTATTAGTACAAGCATTTTGTGTTGACATCTATTTAGCTTAAAACTAAACATTTATTATTTGCGTTTAGTTCTTTAAGGTTTCTGTGAGTCATGGGATTTTTTTTTAAAGTGTGTGAATTCTTTTCGACTGAAAATAAATCAATGTTATTATGAATACTAAAATAGGATGGTTACACGTGTTTAACGATTTTTTATTTCCACTGTGATTGTAGATATTTATATATCAAATTATAAAAAAAAAAAACGAATACATTTAAAAATCTGCTTTTGAAATTTCTGAAGAGTGAAATCACTTATTTTACAGAATATAAGTGGACACAAACTAAATACTTTCTTTAAAAGGCGATCCATAAAATATTTATTCCTAGATTTTGAAAAACTTGTTAGCAAGTTAGCCTGTCCAGTCGTTCTTGTTTGTTTAATTAACGAAATGGTTTCAGGAACATTTGTATCTTCGTCAATAAAATATTAAGGCTCATCTGTGTTTTAATGCGATATGTAGAGCATTGATCCTACAATCTCTTGCCATCGTATTTTAGAGATTTATCTTCGTACCTTTTACTGATTCAATTGTAGATATACGGAATTTAACTTTATCAGGGAACAATGAAAACAGACCCTAGCCCTGCAAAAGAGTAAATTTAAACTTCAATAACAAGTTCAGCCATTGAAACAACGAACAGCGTTGCAGTCTGCATTTTAAAAAATCCGGAATATGATAAAATCAGAAATAATAAGAAATTTCTCTTGATTAAACAAATCTGCATGAACATGACCCATTAATTCAACTTGTTTACTCTTACTCGTGAACGATCGGCTTTTAGCTAGTCCACTGTTTTCGTCGTCTGTGGCGTCCACGTAATAACATCTTCAATATTCACGTAATTCCCGGCTGGTATGTGAAACACAAACCATCCGTCATTTTCGTATAAAACTTTGTTATTTGAGCTGTTTAAAAAATTGACATTGTTATTAACCAATGTGAAAGGCTAGTTTTCAAAAGAAAGCTGACGTATTTGAAGTGTACATATTATACCTGGCTGGTAAAGTTCACCTCTTCATTTTAGCTGTAACCTGTATCTGCAACAATTTTTTTTATTCGGTTTCGTTAAAAAATATGAATACCCCTATTGTACGAGAGATATATTATAATAATGACTAAGAATGTGTGTTCGAACCTCCAAGTAGCTATAGTATTCAGAGTTTTCTTAGTGAAAGTGACGGGGATCCTTTGAGTAAATTGATTTGTGTACGCTGCAGTCCGCTGTTATAATAATTAGCGATACCTCCATGTCAGTAAAAGTACTAATTTATTTATTATTTTGTCGATAAATGAATAATTTTATAGATGTATTTCTTTTGCGTTTACAGATAATATTTTTCATAGTTATTAAAAAAATAACACTTCCAAATTAGTATTGCGTCGAATATGTTTTTCTGTCTTCACAACGTTGAATTTTTAAACGGACTCTTTACAATAACGTGGAATTTTTAAAAGCTAAATATGTTAGGCAGTTATTTTTCTTGAATATCTGAATTCCTTAAAAGGCAAATTAATTTACGTGTAAGAAAATCATTAATTAATTATTTTGTGTTTACAAATGATATTTTTTGAGACAAACATTACCAACAGAAAATGATAGTCGGGTTTAACAGCACGATTAATTTAAAATTAAATTTGCAAAACGTTCTGTTATTCAAAATTTATTAAATAACGTACCCACAGTTTTGTTTTATAAATATTTTTACGTCGACAATAACAGATTTAAATTTTTAAATGTATGCTTTCTCTTGTGCCCAAGATTTTTAGAAAAACAGTTTTATTTTTAATGCTAAAAGTTAATAATGTCTTTTTGTTTTAAATTTTATGAAATAAGCTGTACTTAAATTTCAATTGTGAAGGTCAAACTTGAGCCCTGTGAAAGGTTTTAGCTGAGGTTTGCAGATGTTTATTGCATTTTTCGTAAAATACAGGAAAGCTACAAGTTGAAACTTACTGAAACAAGACAATGGGAAAGATAATAGTCATGACAATGGGTTTGACTCATTCTTAACAAAATACCCGTACGTATATAATTAGGATGTCGAACTAACTAGTCAGAAAACGTCCCTGTGTTGCCTTCGCTTGGCATACGTTTTAGTGGTTTTAGTGTTAAAACATTCAAGGTGTACTTTACGAATCTATCAATTTCTGGCATACTAAATTTGTTCAAATATGGGTTTCTTAACGATAGTAGATATTCTTAAGGCTGATTACACAATTTGTCTTAAGATGTTATTAGAAGACGTTACCAACGATAGACCTGAAGTTCGCACTTTATATGAACATATCTCGTAGAGCGAGGGCTACATCTTCCAATTACTTTAGGGGAATCTACATTAAAAAGAGTAAGTTTATAATGAAATTAATTTATACAAAAGTGGAAGAGATCATTGTAGTCCAATTATTCAGAAATAAAAAAAGGTTTTATTTCTTTTGAAAAAATTTTATATTTTTCAAACGTTTCGAACGTTAAAGTTCTTCGTCAGTGGGAATAAAATATATCTAAAAATGAAAATACATAATTAAATATTAAATAAGTGAAAGAAATAATAATAACTTAGATTTGGTCCATATCTTCAATTTTATATTCAGAAATTAATTTATATTTTTTATAATAACAAATATTATAAATTGAAGGTTTACCAGGAATAAACCGAAAATAATAGCGAATATACGAGAAGTACCGTAGATTTTATCGCTAATCTCGATTTAGTCTATTTAATTCCCCTTCTCATACTTCTAATATTTTTAATAACGGCAAATTCTTGATATTAATCTCCACAAAGAAAAATGAAAGAAACAATTGATATTAAGCCCTGACGGAATACCGTATACTTTTATTCAAAAAATTATCTAAAATCATGTTTTAAATTTTTATTTTAAAAATCGAATTTCCCTAAGCGTTCTTTTATTCGAAATTCTGTTTTATCATTTTAGCGTGGGAAAAAACTATTGATAATAAACACGTTACCAAAATGCTGATGACTAACTGTATTTAATTTATAGGAAATATCGTAAAGTTCTTAAAAATATGTGTCTTCTTAATTATATGTATATGTTAAAAATTACCTTTGCTTTACAGAATGCACTAACATTCAATATGTTAAAACCGTCGCCATGCCTTCGGATCGAATCGGGATGTCGGCGCTCAAACTTCAAAGTAACGAAAATTTCTTTGCACGAGATATGGTGCGGTTCCAGGTGGATCGCATTACACTTCCTACTGGATATGGAACTCTGCCACACTTATGACTTATTTTTATTTAATTATGAAAACACGTTTATTACTTAAAAAGCATTGTTATCTTATTAATCAACATTTTAATTATATTCTGATTAATATTTAATTTCATAAATTGTCAATCCTCTGCCTTTTTGGAGTGAGCGCGATTTTGCAAATAAAATGAATAATTTTATAGCTGTATTTCTTTTGTGTTTACAAATGATATATCCTTTTAAACTTTTCAGCCTGAATTAAAAACATTTCGTAGGACGATGAGAGGTACCTATTGTTCGCAATAATCCCTGACGTCATTTACGAAATTTTAAGCTTTGATTGACAGGTGTAAACAGACAGGTCAAGACCTGCGTTTCTTTTTTAGATTTTGGGATAAACCGCTGATTGATCTAATTAAACCGTGCTTTTTCGTGATGCATTATGCATATTTATTTAATCAGCGGATTGATACCGAATCCGCCGTACACCTGATTAAATTGATAACTTTGATTAAAGATTAATTCAATATGACCTTTACTGTTCTGATTAATTATGACGCAGCCCCGCCGGTTCCGGGCCCCCCACCCCATTTGTGCAGTACGAAGGGTGAGAGAGATAGATTGATAACCGCTAACGTTATTGGTCTAGTTATAATACTTGGTTTAATTCCAAGATGGCCGCCGCTTTTAATCGAAGATTTAATCCAACTTTTATTCGATCTAATTAAATTTGATTGATTAATTTGATTAAATCCAAGATGGCCGCCGTTTTAAATCGAGATTTTAATCGACCTAATTAAACCGCCGATTTTAATTGAGATTTTAATCGAACTTTTAATTGACCTAATTAAAACCGCGAATTGATCTAATTAAACCGCTAATCCCATTAAATCGACCTAAAATTCCGCGAAATGATCTAATTAAACCGTTAATCCAATTAAATCGATCTAAAATTCCGCGAATTGAACCGCTAATCCCATTAATTCGACCTTGATTGCGCAATCGATTAAATTGATTGACCTAATTAAAAACAAAATGGCGGTATCAAGTGACGCCATTCTACTTGGAAAAAATGAAAAATAGTGCAATAAATTAAATTCAACAACGCAACCAAATCGTGACTTGTTCAACCCTGTTTCAGACCGGTTTCAGCCGATTCTTCTGAAGTTTTAATGGTTTTACGATTAGCTGTTTGAAAATAATGCTTGAAACTTGATTATTTATTGAAAACAATGAAAAATTATTTTAATAAAGTAAATTAAACAACACAATTATGACGAAAGCTTGTCAAAACTGCAGAAACTCCAACCCTAGATTCAGATCGATTTCAGACGATTCGTTTTAAGTTTCAGTGATTATACGATGAAACGTTTTTAAATAGTGTATCTATAAAAAATATTTTAATAAATTAAATCAAACAACACAGTTACGATTACGAAAACTCCAGCAAAAATCAAAAGATCATGATTGTTTTTGAACATTGACTTCAAATCGGCTTCAAACGATTCGTCTCAAGTTTTAACTGGTTATTTATCATAAATAAATGAGAAAAAGGTAAAAGTCCTAGTAAACGTAATTTGTAAGTTTGCAAATATTTAGTTAAAGTCAGTTGACATTAAATTAATGTTCAGAGGAAAAGGAGGTTAACCTAGTTTCGTTTTATTACATTTTCAGTATCGAAACTACGTGTATTAGTTAAAATCAGCTGCCACTTTTCAAATTTAGATAATTTATTAAGTGTAAGCAGACGTTTTAAGTTGTCAGAAAAGTAGGTAACATTGATTATATATTATTTAAGGAAGAAATGTAAAAATTGCATGTAAGGAAATAAAGTATTTTTGGGACTTTTCTGTAGATTCCTGTGTGGCATCGTTTTAAATTCAAGGTGCAATAACTAGAATTGACAGAAAACACTGAAACGTAAGCTTTAATAAGGAACAGTTTCATGATAACGGTTGTTTTAACGACGTTCTTAATTTCACTAACTCGTTGCAGTTTGTAGAATGAACCTTGATTAAACTCGCTTCTAATTAATTCCTTGGTGAATTTTGAAAAAGCTCGGCTAGGAATTTCTTTGAATATGAAATCAGCGGTTTGTGGCTAATAAAATATATACAAAGTGACGTGCCAAGAAAACGTTAAAATCCTCACTCTTAATTAAGTGTCAATGCACCTGCCATATGCCTCGTTATTAATTATCCTTTAAGTGCAGGTTTATCGGAATGGTAAGCACGTAACGTGGCAGAAGAGGAACGATAAAGCACAATCACTGTGACTGATTATTGCCACTTTTATACGAAAAGCCCAAAATGTGGAGTTAATGACCTCCTAAGGTCGCCTAGAACGTTGCCCTGATGCTTAGTCACCTGCTGTTCCCGAACTCTTTCGAGTCCCGAATTTAATATGTCATTTCAGTGTCATCCTCGTCCTTATGATCTGCTACAGTTTTTTTTTTTGAAATTGCACTCGCGCTACTCGTGCAGATATATTTTGGAACTTTTCCAAATAATCGCCGTCACCATGTGGTTGATCTTTCGAGGACATGTCGATAAACCTCGCAAATTTTGCTTTGTAATATTTATGTCGCTGACACTGTTTTGGATATCACTAATTTGGCAAACTGTAAAGTTGAACATCTCGATGAAAAATGCGTACTTTTTCTTGGGATTTACAGAAGGCCACGGGTTCAACGGCGAACTTGGCAAAATTTCATACTGTTTTCTTAACTTTGAAAATTTTCTAAGGATTACTTTTGTAATTACGGTTACTTTGTTTGAAAATTCTGGCATCAATTTGGTATCAAGAATCTTTCCGATGAGCTTTGCGCAAGCTTTTTTATTCCGATTTTCGGCCCGGATATGGGAATTTTAAACCTGCAAATGCAAATTAATACTTGGGCACCATGAAACCAATAGCTTCAATAATTAGTGAAGTTAAAATGTCAGCCCGTAAGTGTTTTTGACCCGAATTGGACTAGACATACAATGATCAATAACAATAACATGTCTGATTCGGTTCTTTGATCCTTCTTCTACTTTATATTCTTTTGTTTGTAATTTTATATTGTAAAATTCACAAATAAGCGTGTAAAAGTCATTTACCTGAATTAGTCATCAAATCTGATTAATCTCCTCGAACCTGACATAAAATATATTGGGAAAGGAGTAATTAGGATAATAAACCAACGAGTAACTCAACTTTGTGTAGGAGGATCATTGGTTAATAAGTTGTTCTAAGAAACGTTTTGCATTATTTATGCATCAATCTTAAATTCTACGCAAGAAACACCAGTTGATGTTTGGAAATTTACTGTTATTTTCTGTTAACTCTTAGGTAAAGTGAGGTTTTAGGTTTGGATTTGTTACCATCACATTTTTAAGTTAAGTTTAAGTTAATGTATAGATGCCACCTTAGTTTCTTGACATTTTTGGAAAAAGGAATTAATTAAACACACGAATAATAAGAAAATGAGGTGATTCTTGGCCTTGAAGTGACTGAGTGAATTATGTGATTGTTTTCTTGGTGAGAAAGGTTTTTGGTAGGAGAACTGAAGGTCTTTTGGGTTTTTGTTGGTATTTTGAGTTGATTTGCAAAGATTTTTTAAAGTGAAAACTGAGAAGAATTAAGTCTTTTGTAAATAAATGATATATGTAATCAGGTGATGCTCAAGGAATAAATTATGATAAGAACACAGATTCGAATCCCAGTGTTGGACTGATTTTTAAAAAAGTGTAGCGCATAAGTTGCAAGTCCTGTTAAGTTATTGATGCGAAAGGTTTATATTTTCATCAATTGAAGTACTTTTGGCAGGAGAATTGAAGATCAATTGGGTCTTTCTTGGTATTTTGCATTTATTTGCAAAGCCTTTTTTTAATTTCTTTCATTAAATAATTAAATTTCGGATATTATTTTCCGACTAAAAACTATTAAAACTTTAAATGAAATGTCTGAAACCAACCTGAAATAGGGTTGAAAAAATCATGAGTTTTTGGTTGTTGCTACAGTTTTGACCAGTTTTCGTAATAATTGTATTGTTTAATTTATTAATCATTTTTTATTTTCTCCAACAAATAATTAAGTTTCAGACATTTTTCAAATACTAATACTTAAATATCTAAAGTGAACTTATTTTATTGTTGATGTTTTTTTATCAATTAAATCAACTGATTTTATCACGATTTAAACCAACTAATTTTAATTGTTATTGGAATCAACTGGTCACGATTTAATTCAAGCCAACCCTGCTTGCCTGTCAGTTAATTTAACTCATAATTCATGATATAAATCAACTAATTTTAATCGTTACTTGGATCAACTGATCGCGATTTAATTCAAGCCAACCCTGCCTGAATTTTAATTACGATTTAAATCAAGTAATTTTAATCGTTATTTGAATCAATTGATCACAATTTATTCAAACCACCCCCCTGTCAGAATTTTAATTATGATTTAAATCTACTGATTTTAATCACGATTTAAATCAAGCCAACTCTGTCTGCAACCAACCGATTTTCAAGACAAAAAGAACAAAATGTGCCATACAGGAAAGTATGGTATTAATAAATAATTATTGCCTTTGAGGTTGTTCAAAAAGCTTGTACAGGGTGTCCTAGAAGAACCGTGCTATAAGCATATGCCAATCTTTTAGAAATGATAAAAATAATGCAATCTGGTTGTAATCAACTAATTAATCAATTAATTTTAATCGTAATAAGAACACAGGTTCGAATGCCAGTCCAAAAAATCAGAACAATCTGCAAATCCTGGTAGATTCTTGACCCGAAAGGTTTATATTTTCATCAATTGAAGTCTCTTTGTTAAGAGAACTGAACTGAAGGCCTTTATGGTTTTGGGTGATATTTTGGATTTCTGTTGGTAGTTTGTGTTTATGTGCAAAGCCTTTTTTTAAGTTAAAATATTTTAAAAACCTTAAATGACGTAATCAGGTGATGACCAACGAATTTCCAACCGTAATAAGAACACAGGTTCGAATCCCAGTCTTGAACTGATTTTGAATTTTTTTAAACTGAGTTGCAAATCCTGCTAGGTTCTTGGTGTGAAAGGTCTATATTTATTATTTAGCAATTGAAGAATTTTTTGCTAGAGAACTGAAGGTTCTGGTGGTATTTTGGGTTTATGTGCAAAGCCCTTTTTAATTTGAAAACTGGCAGGAAATTTCAAAGTATTTTAAAAATATAAATTGATGTAATCAGGTGTTCAATGAATTTCTAACTGTAATAAGAACACATGTTCGAGTCCCAGTCTTGGACTGATTTTTAATTTTTTTTAACAGCTGCAAATCCCGTTAAGTTCTTGGTGCGAAAGGTTTATGTTTTAACAAATTGAAGTGTTTTTGGTAGGAGACCTGGAGGTCTGTTGGATTTCTGTTGGTGTTTTGCGTTAATTTGCAGAGCCCTTTTTAATTTGAAAACTGATAAGAATTTTCAAAGTACGTATTTCGAAAATATAAAATCGTGTAATTAGGTGCTCAATGAATTTTCAACGATTTTCAATCGTAATACGAACACAGGTTCGAATCCCAGTCTTGACTGATTTTTAAACGTGTGGGGTTAGCAGTTAGCAGAGTGATTTAGAAGAACACTCAAGAAGTTTTACTAAATAAGAGTCCTTCTTTTCAAGACCATTTTGCAAAAAATGGCCAGCACCAAATCCGTATCATAATTTTTTAAAAATTCCAGAGTTACAATAAAAAAAAACCAAGGATTTAATTAAAAAAGGATACTGCAAAGACGTCCCAAAGAGTGGATTTTGCCCTTGTTCAGATGTCGTTAAGTTGTTATTAGTGCAATCCCGGGAAGACATCTATAAAAGAAATAACGGCAATAAATTCAAGTTTTATGGGGTGACGAGAGCTAACAAAACGTTTTTATCTTTGACGGTAGGGGTGATAAAATTTGCTTTTACGGAAATACAATTTAGAATCAACATTACCGTCACGTACTTGTAATAAATTCATCAAGGACGAGTACATTACATATTCCCTTTTTTGTTATTTGTAAATGCCTTTCTAAGTTGATTTAAGGTTTTTTTCTTTTGTATTACAGCTTACGGTAAAGTTTTCCTAGTTCGCAAAAGAGGTGGCAACGATCATGGTCGTCTATATGCCATGAAGGTGCTCAAAAAGGCAACCATAGTTCAAAAGAAGAAAACAACAGAACACACGAAAACCGAAAGACAAGTCCTCGAAGCCGTCCGCGACAACCCTTTTCTTGTTACCCTTCATTATGCCTTCCAGACCGACGCCAAACTTCACCTCATTTTGGGTAAGTTTTTTACCTTCGTCTTGAATTCTTCAGCATTTTTAATCAATAGTAAAATCTTGGTGTTAACATTACTAGAATTTGTAGATTACCGAAGATTGTGTTTGTTTAATCCTTTAACCCCCAGTTAAGTTGGCGGCTAACGGATTAAACAAAGTATAATGCCTCTTTGTGAAGTTAAGCTGAAGTAACCAGCCGCCTTTAGAAAGCACACTAACTTAGGTTAGGTTAGGTTAGGCTAGGCTAAAGTTAAAGTTGGATTAGGTTAGCTTTGATTAGTATAGATTAGGTTGGGTTAGGTTAGGTTGAAGTTATGTTAGGTTAGGCTACGTTACGTTACATAAGGCTAAAGTTAGGTTGCGTTAAGGTTAGGCTAGGTTAAGTTAAGTTTAGCTTAGCTTAGCTTAGCTTAGCTTAGTCCCAATATTCGTAGGAATTTTTAAGGTATCAAATGTATCATTGTTCGAGCAGGTATTTCCATTGCTTTTGTTTTTTTTGAACAAAGAAATTCGTTCAAAAAATTGTCAAAACTATGCCTGGAATCTGAAGAGTATTTCAGCATTTTCCCCCCAAAAATTGAGTTTTAATCCCACTCGTCAGAGTAACAAAAATTCCAGCGATCGAAAATAAGTTAATTCATTGTTTGGACCTTTACATGTCTGTCTATATTTAAAGATGAATGGAATTAGTTTTGTAAATTTTCCGAAGACCCGCATGAAGGTTCAAAATTCCAATGGAATTTATACAATTTGGCAGAAGTCGATCTGTTAGGAAATTTAACCTCGAGTTTTAAATTTAGGACAATTAGATTGAAACCATCATTATGTGAGAAAACCAAAACGTTTTAAAAATATTTTTCTAGGTCATTTTTGATCTCACACGTGTCTTTTTAGTCTTTGTTGTCAGAAACGTTTCCTGTTTCTAATTTCTAATATCAGAATTTTACCTGAACAAGAATTCCCGTTATAAATACGAAAGGGTTTGCCGAGGGTTTAATCTACCTCTATGTATAGTAAAAAGTATTCGAGTTTGGGATATGTAATGCTCAATTAACGCCGGAATTGTGTCATTGGATCGTTGAAGGTGGTTATTAATCCTTGCGAAGGAGATACCCGATGAGTCATTGTGAATTTTGATTATGCGAGTTAATGTAATGATTGCAAACGATTTCACAACATTTCAGCCGGTAAAGAATTTCATGATTCAGCCCAGCCTATCAAATGCGGGAAGTAAGAACGATTTTCCAATTGGGTGTACGTGGTTTAATCCACGTTAATATCTTATTGAAATATCATCTTTACTTGGTGTGATTGATGTTTTAAACTCAGTTTTAGAAGGATTATAAATATGCAGCTAGTAAAAGTGAATGTATCTCTGAAGACTAAAAAGAAGTAGAAATTTTCGTTCCACTTTTGAAATGCCCAAACCAAACTTAGAACTGGATATCAACCTTTACTATTACATTATTTCTATTAAGCCCAGACCTTTTGTGTAATCATATTTTTTTCTGTAATAACGCGATTGTTACGCTCTATACCGCAAAAAGCTAATTTTGTTTGCAGAAGAGAAAGTGAACAGTATGAAAGTGGGTATCTCTTATTCACTTTCACTGTCGTTTAAACTCGTGTCACTTTGGTAATTAGAAGAGACAACTTTGACTCTGGACAGACGTCGGGTTCCTGACTTCACCGAATTACAAATTTTAACCTTCGTTTCTGTCGATCCATCACTACCCTTCCAACTTCCTTTGGGATGTGGAAGAAAGGAATTAAAAATAATAAATTCGGGGAAAGTGTTGGTTGTTGCACTTGCGAAATCGGGGACATCCTGTTACTGAAAATAAACGCCAGTTGAGAAATCTTGATTAGACGCATGAATTTTCTATTTTAGTATTATTAAACTGGGTGCATTATGAGTTTATGAGCTGCTAAGCTGTTATTTAGCTGATAAAATAAACGTTTAACATTTCGTTGACATCGTTGACGTCCAGGTAATTAGAACTTGCTCGTTTTGGAATATTTATTTATTAAATTTGGCTTAGCTATTTCGGCACGTCGATTTAGTGAAAGTTTTGTTTGTGGGGCAGAAAATTAAATTATTTCGGTTTCGAAGCTGGATTTGTTCTTTTGGTATTTCTAACTCGTGTTTTGTATAAAATTCTATTAGGATTAGGAAATTAGAAAATTTAAAATTGACGTAAAAAGTTAATGGGTTGGCTGAATCAATTTTTGCGTCCTTGGAATTGGACAGAATTGGGGTCAAAATTAAGTGATCGCCATGGTTTTATTTTCCAAACTTTTGTTCAAAATTATGCTGCAAGTTTTTTGTTTGAGTGTTAACATAAAATGTATTTTGATTCACTTATTACTTCGCATTTTTAAAATTCTGAAATTAACAGTTTGACGAATTAACAATTCAAGTAAAGGTTTGAAACATTTCCCCCATCTGTTATTAATTATTGAAGCAATTTACACAGAGGTTAAATGCCGGAAGTAGGCCAAATTTGTGTGTTAATTATCTACAAAATTTGAAAATTAACTTATTTCTTTACATTAAAAGAAAATTGGTTTTTTGCTAACTCAGACGGGTTAATTAATTGAATTTCTCTTCAAATTTACTTTAATAAATACATTACGAGTTTTGAGACTTCAAATATTAGATTAGTAAAGTTTTTGCTTCAGGAAGTTACTAAGGAAATGTAGCGAAATTTCTCAAAAAAAAAAACGAAGGCCAAAAGGAAATGTTATTTTATTTAAAAAAAATCATTAAACTTTCTAGAATTGAGATCAATTAATTCATTGTAAAGTAGGAACAATTTTGATGTTTTAAATAAAATATGAATAATGCGTTATGTTTAGATTTGGGTTCAGATTATCCATAAGGATGTTTTGTTGGCCACCGTTGGTAATGAAATTTTCAAAAAAAGTCGAAGGAATTCTTATTTTTATTCCCCAAAAAATTCATAAATCGTTTTGGAACTGAGATCAATCAATCAATCATGTAATTTTTGGTGGAGGAAATTAGTAAGAAATTTTTGTTTGCCAAAATGTTTGCAGTGAAATTTCATAAAAAGTAGAAGGAATTTTTATTTTGTCCTTCAAAAAAAAATTTTATAGAATTGAAACTAATTAATTCATTGTAAAGAAAGAACAATCTTCATGTTTGGTAGTTTTAAAGTATGTGTAGTTGTTTACCCAAATTTCAAAAAAACGCAAAGGAATTTTTATTTTATTATCAAAAAAAAAATTTTTTTCTAAACAACGAACAATTTTCCTCTTTAGATGATTTCAAAATATTAATATTGCCTTTGTTTAAACGACAATTGATAGCTTTAATTGCCAGTCTTTGGAAATAATCACAAAATGGCTACAATACAAGCACATTATCACGATTAAATGGCGATTAAAAAGAAAAGATTTGGAATCATTTAAAGTAATTTCTGTTTTGTATGTGAAGCTTCATCTGTTTTATTTCATGATTGGAGACGAACAGACAGACAGACATGTTTTTATGCATTATACATTAAGCTAATTAATGTAATTTTGTTTAGTAAAAGCTCTTATCTCAATATTCGTACAAATTAATGATTAATTTGCTTGAGTTGCAGTTTGATGATGCATAAATACCTTATAGTCTAGGGTTAAAAATAACTAAATGTGGGTTTAGATTTTGTTGTTAATATTCTAAAATTATATAAATTAAGATTCAAAGAAGCCTTTTACACCCGAAAGGGTGGAAGGCATTAGGGTTAAGTAAGATGAGGTTCGTATTTGTATTTCTGAGCTGCATTTTAACCTGCCATCTTGTTTTCTTCCGTCTTTACCTATTTATCTATTTTACGTTATCTTTCCCTAATTATAGGGAAACTTTGTTAACTTGGTAACGCAATGTTTCTTACGTAAATTTGATATTTAATCAAAAACCAAGTAATGGACAGAAATGATAAAACACGTACTGAAACATTCGAAGAAAATGCAATTATTTTGTTTTTTTTTACGAATTATCCTTGAATTGAACGTTTTAGTATAATTGTAATCAGAAATTAAAACTGAACGTACGTGATGCAACAGCAATTTTCAGTAGTTGGGAATTAGTAAAATAACGTGAGTTACATAACAAAAAATTGAGTACGGAATTTAATTAGATTTCTTGTTTATCTCGACTTTGAAATTTGTGTATAATTTTTTTTAATATTGCCTATCCTGGAAAAATAGGAAGGTTTTCAATTAAGGTAAATTTAGTCCAAGGTAGACAATTTCCATTAATAATCATATTTTAAATCCTGATTAGTAACAAGTGTGAACGTCATTTATGCTCAAGCACACTTGGATACTTATTAGTTGAGAAAAACATTTATTTAAAATGTTTATTCGTACCTCATTAATGTTACAAGCTTAAGCCCATCATTTCATAGAATACTTTATTAAATCGACGTGAGTCAGACGTCAGATAGAAATTAATTTGAATGTTTACTTCGGACTGTTTGCAACATTCCCAAGGAGATATCAGATAACAACTGCATATTATTAAGACATTTATACTTGTAGTTATTAACAGCACGTGTCAATAACTAATAAACCCAGAAAATGTAACAAACATATTGCAACAAAGTTCGAGAATTTGCTTTGCAAGTATTAAACTCTGTTATTAAAAATAAAACACCTGACATTTCCTTTTGTAATTGTTGTTGTAATAATTTTCACGTTCTGAAAACAATTGTGCAATGCTGAATTGCAGAAAAATTACAAATGTGCTGCAATTACAAACAATTTTAGTTCGCTTCCTGGTCAAAAACATACTACAAGGACTCCAAAGAGCACACAAACCCGTGGCAAGGTCAAAATGGGGAAATGGCACGCTGTCTGTGTTCACGAATTTGCACAGTAAAAAATTGATTTGTATATCCGCATTAAAACATCGACTATAATTAATAATTTACACGCTTCTGGCTCAGCCAGGATCACCGAAATAAAACGATCCCAATTTGTTTTTGAAAAGGTTACTTTACGAACAGGTGACCAGTAAATAGCGTTTATTTCTGGCAGAAAGGTTTTTTTTTTATTGAAGTCAGAGGTCAAAATATGTATTTTTGTTTTCCAAACATTTTTTATTTGGTTATCATATTAACACCGCGTGTCTAATTAGTTTGTACAGTAACAGTTTTAATTTAGAGAGGTAATAAAAACAAATGAAGTAATACTTTCAAAAATGATTACAAATTAGTAGGCCGTGAAATCAATTAAATATCGATTTTTAATTGGACTTTTTGGAATATTTTGCGTTTTATCCCCGATGTTTGGTTTGGTTTTTAAAAAGTTGTAGCTGTTTGAAAGCAAAACGAGTGTGATTATTTGTTGTTTTAAGGCTGTGTTTGAGGAAATAAACTATCCGGGGGGGTTTATATGCGAAGGGAAAAACGGTTGTAAAACCCATTCACGTTACTGTTTAAAAAAGTGATATCGAACTGGTTATTGCGGGGTTGGCCTGACTTAAATCATGATTAGAATCATAGTTTTAAATCAATGGCTTTTTTATATAGATTGTTGACTTAAATCGCAAATAGAAGAAGAATAGTTTTAAGTTTTGAGCGTTTTGAATCTAATATTTGAAAGAATACGTTTGAAATGGATACTCATTTGTATCTTTAGGTAAATCAATGTATTGACCTTCCCACCGTAATAACATCGTTGATATCTTGAAGGTTTTTTAACTGAAAACAATTCATCTTTAGAAAGTGTTATGACTAAACGTCTGGCTTTATAGCAACAATAAGTCATGAAATAATTATACTGTTTGGGTTTATATACTGATAAAATGAGTTCAATAAAGTCTGGTTATTCAAAATATGCGCCAAATGTCTTAAAGTTGTATTTGACCCATGGTTGGTCACAAAACATCAACTAATTTCACTGGGCATACGTAAATTTGATGTAGGTATGTAAAATTTGCTATCAATGAATACTAGTTTAGGTTAAGCTGTCAATTTTCAAAAATATTTTGCCAAATACTTCCAGAAGTTTGATAATCATTTATCTACGGTGACAGTGATCTACAAAAAATTACCAGAACCTAAACTACTTTAAATCATAATAGAAATTCAAAGCCAATTTGGCCCAAATAAAGATCAAACTGACCATAACTAATTGATAGTACGTATATAACACTCAGTACAGGAATCCATGGCCGAAATTAATAGAGCCACTTGTTATATGTAAATATCAGAAGAGAAATATTTTTTGGGAAAAAGAAACAATAAGACTACTTTGGCGAAAGATGAGGCATACTTTCGGCAAAAACCAACTGACGCAAATTGAGCAGGAATTCGAACAACACCCGGAACTTCTATAGAATCTTCAGACGCAACTTCAGCAATTCACGCCTCCGAGCCTACACTTTAAGGATACCGATGGCAAATTGGCCCACAACAACAAAGAAAATTGTGGGATCCTGACGAACTACTTTGAATCCTTCCACAATTGCGAGGCTACGAAAACCACATTCATTCCCGACAACAATACACACTCATCGTCACCCCAACGAGACTCGTCACCACCCCAACAGACTCATTGCAACCCCAACCAGATTCATCGCCTTTCACAAAGGAAGAAGTCGGATGCATCATCCAGTCACTCTACAACAAAGCACCAGGCGGGAATTTAGAAACACGCGGGCAACAACGCGATCGAAAAGCTGGGTTGAAATCATCAGCGAGATTTGGGAAACCGAGAAATTTCCAAGTTGCTGGACATCAGCCCTTATCCGCCCCTTTTTAAAGAAAGGCGACAGAACGGACCTGAACAACTACCGTGGCATCTCTCCTCCCAGTAACTTACAAGGTTTGTTGTGGTATACCCGATCGCTCTGTATCTTGTTCCAGTGCCCCCCCCCCCCGATCCTCCCATCCCCAAATCTTCTATATAGGCGTCGATTTGCATGGCGAGCCGAAGCTGTGATCCATATGGTCGCATTTGGGGGCCAAGTGTTTGATATTTTCTTGCAGCTGCAGTTGCCTTTCTTCTTGGTTTTCCCTCGCATATTTGATATTTTCCCTCTTAAGTCCAGGGCTTCTTCTTGAGTTCTTCTTTGTTTCTTCTACCTTCTGTTAATTGATCCGTCATCGCCACAAACAGGCGGTTTCCGTCCTCTTGATATTTCTCTACTTGAATTCCATAGCGGGTGGTGTACTTGCTTTCGCGTTAACTTCGGTTGTATATGACTTCCGGCTGCCCTCCTGCTCCTAGTATAGTTTACGTTGGTTCCTCTTGTACTCGTATTTATGCTTACTTAATTTTCCTTTTATTCCCATTATTAATTTAAAATTGCTAGATGACAAACTTGGAACACTATCACGCAGCACTCAAGACCCTGATTGTGGAAACAAAGGCAACAAACGAGATGGGCAAATGACCTGAAGAGGAACAGCAGGATTAAACTGGATGAAAAGTGTCCAAGAATGGACGACACAGGTCTAACGAAGAAGAAGAAGATGATGATGGCAAAATTGAGGGCCGTTATAAGTTATTAACATCACCGGCTGGTTGTATGTCATGATCAAGTTGTCGTTGAACATAGTCACCAGATTCAAACTCGGTTGTTATGACCAAACGGAGTATTGGGGCTGAAATTAAAATTGAGGTTTGTGAGCAAGTTGAATATCATTACCAAAATCGAGATTGAGCGTTATGACCGAAGTGAAATTGGGGACTAATTTTGAGTTGGATGATATGACCTTTTGGAGTTAAGACCAGGTCCCTATAGCAAAAACTTTACGTAGGTACGTGTTTTTGGGTGAAATACGGGGTCTCTTGCTTGTAAAAAAGATGGAAATGACGAAAGTGTGATATGTCCAATCCCTGTAACAAAATTTTAAAAAATTAAGGGAATAGATAGCACCCTGCAGCCAAGACAGTTAACCAGTGCCACAGCAGACGTAGAGTTTTTAAGTGAGGTGATGGAATGAGTCTGAAAGGAGACCAGAGTTTTGAAATCGCTGGATTTAGCACCAAGACGATGCGTGTCTTCACATTGCATAGTTTTTGACCTTTTAAATAAGAACATTGCTTTCGTGCAATATGCTCTCTGCTAACCATATCTCGTCCCATACCACTTTTTCGTATTCCCCAAGATGTCACTCATAGGGTTTGGGTTTTGCAAAAGTTGAAAAGGCGAAGGAGAAGATGTTGCTATTTATGAAGACCCTAACTACACCATTGTTTCAATCAATGGAAGGCACTCATGCAATTGTCTTGAGATGCAGAAAGAAAAGACCCCGTATCTTCGTCTTCTTCTTCTGCTTCTCTCATCTTTATAGGTCCATGACCGGTCCTATAATCAGCCTTATTCTTGTGAAGACGAGATTGAACTGTCTTTACATGGTCTACCTGGCATTTTTCTGACCTTTGTAGTTCCATTTTCATACATTCTTTGTACGTGTTTCTGCCATTATCTTCGCCCCTTTCTTCACCATTGTTAGATCGTCCATTTGGCACATTTCTTTTATTTTTATTCTGTCTGTTATTAGGTTATTACATTGTTAACTACGATTTGATAGTCAAGGAAGTCTCGTTATTTAAATCGTTCAATTTGAGAGTTTTCTTCAACCTCATAATCATTTTTTTAACTATTAACTATTACTGCTTGGTAAAATACGGCAACACTGTTCTTCATAAACCTTGTACTTCTTTCTAATGTTGAAACAAACTATACTAACAAGTCTGGTTATACTTTTGTTTCTGAATTGCTGTGTGTGTAAATCGTCTTCACTAATTGTATTGTGTAAAATTATGTAAAATTATTTATTTATTTATTCAGACTACACAGGGCAAAGCCCTAATTACGTAGTAACATTGAATTAAACAATTCCATCGCTAATGGTCATTTTCCAAACAATACATAATAAATCCAAAGCAAAAACAAAAAAAAAACAAAGATAACTGATGGTATTGTGGGAATTATTTATAGCAGACGGTCGTTGTTCAGGTGGGGGTCTGGCGTGCATCGGGTGAGTGAGGGTAGTAAGTCGGGTGCGCGAGAAGTACGACAACAACGGTAAACGTGCGAGACAGCTGGAAAGATACTGAAGTATGAAGTATAATTTATTTAAAATAAAGAAGTGTCTTTTTACAGAGAAGTTTCTCCAAAAGCCTTGCAATTAGCTAGCTTTTACACTGCATTTTTGAAAATTTCTAAATGTTACAAGCTAATTAATTTCAGTCATTAAAGTAAATTACCATGACTTTCAAATTTTCTTCGAAGTTCTCAGAATAGTTTTAAAAATTGTTAATATTCTGCCTAATTATTATTTAGCCTACAAATGTAAATGTTGTATTTAACTTACGATTGTGGCATTTCCTTCTAAAACATTGAATTTGCTATTGTTTTGAAACTCAGATTTTCACCTGCATTTAATAAACATTTATGAGACTAATAAATATTAATAAATGCACTGAATGTGAACACTGGTGTATTTCCTTCAGTATTTAATTAAACGTGTACTTGTAATAAATTTAATTGATAAACATTTGCTGGAAATAGGACTCCGTTGAAACTGATAATACGTGAAATCACATAACTAAAAGGCAATAAAAAATCACTTCTACTTTACTTCAAAGTTAATAATAAATCTAGCTTTCGAAAATTTAGCATTAACATGGTAAATTGTTATTTTAAGAATTTCAAGGATCTTAATCGCATGCCATTTCATTGATCCGTCAAACACGCGTATTCAATATCTTATATAAAAAGTGGGATTGTTTAATGAAATTTCCGTTTTATATTTTGATTTCTAATAATATTTGGAACCAGAATTGACAGCTCAAGGTGTGCAGGCCGTACAATCCTAAGCCTACTATGTGTTTTCGTAAATGACCGGATTTACCTTTGCAACGATTTTGAATGAGGTTATTTTCTTAAATTAGGTATTAAGCTTTATCAGGCCATTAAGGCCCATAGCTTGTCGAGGAGGACATTAAGCTGGGCCTAGTTCGGGTCACACGTTCGAGCTCTGATCATGGGCACCGATGCTTCACTTTGCAGAAATTATAAATATTTAAAATACGATTCCTCCACGTTATAAAGATGCAAAAATAATACTTATTGTTCGGTGCTATTTATAAAATGACATTTGTAAATTTTGAGTTTCGCAAGTACGTGAAGCAATATCAAAGCAGTCGAATTGATACTTTACTTTCAATTGTTATTATCGTTATCAGCACCATTAATTACTTCGTGTTATCGTAATCAAACCGTAACCAATTTACCTTTTTTATTTTAGTTATATTGGGATGGTTTCTTAAGTTAACTCTTATCAATTGCTTCTTTCCAAACGCGTAATAATTCGAATTTCTTTCTTTTTTAGATTATGTTGCTGGTGGGGAACTCTTCACGCATTTATACCAAAGAGAGCACTTTAGTGAAAATGAAGTGCGCATTTACATAGGAGAAATTATTCTTGCGTTGGAGCATCTTCACAAGGTAAGGAAAACACATAAATACCGGAGCCCCAGAACTTTCTTCTATGTTTATTGTTATATTAAAACGAGGCTGCTTTCAAATTGCGCCGTATTTCTTGTGCATCGTCGCGTTTATACACAGAGTACGTCGAAATAAATCGTTTTGATTCCTAGTTAAAAACAGGCACGCCCTGTATATCTAAGAATTGCAGAAATGTCGGTCTATACTAAGGTTTAAAAATCGAGTTTATGATGTCGAGTAAACAGGTTTATTTGCTTTTACACTTGTAACTCCCGTTTTATCATGCAAGCAAATACGTAGTAGATATCTGGTGGCGTTTGTAATTCTACGATCGGACTTATTTAATAACAACAACCTACGATATTTAGATGTCCGTCTAAAATAGAAGCTTGCATGTTTGTTCGAAATAGATTATTATTTTGAATTACATGCTCGTCTTGGAACTCCTAGAAAATTACCGTTTGTGATGAAGACTATATTTAGATGACAGCGTCAATAAGCATTTTATTATTGTTGATTATTCACACGAGTTTCTAGAAATTTGTTTGTTTTGTAGGCTTGTTTGGAAAAATTACTTTAAAAATATTGCCAGGATTTTGTTTAGCTCCCGACGAAGTTTACATTGACGCAACCTTTTGGTTTTTGAACCTTGATTTGCGAACTTTGATGTCTTGTAAATTTATTTTTCCATCGTCCAGACAGTTTATTCATAATTTAAAAGTAAACGTGATGTGAATTATTTAGCATGCGCTATTCTGATAATTGCCTTTTGTATTGGAGATAATTGAAGCTTGTTACTCTAATAGTAATTATTTTCGTTCTGGCATTTTACGGATAAATGTATTCCGCTTTTTTTTTTCAAAGGATGCCATGTTTCATAAACGTTAACAATTTACGAGGATTTAGCCCCAAGTTTCAGTTTTTAAAATTTGAAGGCAAATCAAGCCCCAATTTTAATTTAGGAAAATCTTTTCGACTGACAGAAATTTTAAGAATTCTCAGAGTAATTATCATTTTAAGCATGTTCGTAGATCTTTGGAGTTTAAAAGTTCAGGGTCTGAGAATTGGCTTCAAAATTCAAAGTTCAAGTTCAAATTGTTTATGAAAAAGAAGACCAAGAAGTAACCAACTCAAAGCAGGAGCCTTCAGTTCTTATCTTTTACATTTAAATGCCAATTTACAAAGGTTGTAGAAAATGCCAAAGAAAAAAACCTTGCTAAGCTCATCGTTCCTGAAAAATTTTGAAAGATTTTGAATTTAAATATTTCCTTTTTGCTTTCAAACACGATTAAAACCCTCACTTTAACTTTTTCGTTGATACGTATTATTACAAACCAAATTAGAATTATTTTTCCTGTGAGAAGATAGAATGTGAGATTAAATTTCTTTTCTTCCTCAAAAAAATTGAATCTATATATTTTCGTTTTGCTTCCGAATATAATTAAAACTTTCCAACATTAAATTCCTCCTTGAGACTGAAACTAAAAATTCCAAAAAAGCGAATTTTATGTTCCTTTCTTCTTGGAAAATGGAAAAAAGATTTGACTTTAAATATTTGCCTTTTGCTTCCGAGAACGATTAAAACCTTCACACCTTAAGCTTTTTCTTGAATTTCCTTTCTTCTGAAAAATTGAAAAAGGATTTTGAGTTTAAATATTTATTTGCCTTTTACTTCCGAGCATGGTTAAAATCTTCAAACATAAAACAAATTAACATCAGGTTATAATTATTTTTCCTTTTCGAAGACCCAAAAGAGATACAGAAATTAAAAATTCTATTCTTCTTAAAAAACTTTGCTTTCGAACCCGGTTAAAACTTTGAAACATTAAACTGTTTGCTTGAAACGATTAAAAATCTATAAACTGTTTTTCCTTTGGGAAAACACAAAAAAGGATCTGAAAATAAAAATATTAAGAAACTTGAAATTGAGTGTCCCTTCTCCCTGAAAAAGTTCTTTTTCGAAGACGACTTAAATCTTCCAACATTATTTTTTTTTCCTTGAGATAATAATAGAAATAATGTAAATAAAACTAAATCATAATTATTTTTTCTGTGTGAAGACACAATAAGCTCCTAAAATTAACACTCCAGAAAAGTGAATACCCTTTTTCCCGAATGAAGCTAAACATTTTCGTTTTGCTTCCAAATACTTATGATTAAAACCTTCAAACAGTAACCTTTTCCTTGAGGTGTAGAGACACAAACAAACTCCAAGAAGTTTTCTATTCCTTTTTTCCTAAATTCAAATATATGCCTTTTGCTTCCGAGAATGATTAAAATCTTCGAACATTAAACTTTTCTCGAAACAAATAAAAATTATTTTGCTGCGGGAAGTCGCAAATAAATGGAGTGCAAAGCGGTTTTAACATTAAAAACTTTCATTTTTGCTGTCAGTAAAATTAAAAGAATAAATTTTGGAATTGTCCCTTGAAAAGCAAATGTCACAGTATGGTTTTAGTATTTCCATACCTAACCAAATTCGTACACTTTAAAAAAAAATGTCAAGTAAAGGCCCACGTAAGGCTAAGGCCATTTGAAAAAGGATGAACCATGTTATATAATTAAATTTTAGGATGTGTTCACTCCGAAGTAATTAAGCCAACTTTCGAAAAGCTGTTTTTTTATAGGGGACATACAGGGAATTCGTGCATTCAGACCAAGGTAATACATAACCCTGAAAAACGCACGTTTTAAATAAAACTTGAGTGAATCATCAAATTTATAATCAAGAAAACAAATAAACCGCAACCTGTAATGCTAATGAAACTAAATTTTAATTTTCATTTAAATGATTTTGCTTTTATCTGGGTATCAGGCCTCCATTTACTGAAAATTGAAACTTAGGAACTTATTGGGTTTGCAATGTTTTTTGTACGTTTCATAACTAAAAAGCATGTTTCATAACCAAAAAAGTGTTGAGTACTCGAAATTTGCAGAAACGAACCGGTATTTATTTCTAAGCTATTTTCCGGTGTTTAACTTTGATTTCCGGGTCTTACGGTGTCTCGAATTAGTACGTATGCTTTTCCATGACATTCCTTCACGCAAGAGACAAAGTGTGAGCTTCCAAGTTTTCGGTAATGAAGGAAGGAAATTAAGTAAACAAAGCTACACGTGTCAAGTTTTAAGGTAATGAGTCAAAAATAAAGTAATTTTAAAATTACCAGTTAAAAACTAACACTGGCTGACCTCGTTGCCCACTTAACGAAAAAAATCCATAATTCGTTGTCGTGCGGGAGTTTGATGGCCTCACGTAATATTCCGCGCTCCCACTGTGGCCCAAGTCACAATAAATAAATAAATTAAAGCCGTTTAAAGAGGTGCTAAGTGCGGCGGCACTTGGTATTTAGGTCAGCTACTGTCTGAATAATTGGGATTTCTACGGAATTTTTTGGTGAATCGTGGAAAGACGGATGAGAGTCGCACTTGTCAAAATTGAACCGTGGAGGAAAAGGCAACCAGCTGATTATATAACGCTGATAAATTAGAATGTAGACTTTGTATGTAATTGAAAATTTAGTGCCGGTTACACAAGTGATAACTGTGCGAACGCATTTGTGTGTGTATTCGGCATTGTATATTACTGGAAATGTAAACAGTTAGTTTGATAAGGAGGGTTCCAGAAACAACGGAGTCCAAAGAGATACGATGGCAATAATAGCGACCGACGTAAAATGGCAATATTCCGCACCGGGTGTTTAAGTTCAATCTTTAAAATACTTCCTATAAGTCATGAAGATCATTGGGAAAAATTCGTTTTGCTTAGTGTTGGTTCACCATACTTTTCGCGTGCTTAAAGTAATTTTGTAGATATTTGTTTCAGTAACACAATTTTATCAAAACAAGTATCATGGTCTGACATTTTGTGTTCGAATTCCCAGTTGTATTCTCTTGTGGGTGGCCATATTAATCACTAATTGTTTTTTGAAAGTGTGCTTATATGTTACCTCGATTGTACTATCCAAATTTAAGAATTTTTGTTATCTTCAGGGCCAAATGTTAGCAACTTCCTGATAATGAAGGTTTGGGAAAAGACAAAAAAGAGTTCAAATTTGAATTCTTCTAACAAACATCTGCAAACACGGTTAAAGCCCTCAGTCTTTAACTTTTTCCAAAAATCAAGTTATAATCATCTTCAAGCGGTCAAGATTTCCGTGAGGCGATTAAAAACCGAGTTTCCGTTGGGAAAACAAAAAGAAGACCAAAATAAGAAGTTTCAAAAAAAATCAGATTGAATTTTCTGTCGCGCTGAAAAGTCCTTTTTTGCTTTCAAAGACGAGCTAAATATTTAAACATTAAAGTTTTTCCTTGAGCCGAATAGAAACTTAGTTATACTTACTTATTTCTTTCTTTGGAGGATCAAGGATATTGAATTTCTTTTCTTCCTACAAAATTCTTTTGTTCTAAACCTAAACACGATTAAAACCTTCCCTTGAGATCAATAAAAACTAAGTTATAATTGTTTTTCTTTTGAGAAGAGCCTGAAACTAAAAATTTCAAAAGCTGGGAAATTGAATTTCCTTTCTTCTGAAAAATTGAAGAACAAAAAACGTTGAATTTAAACATCTTATTTGTGCTTTCAAACATGTGTTAAACCTTTCAAATCATTCAAAACTTTTTCCTTGAAAATAATAAAAGCCAATTGTATTTTGAAAAGACACAAAAAAGAACCTGAACTCCAAACATTAAAACTTGGCAAGCTAACTTTAAACTCAAAAAAATTATGAAATGTTACAAGGTTAGTTGTCAGCTAACAATTTGTGCATACTGACGAGTTGCATTTGGTTGAGCATTTAGTAAAAGGGGGCAAGCAAACATACTAGTATATTGAAAGCAATCGGAACGTGTCCTTAATTTGAGTTTGATCAGTTTGATGTGAATGAAATGCATACACGCATTATCCTTTCAGGATCTGTTTGCACTGGGGTTGGTCATTATTTAACTTTATTAGGTTGTATTTCAATAGATCTGATTTTCTGTAATAATGGATAGTTGTATAATCTTCGTTTGTCAGCACTTTTGTCAATACTGATTCTATTAATAAATTTTAAATGGTTAACTAAGATCAAATCAAAGAATCCCCTTAAACTTTAATTTTATAAATATAAAATAAATATTAAATGATCGAAAAGAGTATTAATATTTTTTATTTTAATGGTAATTTTGTGCAAAAAAAATATCACCTCGTTAGGGATTTGAACCACTACCTTCAACCTCTACAAGCCAATCCAATGCTTTACACAGAACTGGTTCGACACTTTGTTTATTATTAATTATTATTGATAACTTGTTTAACCAATGCTTCTCTGTTTTATTTATTTGTTTTTTATTTTTAATTTAATCAACCTTTTATTCCAGAAACTTTTAGTTTCGATTTTTTTTTCTTTTAATATACGAGCTTTGATTTTTATATTTGAATTTTTCTTTTTTTTTATTCCTATAAATATTTAGATTTGCTTGCAAACTTAGAAATTTGGAGTTTAAACTGGCCTTCCCAATTATTATGCCCAATATTTCATTTAATCTTATCTGAAAATTTTCACTGTGCCCTTTTAGAATATTTCGATGTTTTTTTGGGGTTTTTCTTTTGGTCTTAAAATTCTAAACTTGTAAACTTGTAAAAAGCAACTGTTTCATTAGGAAATTCTTTTTTAAAGTTCTAAAATACTCAACTTCTTTTAGATTTTTTTAGGTTAAAATTTAAATGCGAGACTTAATTTTGAAAATTAATGACTTCTTCTTTTTAACGAGCTGAACGTACAAAACGTCAAAGTATTTTTCAAATAAGTTTGGGCAAAGTCTCTCTAATTTCGCCTGTTTTCTGCTAAATTGCTTAATGGTGCCATTGTTATTTTAGTTTCTATGTTGACTGATCTTCTCCATGTAGTAAATAATAATAATAATAATAATAGAAATAAACTCTTGTCGCCATATTTTCAGTTAAAAATTTCAAAATTCAAATTCATTTGAAAAATGTTCATAGTTTTTTCAGCCTAAGAGGGTTGCAGAATCCTTTTAATTTCAAAATTCAGATTTTACTTTTCGAAGTACTTTTGTTAGTGAGGTTTTTGAATTTGAAGCTTCGAACCGTTCAATCTTTCATAATTCTGCAAATCTGCAACCCTCTTAGGTTGAAAAAACTATCAAAATCTCCCAACTGAATTTTGAAATTTTGATAGACATAGTAGTCTTTCTTCCTTTAAATATGTATTCCAAAATTCCAAATTCATTAAATACAGAAATGTGGTTTTTAGGAACTTCCACTATTCAGCTGTAGGCAAAATTCATCCAAACACTGCCCAAGGAATCAATCCTTAAAAAGATATTGCTAAAATATTAATGTAAAATTATTTGTTCTTTAAAATTAATCAGCCCAGAAACTGGAAGCTAATTTTATTGGAATTTTGTTATTTATTGGCGAGATCCAGGCTTGCGGGTTCCAAGTATCTCGGCGCTTGCCGACTACTCTGCTCATTTAGTAGATTCAACAAGAATTGATTTAAAATGTAAATAAACGGTTTGACAGGTCAGTAATGTTGCTTTACACGATGTGGTTATTTACGTAAATTAATGTAGGTTAAAACTACGTAAATAAATCGGTTGAACATATACAGCGTGATCAAGAATTACTGTTGCAGCTGGCTATAAAAATTTGGGAGTTTTGTGGTTATTGATTTGGCGTAATTTACTAATCGGATGTGTTATTTTATTCAGCGTCAGAACGCTAATCAGTATGTTATAATGTTATGCTACGGATTTCAATGATCCAGTTAGATTTTACTTATTAAAATCGACAAGAACAGGGCTAGAAAGTCGAAATTGCTCCATCAACCGCCAAATAACTGAGACGTAATTTCTTTGGTCGCATCGTAGACGATTGTTCAGTTTGCGTGCTACTAACTCATCTACTAACGAGGTAAACTAGTATTAGTGCAGCACTGATATTTCGCGTCTGAAAAAAGAATTTCATCCGACTTCGGCTGGAATCGAACCTTTGGTTTACAAGGCAAACTTGTTACTGTGCCAAATCAACGAAGCCATTTTTTATTATAATTATTATTGTGGGAATTATACTAGACGACCGATGTTTAGGTGGGGGTCCGTGGCACATCGGGTGAATCAGGGTAGTAAGTCGGATACGCGAGAAGTACGACAATGAAACGTAATTTAATTAAAATAAAGAAGTTGTGCAAAGCATCTGTTTAGGTTTCCTAGAATCCCACATTATTTTGGTGTATAATTCAAACGTTTTGGTAGTTAGTATAGTATAGTTAGTATAAACACAAAATCTAATCAAACAGCTTTAAAAGTCATAACCTAAGTTCCTTGTTGCTCTTAAGCTAAACAAGCCCCTTTTGCAGTAAATGACATGAAATACTCATGTTTACACACACCAATTACTGTATTTTTCTACATAAATTCCCAGCAAATGAAAGTAGCATTTTTTTATTTTGAATGCTTCTCGTGCGAGTTTTTTCACTTTTTTTAAAAGTTTTTATGGATGTTTCGGCACCAACTTTTGATTTTCAGCAACAAGTAGCGAAATATCCATTAAAAAAAATCTGTGAAGGTAATCCAATAAATAAACCACCAATTTTGTGTTACGAGAAATATGCAGCCCCAGCTTACATTAGGAAAATTATTACAACCGTAGGGAATTATTAACGCCTATTTAATCCACTTGGAACGGAGCTTGGTCGTTTTTGACAGTTAATTCAATTAGCAAAAATCCCAACAATTAACTTACTTAATTGTGATTACTTTAAATCCGGCTCTTCTTCATTTCCAATAACTGAAGCTGAAAACGCACTGCTCGGTGATATTTCTTTAAGGCTATTGGAGGTAAATGTAAATTTAGTTTGGAAAAACGAATTAGTATCCACGTCAGATAAAACGCATGACGTAGATTTTAAAGAAATTACCTTGTTCTGAATTTTGAAAATAGCCGAGCGTAGGTAATTTTAATGAGTTCTCAGTATACAGCTCTTCGGTATTCCTTTCGTTGCGAATTGCATTACAGTTTTCTGTATAACCAGCTATAATTTTCATAAACATCGACTTTCTAAATGTAATGTTTATTCCTAGAAGCTAGCTAGCCGTTACATAAATATTTTTCTGTCGAAGCACTGCTTTAGAAAGAACTTTTAAGGTTTCACAGAATGGTTTGTCGAATAAAATTTACAAAATGTTATAATTTTGCACCTTGTTTTTTTTAAATAAATACAAAAAGGATAAAGACTTTTTCAAAAATCCCCATGATTTCATCTCCCGGCGCAGAAATAACCATACCAAATAAACAGATACTAAATTTACCGAGAATAACAGGACGTAAACAATTTTATTCGCCGAAAACAAAATATTAAAATTGAACAGATGTATCTTTGGTTTTTTCAAAACGAATGCACACGCGAACAGGTTTGAATTGTCTTTAAAATGTCTGATAATAAGACCGCCAATACTGGCATGCGTATCAAGGTCCGAAGTGCACCAATTTAACATTTAATTTATTCATTATGAAAGCTGTTTACGTAAATGTCGGGCTAGTATATTATTTCCGTTTGTCTAACGTTCAGGTCCCTGCCCCCCATATCCGTCTAGAAATTTCACATTTTAGATGGGTTGGGGGGAAGGCTAAACGGCGCCCAAAACACGAATTTCCTGTATTTTCCATTTTTCCCCGTGAGAGCATTTCAAACGATAATCTTAAGCCCACTTTGATCTAACGGACTAGCTGCATTCTTTTTCTATTTTTATATGAATGAAACACAAAAGAAAAGGCAAAAACTCGAAGAAAAAGTCGCGATTGTTCTCGTGTTCTCAATGCGAGAGAGTTGCAGGTTGCAGGCTCTTCTTAAAAAGTTAAAAAAGAGTTCTCAAAGTAAACGTAAAGCAGCAATTGACTTCAGCAAATTAATTTAAGACGCCCAACTGGGCCGTGATAGTAAAAGGCAAATTTGTAGGTTACGTAGGCTTCTGGTTGACCTTGGCTGCAATAATCGCAAAGAAAAACATGTTGTTGCGGTGACCTTAACACTATCTATCACTTATGTTGCGGATATTTCTTCCGAATACCACAAATGCTGGTCTTCCCTTTCAAAATTTGTCATTTCCTTTTGTGAAAATAACCATCGATAACTGTATAACTGTATGGGCATACTGATAGGAGAAATGACCCAGTCTCAGGTGAAAGGACCTTGTCTGGAGTAAAAGGACGAATCTAAGAGAAAGTACCCATCTAAGGAGACTTTATATTCAAGATACTATTTACATGCATATTTACGAACTTGAGAGCTTACCAGAAACTGTTAACCACGCCGGCGGGTTTATCACAAGTTTACATAATTTGCGGGAGAACTCGTTAGTAATAAGGTAGAACCGAAATTAAAGCTTGGAAATTAAATGTTTATCAGATAGCTTGATGAAAAAATTGTTACGATCCTGCAAAGAGAAATATTTTTGGAATGTAAATATGTAAATTGCAACATCGTCGTTGAATAAACAAGGCAGGTTTATATAATACTCCGCAATACAAACTGTGTGAAGCAAGAAGCTAGAGGATGTGTATATTTTAAAGAATATTATTATAACTTATTAATTTAATATACGTTGAAGTAAAGGGGGATTGTTGTTGGGTCATTTGTCAGGTATAAGTTGGTTTATTAGTTAGTTATGCTAATCGGTTGTTTAACTCACCGCTAACCTCTCGTCTTACGTAAGGGGCTGGACAGAAGGCGAGGAACACAAATAGTGTGTGCGATACCCTTGCATCCCAGGGGCGGCACATTCGCCATTGCCGTAAAACAAAGATAACAGTTACTGTTCTGCAAAACTCGCCTCTTTAAGGTGTACTCACCGGGGGTTCCTGGCCCCCTTTGTTTCATCTTCTTCATGGGCTAGACTTTGCTCACCAACCACCTGGATCTTCCGGAGTTGCTTCAGAGCTTCCTCCTCTTCTTCCCACCCCCGGAGTCACAGCATCGGGGCTAGTTAATTGACTGGGACCACACAGGTACAACCAGGAACAGCTCCACTTCCCAGTCAGTACTTCTTTGTAATGATGTTTCCTGTAAGGTAATCCATTGATGCAAGCTTCCCACATCACAAGTAACGATCACTAAGTCATGGGTACCACTTTATTATTACACTTTGATTACTGTATGTCACTGTAAACGTGTGCCGCCACCCCCGATTCTGTACTAATCGTCAACCTGTTTCGGTTATCGGAGCACACACAACGCTCACTTCGTATGTGATTTAAGTCAGCATGTGTTTTCTTATGCTTAAGCAAACCCTTGGGATAATTTATGGTTTTCGCCTGTGAAATAATAAACTTCTAAATTTTTATTAATTGCTAATACAATATAAATGTAAATAAAAGCACATTTAATAATTTAGTTGTTAATTTGGATTTTTGTAGTTTGGCGTTCCTTCTCATTCGTAGGTTTTCTCTTTGAATTTTTAACATTCAACAGATTCAACTTTTTGTTCTTCTTTTCGTATATTTCGGGCTCTTTCTCTGTCACTCTTTCCTTTAATTTCTGTTAGTATTTGGCTTTCATTCACTTTTTTTAGACACAGATCGAACTCTCCAGATTTTAACTGTTCTAATTATCGTTGTATGCGTTTATTTCACTTCTCGATTGATTCCTTTGAACCACTTACCATAAATTTCTTTTTTCGTATTTTAAGAGTTTAATACTTTTCGTTTTTCCATACCCTTGGGGATTGTTCGTACCTTAAGTATCCACTTGTTTTATAATGATGCCAAAATAGTATCATTTTCAAGTCTTCTGTCGTTTCTCAAGTTCCTAATAAATTTAGTATGTACTGAACTGCGTTACTTATTTCTTGTTCGTGATGCTTCTTTTGCCTTTCGTTGTTTAATAATTTTTTTGTCCATCTCTCCCACTTGTCTTTAGTTAGTAGTATTTCGTCTTAATTTTTTGTGGAATATTAGCGCTCTTCCTCTTTCTTTCTTAGTTCTGTTTGTTCTTTGGTAGAAGACCCCTATTTCATTATTCTTGTTACGCCTTTCTAATTCTTCGATCAATTTATGATTTATCTTCTTTTACAATAATTCTTCGCTTGTTCTCTGTACTTTTCCATAGTCTCAGTTGTTCTACCTCTCAACAACCTTTATTACAGTTTCATTCTTAGTTTTTAAATTTGTTATTAACTTGGCTTTTGAATTAGCATTTTTTTATACATTTCTACTTTTGATTTATTTACAATTTGTAATTGCTCAAGTTTCTGCAGAAGTTTTAAGAATGTTCTGATTTTAGTATAAACTTTCGACGTTGTTTTCCCTTTTATCGGTTCGTTCCGGAAACTAATCGGTATTATTTGCTCCCATAAATAGTAAAAATTGGCAACTGAAACTTAAAACTTCTTCTACAAATACGATCAAATATGTTTTATACTAAAATACTTCCACGAGTTCTGTAACATTAATTTTTCCTTGGTGCGGTATGTTTAGTTATATAGTCTCCAGAAAGATTCTGAAAAGTCAGCAGCGGACGAATTCAAAAATAATAATTTGATACCGTAACGAACAACTAAAGATTCCAAATAATTGTTACAAAAAACTCTAGAAAGCTAATTACAAGAGAAAGTAACGTAAAATAAAAAGTAAATTTTGAAGAAATACAAAAACGATATAATTTGGGCTTGGATACTGAAAGTAAGGCAAGGATAGTTTGCTTAAAAAAGTGAATTTTGTTAGAAATCGATGTTTAATGAGATGTTTGAAAAAATGTGCTGGAATTCTAATATACAATAGAATGGTCGAGGAGTTAAAAGATGCCCATTTGTATTTATATAACGTCTACTATTGTTCACATCCCTAAAACTCTTCTTTTCGTTTCTCCTTATGCCCTGTAAACGAGCGTCGGGGCATCCCTAAAATTATTAATTCCAAATTGTGAAAGTACCAATGAAAAGTAAGTGCTTCTACTGTTTGAGACTTCTCTGAAAACGTTTTCTTTTTAGCTTGCTGTGTTTTATTGCGTTACACGTTTTCATTAACTTAAAAACCGTATAATTTGGCATGAAAAACAGTAGTTTAGTTACATGTATTTTTACATTTCTAAAATGAATATTTCGAACAAATTTAAGAAAAAAAAAATGTTTGATGTTCATAGATAAACATTTTGGAAGGGTATATCAAAGATAGAAATGATTATTAAACCGGAGCTTTGCTCCAACTCAATGGGCAATTATTGAAAATTCTTGTGAAATATGAAATGGCAAGAAATATTTTTGGTTGCTTTTAGAATGCTTTTTCGTACTAAAGAAATGTTATTGAGTAAGTTTTTCGCCGTACTTTGTGGGTTTTTTGTATCTTACTTAATATAAACCATATAAAGCTTTTGTACTTGCTTTACAAAGGTTCAAAAAGCCTTGCTAAACCTTTACATTTTTGAAATATTTTAAAACATAAAGATTACTTCTCTAATGAGGATTAAACGTTTGAAACAGCAGAAGGCAACGGGAAACCACTGCAGAGAACACATTTGCCTAGTATAAGTATGACAAAGTTTACAACACTAAGTCGTTTAAAAATGTGGCTTTGAACCCCCTTGCGAACATACTGAAAATAATAAGGCACTGAGAAGAAGAAGAAGAAGCGTTTGAAAATGTCCGACAGACAATATTTAAATTAAGTTCCCATTTGTCAGTTGTGATTATCACAAGAGTGATTTTAAATCTGTAGTCGATTCTACTGTTTTGTAATGATTCTAAGACTACCCACTGTTCTATACTGTCAAATGCCTTTTCATAGTCTACAAATCCAAGGCAACATCGACAATTAGACTCCACACAAATACGAAACCAATCCCTATAAAAAGAGGAGTGCGCCAAGGCGATACAATGTCCCCTCAGTTGTTCAAAGCTGTACTGGAAGATATATTTAAAAATTTGTTATGGGAAAGCAAAGGTCTAAACATCAACGGATTAAAATTAAGCCATCTCCGCTTCGCCGATGATGTAATTGTAATCTCTGAATCAAAAAGATTTAGAAATAATGAAGAATGAATTGGATATGATATCAGGCCAAATTGGATTAAAAATGAATTATAGAAAAACAAAGGTAATGACAATGACGAATACTCAAGAAGAGCTGAAAATAAAGATAAACGAACAAAAAGTGGAACAAGTACACGAATATATACCTGGGACAGAAGATCAAACCACTAAGAGAAAATCAAACAGCAGAAATAGACAGAAGAGTGCGCCTGGGGTGGGCAGCATTTGGTAAAATGAGTTATATTTTAAAGAACCAAAACATTCCACTACACATGTGAAGCCAAGTGTTCGATCAATGTATACTTCCAGTTCTGACACATGGAGCGGACCTTTACAAAACGAAATATAGATCGCCTCGCAAAAACACAGCGAGCAATGGAACGCACGATGTTGCAAATATCCTTAAAAGATAAAAAACGAAATGACGAAATTTGCCAAAGGACTAAGGTTAAGGATATAGTGACACGTGTAAGTCAAATAAAATGGAAATGGGCAGGTCACAACGCAAGACACATAGACAACAGATGGAACTACCAAATACAACAGTGGAGACCATGGACACGAAAGATAGAGGAAGACCGTTGCTTCGTTGGGCGGATGATATCAAAAAAGTCGGTGGCTATGATTGGTCAAGAAAAGCCACAGACAGAACACTATGGAAAGAAATGGAGGAGGCCTATGTCCAATATTGGAATGAAAGAAGCTAATGGATGATTTTAAATCGGCTTTTTATAAACAAATAGAGCTGCATTTTCACATCATGTTGTAGATACAATGTGATTTTTAAAAACTTAATTGCAGCAGGCCGTATTCTGTCTTAATAACCTTAGAAACTTAGAACTGTCTGTATTAAGTCAGAATACGGTCTGCTGCAATTGAGTTTTTAAAAAATCACATTGTATGTTTACCACGGCAAGTTGTGCATCTCTGTTCTCTTTTACCCATTAAACCTATATAAATCCATATCCTCTTACGTTTAGGTACTTTAAACATGACTTTAGTTAAAGACAACTTTAAGCCATGCGTTGGGAATATTTTTATATAAAAGTCAAAAATGACGAAGAGGAAAAGAATAAAATCTTCGAACATTGGGACGAGCAAACAATCCCTTTGATTTAAATCTTTCTGAGGATGGTGATCAATAAAAATTACTGCCTTGTAAATGTGGATGGTACTTAAGGATGGCCGTTTTTGTTCTCAAGCTCGTTTGCAAATTGACAAACCAAAAAAATACTGTTGTAAAAAAGATTCGCGTTTTTTCTGGTTTCAGCCAAGCAATAGTTTCTTGGTGTTTAGCTGAGAAACGTTGCAGGTTTTAGTTGTGGAAATAATTTGTAAAATCAGTGTTACGTTGTGTACTGAGATTATATTATCGAAGATCACATATTCCAAAATGAGGTACGTGAAAACATGATGTTTCTTTGACTGGCAACAGTCGGTAATAACACAAAATGTGCACAGCTACCTTGGTATTTACACGTGCGGCTTTAGAAAAAAAAACGTTAATTCGTCGAAACCTGGCAGATTACACTGATTTTTAGAAATTAAGGATTCACTCATCTAAGGAAATACTTTTAATATATTTTAAAGAAAACATTCTTGAAGACTTTTAGCGAATTATGAGAAGTCTGTTTTACATAGAATTCGAAGCTGAAGGTCGATGGTTCAAATCCCTGCGAAGATATTGAAGCCAAAGATTTCCAAAATTGCTTAAAATACTATTATAGTTTAGGTAGCAATATGAATGAAGCTTGTATATTTGTAGACTAAGTCCCTACCAGTTTATGTGGACCATTTTTGGCCAAGAAAAAGCAGCTGATTTTACCAGACGTGATATTGAAATCCGTGAAATTGATTGGCAATTGGCTTCTCAAAGCATTTGAAATGTCGAATATACATGCATTAAATGTTAATTCAACATCACAACGAACCTTATTGCAAAGCCGTAGCAAATTTGGTCGAAATAGAAATGAAGTAGACTAGAAACCATTCCAATGTTTTTCGATAAGCAGAGGTCATACTTTCGTGTTATTAAGTTGCAGGTTCAACAGAAATCATAACCTTAAAGTATATCACATTTCAAAACCCCAATGTACCAAACTTAAACTGCAATTTTTTCCATGGCCAAGCAGCCAAGCTTTAACAATAATACAGTCTACGGATCGAATTTACGAGTTAAATGTGATTTCGAATCATTATGAGTATATTATTGGAAATCTACAGCGAACTTAGTCAAAACAGAAATGAAACAGTTTGTAAATAATTCATTGGTAGAGGGACGGCGCAGTTTTGTAAATCGAAGGATGAAAAACCATTTCAGAGGCCTTTTAAAGGCATATATATTTGTTAAAGTAATCAAAAGACTTTAAATTGCAAATCAGTCATTGTATTTTTCCGAAATAAAATCTGTCGGACACATCATGCGATCAAATAATATTATTATGCATTGTGAATCCTCCCGCGTTACTGACTGCAACCGTTGCTTCGTAGTGACATTTTGAGGTTATGCTATAGGGTTTCCACATGCTTTGGTTATTTGCCAAGTTTCACATCGTTGATTAAATAGTATATTATTATATGAGCGATTATGACAGCCATTATTCACGAAGATGACGTTTGAGCCCACGAGCCGTCAGGCGAGTGGCACAAATCATCTGAGCGAATAATGGCCATAATCGCGAATGTAATACGATACTTTTTCTACACCTATTAAACAAATATATTAGACTCAAATTAGTCAAATTTGATAACTTTGTAAACAAGCAATATGACAACACACTTGGGCGTGTCACGCGAGTCGATTGTCAGCCGCAGAAGGAGTTGATCGCGGGCGATTTAAAATATGATTGGATTAGCGAAATATTTATGTATTTGTGATTGGCCGAAATCATAATTCACTGCAGTGAATTATGAATCCATAATTCACTGCAGTGAATTATAGGTACTATTTTTCACAAAAAAAATGCTAATAATTGCAATATAATTAAATAGGTGTAGAAAAAAAATCAAAGACGGTCAATCAATAGGAAATAGTTGTATTAATCAATATGCTATGATCGGAGTCAGCAAATAATCCGGAATCTGCAAGCACTGGTCGCATTCAGCGATTTCATTTCGAAAGCATGGCCTACCGGTTCTCAATTGTTTTTATTTTTATCGCCTGGTGTTGGTGGAACAATGAATTCGTTTCAGAACTATTTTATTATGTTATTATGCCTGTTCTAAGTTAATTTGTCATTATTATTAATAATCGGCCATGTCAGTACCTACAATCTAAATTTATTAGTAACAGTTTAATCCGGGGTCCTTTCTCAAGGGTTTCACTTTACAAACGTTATTAATAAATGATACGTAAAATTAAGTCCTGACATTTACATTTTGTATTAAATGGATATAGGTACATTCACAAAATCCTACTTAATAATTGGCATTACCGTGTGTGGTTTTATGATTGGGATTAGGATAAGAGTGATATTTAAAAAACAGCAACCTTTAACTGTTCGTTATTACTTTTACGATTTAATGCATTACTAATTCGGTGCATAACGAATTTTTTTTTACTAAAATCGTGCTTGCTAACTAAAAGCATATTAGTCACCGGTGTTTAATGTTACAGATTGAATATTCATAGTAAATCGAGCGACTTTGCTCTCGTGCTAATTCCAATCATTCCTAGAATTTTTTTCATTGCCAACAGGTGACCTTTATGCGCTATGTCTCACTAAAGGCAATGCCGCATTGCAGACTACTGCACTATCATCATTATCTTATTCATCTAAGTAGATCAAGATAACCTTCACCTACTTAAATATTAATTGCTGATAAAAAATCCACGTGAATAAGCATCGTTTTATCTTTATGGTATTCGAAGCTTCATAACAAATTTAAGTAAGCTTGAGTGAAGCAATTTTTTAAGGAATTTCGACACTCGAACTCTCGAACATAAAAACACACCTACCTGAAGTTCTTTACCTCATTACCAGTCGAAATATTGCGAGCGTCAGCACCATATAATACTGAGGTAGAAGTTGACGTTACTGATAAGAATATGTACGTTTTATAATTCACAACGCTTTAATGCCCGTATACAAAGTACAATCTGCAAACATAATGCAAGTATAACGTAACACCTTGCGTATTAAATTGAGTTTTTGTTGCTTTTTTTTATAGTTGTTTAGTACGTGTTAGTGATTTACTTATTTTATGCAATGTATGAAATAACCTTAGTTTGTTAAATTTTTGATTGTTACGTAGTTACGTTGATACGTAATGAGTTGCCAAAAATCGTTCCAAATATTGCTGAATTGATGAGGCAATAACCGTTGTGCATACATTTATCAGTTGGTATTATTTCGATTTAATATTCTCTAAAACAATTTTAGATAACTACGGTTTACGCCACGTTTCCACAATTAATTTTTTATGAGGTGATTGCTTCACTGCGCTCAAGGTTTTCTTTTATTCTAAAGTTTCCATTTTTATTTCTTAATTTCAAAATGCGACCTTAGTGCATTTAAGGATTTAAGGGCCGCGTAGGATTTTCCAAACTCAAGCATTGAAATCTCCAGTTTATTGCGAAAATTGAAAGTTCAATAAATCACAAAGAAAAAATAGTTTAAATTAAAGGGTTGGTTTACGAAATTTGCGTGCGCATTTTCAGTAGTTAAGTATGTGAAAAACTGAAAATATGATATATGCCTTGATCTGAAACGTTGATGTCGTGTTTTCGTTACTTTAGTTTTAGACCGTGTTGTTTTAGTCCCCTCGGGTTGACAGAATTTATGCCGCGTTATGGTACGTGGGGTGAGAGGTCTTTAACCCTCGTTCTTTCTGGCTGTTTATTCTAAACTCAGGTCTTGAAAACTACTAACACGGCAATAACTAACGTTTAAACGATCTACATTAAAATAGCAATTTCATATCAAAATCAAAAATTTTCTTATTTATTGTTGGGATTTCACTTTGCAATAATTGCAAATTTGAAAATCGCAAGAGTAATAATCTTCTGCAAAGAAAATTGGAAGGTTTTAATAAGGCTTGCTAATTCGTTTATTCCAAAAAAATAAGACTTCGCCTCAAAGGACCAAATTTTAAATATGAGAAATATGTTTGAATAATGTTATGCCCAGAGGCGGATTATTACCAAAGGCTAATCATAGTTAAGGGCCCCTCTCCGTGTTATTTTAAAGTCAGAATCGTATAAAGGTAAAATATATTTTTTAGAATTAAATTATTGAAAGCAGTATGTTCTGAACCCCTTTCTCTTAAATATAAGGAGGTTTTAGTCTCCTAAGGGCCCCTACACTGCTGCCTACTGTATAATCCTCCCTGCTATGCTACGCTTTATTTTCTGGTCCTTTCCTGTTATTATCACTTCGTTCCAGTTAGATCCCTTTGCTCTTAAAATCCAAATGATTTTTTTCCTGTGTCGAAAGAATGGACAACCACAGACTGGCAAAACAATATAAAAATAATATTCCGTTGGGAAAAAGGCCACCCGGAAAATCACCGAAAAGGTGGCAACAAAGTTTTCATTATCAGCAGAACAGTGAGGCTAGACAAACAGGAGGATGTCCTAGTCGACGAAGAAGAAGTAATTAGTGGTCTTCCGTTAGACTTCTTCTTCTTCATGTATTTAATTTGTTGCTGTAACTTATAATCTTCCTCTTATATTTCTAATTTTGTCTTATTCTAAATCTCGGCACTTTTCTATATTTGGGTATCGCATCTCCAACTTGTATTTCCTTCTGTTGTTTTTCTGCCACCGTCCATGTCTCACATCCATGTAATTAGCATTGGTATAAAAAATGTTCTTCCAGATCTTTTTATACTTTGGGGCTATTTTGTTACTTCATGGACTTTTCCTATCTTCAGTCTTGCTACCATTTTTATCAACTTTTTGTTGCTTGTAGGTTCTTCATTTTTCTGTATCCGGTTGTAGCTTCCTGGTTCTTCATCTGAAACTTGCCAGTAGTTCTTGGAGCACTAAATTGAGCATAGCACAGTTTAGTGCGCAGGGTTAACTATCCTGTCACATTTATCTTCAGCTGATGAAACATCATCAATGGTGCCCTTTGCTCTACTAAGGAGCTATACCATGATGCAGCAAAAGAAGTACGATAGAGTTTAAAAACTTTTGACTTTCACCATGAATTTCTTGTTTCTAAGCTTCAGATATGGGAGGTTGAATTTGAAATTCATAATCTGTTCGATACATGAGCGTCCTTTCCTGAATCCTTGGAACCTTGATATTCTCCTAATTGTGGATGTCCTAGTTTTAAAGAGCTTTCAAGAGAATCTTGTAGGTTACTAGAAGGTGAGAGAAGTTACGGTAGTAACTAAATTTTTCGGCTTCCCAAATCGTGCAGATGATCGTAGTCAGCTTATTATTCGTCTTGTCAACCGTGCGTTACCATAATTCGCGACTATCGAAACCTCGCTTAGTATTTTGTTCTTGAGTGACTGGATGATCCGTCTGAGTTCTTGTTTTGTGGGTAGCGATAAGCGTGTATTGTCGTCAGGGATGAATCTGGGTTTTGGAGCCTCGCAATTGACGAGGGATTCAAAGTAATTTGCCAGGGTCCGACAGTTGTCTTTGTCGTTGTGGGCCAATTTGCTGTCAGGATTCTTGAAGTGTAGGCTCGGAGAGGTGTATTTGCTGAGGTTGCGTCTGAAGGTTCTATAGAAGTCCCGGTGTTGTTCTTCTTAAGCTCCCGTTCGATCTACGCCAGTTGGTTTTTGCCGAAAGCACGTGTTGGAAGTCTGTCCAGTTATCTTGGCGATCTATATTTGTTTTATCACTGCATCGCATTCATTGGTCCACCACGCATGTTTCCTCTGTGTTTTTTTATTGGGGCTGTCTCTTGAGCGGCTCCGACCATGATCTCTTGTTTCTTCTAGTTTCTGTGTGAATTCTGGGTTTGACCTTAGCGTTTCAGTGTCGAATCTATTGATCCCTATCGACGGGACCTTTCCTTTAAGTTTTATTTCTAAGAGTGCTGCCATCAAAAAGTATTTGGAAAAAATTGCATTTTTATATTATTATTGTACCGTAATCTGTAAGCATATTTTTCATTAATTTTAAAGTTTTCTTTTTAATGATGTTACCACCATTGTTATTGAAAAAATAATTGCATTTCAGTATTATTTATTTTGTTAACCTTTTTAAATATTATCCAAGCTTCATGTATTTTAAAAGTTCAAGCAAGAATTTGAAATTTCAAAGTGATATGTTAAAATTTCCAATTATTTTTGTAATACCACTAATTACATAGCCAATTAGAAACCGAATTTCCATATGTGATTATCTACGATTATCATCAGGCCGGATTTTAAAAATTATATTCATGCTGTACGTTGTTTGTAAGGTTAATACCTTCGGTCAAAAGATCCCCGGGGCTTCTACCGTATTCTAGAATAAGCAGGAACCGCTTATATAAAAATGCACCCCGATAAGCCCAATTAACATAAATACTAGTGATATAAATAAACATTCAGTGTAAATAAATTAGACCGAGTTAGTGTTTAGTTTTGTTAACCTTCGTGCTAATAATTTAGTAATTATTTGTTAAATAAAATAGAATTCACACGAAGCCCAAGTATGATTTAGTCAAATCAATATTTATAAACGTAGCCTGATTATACCCTTTCTAAGCGCAGATTTTTTTTTAGTTTTTAATTACAAAAAAAAAATAACCAGCTTTACCAGAAGACTATTTCTATATGGTAAAAAGATGTGATTATGAGCAGAATTAAGCAACTTAATTAGAATTTTGATGTTTGCAATAGCAAATATGCAACGGAATTCTGTTATAAAACACAAAACTAATAAAATGTAGATTACTTGTTCGTCCGGAATTTTACTAGCAGATACTTGGGAAGTTATTTATGGCCGCGAGCTTTTCTAGCTTTATAATAGAATTGTATCCAAGCTGTCTACTCAGATCTTTGCACTTAGAGACTAAGGTGATATTTTTTTGTCATCGCGTCTAACCGCTAATAAATTCTGCATGCGATATTATAATTTTTATTACTGGGTTGGCTTTTTTCCATTTGTTCGGTTTTTACATTTTAATTAGTTGTGACCTGGAAGGTGCTGTTAAATTAATTACCAAGATACACGTATTCAGGTAACGTGTCCCCATTATCCACCCACACCTGATTACACCACACCGGGAATTAATGAATGGGAAGTAAAGTTATTCTGTTTCGGTTATCGGTACATTTAAATAATGAATAACCTGTTGTAAACTTTTTCATATGATATTACAAAAAAATTCTAGGACTTTCCTCGTTGAAAGTATTGAGAGTTATACATTGATCTCGGCCTACTTGTAGGAACACCACATCAGTGAATTAATAAAATATGATTTTAAGTTCGCCAGGGGATCTTTGGATATAGTTTTCGGTTCGCTGAAGCCCTGAAAGCTCCGGGCTCCGGTGCATTCAGGTCTTTAACAGGAGACAGCCAGGTGTTGCTTGAAATCTGCAGGTTAATAAGCGACTTTAGCACATATTTCAAGAGTGGATAGGTTGATAAGGGGTAGCACCTGGTGTTGAGGTAACTTATGGTGCTTTTGTTACAATGCTGGTTGCTTGCTTGTACAGACCTCGAATTTTAATTTTTAGTGGGTGAATGTGTTCTGTAAAATATAAACCTTAATTGCTTGTTTAATGTATATCCTGCTTTCTAATCTATTAAATTTTTCCACGGTTTTTAAATTTGTTACATGCTAATATTGGGCATTGTTTGCGTTCGTGATAAGATGCACCGTCATTTTCTAATTTGTAGCGGCCTTAAATGCGTCAAACTATAAATCAAAACAATATAAATCAAACCAGCTTAGCAAATAATAATAATGATGAAGAGCTCACGAGCGCACGTGAGGACCTTGACTGTTTGCGAACTTCAAACTAAACAAGTTTACAATTTGAACTGATAAAAGGTTCAACAAAAGTCGATAACAACTTTTAATTGAACTGTATTCGAGATAAATTCAGATTTGATAAGACGCACATAATTCAACGAGAGGGAAAGATAAAAATATCAGAAAGCCAAACGATCGACTTTTTGCTGAATTCGTGTGGCACGTTTCCTATAATTCTCGTAAAGAACGCCCATTTTCAGAATTTAAATCCTTGGAAATCACCTTGGTACGTGTAAAAATAACCGAGTTGAATTTGCAAGTGTTGTAACTATCTTCAGCTGAACACTTTGCATAACTTCGTTTGAAGAGCTACGCGGAAAATTTCTGGAAAAACGACACCGATAAAATTTTACCGAATATTCATAAAAAAAGGAATTTTTGGAATTGTTTTTAAGCGATTTTTTTGGAAAGAACCGAAAGAATATTTTTAAAATATCGCATGTTCTAGGAACCGCTATTAAATAGAAATTTTTAGAAAGGATTTTTAAATAGAAAGTAAATTTTCGAAATATTAAAATGTACAGTGCTCTTATCTTCGTCGAATTTCATAATCGAAAGTCATCGATTATTTCAGACCACGAATGTTATTTCAATCTTCAATTACCTTGTTTGACAGAAATGCAATTGCATTCACGGTAATGGCTTTAATGCCGAACAAAGGGCTCTCATTATCCGAGCTTATTGTCGCTTTAGATGGCTTGGTCGTCATACTCGAACTACTAGTTTTCGTGAAAATTTTGCTTACCATTATCAATCCAGAACTTTCATTGTTTATCATCAATCATTCGAGCCTCACTATTATGACATCGTCTAAAGCCCGTTTCGAGTTTTTCTTTGAATTATGTGTTACAAGTTACAATAATAAAAAGTACGCATGTAAAAAATCAGAAAGGCAATAACCGGTTGCAATGTTGCCAAATGGAAGCTTCTACATCCTTAATATTTAAGGTTTCGCCCCTTTGGGAATATCCATTAAAAGTATTCTTTATTTTATCAATGCAAAATTCCGAAAAATTACTTCCCTTTCAGAAAAAAGCTTGTTTAAAAGAAATCATATTCAGTAGCTTTAGGTGAAATAAAATCGAAACTGTATAAAACAGGCAAAGGACGATTTTCTGATACACTGGGACCAATTTAACACTGCAGGAAATAACAACAAATAACGACTAATGCAAATTTAAATCGATTGTTTATGTACTATTTAGAGAAAAAGATAGGCAGAAAGTAGAATTTCAGCTACAAACTTAAGTGATCTAATTTGTTTTGTATAAATATCTTTGTTTTTTTTTTTAGACTTAATCATTGGCGGGAGTCTCCGTAGCCCTTGTGGTTCCTACGCCACTGTCACAAAACTTACATTTAGCTAGAAGTCAGAGGTTCATATCTCAGCCAAGGTTTTTCCATATAAAAATTTCCAAAAAAAATCGTTTGAATTCACTACAATTATAGCTTTATTACATTTCTATAATTTAAGAAGAAAATTGAGTTTTCCTATTTATAGCTTAGTAACTTAAATTTTATTGCAGAATATATTGTTATTGTAACTAATCGGCGTACCCATAAGTCAAAAGAGGCTTTAATATAATTTCAAATAATTGTCAGATATAGTCAGTCAATGATGATTTAACGACAAACATTTTTCCATACATGACTGACTAACATAATTATGTCGACATCCGTTACAAATTTTCGTGTTGCATAATTAATTTTAAAGAAATAATTGCCACCTAAATATATTCACATGATTTACTTAAACGTAACAGTTTTGAGTTTCGAGAATAAAATATTTTCGCGTTTCAAAAACTTCGATTTTATTGAGAACCGAATTTCCCTAAATTTAGGGATTTGGCAACATTGGTAGTGCGTTTTTAAGCATATTTTATCAACTTCATTACGTTGATCATTGATTAAATCAACAAAAACCACTCGATAATTATGCATTTGCATTACCGATTAATTTCACGAAAGTTTTGCTTGTTTTTATTTTTTTATGTATTTATTCATAATGAAGTTTGCTGAAACTAAAATGGGGAAAATTCTTGCTACATGGCAAATTTGTTTTTCCTTTCTAAAAAAGATAAAATTCTATTTGAACAGAGAAGATTTTGTAATCAGCGAAAGTCGTTATTAACAATGTCAACAAGAAGAGTGAAGTTAGGTCTTCCCTTTTTGGCAGCTCAAAAAATTCTGGCCTAAATTAGGAAGAAAATTTAATCAGCGATTATTAATTTCAAGGGTTGAAGCTCGCCATTAACCACTTCTAAATTAATGGCGTAAATCCTTTTAGTTTTGAGTAAACTTATAATCCCCCCACGTCAATAGGAGTGAGGTTAAGTTTTCTCTTTTTGGTAACCTAAAAAATTCTGGTCTAAACTAGGAAGATTCTTTAATCAGCAGTGATTAAATTTTAATGTTCGAAGCTCCCTATTAACCACTTCTAAATTAATGACGTAAATACTTTTATTTTTGAATAAACTTATAAATCCACGTCAACAAGAAGAGTGAGGCTAGGTCGCTAGGTCTTCCCTTGTTGGTAACTCGAAGAATTCTGGCCTAAACCGGGAAGATTCTTTGATTAGCAATGATTAAATTTTAAGGTTCGAAGCTCGCCAGTAACCACTTCTAAATTAATGATAAATGCTTTTCTTTTTGAATAAACTTATAAATCCCATGTCAATACGAAGAATGAGGTTAGGTTTTCCCTTTCTAGTAGCCCAAAAAAATTCTGGTCTGAGCCAGAAAGATTTTTTAAGGGCAATTTTAAATTTCAAGTTGGGAAACTTGTTACTACCAATTTTTAAAATTGTCGACGTTTAATGCATTTTTTTTTAAGAAATTGATAATCCTACGCCAACAAAAATAGTGAAGTTAGGTCTTCCCTTTTTGGTAACTCAAAAAATTCTGGCCTAAACTAGGAGGAAGATTCGTTAATCAGCAATGATTAAATTTTAATACTCGAAACTCCCCATTAATCACTTCTGACGTAGATGCTTTTAATAAACTTATAAACGCATGTTAATAAGAAGAGTGGGGTTAGGCCTTTTATTTTTGATAACTCAAAAAATTCTAGTCTAAGCCAGGAAGATTTTTTAAGGGACCATTTTAAATTGCAAGTCGGAAAATCGTTACTGATTATTTAATGCTTTTATTTGTGAAGAAATTCATAATGCCACGTTATTAAAAAGATCTTCCCTTTTTAAGGATAACTCAAAAGAATGCGGCCTGAATCAGGAAGATTTTTTAATCAGCGAAAATTAAATATTAAAATCTTGAAGCTCGTCATTAATCAGTTTTAAAATTGTCGAAGTTTAAGGCTTTTATTTTTAAATAAATTGACAATCTCATGAATAAAAGGGTGAAGTTGTTAGGTCTTCTCTTTTTAAGAATAACCCAAAAAAATCCGGCCTGAATCAAGCAAGTTTTTTTTTTAAATAAGCGAAAGGCTTAAATGAAGGTTGTCATTAACCAATTTTATTGCCGAATGCTTTTATTATTATTTTTTTTTTGAGTAAACTCTTAAATTTACGTTAATCAGAATGAGTGACATTAGGTCTTCCCTTTTCGAGGACAAAAATAAATTCTGGCCTATACGAGGCAGATTTATTTATCAGCAAAAATTAAAGCTTAAAGCTCGACGCCCAGCATTTGCTATTTTTAAAATACCTGACGTTTAATGCTTTTATTTTTGAATGAACTGATAATCCCATGTTAACAAGAAGAGTGAGTTAGGTTTTCCCTTTTTGATAACTCAAAAAAATTCTGGCCTGAATTTGAAAGATTTTTTTAATTGCCATTTTAAATTTTAAGTCTGGAAATTCGTTACTAATCGTCCAATGCTTTTATTTGTAATAATTTAATTTAATTAAAAATGAGGTTAGATCTTCCCTTAAAAAAGATTCTTGAATCAGTAAAAACTAATTTTTAGGATTTGAAGCTCGACGATTAACGCTATTATTTTTGAATTACTAATAAACGCTATTAAAAAGGGTCTTCCTTTTTTTAAGGAAAACTTCGGCCTGAGTAAAATATAATTTTTAATCAACGAAAATTAAATTCTAAACGCTTGGAGCTCGTCTAATTTTTAAATTGTCGAATTTTGTAGTAAACTCTTAAACTTACTTAATAAGAAGAATGAGATTAGGCCTTCCCTTTTTGAGGTCAAAAATAAATTCTGGCCTGTATGAGGAAAATTTCTTTATCAGTAAAAATGGAAGCTGAAAGCTCACCATTAACTATTTTTAAAATTGCTGAGGTTAATGCTTTTATTTTTGAATAAACTGATAAATCCTAAGTGTGGGGTTAAGTCTTCCCTTTTATCGAGTAAATAATAAATTATTAAGGCAAATATCATAATCAAGATGTATGTACTTAATAAGCTCGAATCGCACCTGATTCGGGAGTAGAAGTTATCAGTTTTTTGTCCATTTTTGTATTAATTTTTTATTATTCTCGAAAAACTTTGTTTATTTTTGGAACTTTTCTGACTTGGAAATATTAAACAAATAAATTGCGTTATTTCAAAAAATTAATCTGAGTATAAAATTCCGTGCAAGGATCTTTAGGATGTAGAACAATGTCACATTTTATAAAATCGATTACACTTTCTAACCTGTGCTTTTCTGTTCCAGTTGGGAATTATCTACAGGGATATAAAATTAGAAAATATTTTGGTGGACGAGTCCGGCCACATCGTCCTGACAGACTTCGGCCTTAGCAAGGAATTGCCCAGGGACCAAGGTGACAACGACCAGCGAGCTTATTCCTTTTGTGGAACGATAGAATACATGGCCCCTGAAGTAGTCAGGGGTGGAACAGTAGGCCATGATATTGTAAGTAATTTTTATTTTATTATTGTTAACTTTCTTTAAATAAACTGTGAACAACTCGCATCATCATACCTGGAAATTGATGAAATCGTGTAAATTTAGTTACCGATTTGTAGATAAGTTATCGAAAGGAAAAAAGTTTAGGCAATAGCTAAATAGCCGTTTATCGATTGTTTTGTCCGGTTGGTCTTGGTAAACCTTTAGGATCAGGGGATTTCCCTGTCCGATTGTGATTGGTAGTGGTTTTGTTTTATTTTAAATTGATTATTTACTCTACTGTAAAGTCCCTTGAAATTCCCCTGGTTTTACTAGGGTTAACCAAACTTCAAAAATTCCAGTTCTTAAACTTTGGTTAAAACCCTAGCAATAAATTCGTTTCGAGTAATCCGATCTAATCTGAGTTCGCTCGTACAAAATTTTTATCAGCTGACCGTCCAGACGCCTTTTATTATTTTGGAATGGAACACTCGTTGCCACTGAAAATCTACATAATATTTCGTCGGTACCAGTCTCGAGCTTCGCCTTTAATATTATCCTTGCTCTTTACGTTATTATTATCCTTGGCTTCTATTGATTTATGGCATGGTTTTTTTTTCGAAATATTAGAACACACAGTGCTGAATGAAATTGATCAAGAGAAAAAACACAATCCTTAACAAATTCTAACTTTAATCTTCCAAATTAATATGTATAAATTACATGTCAATAATTTTGTTATATCAACAACATCGATCATAGATCACTATTAAATAACAATAATTTGTATGATCTAATATGCCATGCAATTTAATTTATATTGAAATATGTTCAACACTCCTCCTCAATTAATTTGCATGCCACAAGCTTTTCGTAATTTTTGAAGTCTCTTTGCAGGTAATGGCTTTGTGCATAGATCAGCTAACATTTCTTCTGTTGGACAATAGCAACAAACCACATCTTCTTTCTCAATATGGTCTTTTACATAGAAAAATCTGGTGTCTATGTGCTTGGATCGATTTGAAAACTTTTCTTCTTGAATTTGCCTGAGGCAACTTTGATTATCTTCAAAAATGGTTGTTGGTTTCTTCAAGTCGTAGTTGAAATCATGAAGAACTCGACGAATCCATAATGCCTCCTTACAAGCTTCTGACAATGCGATAAATTCAGCTTCAGTTGATGATAACGCCACGCAAGTCTGTCTTTTGCATGTCCAACTGATAGTTCCCTCAGCAAGTTGAAATACGTATCCGCTATTTGATTTGCGACTGTTCCTATCCTCTGCCCAATTGGCATCAGCATATCCTACCAATGTGTTTTGACTATCTGCTTGTCCAAGTTGTAACACCATTTGGCTGGTTCCTTTTAGATATTTCAATGTTCGCTTAAGCTCTTCCCAATCTTCTTTACTAGGATTAGTTACCTTCTGTGCTAAAATTGAAATACTTGCCGATATATCTGGTCGCGTATTTATTGAAATGTATAGTAAACATCCAATTAGTTTTCTGTAATTTTCGTTGTTTGGCAATAATTCCAATTCTTTTGACTTTCCATATCCTACGCTAATTGGTATATCTGATGTTTTTGCATCTACCAATCCAAACTCTGTAACTATTTTCTTAATGTAGGCTGTTTGGTTCAGTGAATAACTTCCACTTGAATCTTTTGTCACTTGAAGTCCAAGATAATTTTTCACTTCACCAAGATTCTTAATTTGAAAATTTTTCAATAATGTCTTTTCGAAATTCCTAATTAGCCCGTTACATTTACTTGCTACAATCAAGTCATCTACATTTATTAGTACATAACATTGTTCTCCATTATTATCTATACTGTATAAACATTGATCATTTTTACTTTGTTTATAATCAGCATTAATAAGAACATTATGAATGGCTTGATTCCATACACGTGCTGATTGTTTAAGTCCATAAATGCTCCTCCTCAAAAGACAGACTTTGTCCTCTTTTTCTTCTGTAATAAAACCCGGCGGTTGTCGCATGTATATATTTTCCTTTAATATACCATTTAAAAACGCCGTTTTCCCATCATAATGCATAACATTCATTTGTCGTTTTGCAGCAATAGACAGCAAAATTCGAAATGTTGTTTGTCGAACTACTGGTGCAAACACTTGATCATAATCAATTCCATACTTTTGGTTAAATCCTTGTGCTACCAAACGTGCCTTGTATCTGATTGGTTTTCCATTGATGTCCGTTTTAACTTTGAAAACCCATTTGCATCCGATAGGTGTACAGTCCTTAGGTTTTTCTACAAGATCCCATGTATGATTTTCACGTAAAGATTTTATTTCATCTTCCATTGCAACTAACCATTCATGTTTATCTTTACAAGATACTGCTTCATTGTAGTTTCTTGGTTCTTGAATCAAGATATTTACTTCTGCAGTAAAACGTTCTGGAGGTACGCCTTTATTTATGCTTGTTGATCTTCGAATCTCAGCATGTGTTTCGAAATTTTCATCATTTTCCTGTGGTAAAAACATTTTCGTATTTCTATTTCCAAATTCAAATTTCACTGTTGATTCCAGTTGTTGTTCCGTATCTGATGCTTCGTCGCATTTCCAATCATCATCTTTTTCAACGAATTTCACATCTCGACTTATAACAACCTTTCTTGTTTTCGGTATGTAACATCGGTATGCCTTCGAACATAAATCGTAGCCCACCAAAATTGCTTGTAAACTTTTCGGCTGTAGTTTATGTCGTTTTTCGTCTGGAATATGTACATAACATTTTGCTCCAAATCTTTTAAAATGTCCTATATTTGGTATCTTTCCATTCCAGTGTTCATATGGTGTTTTCGATATTGCTTTTGCGGGCAATCTATTTTGTATATAATTGGCCATGGTAACTGCTTCTCCCCAATACATATGTGTCAAATTCGCCCCAATTAGCATGCATCTAGCCATTTCTATAAGCGTCCGATTTTTCCTTTCGGCAACGCCATTTTGCTGAGGACTATACGGAGCAGTACGTTGAAACTGAATTCCTTCACTTTCCATGTATTTAACACATTTATCTGCAACATATTCTCCTCCTCGATCTGATCTGATGCATTTAACTTTATAACCAAACTGAGTTTTACACATTTCCATAAAATGTCTCAATTTTTCAAATACTTCTGACTTATTTCGCAATAAGTAAACTGTGGTATAACGCGAAAAATCATCAATAAAGGTCAAAATATACTTTTTACCCGATGGTGTTTCCGTTCTCATTGGACCACAGACATCCGTATGAATTAATTCAAGAATTTTCTTTGAACGATGTTTCGATTCTTGTGGAAACTTTATTCTTGTCATTTTTCCTTGTAAACAAACTTCACAGTTTTGCTTTGATGTACATTCTGGACTACATTTGTCAATTTTAATGCCATTCACAAGTCCGTTGGAATCCATCGTCTTTACAACATCAATAGCCCTGTGTCCAAGTACATCATGCCATTTATGAACACATAAATCTGAAACATCATTTGTCAAATATGCTTTATTTGGTTCACGGAGTTTATATAATTTTCCACAAATGTCACCAAATGCAATTTGTGTTTTCCTGTCCATTGACCAAATTTCACATTTTTGACAATCAAAAATGACTTTATATCCCTTTCTTGTCAAACATTTGACAGAAATTAAATTACAGCCAATGCTAGGCATGTACAGAACATCCTGCATCATAACTACTCTTTCTATATTAAATGTATTTATTACCTTAATTTGAACGGTTCCTTTACCTTCAGAAATTATTTCTTCGCCATTTGCTACACTTACTTTTTCATGATGATTATCATTGAATTCTACAAAATATTCTCTTTTGCTTGCGATATGACACGTCGCTCCAGAATCAACTATCCAACCATCACTTTTATACATAGCAAATAAAAATTCACCTTCTGAATCATTGTTCACAACATTTGCTTTATGATCTTTATTTTCCCTTTGTTTAGATCTCTTCCAAGCTTTGTATTTCTCACAATGCATTTTTAAATGTCCTGGAGATTTACAAAAATAACATCTTTTATTAGCATTTGTTACTTTTAATGCCGTTTCTTCTTTAGTATCTTTTCGATCCAAACGCCGCTTATACTCCGCAATTACTTTTGACATAACAAGACTTGAACTTAATTCTTCTTCTGACCGTGCTTCCAGTGCTGTTATTAATCCATCGTAGCTTTCTGGTAATGATCCCAACAATGTAGCACTCATGAAAAATTCTGGTTTTATTTCATCACCTAATGCTAACAATTTCTGAAACAGTTCATTCATTTTATTAACATGTTCCTGTACATCAGCCTCTTCGTCACATTTTTGACGCATAATCATTCTAAGAACATGAACTCTATTACCAGGAGTATCCTTCTCATGAAATTCTTTTAAAGCGTTCCATGCATCTTTTGCTGACTTACAATTTCTAATATGTTGTATTTGATCATCGTCAATTGAAAGAGCAATTGTTGAATGCGCTTTTTCGTCTTCTCGTATCCATTTTTCCGTTTTAGAAGTCGGTGTTTCATCATTAATTGCGGTCCAAACGCCTTTTTCTTTTAACAACATTTCAATCTTATACCTCCAACTGAAATAATTAGATCCGTTCAACTTAGTAATTACATACTTTGATTCAGTAACAGCGGCCATGACAGACATATACATATACCGAAATTCAAAATTTGTTAATAATTAATCTCTGATCTCACTTTTCATGTGCAAAAGCCCATAACCTATTAGAACACACAGTGCTGAATGAAATTGATCAAGAGAAAAAACACAATCCTTAACAAATTCTAACTTTAATCTTCCAAATTAATATGTATAAATTACATGTCAATAATTTTGTTATATCAACAACATCGATCATAGATCACTATTAAATAACAATAATTTGTATGATCTAATATGCCATGCAATTTAATTTATATTGAAATATGTTCAACACGAAATCCTGGCGCTATCATGCTTTATGCCTTTTACAAACAAGCACTATCAAATGTAGGATTGTTCTTACCGATTAGATAAACTATCTAATTTACGTTTGGGATTTACCTATTTATTTATACGGAAGCTTATTATTGTTTTCCCTCAATAATGATTAATGGAATGACTCAAAGTGCATGCTTGTAAGTCGGTGATAAAAGTGAAAAAGGATTTGTGGTGAAAGGGTCCGCCACATTAGTCATTTTAATGCGATGTGAATGTACTTACTTCCTTTCTATATCAAGTTCGAGTAGATTTTTATCTCGCTATTGTTGGGTATCATCAATGGGGACATTTTTTAAGTGACCAGGCCAGGTGACTCACGATTTTGTTACTTATAATAACGGTTCATGTATAAAAACGCGCTGCATAAGAAGTGAGTAAGGCTAAAATAATTACGGGGTGACTCGTCATTTATACTAACTATTTAAAGTATTTGATGAATTACTTATTTTCATTACTTCATTTGCATTCCGTTGAAAGAAATGCAATTCAGTATATTTTTAGCTTTCCTATGTTCTATTTCTTGTTATCAGTTCTTTTACTTTGGTTTCCGTTCCAATTTGTTTTTCCAAGATTTTAATTAACTGAAGTTGTATAGAGATAGTTAGTAATTTGAGCTTTTGATAGGTATAGTTTGCGGCACATTTTCTGCTAGTTAACTATCCACTGGGATACTTTCAAATGAAATAACTACAAACATTAGTAACACAAAATAAAACTCGAAGTTTGTTTAGAGAGGAACATTCTTGTTTTATGCTATTTTTTAAAGTCAATGATGTGAATATTTTGATATCTTGTATGTTAATACCTTTTTTTCGTAATCAGTCGTTGGTGTTTTACAATTCAAATATTTGGAATTGATTAATTACAATAGCCGTTGGCCTTTTTTACCGATGCTATCTTACATAACGTAACCATTTAGAAATGAAAAGCTTGGTCGGTTATTATGTAAAACATTACGTTCTTGAGATTTTGGTTGCGGTTAATATCAATTGTGTTCGTTTTGTGTGTTGGTGAACATGTAAGGATTTTGCTTGGCCAAAGCATTTTAGCAAAACAAACAACATTCGTCTCTCTCAAAATAAGCAGTAAAGAAACTTACATACCAAGGGTAGTAAGTGAGATTTATTTCGTCGCGCATGGGGTTTCCTTCGATCAAAGGCACAGTGTTTCTTCTAAAATTAGTTTGATAAACATGACATTCACGAATTTTGCCCTATTTGTTGATCTAGAAATCAAAATCAAAAGATTATATATGATTAAAAAAGAGCGGATAGCTACGTCCCTGTCTCTCACGTAGTCATCTCGGGTTCGATTCCTGAGACCGGCGATCCCTTGCTGAATTTTAGAAGGTCATACGCTTCTCCGTGCTTCAAGCCAGCGGTCCCGGTTATCATACTAACACCTTTGATAACTGTTAACCTGGTAACACTGCGAGCGATCTTCTTCACCCCTCTCGATGGGTAAGGTTAGCCTCTTTCCCAGCATACGTGTCTCACACTACTCATACTTATGAGTTATTAACAGGCTATTGGCTTAAGCTTCGGCCATTTCGTCAATTTTTTTATTTGAAAGCAAGAAATTGCTGCCTAGAAAGATGTACATATTTATATAAATAAACAAACAGAATCGTTTTAAATTCCCTGGTACCCTTTTTCCCAAAAAGTGATGGAAACTCCCTGGCAAAAAGGAATTTCCCTGTCATTTGGCAACATTGCTTTCTAATCAAGTACAATATGGCAGAATCTAAGCTTAACAGGAAGTTCTTACGCTTTAGTTCCGAGCTACAGGCTACAGTTGTAATCGTTTTTGTGATTTATTTAACAAAATACCTAAAACAAGTTTCATATTTAACGTTTTTGGTAAATAATAAAAACATTATTGCAAATCGATACGAACGTATTGAGGTATTGACAAATTATCATTTGTGAAAAATAAATAAACTTTATTTTTTTAACTTATTATCAATCCCTGAAATTCTTAGTACTACTAAACCTTTTAGATATATACAATTCAGTTCAAACTGATGGTAAAAAACAAACATCAACAAGCGAAACTACTCATCCACAGACCTTCACATCAAGATAGTCACAGTCACAGACCTCCTTATCGGCATGGCCTCTTTAAAAGACACCTGCATCTTATGGGCCTCTCGGAGGATCCAAGTTGCAGATTCTGCAACAAAGCAGATGAAACCTCTCTTCATCTACTTTTACGATGCCCCAGACTACTTCTTCTGAGGCATCGCCTACTTGGAGCCGGTTTTCTAGAGCCCGACGATACACGGATTACCTCTATTGACAAGATCTTGGCCTTTAGGTTAGGTGCCGGTCTGTATCACCTTATCAAGACATCCCTTAATTTGTGGCGGATGCACAATGGGCGTAGGGCCTTGTAAGGCTCGAAGTCCACTACTACTTCTAAAATTGTTAACTTTTGTTGCTTTTGTTTTTGAATGAAGAGAAAATCTAGAACAATTTGGTCTGAATCAGAATGATTTTTTAATAAACAAAAAGCTCGAAGGTGGTTATTAACCACTTTTAAAATTGTTGACCTTTAACGCTCTTATTTTAAAATGAACTGATAATCCCACGTTAATAAGAAGAATGAAGTTAGGTCTGAATTCGAAGACTTCCACGTTCAGTGTCAGTATTAACAAAACGTCTTCCGGATTGGGACCGTGTCATTGTTGAGACAAAAGAACTCAACGTTTCGCCCATTTTTTAAGGAGGAAAATGAGGGCACTAAAAGGAGCACGGTAACTCAACGTGTCAACCACGCCGGAGGCGAAACCCTTGGAGAGACTGGTCGCTGAATACACACACGTATCTGTGAACACAACCGCTGGCGTTGCTTGAAATCACGTCTTTTCTCACACCCAGTTCTTGCTGAACATCATTACGACACTGGCCATAAGATCTTGTTTGAAAAATGTCGACCATCGCCCCTCATTTTTTCAACAGGAAAATCCGTGAGGCCCAACAACTTGAATCGTGACACTGGTTATCATCTGTCGGGCTTATGAAAGTCTGCCATCGCTACTGGCTCCGCCCCCTCCACTTCTGACCAATCAGCGTCTTCCTCCGAAACGCTTGACCGGTTACAGCCGGTATAGTCGCTGCCTTTTCTGTTTTTCTTCAGAAGGGTTGCACCTCTGGCTGGTTTCGCTTCTGGCGTTGTGACACTTTAATGTAACTTGCTGTGCTTTTTTAGTGCCCCCTTTTCCACCCCTAAAACAGTGGGCGAAAGGTTGAATTGTTGTGTCAACAATGACCCGGTCCCAACCCAGAAGACGTTCTGTTAATTGTCTTTACTTTTTAATGATAAATTAGAAAAAAACCTGGCCTTAATAAGCAAGATTTTTAACTTCCACGTCAATAAGAAGGTCCCTTTTTGAAATTCAAAAAGAATTCTGGCCTGAATCACCTGAATTTTTTAACCAGCCAAAAGAAAGGCCCGAAACTCGTTAGTAACCTCTTTTAAAATTATTGAGGTTAATCCCTTTTTTTAGAAATTGATAATCAAGCAAGCGAGGTTAAGTCTTCCTTTTGTAAGAATCAATCAGCTATAATTAAATTTTAAAAGCTTGAAGCTTGTTGCTTTAAAAATTATCGAAATTGAATGCTTTTTTGAAAGCAAAGAATGAGGTTTTAGGCCTTCCCTTTTTAGGAAGTCCCGAGTCAAAAAGATTGTTTCATCAACAAAAAATTCGTTTAAAGCTCGAAGCTCGCCATTAACCAGTTTTTAAATTGTCGGATGTTTTTATTTTTGAATAAACTTATAAGCTTACGTTAATATGAAGAGTGAGGTTAGGGCTATCCTTTTCAAGGAGAATTTTTTTTGGTCAGCAAAAATTAAAGTTTTAAAACTGGAAGCTCACCATTTTTAAATTTGTTAAGTTAAAGTTTAATTAATGCTTTTATTTTTTAATAAATTGACATTGAGCTTAAGTTAAGATTTTTAAATCTGCACAAATTAATTTCGAGCCAGCTCGAAGCTGGTCGTCAACCCTTTTACAATTGCCGACAGTTAATACTCATGTTTTTGAATTGCTGGTAGTTCCACGTTAATAAAATGAGTGAGGTTAAGTATTTTCTTTTTGAATCGTTTGCTCGAGCAAACAATACATTATTAAGTATTAATTATCATTTGAAGATTTAAGCTTGAATCAATCCATACTAAGCGACTTAGGATGCCTTAACCCTTTATGTTTTCGGCCATGCCTCTTTGAGTGTGTTAATGACGAACCAATAATCATGTTTAGTTGGTTATGCCTGAATCTAAAAAGGACTTTTTTTTTTGATCGCATGTAACATCAGTTAGCAAATTATATTCGAAGTTAATTTATTAAATTTACACCTGATTCAGCTGAATTACACATAAAATGAATTAATTAGCACACCTTATGTAATTACTTATGTTATCAGTTAATTAATTTTAATTTAATTTTGATTTTTCCCAATACTAAATCGTAGAATTGTCACCTCATGCTGGACATCTTATTACATTAGCTTATTACAAATTCCTAAACTATTCAGTACTACTAACCAGACAAGAGCTTGTAAACAAACTCGACTAGGTATGTAAAAGCTTCTTAATTGTATCTTTTGGTATTCTTTAACGAAGTATTAATGGCTTAAAAATTTGTATCTGTAACCTGTATTGAAGCCAAAATCTTCTTTGCATTGGTAATAAACTAATAAAATTAAACTAAGCAGAACATGTTTTAGTCTTAATGATTCTTTTAGAAACGTGCGTTTTAGTTTCCCCAAACACACACTTAATTTGTCCTTCGATTGCTTACTAATTGTAATACGCGTATTTTCCTAATGTAAATACAAATATTCGTTAAAGGCCTTGATCCATTTCGTGAGGGTGAGTTCTCGTTTTCCCGCGGTTTTATTTCATTAAATTAACCCCTCTGTGCATGCAATACGAGGGCACGAAATTCATTTTATATCATTCTAACCCCCCCATGTTTGGGAGAAGTTGACCTAAATTAACGTAGATAGACAGACAACAGCCGCTGGTTTTCCCCGTAAAACTGGACTTCTGTAATACATTGGTACACGCAACTTGCTGTCTTTAACTAATAGCGGATCATTAAAATTATATAGGCACGTGTACTACAAACTTTAATAGCTGTGATTATATGTTTTTCCTAAATTTTGTTCGAGTTCCTTTGTTGGACTTTTAAACACACTTATTAGTAGAAGTAAGCGTTTGCTTTAAATTTTGAGTATTTTTCATGCGTGAATTGGGGAGGTATTGATTGGGTTTTGAGAAACTTTAGGGGTCGGTTTGCTTGATTATTTCATCTAAAAGCCACCTAAAACATACAAAACAAAAGAACTCACCACTAATATGACCACAGATATAAAGCGCTTGCACTTTCGTGTAGGGTGTTGTTGATATGAACTCTCTTTGAAATCGCGAAACCCTTGCCTGCCTGGTCTCGAAATCGTATATTAAAAACTTTTAGCCGATTTTTTACAATTCTCTCGCCCAAGAGAACCCACCACCAATATCACAACAAATACAAAACTCTTGCACTTTCGTGTGCTGCACCCTTGCTGCCTGCCTAGTATTGAAATGGCTTATTAAAAACTTTTAGCCGATGTAAATTTTAGTCTTTGTGGGGGTGTTGTTAGGGCGTTAAATTTATAGTCTAAAATCGAGACGTCGTGTATTAATCCAGGTCAGTTGGCAACCCTGTGGCACCAACGAGCCCCAAAGCAATAACGTTTTAAAGGATGATTGTAGTCTATGTAGAGCAAATGTTTTAGCTTCCTGTTTCTTCTAAATTGTATGCAAATCCTTTTAGTAGCGATAGTGTGTGAGTTTTAACTTTTTCACTGAACTTTATACATATTAACATATTAATCCGTAAAACCTCGTAAATTGGAGCGAGAAATTATAAGTGTGTGGAAATGATATTCATTAGTTGTAAATCCTGTTTTTCGTTTTTGCGAATTTATTATTTTGCGGGTTTTCTTTTTGAAACCGTGTTAAATGTGTGAATGGAGTATTACGGTAGTTCTCACCTAACATTGTCCGTATGAAAGGCATTTTAATTGTTTAATCCAATTAGGAAGTTAACAACAAACGTCCTTGTTGAGGTCAAATCGTGCGTGAACGCGGACTTGAAAAAGAAACCAAACACTACAAAAAGAGAGAATTTCATTCCAGCAAGCTTATAAAAATTTCTTAATTGCAGTCGGTTGTACAACGTATAAAGTTTATATTTATTGAAGTAACGAGGAAACGGTTCGTTTTGCTTTAGTAAGACAATGTGAAGTGTTGTAAGCGTGTTACGTAACCGTTGTGCAGTAACAAAAAGGTCCCAGTAACCAATGGCGATCGGTATTGCTATCGAAGGTCGTAGATTAGTTCTGCGACATAAAAATACCCATTGCAATTGCAGTTTAAACGGGGACTACCTGCAAAGGGGGACAGATCATCACTTAATGAGATGCACCGTGTGATCATCCCACGGCTGGAGAACTGTTATTTTCGATGCCCCATCCGTAAAATTAGCAAAGCCACGAGGATGATCCGTTTACCGCCGGAACGTAACACTTTTCGGCGAGCTATTAACTCTCGTTTCTTTGACTTTCCGTTGGTTCCCACCGCCGATATTAATTTATGCAACCAACCACGCGGCTCGCAGCGGTTTATTCGCTTAATTGGGTTTCTAGGCTAGTGCTGTAATTTTTTTTTAATAACTGCATGTTGCTTTTAGTTTAAATGCCACCAGTTAGCGTTATTTATTCTTTCTAAATCACAATAAAAAATGTACAGGACAAGGTTTGTTAGGAAATTAGGAAATGTCCTTATCTAGTAGGTTCTGGATCCGTACGTTAGTCACTTGTTTTAAGAAAAGAGTAGGCCGTGATTTCCGAAATTCATAATTAAAGTTGTCCAAAACACACTTGAATGAGTTTTATTATTTAATAATAATATTTCGTTATCATACACGTGCATAAGTTGGCTGTAAATCTACATAAATTAAATTTCGATAGGGAATTACAACAGTTCTTAGCTTATTTATAGTGCAATTGTTTCTCAACTGGCGATTGTTTTATTTGCGTGGCGCTTTGTCAACGCACACTTGGTTAATTAAGACTCTAATTTTTATTATTCTTATACGAGACTTTTATTTTTACATTTTTGACTTGTAGTTTGAAAGTGGTACCCTTTAAAACCGCAAGTTAGAGGCTTGCAATCAGTGTTTAATTAAATTAGCAATAATTAACTTGAAATCAAGTTGTCTTCTTCAGAAGCCAATGACGTAATTTGTTTAAAAATTTGTCAGCATAAGTAGATTTTGTTATATTTTTCGTATTGAAGATTGTTTTACAACTGAGTTTAATGCTCTTATTGAAGAAATCACAATTTGTTAATTTACGACCAAAAAGTACAAGAAAAAACCTGGTTGTTTGGTTCATTTCTTTAATTAATTTGGAATAATTCACCAATCCATAAAGTAGATAATCGAAGCCACTGCGGCCTCACCACAAAAACAATACCCTTTCGGCCTCACCAATAATGAGCCAAGTCCGCTAGAAACAAGTTAGAAACAGCTTTAAACAGTTAGGAACAAGTCTAAACAGGTTGACTGTAAAGATGTTTCTGGTTCATATTTTCTGGCGGACTTGGCCCATTTTTGGTGAGGCCGAAATGGTCTTGTTTTTCTGGTGAGACCGTAGTGGCTTTGATAATCTACTCCTTAAATTAATACCATCACGCTTAAATTTAGGACATTTCATTGGTGTTTTGTTCCTTCATTCTTGTGCGTTGAGGCAACTAATAATTTAGTGTAAAGTTTCAGAAAATGTAATACAAACTGACTTATTTTAATGTTAAAGGTTTCAGTTTGAAAGCTTTTCTTTTATTTGAAATCTAAGTTAAGTTGGCTGGATTTGTTAATTTGTTATTGTATGTATAGTCTGTTAGTTCGGGGTCTGCAAAGTAACTTGAAATCATCCCTACTAGGTTCGACTCGAAATAGAAGAATTCATTTATAAAATGTTAAAATATTTTGGGGAAACAGTTTAAAGCCGTCCCTGGTAGGGTGTTCATGGCAAGACTTGCCATGTATAACTTGTCATAATTCTTTTATTGCTTGCTCGTTGTAATAACAGAAGTCAAGTAGAAATTGCGTGAACGAACAGACTATCACAGGAATATATCTTCTTTTTGCCCTTTAGGGCGTCGGATTATAAATATATTTAAAAATGTATTAAAATCCCTCGTATAAGCCACAGCTGAAACAAGCAGGTTAGATTAGGTTACGTAAAGTCAAGTTTCCTAATATTTCCAGGACTGTTTTATTCTTTGTACTAATTTGTTTTTTGAAAATCATTTAATACACTGCCCAAACGAGCAGATTAGATTACGTTAGATTGTGTTGCATTGAAGTTAGGTTAGATTAAGATTTGAAATTTTGGAATATTTCCAGGGCTTTTGAGCGTTTGATTAATTGGATTTTGGTGGCCAACCCCACATCCTTCTGTTACGAGCAGAAAACGCCAGGAAAAAGTCATAATAAAAATAATATTACTATTAATAATTTTTTTTTTTTACAAAAATAGCACCACAGATAGCTAATAAAGTAAAATGAAGTTCTTGAGTTTGATGGATTTTTAAATGTTTTATCAATTAGATTTTCCAGTTTTTTGGAAACCCTTTATTTAGAATATTGTTCAAGCCAGTAAATTACGTAAAGTTATGTGTATTAAGTTAGGTTAGGGTAGATTAGGTTAGATCCCATCTTATCCTATATGTCATAACTGTGATAGCAGACTGCTTTACGAATAGATGGCTAATAGTAGAAGAAGTAAAAACCAGGTTACCCTGTTATGGAATACATATCTATTACAACAAGATCTTGGAGATAACCATGCCCCAAGGAGTGACCGGCGCGGCGTGGGATACGCCTATGATGTGACTATCAATATTGTCAGGGGAAGGACAGAATTGGAACTACGTATGAAAGCTAACTACGCCCTAAATAGAATACAAGAGTGGACCAAGAGTAAATAGTTAAAACTTGCTGTAGTACTGGTCGCCAGAAGAAAAATAGGAATACTACAGATAGAAATAGATAATATACAAATCACGACGACCGCTGCTTACCTGGGGGTTATGTTCAACAATAACGTCTCTATGACCAAGCATGGAAGCATGTAGAGTACGTGGCTTCTAAGGCCGGACAGGTTGCTAGACAAGTTGGCAGGATCATACCTAACAAAGGTGGGGCTAGTTCTAGAACGAACGCTCCTTGCTGCTGTAGCATACTCCATTGTTTTATACTCTGCTCCCATATGGGAGAAGATCATAGAAAAGAAAACATGTCGCCAGAAATTGGAGAGTGTACAAAGGATAGTTATGATAAGAGTTGGAAGTGCCTATAGGACGGTCTCAGCTGAGGCCCTTCAAGTAGTAACAGGACCTAATGGTACGGAACGCACTGCTATTCACGACCGAGATAATCATAGGTCCGGTCCAAAAAGGATATAAGGGAAGAAACTATGTATAACCGCTTGGCAGGGAAGATGGATGGAACCACAAGATGGGGCAGGCAACTGGACGAGAAGGCTGACAAAGAATATTAGAAGCTGGGTATCCAGGAAAAGCGGGTATTTGAACTATTTCATAATGCAATGTCTCACGGGCCATGGATGCTACGCAAACGGAAAGGGGAATCAGGTCAATGCTGGTTCTGCAATGAGGAAGATAGTGCCGAACATACCATCTTCCGATGCCAACGCTGGGAGAGAGGGAGACATAGGATTGCGAAGGCGATCACGCCAGACAACCTCAATGGTCAACACAAAATCCAACTGGGAATGTGTAAGTAAATTTTTATACAATATTATGAAGGAAACGGAAAGTCAAGAAAAGTTTGAGAAATAGATAAGATGAATATAGAGTAAATATACGCTCTTAAACCAATGAGTCCCTATGCTGAGGTAATACACCTGAGTGTGATTCCGGCATAGACGGACGTTCCGGAGGTCCACTCGTTCCGGTAATCCCTATAAGGGAACCGGCGACAATCTTAAAAAAAAAAAAGGTTAGATCCTTAAACTTCTCTAAATTAATTAATAATGAAAGAAGTTGATTAAGATTTTAATTTAGGAAAATTTCTGTAAATGTTACGTCACAGTAACAAAAATTAACTGCAATAATGATAAACTCAAAACGCTTTTGTAGCTTATTAATTATTACTAATCCCTAAAATTCTCAGTATTACCAAAGCCCTTTCGAAATGGACACGAGATTAAAATTAGTTGCAAAATGTTAGTAAAAGAACTGTCCGTCTAAGTATTTAATTTTTAACCGATTTTTAAGCGTGTGTTAGGTAGACCTGTTGCAAAATTTGGCAGATTCAAAAAACTATCCGCAAGTGCTTTTTAATTCGTATCATTTTGTAACTGCTGTGACAATGTCATATTTTTATAGATTTATTAGTCAGTATGTATTTTTTAGATGTCAAAAATATCTCGGTCTGTTCATCCTTGAATACAATAAAAAATATCGCGTGGCTATAATATTAAAATACAAGCGACAGGTTCTCAATTTAAAATGTTTTTGGTATCTTAATGTTTTTAATTATCATTTTTCAAACTTTACTTGATGAAAATAATTATGATTAACAATAAAATTATTGATAATTAATACAACATGCAATATGAAATGATACTTGGCTCGTTTGAAAAGCAAGGTAAACGCAGAGATCAAAATCGATGCATTACCGATCAGTTTGATCCTTCAAACGAACCCTTGCCGGGTTTAAGCTCAGTGCATTGTGAGGTTATTGTTTGGTCATGCAAAGTAGACGAACGTGCAAGCATTTTCAACAATGATGGACAGAAAGGAGAGGAAAATGGGACTCAACTAAAAAGTAAGTTAGATCGTGCTCTTGGCGAGTCTTCCCCTTCATTTAAAACCGTAAATTTGTGGATTGCTGAGTTTAAACGTGGCCGAACGAGTGCCGAAGATGAAATGCACAGCGGACGCCCAAGTGATGTGACAACTTCGGATATGGTGACTAAGATCCACAAAATAGTTTTAAGTGATCGAAGATTGAAGATCAACCGAACGAGTGCATAATATTTTACATATAAAAATAAATACAAGTTGGTCAAATTTATTCCGATATATTTTTTCATTTACCTTACTTTTCAAACGACCCACGTACCTCAAAATTAACAACATGAACTAATGGACAAACTGCAAACATTTTATTACTAATCCCTAAAATTCTCAGTACTACTGCCTTTTAGAAATAGAACGACAGGATGACTAAAACCAGTTATAAACAAACTTGTCTCTGCGAATTGTTAATAAAAGAACCGATTAATGTTTTTTTATGCCATTAAAATTTAAAAATTTTAATTTAAATCGTAAGTGCATGCTTTGATAGATATCATGAGAAACCATAATTTTATCGATTGATTAGGTGTTTTGAAATCCTGTTAGAAATTCATTAAAATATTTTCCTGGCCTTTTAATAAAGTACTTAAATTCGATTGTAAAATTCTTTTCAGGCGGCGTATTTTCAAAGGCTTTCACGTAGGCTTTATTTTGTAAACAATATCTGAACCACTAAACTGTTAATACTACGACACTTGCACATTCCTTTGCGTATGCTTTAAAAGTTTGCTTTCACTATGACTTTATCAATATGCATTACAAATTACTGTTTAACCGTTGTCTGCCCACCTAACAGTATTGTTAGATTATGCAATTTTATTGGCATATTGTTCCTCCTTACTTGTATGGGACGTGGTTTTTACTTTTCAATTTTAGAACTGTATTCACGTGATAACTGCTGGTCGTAACTTCTAAAATAGTTCCACGATAGGTTAAGTAGAAGGGCAGTTCGTTACATAGTAATCTGAACTTTGGCCTTCGGGATACCAACTTTTAATGGCACCAAAGTTTAAATTTAATTTTACTTTATTAGTATTTTTTTAAATTTTGCCCAATAAAAGTATTATTTTTTCCTGAGCTTTTCTGGTCTTAAATGGAAAGATTACTAAAACATCTTGTTGTAAAAGACGAATCCTAATTATTTTTATTAAATAGAAGTGTTACAAATATAAAAACCCCAATACTGAAAGTTTTAAATGGACGACCTGTCATGTGTAGTTTAGCAGAACATTTAGGTGATCCTTTTACGAGGTTTGGCAGAAAAATAATGAGACTGGCAACACAATGTGCGAACCAACAGCGCTGCTGTCTCGCCCGTCGCACAGCAATTAGTATAACCCCCTGCCGAAGATTCAGTACTAGTTTGAACTTGTTACAGTTGCTACGCGATTGTTGAGAGCGTCTGAAGTGAAGTTGTGTTGCGAAAATGAACTGGCAAAAGCTTGACGAATTCGCTACTGTGACTTATGAAAAGTTACAAAGGGCTTGTGGAGAACATTCCCTATCCAAGGCACAAGTGTTCAGATGACCTAGTGCCGTTGAACCTTGAAACCTAGTGTAGTGCAGCTTACGACGGGTGCTAACCCTGGTAACCACATCTAACGAACAACCAAAATGAGACACTTTACCTCAAATATGGATGCATAGCCATACTAGTCTGTTAGTTCTCGAGCGAGAGGATAAAAGGTAGAAGATCACATGAGATTTCTTAAACCGAAGGAGAAACCTAGAATTTGAATTTGTCAAATTAGTGTGACCACATTAACGGTAGATCAAGAAAGACTAAAGATAGAACAAAATAAAAGAACTATGGGTCAACGTCTTAGCCTTTTTTAGAGGGCCGAGAAGAAGTAGAAGACGAACTTCGTGCGGGAGGACCTTCGAATCTCATAAACGGACGACAACGTGGAAAAAATGAGGACTCTTGTGATGTCAGATTGTCGATAGACGTTGAGAATAATCAGTAGTGAATTAAATTTGAACGAAGAGGGTGGCACGTCTGCGATCAGGCATTGCACGCACTTGTCACACGGCAGTCTCCATCAACGAATTTTTGGCAGATAAAAGCATTCCTGTGGTTCCCCAGCCCCCCCCCCCATATTCGCCGGATCTCCAGTCTTGTTATTCCCCCGACTGAAAAACCATTTGAAAGGGCGCCAATTTGGTACTTGGGATTATATCCAGAAGAGCGTAACCGACGAGTTGAAAGGCAATCTAACAGAAGCCTTCAAGGACTGCCACGATCAATGGGAAAAACGCTTCCATCGGTGTATAGCTGCCCAAGGGAACCACTTTAAAGAGGATAACCTTGATTTGTAAAACGAATAAAATTCACGGTTAAAAGAAAACCAGTCTCATTATTTTTCTGCGAAACCTCGTATACGTCTTTATTATGCATAGTTTTGTTTTTAAATTTTTAGCTTAAAAATCAATTATCAATTCATTTTTGTCATTGTAATTCCGGGCTCAGCTCACTACGGCGCGGTGTGTCCTCCTCGACAGGCTATGGGCCTTAATGGTCTATTAAAAGCTGAATATAATATAACATTTGGGGAAATTTTCCTAAATTTAAACTTCAATCATCGTCCTCCATTATTAATTACTTTAAGAATCGAAGTTAACGCTTAGGCAGTATTTTATACGAAGCGTTTTCAAAAAACTGGAAGATCTAATTAATGAAACATTTAAAAAACCACCAAAGTGAAAAATTACTATCGTATCTATTATGAATTTTATTTGCTATATAAAGAAAGATGTGGGTGGGATTTGTCACCAAAATATCTTCATAAGTTACAATTGTTAATTAAAAATTGTATTTCATTTTTGTTTTATCCATTATTAATATTGAAAATTGATTTTTTTCCCTGAGCTTTTACTGGTCTTAAACAAACGGTCACCAAAACATCTTGTTTTACAATTGCTAAATAAAAATGTATTTTTTTTGTTTTGTCCAGCAAAATTAATATTATTATTTTATTTCATACTGTCTGGTAAATTCAGTTTCCCGGCGCCATTTTGTGTCCGGAAAATGAGCTATTACGGTATCAGAGCCGGAAAATGTTGCTTGGCAACATTTTCCGGACAGTTATTTTATGCACCCAATCAGAGCCCGTAAAAGTCTAACCAAGCCACACCTACCGGCTTTGACACAGTAATGTCACATGTTGACGTTTTGAAAAAGCGTCACATGTAAAAATTAAAAATCAAATTGTTGACAGTATGAAATAAAATACATAACGACATTCGTCCGTGAACTCTTTTTACAGTACTCGTTTCGAGTTTCAAGACTCGGCTCCTTGCGTCGCCTCGTCTTTAAACATCTTACTCGTACTGTAAAATATGAGTTCCCGGACTTGTGACGTTAATTACTATTTCCTGACTTTCATCTGGTCTTAAACTTAAAAAAGAAAAGAAAACGCGCCTGTAGAGAGAAATGAAAAGCTGTGGCAAACGAACCAGCAGGCTGAAAACTAAAGAAAACAGAAAGATTATAATCGTTAATTTATCAATTTTCTAACAGGATTATTATTAAACTCAAATTTTTTGGTATCAGAAACAAATAGCAAGGTTAAGTGGCACACCATGCAATGATAATTCGTTTTTAACAAGCAAATATGCTGTGTTGTATCAATTTGTATAATCTGTGAACGGAACAAAGTGTACGAATGTTTCGATGTCCGAAGGGGACAAAGGACATAGCCTGTTGATAATCTTACAACGGGCTTGTAGAAAATGGGTGTCGATTCGATAAGTGTGTGTTATTCGTTTATTTATGTAAATTTCCCTAGGGGTCATTTCCTGTTTAACCTCTTTTCCCAGCTTGCCATGGGAATACCCCTTCAGATTACTTAAATTTGACGTGCACGAACGATGTTTTTATTTATTTCACCTTTTAGGATAAATAACCAATTTGAAACAGTATGGCGTTGTTTTATTCGGTCTGATTGTTTACGGCGGAATTTTGGCAAGTTTCTCACGGAATTTTGAAACAATCGATGCAACAAATTTTTTCTTGTTAGCGTTCGTTATAGACACATTAAAATGCAATTTACAGGCGGGCTATTTAAAAACAGTTGGATGTTATTTTTAGGATGGCCTTCGCCTACAATAAATGACATAACGTAGCAGCCAAGTTAAATATCAGCCGGAACGCGAAAAATATCGTATATTTTAAAACAGCAACTTCACGTTTTCCACGTGGCGTTTAAAATAGCCGCACAAAGGAAAGTCCTCCGCCGGAATTTTTCTGTTTTTAATGTGCTTCGTTTCTTTGAAAACTGTACGAAAACATGACGGTTTCGTTTTTGCAAAATACACAGCGTTTGTTGCAAAATAACTTAATCGGCTTCAATGTAGGTCAGCAAAGTAAGCCAACAATTGATCAGCGACCTGAACCATATTGTGCTTGTACGCAATGTTTATCGTTTTGTTACAACACTAAGTACACAGTGATTTCAATTAGAACACCGTGGCTAAGGTAAAACTGTCCTGTTTACGTAGTCCTTGTTGGTTGTTGGCAGGAAAACGAAGTTTCTCAATACCCAACTTAATTGTTGCCATTTCGGCGTATGCGAAGGTCGTTTCTTAAAATCTAAACAGTTAGAAAAGCGTTTCGTTTTAATTGTACGTACTTAAAGTTTCGCTAAAAACGTGCTTTCTCAATTTGTGTATTATTAATAAAGAGAAATTCCACTTTCCTCCAACTAGAATTCTCTCAACCTGTTGAGTTCTTACAAGAAGTAGCTGCCGGGCGTTGCCTGTTCGTTTTTCCACGCTAGTTATATCCGGCCAAAGTATCTAGAAGTAAACCTAACTGTGAAAATACAGTTAGGAAATGATAAAAATGCGGCGAATCCGCTACACTGTTAAAATCCAAGTGGGTCACCTGCCATTGCAACAGCATCAGCAAGTAGGACGAAGAGAGTGACGGCGACGGACTTATGCAACCGAAAGCGTCTGACAGAGAAAGCATGATATTAACAGTGAAAGTAGGATATGGCCGTGTAGTAATATAAGCAAGTTTGCTTTATTATAAGAGCACTGCATTGCATTGTAACAGATTTTGAAACTGGGTTCTTGTAGCGTAATTTATTATGTACCTGTAAGTTGGCTTTGTACCCATTCACAAAGGCTGCCATTACGGTGCATCTATTTATTTAAAAGTGGACCGAACATAGCTTTTCATTTAAACACCGAGGATTCCATCTTTTACTGATGGTTTCTAAGATAAATATAATGAATCGTTGTGTCAGTATGTGGTCCTAATTAGGATTGGTACTTTAAATTTGAAGAAATTGTTTATTTGCATTGTGCAATATTACAGATTTAATATTGACTCAGATCGTAGCGAATGCAAGTTGGCCAAATCAAAGCCCAAAGTGGTATGAACAACCCTAATTCTCTTGGGAAAACATACAAAAAGTTACATCAAATTTAGCCCAAGATATTACTATCACTTTTTGTATGAAAACGTTAAGTTCTTCAAGAGTCATATGACGTACACACTGCAACGAGTACATACTTTCTATTTTATCAAAATTAACACCGATAAATTGCAGGAAAAATAAGTATAAGTTGGATAACTGATCCAAGAAATAGCTTTTCGAAAATGCTTGAAATGGTAATACATACAGATAAAGTCCTATTATTGGGTCTTTTTATTACCTGTAAAAATGACTGCAAACGCATGCGGGACGAATTGAAAAATGCAGTTAAATTTATGGACGTAAACTGAATTTTTTTAATAGCTTTCACAAGCAACACGGTAAATTTTATTGGGCATTCAGTTAGACTTTTGATGCACAAAACATGTACTTCTAAAAATAACCAAGTGTTACTGTTTGAATTCTGGAATACTTGTATGAGAATTATTTGCTGGGCTAAATCTGGGCTTGTGGGTGCCAAGGATTTTTGTTAATTCTAAATAAATAAACAGTAAAAAAAATAGTTACTTACATACCTAGGGAGGTAAGGAGGTTTACTCCGTTTACTTCGAGCAGAGTAAGGCTCTGTTTCTAATTAGGCTCTGTTTCTAATTAAACACCAATGGCAAATTCCAGGAGTTTCCTAAGCTTCAGTTGTAAATTGCAATTGTTTATGTTCAAAGTTAAAATGTGTTTGTCATAAACACCATGGCAGCCCTGTGCTGTTTTCGTATATTTTACAAAAGGCCCCGAACAAGTTTAATATTTATTTAGCTTTTCCGCAATAGATATATTTATGTAAATTCATACAGGTCACTTTTAAAACTTTTATTAATTAGTAAATCCAGGACGGTTTTCATTTGTAGAATAAAAGAGGAAGGCTTGCGACTGCCAGGCATCTCGACGCTCGTTGGCTGCTATTGTTATTTAGCAGTACCCGCCTAGAATTTTACGGACAATGTGAATTAAGTCAGAATTTTTTCATTATGCTTGAACTTTGATGCTTTTATCGGAGTAAAATATTTAATGGCATAATTTGATAAACAAAATCTTGGTTTATTTACTGAAAAAATTCATTCCCAATTGTTCTTCTTTTATAACTGCTATTACAATATGATACTTTCGTAAGCTTAGTTATTAGTCAGTTTGATACGTATTTTTTTAGACTTTATAAAACCATAATATAACTTTTATCTTTAAAATGCCATTTACTGAAGTTTACGTATTTCAAACCGAGGCTGTTTGTTGTAGCTTATTTGGTATTTGGTTGCTATTTCTGTGTGCTTGTATTCCTTTCAGATTGTTTGCTTAATGCAACAACAACCGTAGAAAACGAACATTTTATTGGTACGATTTATGTTGATTTGAATGTTATTAATTTTATCAGTCTAAAGTATTTAATGGCATAATTTACCAAACAAAATTTTGATTAGTCCAGAGGAAAACACACCAGAAACTATTATTAGGATGACATATTTTCGTAGGTTTATTAATCAGTTTGGCATGTATTTTTTAGGCTTTATAAATATATTAATTTATCAATTCGTAAATGCAGGGTAAGGCTAAATGCAATTCAGTAAAAGGTGATTTTTTTTAAATAATCGTACGTTAAGATGTATTGCCGAAGTGGCCGAGTGGTTAAGGCATTTGCTTACATCGCGGACGGTCGTGGGGTCAAACCCGAGTCGGATGCTCGGCGGGTGGCCTACCCAGTCACTGAAAATAAATGGCAACTGAAACAAACGACGGACGATGAACATCTTGAGTTTTCGGAGTATCTCCTTTATCTGTGGTGTGCGTTAATGGATCTTCTAACATTTGAGCTGGGTTACATTGTCAGAGGGGAAGAAGAACCATTTTCGGGCGCTTATGACGGTGGTGATCCCCCTCGTCGTAGTCTGCAAAGAAAGAATTTCCTTACCGTCTGAATGTTTAAATCCTCGTGGACGAACCACGGAGCGTCGACAGCCATCCTCAAAACTTTGTTCTGGATGACCTGAAGCAAGAGGTTTAAAACCAGTTGTAAACAACAAACTTGCCTGTACAAAACATTAGTAAAAGTTCAAATATTTGAGCAGCATCAAATTCAGTTTAATTTTTAACCAAATTTTAAGCTAAAAATTGAAACATATCAAATTTTGATTAATTTCCTTTGGAAAAAATTCCCAGAGCTTCTAATTGCGCACAAATTCGCGTACCTACCTCGGATTTTTTTTTATTAGGTTTTATTAAGGTTATAAAACAATTTGCATCGCCATTAATTGACTTGTTATTTTCTGCTGAGCGCATATGCTTTTAGTTTCGAGCAAGAAGCTTGATTGCATTGGTAAAAACATTTTTATTACTTATTTTTCAGTGAAGAAAACCCTCTTAATTCCCATACCAAGAATTTAACTAATTTTTGACATAGCAATTCGACATTCTCAGTAAATTAATTTATGAAAAACATAAGCAGCGGTATGCTTGGTTTCCGTAGAAGTTGTTACCTCCCAAGGGAGGTAAGTAGAGATTTACTTCCTTACTAACTGTCTTGATAATCAATGACCTTCGTCAAAATTGATTCAAATCCGCATTGCAAATAATAATTATTGAGCCCTTTGGTCAATTTTGATCATCCATTATCTTACCAAAAGTTTTGTGCGACTCACTCTTACCCCTTTTCTGAGCAGTCTGGCGGATATTTAGTAAGTAATGATACTTGAACGAGTTGAGATAGTCTTAAGGGCTTTTCGAGGTAGTGCAAAAGAAAGGCACGAGCAGGAAGTAGATTTTATCGCCAAATTTTGTTTTTAAGCCAGGTATCTGGCAAGATATGTGGGGACATCACAAGTAATTCAAAGAAAACCCATTAGTAAGGTGAAAACTTTAAACAAATAAATTTGTAAGGTGGGCTTTAACTTTTCATTCAGTGGTTTAATACTACTACTAATACTAACATATAAATAAATTTAAAAAAAAAAGAATTCCAGTATGAGTTCATACAGAAAGCCCAATGCGATACTCATTTATCGGTGGAAATTCCTGAAAGTAATAGTCGCACAAAGAACAAGTACTGTCAACGAACGTCCCTGTTCAAAAATAGAAAATTCCTGGCCTTTTTCGCAAACATTCCGCTTCCCTCCAATTGCTTTACTTGAAAACAAAAGAGCATTTCTTATTTGAAAAATCCACATTTCCATCAGCTCAGTTTTCTGGGTTAATGCCATGTACGTTTGTCCTACATCAAAAGTTTGTGTTCGAGCTTAAAGATTATTTTGTCCTCATTTTCCTGATAATACGTTTATCTTTGTGAGATATGAAGGCGATATTGCAACAAGGAAAAATTGAAAATTTTGTCGCATGTCAACTGGGGCTTTATAAATATTGAACGGAAGTTTGTTTAGGCTAAGTTTTCCTGTTTTTTAAGAAATTTATTTTTCGTTTTGTTTACCGCTGTAAACCCCAATAAAATAATTCGTGAGTTCCAATAGAAATCATTGAATTCGCCGTCCTGTGCAGTCAGACAAGCAGTCAGACGTGCATATTTGGGTTTGTTCCAAAAAGCCCACAATATAGTTGCTTCGATTAATTTTTTATTTTTAAAGCTTGACAGAGCAAAAATACTTGTGCAGAATATGACCAGAGTGGTTAGTTAAAAATAAATAGAACGGCGAAACGTGCCGATCTATACAGGTCAATGATATGCGAAGTTCACCTAAGTAAATAAATAACATGACGAAGTTCAAGCGAATTATATTTTTTCTCCAATTTTTATATTTTTGTCACTTTTTAGGCCGTCGACTGGTGGTCGGTCGGAGTCCTCACCTACGAACTTTTAACGGGAGCTTCGCCCTTCACCGTCGAAGGAGAAAAGAACACACAACAGGAAATTTCGCGGAGAATACTGAAGACCACCCCACCAATACCTGATGGTAATTATTATTGATTTGTTAAGTATATAAATTGAGGACAATTTGAATTTGGCGCCACAGTGTTTAGTATATTTCATATTTTGAATTTCGCTAAACTGAATCAGTTTGATAAATTTCGCTGTCAAATAACATTTATTTTGTCTGCTAATACAATATGATAATATGAAAATAAATAAAAATTATTAATATAATATTAACCATCCCTATTTCAGACGCTACTGATGGCGCACGTCAAATGGATTCATATCGCCAACATAGCAATAAATTAGTAATTGTCCTCAATCATTTAAAATCACACTGTACATGAACGCGGGGTGTCACACAGTCAAATGTGTGTATTTTGCTCATGCACTTTGTAGTTTAATTTAAATAAATAATAATAATGTAGTACTAATAAATTTAACGGTAAACAAATCCAAACTAACAATGTTTTCTTGTTAATTTCAGCTTTGGGAAAAGATGTAGCCGATTTTATTAGTAAATTACTGGTGAAGGATCCTAGAAGACGATTGGGTGGAGGTGAAGGTGATGCTACCGAATTGAAGAGACATGCGTTTTTCAAAACATTAGATTGGAAAGCTCTGGCTAATAAGAAAATCCCTGCACCTTTTAAACCTATCATTAAGTAAGTAGCATTGGTTTTTATATTAACCATTCCAAATAGTATTCTCACCACATGTTTAAAGTAGTCTCTAACTAAACTCATGTCTAAGGTAAAACATAAAAAGATATAGCTTTATACTGTTTTAATGTGTAGAACAGAGATGCAAAATATTGCCATGACATTAAATTTAAATAGGAGGTGAGAATACCGACCAATAGCATTAAAAAAAAAACAGTTTACAAAATATTACGATGCCTAAAACTGTCGTTTTTCCTTGGCCAAGGCTTATCCAAAAACATCTAGGGTTGTTGGCTGCCCAAATGCGAATTTCGCCGTCTTTATTAATCTACTAATATTTATTGTAATTGATTAATATTATTTTGATTAAAAAATTTGGAAAGTTTACATACAATAGACCACCATAAATGGTCTGTAACCGCCTCTAAGTTTGACCACCCAGGTGCAGGGACACCTTTTGCGCCCCTGATTCCAATGTTAACTAAGTTACATAGAATGATTAGAAACCATCAAGGTCAAAGATAAATAATCAATATTTCCCTATAAAGATTCGGGTAAGCTAGTGGCGCCACCTAGTTTTTGAGCCGAAGGAAGGCGCCAAATTCAGTTCTAATTTTTGATTTTATTATTAGTTTTAAATATTATTATGATTATTTTTTAAACAGTCCTGTCAGCCAATCATAATGAGAAAAAAATTCAAAACGACCAATAGCATCAAAATTACACCGACAATTTGCTAGTAGCTGATTACAGCGACAATTTTTTCACATTGTTTCATTGGATCACAGAGCAATACCTGCTCTGTGATTGGATCTTTGTTTAAATAAATGCATAAAAAGTTAGCTTTGACTTTGACAAACATTAAGAATTCAGCACTGTCATCATTGTGTAATAGTTTAAAAAATAATCACGCCGAATTACATTCGTGGTAATAATTTTTTTTTTGATAATTTTAACTAGATTATTAGGAAATTCCATAGCAATAAAGATGAGTGCTAATCTAGTTAAAATTATCAAAAAATTATCACCACTTATGTAATTACTGTTGAAAATTTCATACATCTGTCACTGTCACCTAAACAACCAATCACATTCTAGATATGAAATTATTTTAACCAATCAACATTCAACAAAATTTAATTACTCGATAATTTTTCTTGTCAAAAAATTATCGATAATTGCACATGTGCAACTGCTGATAATTTTTTGACATTTAAGTTAATATAATAATAATATATATCTACCTTAATTTTGGCAATCACGCCAAGTATCAAATCACCTATGCTGTTCAAACAACGAATAAGTAATGTCAAAATGGTTCCAGTTTAATATTTTGATTTATGAAATTTTCTTATCAAATATAATACGTGCATAAAAAAATTATTTATAATTTTAGATAAATGTTCATTCAAGCAAGTTGAGGCAGAAAAAAGCACTACGTGCATTCGTGCTTTTTTCAGCCCAACTTGCTTTCATGCACATTTCCCTAAAATTATCGATAATTTTTTATGCACTTATTATATTATTACTGATAATAGCAAAGCCCTGCAGGCCCTCATGGCCCAGGGCTTTTCCATTGACTTACTGCTACCTCCATACATTTCTGAATTCCTATTGCTCTTGCTCCACCTGTTCCAACCATTTATTGTTGGGTCTTCTTCTTCGTGTGTTGATATTTTTTCACTTCTTAGCACTCTCATGGCTGTTTCTCATTTGGTTGTCATATCACATGTCCTATTTTCTAAACTTTAATGCAATTTGTAAGGCTGAGTTCTCCATAAACTTATAGAGCTGTTTACTAAAGTTGTTTAACTAAACCATTCTCCGTTCATTTTTTTCAACAGTAAAAGCCCGAGACCTTTTATTTTTATCGATAAAATTTCATTTTGTACGAAAACGAAGTTGCCATGGAAAATGGACGAGACTAGGCCTACATTAATTAAAAACCCGCGCCCGAACGGCAAGGGTTTTTTATGTAGGCCTAGTCGAATCAGTGCCCATTTTAGTGATGGGTTCACCTTTGACAACTTCCTGTATTCGTTTGTGTCCACACCGTTCATTGTGAATGTGCCAATTGCCAGTGGATTTCATTCTGTGTGCTCCAATACAGGCTTTCCCTTTCAAATAGATATTCAGAGGGATTAATTCTAAAAGAGTTTCCATAGATGCAGTTGGAGTGTTTCTCATGACTCCACATATGCACAAACAGGCCAGTCTTTGAATCCTGGTTACTGGTTAGTTTCGTAATAATTACTTTTTTTTCTGTCTTTAGCCAGCAGACTAAGGGTGCCATAGGTTATCGTGGGTTTGACAACCGTGATGTAGTACCATTGAACCATCTCTGGTTTCAGTCCCCATGTTTTTCCAAACATGTGTCTACCCTTTATGAGGGCTAACCACCTTACTCGCTGGACTTTCATAAAGTTAGATATCTCTGCTTCTACATACAATTGCCCTAACTTCTGATTGCTTGTTTTTTCCCAGACTTTACTAGTTTCCTTACCTCTAAACATCCTTAAGAATTTTTGCTTTTCCATATTTCCAATTTCCTTTTCTCATTTTATAACCAACGTCTAATATCCGTACCTTACTGTGGTTTGCGGCACTGACTTGTACACCCCCACTTTTGCTTTACGCGACACACTTTTGAATTTCAACGATTTCAATGCCCCTGTGCACCTGTAACCCTTTACCAGTTTTCTGTTATCAGCAAGCCTAAATTGTTGAAACTTGAGACCTTATTTCTCTTCAGTATTTTCACTTGCCCAAATTTTATCTCTATCATATAGTTTGTCTGACGGTACTAGGTACAAACGGTAATTAGATACAGAGACGGTTTAAAATTTTAAGTGGTTGTTAAGCAACACACCCTTGTGATTAATGTATTATTGTAAATATAACAATATTTCCGTTTTATTTGTTCATATCTAGTTACCGTGTGTACCTAGTACCTGCAGACAATCTGTATATTGAACAGTTCCTTCACAGTTTTCTCTCCTGCGCTAGCACTTTCTAATTCGAAATTTCTGTTTGTTGTAAATCGTCTCTTGCATTTTCCCATCAGGTTATGTTTGGTCGGCCACTCCGGTTCTTTGTTAAGCCACATCCTGACTAGCGCATTTCGGCGCGCCGAACAGCGAATGCTCAGGTGTGGACGGTGTTGCAATCTGTTGCTGCAACGTTTAATTCGCCGCGTGGGGGGCGTCGGCGATCCATGGGGTTGTCGGTTTTTTGACGAACCTCTTTGAAGTTACCTGTTCGTGTGCGTCGTAATTTTCCAGGTTTGCACGTGTTTCTGATGCATTATACCCCTGATCACATAACAATCAGATACGCCAAGTTAATGTAAAATTTGGCAGGCAGTTTTATGATTAGTTTGCATTCGGTTGCCAGGCGGCGCCACCATAGCACGAGCAGACGCAACTCTAAAGTGCTTGGAATCAGCTAATTTGTATGATTCCAAGCACTTCAGGGTCGCTTCTGCTCGTGCAGTGCTGGCGCCGCCTGGCAACCGAATTCAAACTAATCATAAAACTGCCTGCCAAATTTTACATTTGGCGAATCTGATTGTTATGTGATCAGAGATTATACTTAAGAATAAAACTGGTGGACCACAAACGCGCACAGTAGTTGCATGGCAGTTCGTTGTGCTGCCCGTTTAAGTTGTTGCAATACAGCGTTTGGCGCGCCGAAATACGCTAGTCAGGACGCGGCTTTAGATGTGTTCTTTAGTTCTGATTATGTGTCCTAGCCAACGAAGGCGGTTTTGTCGTATAACTTTACTTAAAGTATGGGCTAAAAGTATCCGGAAAAAGTTCAAGGTGTTATAAGAGAAATAGTATGTAACTTACGTAAACTATATTTTATTGATGAAAAATACATATTTTTATTAACAAATATTTAAAACTATAATATTGAGAACGGCTCTCCTTCTTCTGTTGCGCGTAGTTTTCCCGTTACACTACGCATCATTCCTTGGGTGAGAGTTACATCGACTTGCTCTTTTTTTCCCTTTATTCTAAGTTTGGGCCCTTGGACTGTTTTGGCTTCAGTGTAAACTATTCTCGCCAAAGTAGCTCAAAACTCCTCAATAGGTCTTGCTTTCGGCACATTCGGCGATTTCCGATAAGGGAATTTCAGCTTCCATTATTAGGGATTCAACAGCTTATGCCATTAATGCTGACGTGTATCAACAATGCTGTCTCCCGATTTTAAAGCAATTTATTACCGCCGAATGTGCCGAAAGCAAGACCTATTGAGGAATTTTGGGCTATTTTGGCGAGAATGGTTTACAGTGAAGGCTGGGAAGCCAAAACAGTCCAAGAGCTGTAACTTAGAATAAAGAAAAAATTAAGCAAGTCGATGTAACTCTTGCCCAAGGAATGATGTGTAGTGTAAAGGAAAAACTACGAGCAACAGAAGAAGAAGGGCCGTTTTCAATATTATAGTTTTTCGTATTTGTTAATAAAAATATGTATTTTTCATCAATAAAATATAGTTTACGTAAGTTACATACTATTCCTCTTATAACACCCTGAACTTTTTCCGGATACTTTTAGCACATGCTTTATTTTGAGTTCTTTGTAGAGTTCTTCTAATTGTGTATTTATTTGTATGTATTTCGTCTCCAACCTTCAGGGTCTTGTATCTTGTATTCCACCATATATTCTTCTCAGAATCTTCCTCTCCCATATTTACAGTTTATCACAAATCTGTTTTGTTCACACCCACGTGTCACCGGCATACATTATTATACTACTTGTAATATGCGTAGCGGTTTTGCTACATGTTGCGACCGAAGAGCGGCGAGGCGCTGCCGCTGCTGTATCACTGTGTTACATAAGTAGGGACAATGTCGCGACGGCGCCGCAAGTTTCTCGCCGACCTAAGAGAAAGCCTGTCCCAAATCTATTTGTTCTTCTTCCTCCATTAATCCATAAATATCTTTTTAATTTCTTCCTTTTGTATCCTTTTTCCTGTACCTATAAAATATCTAATTCCTATTGTTTTGCTTCCTTTATTAATTGTTTTAGTTTTCCTTGAATTTAATCCTTGAACATTCCAGAATCTTAGCATTATTTTACCTTTGTCTTTTTCATTTTTCTTTTCTTACGCCTTTTCCATAGCTAACAAATTTATTACTCTTCTTAAATACAACAAATACAAAAACGTTTCCGTCCAACAAGAAAATCAAAGGTCTTTTAACAGTGGCGTACCTATCGTTGGGAGGCGGAGGGGGCAATGTGTCTTGAAGGCGGCTTAGATATTATAAGAAAAAAAAATTTAGTTTGGGCTAATTTTAGTAGCTCGTTTTTGAACAACGATTTTTATGTTTTTTTAAATATACTAGTTCTAGTTCAGTTAAAACAATTAAAAATACGTTTTAAGCATGGAACATAATATAAGCAAATCTTTACTCTACAATACATTACGTCTGCATTTTGACGGATCGGCGGCTGTTTTAAAAATAAAGTTGCACATAAAAGGGGTTCTTTGCCGCCGCGACGTAAATCGTAAATAATGTACTTTTTTGTAAATATTACCGGGAAAGACGATATGATGACAAAGGACAAAAGTTACCGCTGCCGACGCCCACCAGTGCGACGGCATCGGCAGGTTTCTAGATAATTATTTCTTTGTATAAAAAATTAAAGCGGCCACACCGCCGCTATTTAAGAATATTTAAAATTAATGCAGACATTATTTTTCAGGGCGGTAAAAAATAAAATAAATACAAATTGGGGGCTCGGTTCTTATAAGGAATATAAAGATCTTGCTCAATGTGCCATTTTGATTTTATCACGTCTATAGAATTATGTAATAAGAATAATTATATGTTTTGTTTTGGTTAATTAAAAAATAAAATATCAAAGAAATGCACGGCGCCGAAGGCGCCAAAAGGAAGAAGGCGGAGGGGGCAGACTGCCCCCCCTAGCCCCCCCGTAGGTACGCTACTGTCTTTTAATCTAAATTACTGGGCACAAGATTCAAATACAACAATGTTTTCTTTTACCTAAAGCGTAAAGTTCTTTTAATTAAATTTCTGTCAATGTTGGCAGTCTGCACTATGTTCAATCATTTTAAAAGCTTCATTTGTTGTACATTTTCCACGAAACTTAAAAACACAATATTGAATAATATAGTATTCACTAATTTGTACGTATTTCTTTCCAGGTGCGAATTAGATGTATCGAATTTTAGTGAAGAATTTACTCAAATGGTACCAACAGATTCACCAGCAGTGGTTCCACCAAATTACGATAAGATATTCAAGGGTTACTCATATGTGGCCCCGTCAATTATTTTCTCGAAGAATGCAATATCGGATGAACTGCTCAAGCCGGTGTATCGTCAAGATGACACCTCCAGCTTGGTGCGATGCCAACTCAACGATTCGCCTTTCTTCCAAGCTTACGAAATAGATTTAGATGAGAAAATTCTTGGTGACGGGTCTTTTTCCGTGTGCAGACGATGCTTTCAAAAAAGTACCGGAAAAGAATACGCAGTCAAAATAGTTAGTAGAAAAACCGATTGTACTCAGGAAATCAATTTACTGAGAGCTTGCCAAGGGCATCCCAATATTGTAAATTTGCACGATGTGATCATAGACGAAGGGCACACCTATTTGATCTGTGAATTATTAAAAGGTAAGTTTTAACTTCGTTTCATAAGTATCCAGGTATTAATGATGGTATGTTTGTTATTTGTAGGTGGAGAACTATTAGATAGAATTAGAAAAAAGTCAAAGTTTACAGAATCCGAGGCTTCTGCAATCCTAAGGAAGCTCGTATCGGCTGTGAGTTTTATGCATTCTAGAGGAGTTGTACATAGAGATTTGAAGCCTGAGAACTTGCTGTTCACAACTGACGATGATAACGCCGAAATCAAAGTCGTAGATTTCGGATTCGCTCGTTTGAAACAAGAGAAAGAACCGTTACACACTCCTTGTTTCACGTTGCACTACGCAGCACCCGAAGTTTTAAACGGTGACCCTCAAGGTTACGATGAAAATTGTGATCTTTGGAGTTTAGGCGTTATTTTATATACAATGATGTGCGGAAGAGCTCCGTTTCATACAGGATCACGCGACGATAGTGCCGCCGCGGTCATGGCCAGAATTAAAGGGGGAGAGTTTAGTTTTTCTTCGCCGGCCTGGACCGGCGTTAGTCAAGATGCTAAAAGTGTCGTGCAGGGTTTACTGACGGTCAATCCCGATCAAAGACTGCGAATGATGGACTTACGAAATAATCCGTGGGTTCAAGGCTGCCAGAATTTCCCTCAGACACCGTTGATGACTCCGGACATACTTTCTTCCAGCGGTTCTACCGAAAAGGGTCTTCAGACCACATTCAATGCCTTCCACAAGGCGGAAAGAGAAGGATTCAGACTGCAAGACGTATTAAATGCAAAATTAGCCCAAAGGCGGCGACTGAAGAAGAGTTCCTCCGATAACATGAGCAATTCATCGTGTAGCTTTACGAGCGAAGGCTCACTCAAGAGCGGTTCTGCCACTCCACTTACCTCTAAGCCAAAACTTTCTGTGGACCTGAAAAAGACTGATGAAAAAATCGAGAAGAACGGTGGTTCCGGTTTTAGCTCAAATCCGGAAATAAAAAGCGGTTCGATCGTTAAGGCAAGTTCTAGTTCGTCCGAACAGAAAGAGAACGTATTCTGCTTTAGAGAAACGCGCGTTAAGGAGTACCTTAATACAATGAGTTCAAGTCCCGTTGACCCTGACATATCTCCAAGCAATTCGGTCAGTGCAAGGGTTTCAGAATCGAGTAGTAGTCAGAGAGAATCCATCTCGTCCGCTATCGTAAAAGATTCCGAAGGCGTTAAGCCCAAACAACCACGAGCTAAACGAGTGAGAAAAGTGTATGGAGAGCCTATTAGAAAAAGCGAAAGGATTAGAAGAAGACGAGAGATCGACATTGATCCCGTATGCTTTATCTCTTTGCCAAATAGGACTAGAAAACGGAAACTTTCTGACGCTAACTTGAGTGAAAATAGTAAAAACGAAAGTACGGATAGTTTGAAATCACCCAAGTCGAAGATTAGGAAAAAAGCGGTGATTGCGCCGAGTAGACAAACGGGAAGACGGAAGTATAGATAAATGACAGTATTCGGTAAGTAATAGTTTATTTATATACCTTGTAAATGAATATTTTTGGTAGCCTGATCGTGGTTAATATAAAGATTGTGATAAGGAATACAGATTTGTTCTTAATTTTACCAATACTAGCGGTCACGGTTACTATAAGTTCCATATAGATGTTTATTGTTATAATTAAGTGCACTTCCTAGCTTGCATCATTTATTAATTGAATATTTTACAATATTATATACCAAAAAATTGTATAATAAATCATGTTAGTTATTAAATAAATACATTTAAATTGTAATATGTGTATTGCCAATCTACACTAGTTTTTTATAAAGATTTTGCGTTAGTTAGCGTTTCTAACTATACCAATGTAACTATTAATTTTAGTGTAAATTTGCAAAGTTCGGGCTGGTATTATGTTATGCATAAAAGCCTTAAAGATTAATTGTTATCGCATTATGACATGTTTATTGTAAAATTTGAATCAAAATATTACGGTAGGAAAATATTTCTATTAGTAGGATGTTTATATATCACAATCGATTTAATTTTTTAAATTTAATTTTTCTTATATTTGTAGTACATACAGCTCTCTCTAAAAATGTTATGTAGTACTTCATTGTATTTATTAGTAGAAGAATCTCCGGAATAGTTAATTACGAAAAACAACGCGAAAACATTTTTTTTAGAGCGAGTTGTATGATGATTAACAATAGTACATGGTTTTTAAGATTCGATTCGGTAGTCAATATATCATAACTGGTCTATGATTAGTCAGTAGTTCATATTGATACGATATCACATAGTTGTTTGTTACATGGGTTGATTTTGTTAACGTAAAACCAAAGACGGACAAATGTAAAATGTCTTTGGTGGAGAGTTTTGACACTTAGTCAGATAGTTAATATATTTGCACTCAGGTTAATTATTTTTGTAAATCTTGTTTATCAAAAAATTGTAATTTGTAATTTTTTTTTGGTTCTGTTTGAACTTACAACTGTATATTAAATTATTTTCAAAAGTTTTTTAATTTATTTTTTTTATTCTATAATTTTTTACCGCTTAAACAAACTGTGGGAGACCAAAAGGACGTGCCTTTTTCAAAATGGATATGTTTACACCGGGTAGATTATGATGTAAACCATCGATTCTGTTAGTATTAAAATTGAAGTTATCGTTGTGTAACTGCTCTTCCTCGAATTGTTCTACAAACCTTAAATTAGAAAATATTAGCATATTATGTTCAGTTGTTAATAAATCAAGTGTTAAAACAAACTGTCTTTTTCTTTGGTATTGGTATTGTAATACTGTTTGAAGAGTTAAAAATTCAATTTTGTTGAGGTCAAAACTTTAATAATAAGTACCAAACTTTATTCTAAGTGAAGGTACAAATTTTGATAACAGCCTCGGCGCATTATCAGCTTAGTCTCACATACATGAAAACCAGGTAGAATAGAAACTGGTATTGCTGGCCCACCATTGTAGTTTCTCCCCTCTTTTAAACTTCACAATTTGCAGTGCTAAAGTAATAATCTCAATTTAAATTTTGCCAAATTAGTCTTTTTAAATAACATTTTAATTAAATCACATCGTTGTCTTCTGAGTGTCGACAAAGGTAAGAATTTTAACAATTAATTAACCAGCTATTGTTTGATCTCTAATGTTATATCCACTTACAAAGCTGCACATTTGCATTTTAGTAAGATTTATTAGAATATAAGGAAAAACAAAGTAATTTCCATGGTTCATTAACTACTGGAAATCTAATTTGTGAAATATTTGTATATTTTATACTCAAGTTTGAGTTTAGTAATCAATATTTTATTAAATATCAAACAAATTTTTACTTTATCTGCGCATACCAAACACGAATTTTACCTCCAGCATTAAATAAACGTCTGTTGGTTCTCTTTTAATGTTTGATAAGCTTAATAAAAACTTACAACAGGATGTAAACCAGACTTTATCACACCGAACTTTTGTAAAAGCAGGAAATTATTTAATTTGGCGGTGTAATAACTGATTTTAAAAGCTGTTCACAAATGTTCAAATGTTTGTTTTACAAATCTTTTTCTACTACCGTCGACGTTGCTTATGAACACGGATAACATTTGTTTATTAGATTCTCCTTGACAATGGAAAATAATACTGTCAATTAAGTTCCTAGGACAATAATGGAAACATTTAATAGTTATTTATTATACATGCGGATTAAATTAATGTTTAATGAGCGGTACGTTTAATCGCGCGAGCGGCGGTAGCCGCAAGCGCATTAATACCGCGAGTTAATACATTAATTTAATTCGCAAGTGTAATACAACTGTTTATTCAATTTTGTCATTTATTTGACATTTTTAAAGCGATTTGGCATTTTTAAAGCGCTAGCGGAATAAAAATTTTAAATCGCTAGCGGAATAATAGTTATTTATGGTACAAGTGTGTTATAAGGGAAATAAGTCGCGAGAAAAAACGGGCAAGCCACGAGCACGTAGTGCGAGTGGCTTTGTTTTTACGAGTGACTTGTGACCGATAACACACAAGTTCCATACATAATTTTATCCAACATCTCCATAATTCGCTAAAAACTAATCAATATTAGGTATCAATCACGAATTTCTTACCTTTTGAAATTTATGTCGCTAGGAGAATAATTTAATTCAATTGTCAAATGTCACTTTGAAATTTACTTTTACATTTAATGTTACTGTTAATGTTAATAAAGAATAGGAAATTTTTTGATTCATCTGTTGTTCTTATACCTCTATAATAATAATTATTAAATGATTTTTAATACCTGAAATTGTTGTGTTTATTTATAAATTTAAGATATCCGTTGGCGTGACTTAATGAATTATTTATAACTCACTAGTGACTTATAGGGTATATAAGTCAACTGAAATCAGTACAATTATGGTTGTATAATTAGGAGATGTTGGATAAAAATTTTAAACGATTGTTTATAAAACATCAACTTTTATAGGCAGGCCAGAAACAAATAAACGTCAGTTTATACGGCAAAATTGAATAATAGTTATTTAAGCATTAAGGGAAGTAAGTAGCTTTTACCAGTCGAGAACGAGTTTGCCAGCCCGAGCGAGCGAGGGCTGGCAAAGTTCGAGACTGGTTGTAGATAGTTACTTCCCGAGCATGCTTATAATATTTTTCTCCATGCCCAACAATAATTTGAATAATTTTCCCTTAATAATTCCACGTTAATTGATAGAAAATTAATCTATTACAAACAAAGCAAATAGTCACCTAGTGTTGAGTTGCTTAGTAGCAATTGTTTTTCAGTTGTTTCTGTCAATATAAAAAACCACTTGTACTTGCGTTTCCTGGTAGTTTTCAAAAGATAAAATGCAAATAGGCGATAAGGACAATAGAGAATTTTGCGTAGATGAAGCGGCAAACATTGCGTGTTTGGAATTACTACCAGAAAAATTGAAAATCCGTTATGAAAATGCCTACAAGTTGTTTAAAAAATGGTGCGCGGAGAAAAACATCTATTCAGTGGAAGAAAACGTGTTTTTGGCGAATTTTTTAGAAAGATTCATTCAATGCTGAAAAACACAATATTTATTTACGACAATAAGGAAATTTTCTAAATATCCAAAGGTATTAGCATTTTTAAAACGAAAAAAATGATGGTTAACAACCTAGAAAGTCAAACGTACAATTTACTATACTCGAAATTAATCTTTTTTTGAATGAAGCTCCTGACGAAATTTATAGTTCTTTAACTCTTTTTATACAATTTTAGTTATACCCTAACCCTACTTATCTTAACAAGTTTTTTCATTTCAAATAGGTTCAAACCCGTTCAGATCACTTACAAAACTAAAATTACTGTAATAACACGTAATTCACTTACTTCCCTTGGGGAGTAGGTTTTCCCTTACTTCCCTAATGTCATGACAACTAGTAAACAAACAGTAAAATCAACTTACCTGCAATGGATATGTCAAAGTAAGTGTAACTTACGTGATGGGCCTGGAGAAATGGAGAAAAAGCTAATAGTCCAGGAGCCAGCGCCCTAAAAGATGACTAATTTCCATCAAGCTGGAATTTGTTGTATGTGTTGGTATGGTCATGTCTGCCAAATGTGGGTGGTAAACAAAGTATGACCACAGTCTAGTAATATAACCAGTCGTCTCACTTCGTGTCGGCACCTTTTTGATGTTCATGTCTCCGAAATGTGCAGCTCATGCTCTTACTCCGACTCGGGCTAACGCCCTCGTCGGGCAACTCAACGCATTCGTATGTTAATGATGCCTTTATCCCACTGATATAATAAATAACTATTACATGTGCGACATTATTTCTAGGGACATTATAAGTAATGCATAACAAACACCAATAAATTAACAAAAAAAACATCTCTCTTATGTTTTACAGTATAGGTAGGCATAAGAAATTGAAAGATAAAAAGTAGGTAGGTACCTATATAATTTTAACGTTTAATGAAAAAACTTTTCAAGAAATACAGTTGTTACAGATTTATATAGACAGAGTACAGACAAGAAATGCTTTTCACTCGTACAATGACATTTTTAATTAAAATCATCGTCACTTTCAATGCAAATCTCACTTAGCCCTAAATCTTCATCATCGTCTTGCCCGCACTCTCCCATATTATCACATCGGTCGGGATTACCTTCGCACTTACACATTTCGGTACACCGGAGTCCATTCGACTGACACGTACATAGAAGAGAGCAACGTCTTTGGGAGCATGAGCAGCGACAAAGTTCAAAGATAAGCTCTGAAGCACAAGGTTTGGTACAAGCAACTGGCTCGTATGTGCACCCTACTTTCTTCCATCCAAAATCTGAGGGTGGTGGGTTATTGGGATGCTGAATCTTTAATAGACTTAATATTTATTAGTGAAAACTTAAATTGTGAAAACTGTGATACGCTGGATTTTCATTCTAATTCGAATCATCTGCTGGTATATTTAACCCTTAGGTTTAATGAAGAAAAACCTAAATCTCAATATTTGTATTATAGAGACTTTAAGAATGTTGAATTAGATAAGTTTGCGGTAGATGCTAGCAAAATACAATGGGATATCATAAACGATATTACGGATATAAGTCATGGAACTGATTGCTTAAATCAGATTATTTTATCGCTATTTGATGTTCATGCTCCAGTTCGCGTTATTAAATAAAAACGTAATTATAAACCTTACATTACGGATAATATAAAAATTATGATCAGACTAAAGAAGAAAGCATATACAGGGTGTCTCTAAACCTACTGCCATAAATTTACCAGCCGATTCCTGACGCAAAAATAAGTCGAAAATGTCTATAAAACTTTTGTCCTAAACAGCTCCATGTGGAAGCTACAAGTCCTTGAAAATGGTGTTGAAAAAACGGAAAACAATTGCATTTTAAAAACGGTTTGAGATAAAAAATTGAAATTTTGCAGGCGGTCTAACCTATTGAAGGTATGTACTTCGTACTACTTTTTTTTGTAAATTAACCAGGGGCGGCTCGAATGGGGGTTATCGCATTTTTCTTGTAACCCGTTTTTCGTAACCTTTTGTTTTTTTCCATTTTAGTTTACAGATTTGTATTCCCTGCTGCCTAATTAACAAAACAGGTACTCTTGTTTCGACTCGCCTGGACTAACCGTTTCCTATAAAATTCAGGTTTTCTGTTTGTCTGAGTGTAAAATGCAGTGATTGTGATTTTAAATTCAAATCAATAAAAAGCATGCGATAGAATAGTAGGAAGTTTATACTTTCAATAGGTTAGACCGCCTGCAAAATTTCGATCTTTTATCTCAAACCGTTTTTAAAATGCAATTGTTTTCCGTTTTTTCAACACAATTTTCAAAGACTTGTAGCTTCCACATGAAGCGGTTTAGGACAAAAGTTTTATAGACATTTTCGACTTATTTTTGCGTCAGGAATCGGCTGGTAAATTTATGGCAGTAGGTTTAGAGACACCCTGTATAAAATTCGTAAAGACGAAATCTGCTGCCCATAGGCAGTATTATGTTGATTTGCGAAATTATGTAAAAGAAGCCATAACTCGTGAGAAAAAAGCTTACATGGAATATACTTTTGAACAAAACAAAAATAACTCAAAATCGCTTTGGAAACATCTTAAAAGTTGGGGAGTTTGTACTAAAATGAAAGGTGACGCCCTACCTGAAAATTTGAGTAATCCCGATGAAATAAATAATCATTTTTTAAATGTTGCCGGTCATTCGGTTATTGATCAAAACCTACTCACTTATTATAATGAAAATAGACTAAATGTTAATAATACCTTTTCGCTGACGAGTGTAACTGACGACTATATATTTAAATGTTTAGGGAAAATCAAATCTCAAGCATACGGTACGAATGGAATTAACATTAAAATGATTAACATTGTTTTGCCATATTGTATAGGTATCGTAAGAAGTATCCTTAATGACTCTATCAGTACAGGCGTCTTTCCGAACTTGTGGAAAATTGCTGACGTGATACCGTTGCCGAAAATTAGCAATCCACAAACGCTTAATGATCTCAGGCCCATTTCCATATTACCAACCTTTTCTAAAATATTAGAGAGAATTGTGGCTAATCAAGTAACTGAATATTTGGAAAGACTTCAAATCTTGCCAGTAATACAATCGGGTTTTCGACAAAGGCATAACACCACAACAACACTGCTAAAAGTGGTTAATGATGTCGCTACTGCTTATGATAAATCATATTCCACAATATTAATTTTACTAGATCAGTCTAAGGCGTTTGATTTAGTCAATTTCAATCTGTTGGTCGCTAAATTGCCATTTATTGGTTTCAATGATGCAACTCTGAGATGGTTTCAAAATTATCTAGATGGTAGACTACAGAGAGTTAAAATAAGTAACTTTATTTATTCCGAGTTAAATGCAACTACTAGTGGTGTCCCCCAGGGTAGCATACTTGGACCAATTTTATTTGCCATTTTTACTTTTGATTTGCCTTATGCGATCAAACATAGTCAACTACACCTATATGCAGATGACATACAACTATACAGACAATGCCCAGTAATCGATGTAGCTAATTGCGTCAACTTGTTAAACAATGATTTAGAAAGTGTTTTCCATTGGTGTATTAATAATGGTCTTAAAGTAAACCCAAACAAGACTGTAGCTATATGTATTGGCTCTGAGAAGCATAAAAATATAATTCGTAATGAAACTTTATTAGTAAACGGTATCACCATCCGATGGAGTTCATGTATTAAAAATTTAGGCTTGTACTTAGACGACTCTTTGCGCTTCAACGATCACGTTAACAATATTTATAAAACTACATTGTTTAAATTAAAATCGCTTTATCATTTAAAACACCAGGTCGATGAGAATTTAAAATTAATTAAATCATTAATTTATCTACATATTGATTATTGCACCATGGTTTATTTTTATTTTTTACCCAATTATAACATAAATAAGGTTCAACGAATACAAAACGCATGTATTCGATTTGTATGTAATATTCCTTATCGCAGTCATGTTACGCCCTATTTATGCAGGCTTCATGAACCACGTATAGCTAATAGAATACAATACCTATCTTTAAGTTTCTTATACAAACTATTTGTCACAAAAACACCTACTTATTTATTTATATAACTTATTAATTAGAAAGTCTGATATTCATAATGTAAATGTTAGGACTAATTATTTTACAATTCCGCAACACTTAAGTTGCAAATATGAAGGATCATTTTCTTATGTGGCTCCTTTCTTATTAAATAAGGTTGTTCATCAACTAGACCCTAGACCTATCATTCAATAAGTACATCAAATTCATTACAGCTCTTACTAACAGTCTTACTTAATAATGTTTAGCACTTACGGCTTGATATATATTCATATACCTTATATACCTACATTTTGTTTATAATTATTTGTATATATTTTTTTTATATTAATTTCTCTTTTTTTTTCTGTTACAATAATCTGTAGCGATATAAATGTACTTTTCTTTTCTGTATTGTCTGTAATTTGGGTGGAATGGAAGAACGGCTTGCCGAATTCCTACCTATTGTGATTTAACTTTTTTCACAATAAATATTATTATTATTATTTTTAAAAACTTTGCAAGGTTTGTTTATTTAAAATTTAAAAAACCTTATTTGTATGTTCAAATGTTTAATTCAAATGCTGAGATGGTTATTTCGAAAAAGTGTTCAAATTTTCTTTGGGAATTTTAAAAATTTCCAAATTTTATCCTAAATAAAAAAATAAAGTTATAACGTTTTTGTTAAAACATGGTCAAAATGAACTAAAATGTTGTTAATTAATAGGACGAGTAAATATTGTATGTAGTAAATGAAAGGTAAAATATAAAAATTAAAAATATCTGTTCTCGTCACAGACCTACAAATATTTTTCTACATTTTTTAAGTTTATATACTTTTAAGACTAAGAATCGTTTGCAAATAATTCAAAAACAGCCTTAATTAGGACGAAGATCCTTTCATCATTGATATTTTGTTGGTTTTTGTTAAGGAATACATTAGAAATGTTTCAGCAAACTTAAAAATTTGTGTTACGTTATAAATAATAAATTGGGAAATTTCAAAGAATTTTAAATCAAAATTCAGGTTTGGTGGCGAACACAATTTACATTATGAAACTGAAACATTTTGAATTATAAAACAGTAAAATGCAATTTTAAATACAAGGTAACATTTCGTCAACGTAGAGGACATGCAACTTTTTGATAAAACATGAATACAAGGTCGTTTAACAAATATTTATTCGTTATCATCTCTACCCAGAACGAGTTCAAACCTTACACTAAACTGGCTTTCTGATAATAATTTGTGATATCCTCGCTCTTTTAATGCGGAACATTGAAGAGTGCAGAGCACAAATTACAGTTGGTGAAGTTAAATTTGTATTTAAGAATATTAATCTATGGTTTAATTTAAATTTTAGTGACATTTGAATGCATAGAAATGGTAAGAGTTATTAATTATGAAAGTTATTGTTTAATAGCATTTTATTAAGGACTCCCTGTTTTCCTTTAATAATTATAAGCCTTTTGTTGTAAGTCATTTTATTCTCTCCACTTGACGCCTTGTTGCTTATATTATTTTGCTGAATTACTTGTTATTTTCTGATTTTACTCGTATGTATTAGATCATTAACGTTATATAATTAGTCCCAAGGAAGTTCCCCAGCTTCATATTTTTATTTGAGTACATATATTCAATAGTTTAATATACAAAATTCATCGAAAACTATTTATTTAATTTTAATAGTTTGTGCAAATAAAGATGGTAGGATTCATTAGATTATAATAATAAATTCTTTACTTATGAGATATAAAAAATGGGTAAATTGTATAATAGTAAACCAAAAACCATCTCGAAATATTTTAAAAAACTTTCGGTGATTTTTTTTCCATAATTAGTCATTAGTTACGTATCAGCATCAGCAGGTCTTTTGTACCTACTTATCCGAAATATCAGTCGCAGACAAAAATTGAAATATTTCATAGGAATTTTCATAAGATACAGCTGTTTTTAGTATCATTCATTGTGTAACATGTCAAGCTAATAAATTATGTAACGATAATCTATTATTTATGACCAACAAGCCATTTCGAGTTTAACATTTGTTCATACGTAAAGTGTGAGTTCACACTTGAAATGTATTTTTTGAAATATCAAGAAAACTTAATTACCCTCATTTAATTGAATGTTTTTTAAATTTCAGATCTAGTGTGCAATTTTCTTCACCACGAGGGTGCCACGTCAGGCAGAAATGGATAAATCTTCAAAAGACTTTGTGTTTGTTGACGAACACTCTTCACTTATACAAAACCAAAATGTAAATTTGTGCTATAAACCAAGAGGAATTATCCAAAGAACTGTGAAACTATAGGAAATGTAGCAATGATGGAGACCATGACGCCATGCATTTACCTGTAACAATATTCTGAACTTAGTAGAAAGGTAAGTGAATATTTTTATTGCTGGGGTGATTCCTCAGTTCCTAATAATCCAAATTTTTCTAATTTTGGAAATTTAAACTCTGTTTTTAATTAATGTGAAAGAATTTAAAAAAATCTTACTATTTGGTCTATAACATTTGGATTTCATGCATAAAAGGATTAACTAAAGTTCATCAATAATAGAGTTTATTGTATATACCGTAACAGTTACAGCATTGGTATAAACCTGCAAATACGAACAAATTTATAATGAGCTGAGGACCTAGCCTTGTTTCAAACATCAAGAAGGTATTTGAAGAACGAGGATGATGTGACATTGGAGCAGATGAAAAAAGGAGAATATCGATCACCGTGTATGGCCCTGGACCAACGAAAGACTGCTGATTGAGAACATTTCAACATAGGTATAAGGTAAGAACACATTTTTATTCGTTAGTTTATATAGTTTTATTAGAAGTGGTCTGAATGAACGAGAAGTAATTGTCTTAACCAAGACCTTGTAAGTTACCTACTTTTTCTTCTTACTCCTGTAGTTCCTTAAGAAGCAAATGGCACCAGAGCGGGTGTTTCAAAAGCATAGTGGATGGCAGAGCTGTTAGTCCTTCCCACCATGGGCTGAGTTCGTTTCTATTGCTCTCTTCTGGACTAATTTCTTCCATTTTTCCTGTGCTATGTATTTGGTTTCGTTCTATGATAGATTTTGTAATTGTAGGTCTTTCAACACGTTTCCCTTTCCAGGTATTTTTCGGTCTACCTATTCTTCGCTTTTCTTGTGCGTTACATTCTACTGCTTGTTTTGCTATCTTGTTATATGGTTCTCTAAGTGTATGTTCGATCTCTTCCTCATTTGAAATTTCCCACAGATGTCGATTTGATATTTATTCGGGCAGACTTACTCGATGTATGTATCTAAGGCATTTATTAACAAGGTTTAAAGTTTTTTAATATTTTGTTTGTTTCTAACTCATGTTTTTGCCCCATAAAGTAGCAAACTTCTAATGTATTGAATAGATGGAGTTTTGCTTTTATCAGAATGTTTTTGATCTCTATGTTTTGTTTAGCATATCAATTGTTGTTTGTGCTAAGGCTATTCTTCTGGTTATATTTTTTGTGCGCCGCCGTTGGTATCTAGCGAACTACCTAAATAGTCAACTTTCCTTGTGTCTAAGTCCCTGATTGTTATCGTTGGTTCGTCTTTATTTGTATTTGAGAGAATTCTTGTCTTGTTCCCATTTATTGTTAAGCCAACCTTTTCTGCTTATAGGTTTTAACTTGTTTAACTTTCCTTGCATTAGCTTTTTATTCGGTGTGGGCATTGTGGGCAAGCAGATATCATTTGCAAACTCTCCATTTCGGATTTGTTGTTCTCTCTATTTCTCATGACCCTTTTGTTTATTTAATATATGTTATCCAGTTCAGCATTTAGGCTATTTCATGGCAGAATTCAATGATACTTTGACGTCTAAGGCTTAATTCTCATGCATCCGATATCTGACGTCCAATATACGAATCGGATTCGGATAAAAACTTCCCATTCACAAGTATCCGAATTTCGCATATTTTTACTCCCGACGTTATTGGTGTGATTTATGGTAACTTTAGACATTACAATGTTGTGGGTTGTTTAGGCATTTTATTGTAGAGATTCTAAAAGATAGTAGCTGTACTAAATTTCAAATAATTATCTCAAAACATACGGGAGAAAAACGCAAAATACGAAAAAAAAAATTGAAACTTCGCCACCCTGTATATCGAAAATGGCGCGTTTTTGATCATGTGTATATTAACATTTTTTTCTTATTTTGCCGAGTACTATCACTCCCTGATATATCTGCATGACATTAATTAACACCTTGTATAAGTATGTTTTTTTGTCCTCTTCGATATTGTTTAGTTTTGCGAGGTTAAATTTAGATCTTGCTGGTATTTTCTTGTTATTCTATTTTGTTATCTCATCTCTCATTATTATTTTTGCTTTGACGAGGTGGTCGTTGAAGGCTATTGCGGCACCCCTCATCGCTGTTACATTCCGTGACGAATTTTTCCATTTTTCTTCGATCATTATGGGGTCAATTTGGTTCTTATAGTGTTCATCGGGCGATGAACACGTGTGAAGAAAACTCGGGTCCTTAAAAACTTTCTTATGTTTGGAAAATATACCGCCAATTAACTATTAACTAGGCCATTTGTCAACAAACTTTTCTCCGTTTTCGTTCACAACTCCTAATCCATGTTTGTCCATCACATTTTCTTTTCCTGCATGATCACTTCCAACCTAGTAAATTGCCCACAAATATATTTATTTTCAGCTAGTTTGAGAAACTGTAAAGTAATATTTGATTAAAATGAAATATATGCTGAGCACTAAAACATAATAATTATTTGTTCTACGTCGAGTAAACTACAAGAAAATAAAAATTATAATAATTTATGCCACAGTTTTATCTGTAGTATATCTGTTTTTCTTTTTTCCACAGAATTCAGGCCGAGGTTTACTTAACAGATGGAGTATCTTTTAGATTAGCTTTCTCTTAATTTTGTAAATTGATAGGGGGTGTGTGTGCGTTTGTGTGTGTAATTACAATAGGTACCTAAATACGATGCAAAAACTGCAGATGGTTAATGTACAAAGTGTGATCGATCATACCTAGAAGAATTGTTCTTTTACAGGTATTCATAATTATAGAATGCGTAATTATTTCACATAAGTTGTGATTCTAGGCAGATTTAGAAATGGCAAATTTTCAATATATACGATATTTTAGTAAAACGCTGTGTTAGATTTACATACATCTCTAACAATTTATTTCTCTTCATGTAATTTCATAACATAACAAATAATATCAATACGTGTAATTCTAGATATTTTTCAAAGTCGTAATTTTATAAAATAGAATTCTATTCTCCTCATTCTTGCCTCTTTAAATTATTAAAATAAAATTATGATTTTTTGAAATTTGAAGTATCTAAATTAAGTAAGTTTTTCTAAACACCCAATTACCTACTTATTAATTTATTATATTTCCATATTTTCAAATGCAATTCTTTCCCGATTTTCTTTTTAAATTACTTAACCTGGTGCTATAGTATTTTACATTACAAGTCAGGTAAAATGGTTTTTACTGGCGCCGTCAGGCGAGCCTGTTACCTCTTTAAGCCAGTAAAAACTGTTACCTGGCGTGTATTGTATAATATTATATTTGTTACTCATTTGAAAACGAAATTAATAAATAAAAATTACTACTGTCATTTTTGCGCCAAAAAAATTTTAAATGATTTCTCATAAACTCATAAGCCCTGGAAGCACTACCGTGACAACACATATCGTTTGTTTAAACGTAACTAACATGTAAAATTCACTACCGTGACAACACATATCGTTTGTTTAAACGTAACTAACTTGTAAAATCAGCTGTTAATTTTACAAGTTAGTAGCTTGTAAAGATTAACTTTCAAAATCAATAGACAGCTTTGTAAAGTGACATTTACAAGTGAGTAACAAATAAACTAATTTTTCAACGTGCTTTTACAAAATTCAAACTGACAAATACTCTTTTAGTTGTAATTTTTTATATATTTCTCATTAATATCATGTTGGTGTTGATACGATTTTAAGTTATTTTAATCTGCATAATCGTTCTCGCTGTACTCTTCGTATGGCCTCATTTTGTTTTAAAATTTAAGTTCTAATGTCAATTCAGATTTCTCCCCCATATTAAGTAATCTCATCATTTTCCCCGTGATCCTTTACCATTTATCCTCTCGCTCGAGAACTAGAAACTGGTCTGGTTGTGCATCTATGTTTGGGGTAAAGTTGGCTCACCTTGGTTGTCTGTTAGGTGGGGTTACCGCGGTTAGCACCCGGCGAAGTATGCCTCGCCGCATTTGATATATTTATTATATCTGGTTGGGTATTTTTATATCCGACCCGCGGGTCTGTAGGCTGCTTACGCGTTCCAACAATGGTCCTTCTGGGATTGGTGAGTTGGACGGGGCCTAGCGTTTGGTACCAAAGACACTCTTGGCTTGAGGAAGTCGCCACTGTTGGACCGGATTTGATTGGGGTAAGCCGCTGCCTCACCCATCTATGTACGATCGGACTTCGTTTTAGTTTATTAACAGTATATAACGGGAGCAAAGGCCTTAATTGGTCAGTATCTCGTTAGGCCCTGTTAATTATGCACTCCTATCCCTTCTATGTTCCTCCTTCTTTGCTCGAGAACTATAGGGACAGGTTTAAGATATGCATCTATGGTCGGCGATAATTCTGGAAGTCGGGGTACAGTAACCGTCCTATCATGGGGTTGACGACCCTCATACTCCACGATATTACGACGCACATCTTTGCTACCCGAAATTTTGTTTCTGTTTATTAGTGGTGCATAACGGGAGAAAAGGCCCTAGTTGGTCAGTATCTCGTTAGTTTCTGCTAATTAGGCAAGAGATTCATTTGAGTTGGGGAGAATCGCTTTTGCTTTTGTCTAGTCACTTTCTTAATCTGATTAAGCCAGATTAGAGGTCATTCGAGGAAAGGGTGGAATATAGGAACGAATCACTAAGTGTAGTTCCGTGTTTATTAGGGAAACTTAGAATAAAATTTATTTTAGGTGTCACATTTTTTGTTTAAAGTAGTTGTGCAAGTGAAAAAAAAATAGTAGCTCAGTTTTTGTTTTTTTAAAGGCAAGCTAAAGTATTAAATTAACTTCAAAATTGTTGAATTTTTGAATTCGTTTTGATATAAAGTGTTTAGGAAAACCGCATAAATTATAGAATAGCAAGTGTCTTGAGGATCAATTTTTGTGAAACATTGGGTTTTCAAAATTACATTTTATAAGGAGAAAGTGATATATAATATTGAAACGAGACAAAATTATGTTTCTTATGCTTCGTCCTTTTTAATCAAAGCCTACGCCAAATTACCGAATTAATTAATTTCTGTAAAACTTTAAAGGGAACATATTTAAAAGCAAGGTATTTATTTATTGCTAATATTAATTTAGGGTTATTTTTCAAACTATTTTAGATATTTTTTCCAAGAAGATTTTCTACAATTTGCTTTTGGGAAACTTTCTGCAGCACATAATTAGTACTACTATTTGTAATGTTTTAAGAGTGGTCTCTTAATAATGAATTTGAAATAATATATTTATAGAAAAGTCTAAATTTGATTGAAAATCAAAGTTACGATTATGTTCAAATTTCTATCGTCGAAAGGCGGGTGTCTTCAGTCTTCATAGACGTCGCTGAATGTTGTAAGTCAAAGGTGAGTGGTGAATACATGACGTGATCGATCACACTCTATACAAACTTAGGAACTGCATTTAAATAACTGCTTAGTTAAGATGAATTTTTAGTCTAAGAGCTTACATTATTGCAATAGTTTTAAGTTTGAATAAAAGGAAAATAAACATTTCTGCTTTGAAAACGTTTTTGGTTAGGGCGGTACTAGCGTTACTTTTTATTTTCATAGAAATTTGTTTAAATGTATGTAATTACTTGTTTATGTTTAAATGTTTTATAAATAGAAATATAATATAAAAACTAGTGAAGATCCTGGTTAACCCAGGGGCGGCGGGGGGGCACAATTAAAAAAAGGAGCGGTAGTACCTACTTATTTGTAATCATCTGCAGTCGCATCGTAACAAATCAAGACATTAGATGTATGTACTCAGTTTTTTTCCTAAATATGTAACTTATAATTTAATATCCTAAATCTTAGTGACTCAGAATTTGTTTACGTTTGCTGTTTAGTATTTGCAGTTTGCTTAAAAAATTGTAATTGTAAGAATAATAACATAGTTGATTCATCGCAAGTACTATAGGTACAGCAGAAGCAAACAAGGCTAAAGAGCGAACGATCTTTCGTAATTTTGTAAATTTAGGTAGCTATGTGAATGTTGCGATTACTAAGGTGTAGCTAGTTGTTAGGGCACACGAATTATACCAGGACGACTTCTACAAAAATCTGCAAGAAGAACGTGCAAGAAAAGGACGTTAAGATGACTACGGTTACAACAAAGGTAACTGAATTCGCTTTCCTTAACACGATCAAAGACTGCTTTTACTTAGTTCCTTCGTTGTTTTTGCAGTTGTTGAATGCTTCATTGCTTTAATTTTTTTTTTCATAACTGTAAGAAGTTACTTTGCCAAAATGTAACTTCAAATCCTTAATTGGTGACAAATAATTCGATTATTTTTAGGTTAGTAATATTAAAGATTGGACATTTTACTTCAGAAACCTTTACTACTCGTAGGGTTTAAAAGTATCTTAGTACATTTGAAAATTTACAATTATTACAATTACATAACTTATTCGATACTTCATGATTAACTGAACTTATTATCTAAACTAAACGTCTTCTTCTTTAGCATAAACGAATTCTTGCTCTGTCAAGTTACATCTCTTTGTTGTCGTATTTCTTCCGTTGTTTGGTTCCATGTTTTTTGTGGCCTTCCTCTAGTTATTCTAGCTGTAATTCTTGCCTTCCATATTCTTTTAACTTGTCTATCGTTGCCCCAACCACTGTAGTTCTTCTGTTCTGCTTTTCTAGTAAGCGTTTCAGCTTCTGAATCATTTGTTTGACTCCTTATCTTGCCCCTTCTTGTGACCCCCTCACTCTTCTTAAGTACTTCATTTCCATGGTTTGCAATTAATTTTTGTGTTTTTTTGATGAGATCCATGATTCACTATCAAAAGTTAAGGTCTGTTGATATATAGTTTTATAAACTGTAATTTTTGTTTTTCTTGAGATTTCTTTTTTATTTCTAAAGGTGTTCGCTATTGAGTAGTATAATTTTGTTGTATTATCTATTCTTTTATTTATTTTACTTTCGTGTCTTCCTTCCTTATTTATTGTAACTCCCAAATATACAACTTCGTCTACCTGTTCTATTTTTATTATTTTGGACTTCTATATTTATTTCTTTTTCTTGCTATTACGTGGCCGTAGTTTTTCAGTAATTTATTTTCATGTTTTATTTCGCAAGAGTTTCCTTCCAAATACCTAAGCTTCTTTGTAATCCCATCTAGCCTGCTCTAAACGTGCATTCTCTTTTCAGGGCCGTTCCTGCGATTTTTGGCGCTCCGTGCAAAATATAAAATTGCCGCCCCCTTATATCGTTTATAAAATAAAGTCATCAATTTAGTAGCATTATATTTAAATATTTAACAAAATTAAATTACGTGTTTAATAATAAAGCTAAAGTAAAATAATTCGAGATTTTTTTGATGCAAATTCATCTATTATGGATGAAATGTCTACATTTTTACTTAACAAATTAATGTAATTTATAGTTTGGCTTTTACAAGGGATTTTAATTTTTTTTTAGAATTTACAAAATTTGATGTACAAAAATTCAGCCCCCGAATTTCTGCCGCCCCGTGCGAGTGCACGTGCTGCACCCCCGACTTATGCTTATCATTTCCATGTTTTTAAATCCTATCTGTAATTCGCTCATTTCTGATTTGGTCTCAGCTATAAAATCGTCCATAAATGTGATGAACAGTAATGAACTTAGGACTCCCCCCTGTCTTAATCCGTACGTGTTTTCTTCTAACATAATTTTTATTATTCTTGCATAGACTTTTAATAGTATTCATTAATTTTCGGTCTACTCCTCATCTTGTTAGGCTACTTCAAACCATATTTCTCGATACTCTGTATCTATAGATATCATGTAGGCTTCTTTATTTTGTGTACGGGTTTTACGTATAATTTTTTTAACATGTACAGGGTGGTCCAAATTGGACACTTTTGATAGGAAACCAATTTCTAGAGGAGCTAGAAAAAAACTAACCTACATGTTACGGGCTCGATTTTTGTGAGAAACTGAATGCCGAAAACCGCACATCGATATCTTGAACTGTTTAGAGGTTATAGGGTGGTTTTCAATTTTGTGCATTTTTGACCCACATCCGTAACTTATTTATTTATGAATATTTTTTGTTTCTGTAAAAGCATTCTTAAGGCACTTTTTTTAAGGGAATCCAATAGTGTCCCAAGTTTTTTTGTAAAAAGAATGGTTTTGAAGCTATGACATAAACTTGTACTTTTTCTTATGGACCACCCTCTATATTTTTGCATATTCTTTTTCTAAATATATAAAATACTTGATGCTTTCCTTTTTAAACATTTATTTCATGGCCGTTTCTAAAATACTATAGATGAATTTTGTAAATCTGGAGTGCCACATGCTTGAAAAATAGAACGAAATAAATTTACAGCTGTTATAAAATATCTATTGCCTATTTTTTAGTAATTTATTGATTTAATTAAACAACACAAAATAACAAAAGCAAACAATATAACATTAAAACTACATTATAAATAGTTTTTTCTATCTCCTCTAGAAATTGGTGTTTCCTATCAAAAGTGTCCAATTTGGACCACCCTGCATATATGATCCTGGATGGCGCGACCTTTTCAAAACCCACTCTGTGAATTAATTAATTAATTAATTGTTCTTCGACACCTTTTCTTAGTTTATGTTCATAAACCTTACGGGCTGTACTAATCAAACTAATTCCTCGATAATTCTGACAATTTAATCTCCTTTTTTATAGAGCGGTAATATTTTTCCTAATTCCTAGTCTTTTGGAATTTTACTAGTGTTCCATATCTTTTTACAGATTTCATAAAACAAATTTACGCCTTCTATATCCACGTTTCTGCTTCAATTTTATCGTGTCCTGCCGATTTTTTTTTTGTCAATTGGTCATTGTTTACTTTGTCGTTTACATCGATCAGTTTATCTTCATCTGATATTGTTGTTGTTCTTTCTCTTCAGGTTGTACAAGTCGCTCACTTGTTTGTTTGTACTTTTCGGTTTGTTGTATTTCCAGTTTATCCATTGCTTTGTTTCATTTCCACATCTGTCCGTCTATTTTTAATTTTTGGCAGCTTATTTTAACTATTCTTCCTTTTGACCTTTCCATCTTGGCGGTTTTTCTTGATTGATTACTTGGATTGGAATGCCAAATTTAAATTAACAAATGACCAAGTTGATAAATGTTGTTTATTTGTCATATAGTTATGTATTTCACTTTTGATTCGGCTTTGAATGTTTGAATATTGTTTTAAATTAGAAAGATTTTAAAAATTATTAAATAATGTCTTTTTTCTTCAAACGTCAGAAAAACACGACTTTGTGTCCTTGGATACACACAGTTAAACATTCACTTTTACTCCTAGGAGTAAAAGTGACACTTAATGAGCTAATGGCAACTCGTAATTTTTATTTTTTATAACAAAGCAACGACAGCTGGTATGACGTTCATTTTTGACTTTTTTTAAATTTTCTTGCTGAATTGCTTTTAATTTGTGCGTTTGAAGAAAAAATAACATGTGTTATTCGGAGTAAAAGTGATTTTGTGTGCCTCGCATGAAATTGTACGACTCGCTAGCGCTCGTCGTTCAAACGTCACGCTCGGCACACAAAATGACACTTTTACACCTAATAACACAATATACTATTGTTGCACATATAATAGCCAATTAAATAAATCTTCGAAATTAGCTAGTCACCAATTAAGTGTTTTTGAATGAACATTTTTGTACAAAATAAATATATCAAATTCTTTACAAGTCAACTAACGTAAATTATACGAATTAAAATCGAATCTGGAAATTTTGCCAACTTTTTGGTGATTTTTTTGGAGAATTCAAAACTGTTTAAAAAGTACACCGATTAAACACTTTCATTAATAAAATGTTTACGTCAAATAATTTTCCTGAATTTACTATGATCGTTTGCTCAAGGAATCGCATTCAGTTCATCTCTGAGATAGTAAATAATTTGTCTTTGGTAAAATTTACGTAGAACATTATGTAAAGATCGTCACATTTAATCAAAGAGATACCTCATTTCAAAAGTCTTTGTTTTATGTTTTGTTTCTTAGTTCTACGTAAGATTTGGAATTTCAAATTTATTTACTATTAAAACGTTGTAACCAATTCAATCCAATTTATTAATCTTCAGTTGGTCCACCTTCCTCAGCTGCTCGTGAAGAAAAGAAGACGCCGTGTATATATTGTTTATTTAGTTTCGTGTGTGTATCTTGAATAAAACTGTTTTTGTTTTTTTTCTTTCCTAGGTGTTAGAAGCCTAATGCGTCATAATGTTGAATATTGCACTTAACATTCGCTATTTTGATGCATTTGGCTCTAAAATTGTTATTTTAGACAACCAAAATAATTATTCTTCAGTATTCGAAATTGACTTTTTAAATACTGAAAATGGATTTCGAATATAAAGTTGTTTTTTAATGTTTAAAATAAATTTTAAAATTAATTTCAAAACATCCAAAACCTTGGGCGTTAAAAATTTATTTTATGTTATACTGGTTTCTAAAGCAACGTTAAAGCAAACTTTAAAGTCCTAGAACTTTAAAGTATCATATTAAAGTCCTAGGACTTTAAAGTGTCACTTTTTGTTCTATAAATGCTAGTTGCTAGGAGATCCGAACAGTTGCGTCTTACTTACTTAAAACTAATACTGCTACAAATTGCTGGACATTGCTTTTAATAATTCAACAACTTTACAAACCAGTATAATATAAAATTATGTATGTACCTCAGACGAAAAGTGTCTAAGGTACTCGCAAGTAATTACGGCCTCTGCTACTCGCCTCAGCCGTAAACAACTTACTCATACTTTAAAGACTTACTTTTCGTCCTAGATACATAAAATACTAATAAACACAAATAATTTTTTAAATATTCCAAGTTTTAGACGTCAAAGGCTAATTTTGATTTAGGTTAGGGTTTTATTTTGTTTAATTTAAAATCATGTTTGAATCTTGAGATATTTGTAAGGTTAGGTTAGAATCTTTAACTAAAATTAGGTTAGAATTTTGTGCCGTAAACATAAATAATAGTGTAAATAAAAGATTTCCTATAAATAAATTTTTATGATTCTTAAATGCTGTGTATTTTTCTATCCAACTAAAATCCTGTATGAATTTTGTCCGGTAGATCAAATGAACCTTGAAAGTGACGTAAAATCGCGGTCCATACGTACTTTGCAGTTTTTTGGACACAAGGAGCACGCAGATTTGGAAGATTTTTAATTTAGTGTATGAATTACACAACTGGTGACAGTAACAATTGCCTTAAAGAGCATATGGGTAAGTTTTCTAACTTTTTTTAAAAATAGTATTCAACTGGAAACATGGGTACTTGTGTAATCCTACATTAATCAGAGTGCTGGCGTAGGTCAGAGGTTTTAGCATTGGGCTGTACAACCAAAGGTTCTGGGTTCGATTCCTACCACCCGCCGTCTTAAAAAAAAATTATTTTTGCACCTCAAGGTGCACTCAGCCATTGGAATTGAGTATATGGGTTACATAACCGGTGATAAATAATTAGTCGACTTGTAACGAAGTCGAGATTTTCTTTGTCCACATAGAATTTAAATTGGAAACTACCAAAACCCTACGATAAAATGTTTATACTTCGATTTATGTTAGGGTTGGTTGGGACGGGTGGCGGATGACCCCTACAAAATTGGAATCGCAGTACCAATTTTGTAGAGGTCATCCGCCACCCAACCCCGACCAACCAACCCTAATACATTAAGCTCCTATATATAACTATCTTGTGTTAAGTTTCCCCATGACTGATAATTCTCCTGACATCTTTTGATGAATCGAAGTACCAATTTTGTAGGGGTCATCCGCCACCCAACCCCGACCAACCAACCCTAATATATTAAGCTCCTCTATATAACTATCTTGTGTTAAGTTTCCCTACGACTGATAACTCTCCTGACATCTTTTAATTCAAATATTAGTTTGAGATAAGATTACAGTTTTAAAAATTACAGTTTCCTTTTTTAAAATGTTAGTACAAGAATTTCAACATGACGTAGCGATTTATATTATACGTCCATACTTACTTTACCTATGACTGATAAATATCCTGACATCTTCTGGAAAAAAATTTAACTACAGTTCGATACTTGTTCTTGGAGTTTATTATTGGGCGCATTCAGGGACGCTCAGCTGCTTAGCTAAGCTGTAATTTAGTCAGCTTATGCTAAATGGCAGCAAACGGTATTTCCCTGAATAAAACGTCTAATAGTAAGCTGTTTTGATTGTTGGTTATTTGTTTTGTAAGGTTAGGTGTTAATTAATATGTTTTTATTCAAATTATTAAGTTTTTGTAACTAGAATACCTACACATCTTACACTTTACATGCGAGCACTATAATATGAATTTAATTTGAGATTAGTTACGTTGTGGTTAAATTACACTTTCCCGCTCCTTTTTTGACACCGCTGTCAAAGTCAGCTAATAAATTATACGCTGAGCGAATTTCTCAGCGGCTTACTGCAAGCCTCTTCACAGCCTGTCTGTTCAGGGACTTTGCTAAGTTAGCGCATCAGCCGCTGATCGCCCCTGAATGCGCCCATTGTCATTGTCCTTTAAATAAAAGAACTATGTAGAAATTTATTTATATTTTGTGCAATATTTAAGCACAACAATAAATTATTACTAATCACTTGCTCTAATTGCATGCTATTTACTACTTCCATGTATGTTTAAGTAGATAATTATTTTCATTTTTGGATATTTACTACAACAAAGAGTAGCATATAATTTTAAACAAAATACACTTTTCCTGAAAGTTTAGGATGCTTTTCTGGGACATTTAAACACAATAAAATATTCTACCGACACTAAATAAGTATATTACTCAGCAACATATTTTAATAAAATACAGAATAATACAATCATTTATAAATTATTTTCTTTCAGGGCCATAGGTAACATGCGATCGAAAAAATTTCACCTCAAGTTGGCTATGAAACATGAAAACACAAAATTAGGCTTGTCGACTTTTAAGCCATACAAATGTCAGCTGTTGTTTTATAGGTTATGTGAGGTATGTGAGGTTATGTCTGTTTTGCTGTCAGGCATATAAAAATTCACTAAAATTCTATTAAACACAGAATTCAACTCTGCCACCAAGAAAATTGAGGTTACATAACTCATCTACTTTAAAATAATTTTCCGTTAATAACATTTTTCTGTGCAATTTGTATTTAATTTTAGTTTTTAGAAAAATTTAATCTGCTCTAATTTTTATCAGTTAGGCGTGGTTTTAGATTTAGTAGTTCTAATGGCTTATGTTGTATGACTTTAGCAAAGACATGATTTATATTTTTCATGGCAAACTTTGAGGTGAAATTTTTTCGATCACACGTTACAATATTTGTTAATGAATATAACATGCGATCGAAAAAATTTCACCTCAAGTTGGCTATGAAACATGAAAACACAAAATTAGGCATGTCGATTTTTAAGCCATACAAATGTCAGCTGTTGTTTTATAGGTTATGTGAGGTGTGTGAGGTTATGTCTGTTTTGCTGTCAGGCATATAAAAAGTCACTAATTCTATTAAACACAGAATTCAAATCTGCCACCAAGAAAATGGAGGTCACATAACTCAACTACTTTAAAATAATTTTCCGTTAATAACATTTTTCTGTTCAATTTGTATTTAATTTTAGTTTTTAGAATAATTTAATCTGCTCTAACTTTTATCAGTTAGGCGTGGTTTTAGATTTAGTAGTTCGAATGGCTTATGTTGTCTGACTTTAGCAAAGACATGATTTATATTTTTCATGGCAAACTTTGAGGTGAAATTTTTTCGATCACACGTTATTTTATGCACAAACTATCTCCAATGTTTTTAGATACGAGTAGGCCATAATTTTGTGTTATTACATGACATTGACAATCACATTTAAAAAAACAATTTACAAAACATTCAACTCCATTTCAACGTTCTTCCATGACTAAGCCTCATTCAAAAACATTTGGAATAGTTATTACATACAGTAATGAATATATATATTAATTATTATCACTTACTAAATATTATATTTATTTTGGAAATGAAAGGTTACTAACATACTTGTACATGTACAATAAAAAGTTAAAATCACATTAAAATACGTACAAAAATGAAGTATTGCAACCACATACATTATATTTACATCTAAATTTTCAATTGTTAGAATAATTTTGATAAAAGGGGGCGTCCTTAATTTATGATGTTTTTCACACCTTATGCGTAATGTTCTACGTAAATTTTAGGAAAACATTTTATTAATTTGTACAATAACTGAAAAGGATTCCTTATGCAAACGATTAAAGTATATTTTGGAAAATTATTTTACCTAATGTTTTATTAATGAAATTGTTTAATTCATGCACTTTAGAAACTGTCCGAATTCTTAAATAAATTATAATTATCGGCAAATATTTTTAATTATTTTACAAAACGTAAAAGTTTGGTAATAATATTTAATGGAGTTTTTCCAGAAGTATTTAAAATATTTAAATAATAGAAAGAATTAAGAATATAAGAATTATTATTCTACTTTCTTATTAAATTGCGACAAGTACCTACCTACAATTAAATTAGCATATCATTTTAAATTTTAAAGCAGAGTGTATATAATCCATTCAGTTAACTCCCGTGACGTTTACGCTGTCAAATAAAAATTTTGGAGTGTACTTTATGTACAGAACCTATCAACTTTTTTAGTAAATGTACTTAACGTCAAACTGAAAGTAAGGTTATGATAAATCATTTGTCATTTTCGTAAAATTAAGTAGAACAAGGTAAAAATGGGTTTATTAATAATACAAGTATGATAATAAACTTCGTTGGTGCTTCTGTTCATCCATTTCCCTAAAGATTATGAATTATAAAACGTAACTTGAATAATAAATAATTTAAGTATCAAAGTGAAAACAAAAGCATTAAATTCAAATTTAAAGGTGCGCCAATCTCAAATCCCTAATAGGGATTTTCATATTAACCAACACATTGTGACTTTTATGTCACGGGAGTTAAGTGAATGGATTATACCTAATTGTACAGGGCAACCTATTGAATGCGGCCATCAGTGTACTGAATAATTGAACGCAATCAATACTAACAAAACAAACCAACATAACCTCACTTTTTACATAAGTCACCTGCAAATATTTACTTAAAAGTAACAATGTTGGGTAATCTAAATTTAAATAAATTATTTTGGGGAGCCGTATTTTCTTTAATTCCCATTTATAGTTGGTATAGATTTTTGAAGACGCGGAAAAAATTAGAAAAAGACTTAAACGCCACGAGGTTATTTTATGATCGACATAACTGTGTAGTTATGTATGCAAAAAACCGTGGACCAGAAGGATGGCCAAATCCAAATCAAATACAGTTAGATCATAAGTTAATACGTACTGATTTGTATGATTCAATTTTGTATTTTATTAACACCGCCACCAAGTCGATCGATATAGCTATGATGTTAGTCGACACCAAATGTTTAACCGATGCGTTAATCGAGGCCTGTAAAAGAAAAGTAGTTGTAAGAATACTACTTGATTACGAATATAATAAAAAGAATAAAATCAAAGAATTAGAAAATGCAGGTAAGTTATCGGCATTTCCATTTTTTAATAAACTTAAACGTTTTCGTCCTTTAGGTGCTCAAGTTTTCTTTTACGTTTGTCCAGATTCAGACATTTGTAGTATTTTACACTATAAATATATGATTAAAGATTATGATAAGGGCAAAGGATACGTATATGTTGGTTCTCTAAACTGGACTACAAGTGGCATTCAAGAAAACTACGAAAACACAGTTTTCACAAGTAATCACCACGTCGCTAAAGATTTCCATGAGAATTTTGAAGAAGCTTGGGCGTTTGTTAGTGATATGAGTAAAAACAATTATTTTGTTAAAGCTAAATTAGTAGGTATTAACTGAATTAGTAAGTAATTAAATGGCGCCGTACAAGCGTAAAATCAGAAATATTTGTTATGTTTTTTTTATAAATAATAGTTTGTATTCCCGCCTCTTGTTTAAAGAAGTCCCCAATTCAAATTGTGTTTAATGTAAACAAAAACGATGTAGTTTGATGCTGTTTTGAAAGTGTAGAAAAGAAACGCACATATTTCCATGGCAATTAAACATGTCAGTAAGTTTAAACATGAGGTAAGAATACCGACCAATATTTCTTCCGTTATAACAGTAAAGTGAAGTCATATTAGCTGTAAATAATTATAAAAACCTTAACCTTAACTGCCATAAGAATAATTAACGATGTTCCTTTATTTTGTATTTATATCGCATTAAACGTTTATATATTTATAATAATTCTGTTTGTTTTAATTTTTTATTTAAATTATGTTTCTCTTTGACTGGAAAATTAAAGATTACATTTTAATTTCATGTTTAAAGTTGTCTGCGATTCGAGTTGTTTAGTACTAAGAGTTAAACAGAATTTTCCATTTAACAATATATTTACAAACTAATAATAATAATAAAATATGTGATAAACATTGTTCTAATAAACATAAGAATGGGCTACTCAGCTACTGGAATTTAGAGGCCATCAACATCCAGACGATATAGTTTTATTGCCAGAATCAACACAGAAATTACAACAGATAATTAACAAATGAAACAAAACAATAAGAAGATGGGGAATGACAATGCAAATAAGAGTAAGGTAATGGAGGTAACAAGGAAGGACAACCAGCAAAACCTACACATAAGGTGTAATGGGAAAGAACTAGAATGGGTCGATAACTACAAACATCCTAGACCCTAACATACGCATCAAAAGCTGGATCATGCAAGACAAGACGAAGGGAAAAATAACAGCAGACGAGATGAAGTAGTATTTAAGAAGAATGGTGGGAAGAACGAAAGAGCGTAGAGAAGACCTATGAACAAAACCATTAGTGGAAGAATGGAGAAAATGGCTTTGGCAAGAGCAAAGAACTTAGGACAACTAAAGAGAAATGGCAGCCAATCATAAACAATACCAACAATCGACAAGCAACCTAACATCAATGGCATAAGGGTTGGGAAAAGACGAAGAAGAAAAAGAAATATAAACTTAGGCAAGTTAAGAACAAGATATTATATATAAACAAAGACCTATCAAAGAAGGAAAGGGAAATGCAGAACAAAATGAAAGAAAGAAGCAAGGGAAATTAACATCAGAATTGGATATATAACAACACCATTTGGAAGTGGGATTTGGAAACAAATATGTTAAAGAAAGCAATATATAAAAATCTTAAGATGACAAAAAACTAAGGAAATGCGGTGACGAACAAGGCAATGGAAACGGACATGATTAATAACAAAAAATGCAACAAAACAGAGAATTGGACAGTAACTGTAACAGAATGAAAAGAAGAAAATAGAAAAAGAAAAGACAAGAAAAATTGGAAACTTGGAATGTGTGAAGCCTAAAAGAAAAAGAAGAGGAAATAATTGAAGAAATGAGAGAGTAGAAGATAGAAATCCTAGGAATAACAGAAACAAAAATGGAAGGAAAAGGAATCATAAGGGATACTGGGAGGTACAGTTGGGCCGTTATAAGTTGGGGAGCCCCGGTGCACATCGAATATTTATTTCGTGCGATTTCAAGGTCATGTTTCAGTATTGAAAGTAATTCAGTGGTGTAGGCAATTTATGAGTGTCGCAATTGCAACAAATGTCTAAGTAGTATTTGGTTAATGACTGTTTGTGCTAACTTGAGCATCTTGAGTTCTCGCCAACATACAGTGGCCCAACTGTATACGTTTAATAGTAGCATCGAGCAGGTTGAAAGACATAGTAAAAAAAATATACAAATAAAAGACTGTTGGCAGTAGAAATCAAAATGATACGAGAGGAAATATTCACACTGATTGTAGCTAATGGAGAAACTGACACTGCAAGAAAGGAAGGAAGAAAACGAAGCTCAAGACAATTTAATTATCCTAGGTAATCTGAATGGACGAATTGGTAATCAGAATATAAGAAGTAAGAATACAATGGGTAAAGAAGGAGAAGAAGTCAAAAACAATAATTGAAAATCAATTACTAATCGCTGACGCGAAGTTTAAACACCACGAAGAAACGTAGAAGAAAAGTAAGATCAATAAACTTATGGGTCGGAAAACAAAAATGGAAAATAATCAACAATGTGAAAGTGCCAACACAAGCACAGATTGATAGTGACCACTATTTAGTGAAAATGACCATAAAAACGAACAATCTAGAAAAGAAGAAAGAAACTAAAGGAAAAAAGGTATAAGCTGCAAAACGATACATACAAAAAGAAATATCAGGATAACTTCAGCAATAAATTTCAGCAGCAAAGAGAAGAAACAAGCTTGGGATTAACATTCGTGACATTTTGAAAATATTATCGACAATAAGCTCACCACTAGTTATATTACCCTTGAAAATAACATGCAGTTGGAGATAAATGTGTGTGATATCTTTGGATTTGGCAAAATTTTAGTTAAGTTATACAGAGAGATGAGAGATCGTAAATGGTTGTCCCAAAAAAAATTACTTTCCATAGAAATTATATCAAAACTTACATCCACCAGGTATTGGTACAGAACACGAAAGAATTCTTTTTTGTTCTGTGGTATTGGTTTATGTGGTAAAGTTAGTTACTTCTCAAGCGTATGCATAACCTACAATTTACAAACACAAATTATAAACATTATTAATGAACTGGTAGTAATTTACTTACTATAGACTTCTTTTAAAGCTCTGCAGTCATGAAAAAGACTCTTTTGATTAACAATAACAGCGTATACGAACAGAAAAATTCAACGTAAACACAAACATCCACCACCTAACCAACAAATATTAATTGTCAAAGGAATTGCGGTATATCACGCCGGAGTGAAATATTGATAAATCCTGGGAAGGTGTTTTTTTTTCTGGACAATCATTCTCGATCTCCCTGTACTAAACAACAAAAGAATTCGATAGGCATTTTTGTTTCTGTGATATCAAGTATAGTATTCGAATACTTCCAATATAAGTATTGACCACTTGTATAACAAATGGCACGTACAAGAGCAACGACTTTCTGGTTATGAATGTTGAGGTTAGAATTTAAATACACTTGGCATGTATATAAAACCGATGCGATGGCTGGTAATTTTTGGCAAAGTTCTCATCAGTAAGTATTATTAATTTTCACCTACAAATATTCCAGAATGATATTTTAATAAATGGTCTAATTTTTCAGCCAGCAGTGGTTGCTAGATAAGCAAGATTTAATTAGGGAAAGGCAGCATGATCTGTCAATTTTAGCAGAAGAGGAGTATCAAAAACTACTCATATTTTTTTCCAGTGGTAAATGCACTAATTTTTTATTAACGTTTGGTGTTTATTAGTTCGTTATTTTCAGTTATACAAACATTAGGTGAACAATTAAAACTTCGGCAACAGGTGATAGCAACGGCGACTGTATATTTTAAACGGTTTTATGCTAGGAACTCGCTGAAATGCATCGATCCTTTATTATTAGCACCAACGTGCATTTTCCTAGCTTCCAAAGTGGAGGAGTTTGGGGTGATTTCGAATTCAAGACTGATAACTACTTGCCAAACAGTTAGTAAGTGGAAGTAAAATTTGCAGCAATATTTTCAACTAAAACTAATCAAATTATTTTTAGTTAAAAATAAATTTAGTTACGCTTATACCCAAGAGTTCCCGTACCGTACTAATCATATATTAGAATGTGAATTTTATCTCTTAGAAAACTTAGATTGTTGTCTCATAGTTTACCAACCGTACAGACCTCTGTTGCAACTTTTGCAAGATTTGGGACACGAAGATCAGTTGCTAACGTTATCTTGGAGGATTGTAAATGATTCTTTAAGAACCGACGTTTGTTTATTGTATCCGCCATATCAAATTGCAATAGGATGTATTCAGGTAGCTTGCGTTATATTACAAAAGGATCACAAAGCTTGGTTTGCGGAATTAAATGTAGATATAGAACGAATACAGGAGATTGCGAGATACGTTATCAATTTATATGAATTGTGGAAGCAATACGATGAAAAAAAGGAAATACAGGGTTTGCTTGCTAAAATGCCTAAACCAAAGCCTGCACCACAAAGATAAAAATTTAATCCGCTATTCACGCATTTAACTATTATTATTACCAGAAGTATTACTTTTGCTCATTAGACGAACTCTGTTATTACAACTGTAGTTTAAGAATAATGCATTTATTTTTACGCCTCCTGTATACGATTACACACTTAACAATAAATAAAAACTAGTGCTTCAATAAAGTTGTTTCATTTTAATCATCTCCTAAATGTAAACTGTTCAACGCACACAAACATTTTCGTATTCATAACCTATGACTACTTACTTGCTAAGAATCTTTGGACTTTGAAGGAAGTAATTTGTGTCGTCGCATATTGTTTATAACACCATCTAATGATGTCACTTTTTTCTTTGCGCTACCTTTAAGTGCGTCTTCGCCATCTTTTCTAATCTTTAACGTAGGCGATGAAGCTTCGTCCAAAAAGTCAAAATCGGATTTATCCTCGGTCCTTTCGTTTATATAAGGTTATTAATCATGCACGTAACTATAAAGGAAAACTTACGGTTGGTAATTTGCATTTTCCTCAGGTTTATCGGCAACTTCCGGGGAAGGAGATCTATAACCGATGCATTTCCATGTTACCTCTGGTAGTTCACCTTTCTCGAGAATCGTGTATAATCTATCGATTTCGTCTGCCGATGGCTCCCATGGGCCCTTTACATTCTGTAATTCTTCGTCTGAACATTCAAAATTCCAATCACTTTCCATGTTTTGTTAATTACAGAAATGTTAGTGTTTATTTCTAGAATTAGTTGTTCATTATAAAACGAGAACAGACAAATATCTTAACCTTACTTTCTTTGAATTTCGTGATTAAAAAAGCATTTGAAACAATTCTCATACAACAGAACAATTTTCCTACAGGCACACTGTTTACACTATGCATAAAAGATTGTCAAATTTCTTTTAATCATTTTAACAAAATCAGTGCTGCGTCGTGACTGCAAGCAGCAATCCTTTTTGATTTGTTAACAATAGGTAAAACTATACACGTGATCGATGTGTTTTACGTATGCATTATGTGATCTTCATTATTAGAAAAGTAATAAAATTCAAGTAACAACGCTGTGTATTTTTTAATAGTTATATAATGTCATAAGAAATATCAGCTTGCTTAACAAAAGCAATTTAGATTGGTTTTACCGATTATTTTTAATCGTAGGTATATGTTACAAGCAGTGGCGGCTGGTGACAATAGAACAGGTGGGGCCAGGGTACAAAAACAACTTAATTTTTTTATTCCTCTAGACAATCTAGACTTAATAACGGGAAACGTTTTTCCGATAAACTATCGATTTCGTTCATAGTTAAAATGTATTGTTTATGGACGTAATAAAAAACAAAAAACGACAACAATAATTAAACACACTAAAAACAATAAAACAGATCAACAACGAGGAAAAAATAATAAGGCAATGAAAGAATCGCGCGCTATTTACATACAAACGCAATGATGCGCCAGACTAAACGGGCCCCAAGACAAGCTTTGCGTATAGGGTTCGTTATACAAATATAGGTGGGGCCCGGCCCCTATAGACGAGTCGCCACTGGTTACAAGCACGTTTTCCGGATTGGGACGGTGGCATTGTTAACACAGAGAAGAACTAAACGTTTCTCCCACTTTCGTAACTGGCTTTATCAGGAGGCAAAAAGGGGCAGTGAAAGAGCATGGTAACTCGAGGTGTCAACCACTGCTGTCTTACAAAACTTTCTGACTTCTTTTTGTTTGTTACTTATTTTCTAGTGTCTCTATTTCATCATCTGGAGTTTTCTTTTCTCTTGTCTGCAGATTTACTTACTTCCTTATAGTTTTCTTAATTCCTCTTTATTTTCTTTAAAACCCCTACTCATGTCTCTTTGCATGCCCAATAAAATCTTTTATAGGTCTTTCCATCTTAGTACTTTCTTCTTCAGTTCGGGTTATATCTATTATACTGCCTTTTTTGAATGATCTTGATGTTTTCTACTTTTTTGGAAAATTTCGCTTGTTTTATCCTCTGGCTGATTTATATCTTTGTTTATTTTAAAATAATCCTGGCTACTCGAGTTTTCTTCATCGCTCATTTATGCCCAGCTTCAATCGATGTTGTAGACTTAAAATGAAATAAAAACAACATATCACGTCATCGGCGCATAACGCGAATTTCGGTCGGACCATTCCATTTCCAAGTTTCTGGGGGTAGACGGATCGTTCAGTAGCGGCCGTTAGTACAGTGCGATTCTTAGTTCATTCATTCATTCATTCATTCATTCATTATTAGCCGTTCTCCGTTCATTGTCGGATATAGGCCTCCCTTAAATTTTTCGATGTTTCTCGATTTTCTGCCGTTCGGCGCCATCCAAGTCCCGCCACTCTTTTTAAATCATCTATCCATCTAGTTTGTGGGCGTCCTCTGCTTCGTTTCGCTGTCCATGGCCTCCAGTTTTGTATTTTCTTGTTCAACCGGCCATCTGTCTGTCTCATTGTGTGTCCCGCCCACCTCCATTTTAGCGACGCTGTATTTTCTATTACATCAATGACTTTTTTGATTCTTAGTTACCGGTGGATTTTTAGATTGTGCTTTGATTTGTATCTTTGTACTTTGATTATCAGTGGTTCTGTGTTTCTGCAAAAAAACACTGTTCTTTTCAGAACAAATCTGCTTGAAGTTGATGGTGTTCAAGGTAGGTTTTACAGAAATTATTAGATTTTCATTTCATAACATAACTTTCATCAATGTTTTTATGTTACGCCACTGGCGAATTTTTACTGCGCATATAGACATCACCTGATGTGTTGTTCTTGTATGTATGTAATGTATGTATTGTCTGTAACCTCTTATACATTTCGGTGTTGAGGCTGGTGCGTTAATGTATGAGGTTCTACAGTTGCAGTGCACAATCCGCCCCGACTCTGCGAGTTACGTGATTAGTGCGCCGTTTAATACCTCTTTAATATACAGGGAGAATAATAATAGCTGACCGTGCCGCCTCCTTAAAAAATGGCCCTAGTAACAATGTGCCGCTTCACGTAAATGTAAGCATGGACTGCACCTACTTTCGCGTCTATTTTAACATTTTGTTTGTCGTTTTAGGTTAAGCCCGTTGTGTTGAGATAAATGGTAAATTATCCCATAACAATAAACAATAATTGAAATCATTAAGCTTAGATGCTTTAACACGAGAAAAGGCGAAAAATTAAACTTGCAAGGCAAACGTCAAAATGCGAAACAGGTGCGAAGCTAATATCACACTGAACCGTAAGACGCGAATAATCAAAGTGGAAGTAAAGATTGGCAGTACCTGCCATGGAAAGTAGTTTTTTTCGGTCAGCCTTTTCTGTTCTCCCTGTATCTCTAGTGTCTCTACCAGCAGTTTGCTGAGAATCCACTTGTTGTTACCGCACTATATCACCCACTTGGTATTACTGCACTGTACTGTTTTAAATTTGTTATCTTCCAATCTTCGTAACCTTTATTATTTGTTTTCTTTACGTACATTTTTCTGTTTAAATCGCTCCTTCCTACTACAATTTCTATTAAAAACACTAAATCCTGTTGAGTTCTCCACACTTTTTTCACCACATTCATTTATTACACTCGTATTTTCCTGCAAACATAAAATTTAGATCATTTTCACACTACAGGTAGACTGGTAGGCAGAGCTTTAGCTTTCTAATGAACAATATTACCTGGCTAAAGTTCAAGTTAATTTCTCTCCGCATTCATTTGTGAGAATGAAGTTAAGTAAAGATGTGGTTTCTTTATTACAAAGCGTTCAACACAATAATAAAGACTTAAAAGAACATTTTGAAAATTAATTAGGCATATATTTTTTTACAATCACAAAGTTTTATAAATATTGCTATTCGTTAAGACTTAAAAAATTCTTTTACACAATAGTCGAAACAGTGTTTTCTAGTAAGTATAGAAAACTTAGCAAGTATTTATATTTACACGATTGAGCTAAACAACTACATCTTCTGTCCCTATTTAACAAATCACTTTATGCTCATCTGATTTGCTTTTTAACAAAATCAAATTAAACAAACATTTTAACAAAACTTGGAATGAGTATTCAAAACAACGTAAATTAATCCTAGGTAATATTTAAATTATTGCTGTAAAGTACATCTTGGAAAATTATATATACAAGTAAACGAATAATATAATATTTATACAGAAAATACACACAAGGTAGGTTGTATATTTAAATATCTACAAAAATTATAATAATTTACTAATGAGCAAATATTAAAACACATTCTGTCGATACGAAGCCGAGATCGTACGCGCAACAAATTTTAATACATACAAAAATGGCAAAACTAAACCGTTTTTAAATTTTTCTCCAACTGAAAGGCCAACGAATTTTTCGTTGAATCGAACAAAAAATATAAAAAATATATATTCGTATTAACTTTAACTACTCATAAAATATCTTTGGTATATTTAATAATCATTGTTAAGAAACCCTATTTTAAATACAAAATCATCGAAAAAAGCATTCAAGAATCAGAATTCTAAGTAGGACGAAATAAAAGTTTCAATCAGTACTGGAAGCTCATGATTAATAATTCTTCTTAAAGAAAAAAAGATTAAGTCACTAATAACTCAAAAAGACGTTCCGATGATATTCAGAATGTTAGCAGCCTTGATGATATTTAAAAATACTTCACATTTAACCTCCCCTCCCCCGATCAAAATTCAAACAATTTTCTAAGTAAATAATGAAAGCAAAAGTTTCTATTTTTATTTATCCAAATTACCACGATTTAAAGCATTTGTTTTCTAAATATTATTGTTAATTGTAATTATGAAAAGTTATATTTCAAAAATCCCACTTAAAATAGCTGGAATTCAAAAATAAGTTTCATTATTGATTTACAAGAATTGACGTTTTAAAAATTAGCGTCGTCGAAGAGACACCAAACCTGATATGTACAAACTACAATCAAGCTTATTAATGTAACAGTACTCTTTGATTAAGTTTTAATCAGATAATTCGGTCAATTAATTTAATTGTCTAGTTAAATTTACATTTAGGACATGTTTGTTTTTCGGCGTTAATACCATCCCATCTATAAACAAACGGTTTTTTTTTTAAAAGTACATGAAAATATCTAATGGGGTATTGAAAAATCGATTGATATATTAGTCAGTCTTTTCGTACTCATTCAATTCACTTTAAGTCTGCCAAACTAATTATATACATCGTATTATACATGAGTCGCCATCGTGCCTCGTTTAATTGTTGAAATATTCGAATTCGGGACTATGTATTGACTCGTCGGTGAATTGGGCAATCTTGATACTTGCGGCACAGCACCATTAGCACCATTTGTAAACACTGGGTTCACTACACTAGCACTGGTAGTCACCATTCCACTTGAATTCATGAAACTTCTTGAAGAATCTCGAGAATACGGTGGCGGTGCGGGTGTTGCTGCTGGATTTGCTGTGTTCGGTGTTGGCAGACCGATGTTTGGATTCCTTAAGTAAGGATTTCCATACGTTGCACTAAATCGTGGGTCTATCGCCACGTTAGGCAAATTTCCATTTGGAATGTTTTGCGGAACGCTTGTCATATGGATGTCTGTTAGATCACTCATCGGCAAACTTGTACCAGACATTGGATTTTGCGATTGTAGGGAATTTAGTTGAAGACGAGTTGATTGAAGACTTTCTCGTGTTGGATCTATCGACGATGATATCGGCGGTTGCATCATGGGCGGATTGTAATCCCTGGAGTAATCCACGTAAGGAACGTATCCGTTGTTGTTTTGCCCGTCCTACGAAATATTAATGTTACTCAATCGGTGTAAAACCGTTGTTACAAACTTTACCTTTGGTGGGAAGGTGGGCTCTGTATAGTCAGCAGAGTATCGGTAAACGTCTTGCCCTGGAACATTAACAGGTCCAGCTAGTGGAACTCCAATTCTTGTTATAACTGATTCACTACCTGTTTCCGATTCCGCACCAGGAACATAATCGTCACAATGTACGTTGCTGTGTGATGAACCGGTTCGCAAATCTAACTTCAGGTCGGATATATTCGAACTGCGATCCGACTCCTTGCACTGTTTCTCTATTGTGTTTGCATCGGCTAATACGAACAAAAATTAGTTTCCATCTTACAGACAAAGCTTAAATAACTTACTTTCCGGTGGTGCCTTTTTATTACTTTGCCTGTGCCATAGGAATATTAAAAGAATCGCAATAACCAGGACGATTACAGCCACAACAAATCCGATGATGAATATTAGCATAGGAAAGTTTTCTGCAAAAGCAACTTCACGAATTAATTAAAATATTTAAAATAAGAAAATATTTCATAAAAACAAAATGATCGAGGGCAATTTGAATTTGGCGCCATACTAATTTCCTGTTTTGTTTGCAATAATATGCAATCCGTTTGATTAATATTATATTAATAATTAAAAACAATACTAGTTTTGGCCAATATTTATTTTCATATTATTAGAAGATAGAATATCCAAACTGTTCAACAAAGTTACTTGGGGTATTTGACAGCGTAGCCAAATCCAAAATATGAAATACACTAAAATCCTTGACGTCAAATTCAAATTGTCCTGAATCATTTAAAATCACGCTGTATGTGTAGTACTACTTACTTTGTGGCATGAGATTTATTTCGACTACGTCGGAGCCATACGGGTTGGTTACACTGCAGTTATACATCCCGAAGTGGCGTTCTTGCGATTCTCGAATAATCAAGGTGGATTTTATACCTTCCGGGAGAGGATCTTCAAGGATTGAATAATCTTGATCATGTAAATCAACCTCCCGGCCATTGAAGGTCCACACAACTCTCTCAGGTGCTGGAATCGAATACGCAGTGCATTCCACTCTAACATTATCACCTTCGATTCCGAACTGAGTTCGATGACTTATAATGGAAGGAGGACCTGTACGGTAATTGAAAAATAAAAAACACGTCACATTTTATCTTAAATAAACTAACCTTTTAAATAAATAGCAGCCTCGGCTCCGATTTCCTGAAATCCAGGAACCTGAGCTTTGCAATAATATCGACCTGCTGTTTCCGAATCCACACGCAAAGTCAAATTCGGACTTGTACTAACTATTCTAGAAGAATCTTCATGGATCCAAGTTATGTCAGGGAATGGATTTCCATCTACATCACAGGCTAACGTAACACTACCACCTAAATCGGCTTGAATCGATCGAGGTTTCGTTCGAAATTGTGGACCATCTACAGACCATCACGAAATTACTCAAACACTATTTTAAAACAAAAAGCATTACTTACAACTGATATCGAGGGTCTCACTTTCTTCACTCTTTCCTACTGGATTATGAACTTCGCATTTAATAATTGCGTCGTGATATTTCCTAGTAACATTGTGTAAAATAAGTTCGGTTGTATAATCGCCTACGAATACTTGATCGTTCAGAAACCAACGATATGTAACATCTGATGGATTTGCATCCGCGTGGCAACCTAATCTGACTTCGGCTCCTTCTGGAATTCGTCCGTTAGAAGCAGCACCGGATAAAATGGAGACCGTTACTTTAGGAGCATATTTTACCTGTAAACATTAACATTAATACCATCAACGATAATGAATCGTTACCTTTTCGCATACCTCTAGTTTTAATTTGGCAGTTTGATGTGTCCTTTCGGCAGTATTCTGAGCTTGACAAGTAAACGTAGTATTATGATGTTCTTTTCGAGGAGTGAGTTTTAAAATGGATTTGGCTGTAAAACGTCTACCGTCTGGTAGTTCGTCTACAATATATTCGATACCGTTTGTTAATACGTTTCCATGTCCGTCGATCCACGTTATTTCAGCGGCAGGTTTACCACCGTAGCTAATACATTCTAATTCTATTTCTCTATCTTCGGTGGTGACTAAATATTCACCCTGGACTATTTTCGGGGGATCTGGAGGGACCAGAACCGTTACAGTTGCAAAATGACTTCTTACACCAGGTTGACCCAGTGGACCTGGAGATACTTGACACTGATAACGGGCATCGTCGTCCAACATTACTGGGTAGATGTCTAGGGAATAATCTCCTGAAAACAACAAAAGATTATTTTTAACAAACTTATGAATAAGTATACCACAGTAACAAATGTAAAATATGTTCGGAGAAAATCAGCTCGGCTTGAACTGAGCTTCGGGGTTTAATCGACCCTTTACCGAGATTTATAAGAAAAAGCTTAGCTCAGCTCGGTTCAACAAATTTTTAATTATTATTATAAATTAGAACAATACCTACAATTTAATTTAAATAGACTTTTGCAACATTTACAAAATTAATGTTTTAAGGAATGAAATATTGTTTTCTGCTATAAAGAATAATTATGATAAACTTTCGTTAAAAAAATAAATAACCAAATATGTTAAATACAGTAAGTCAATAATCACACACATAACAATGAATAAATGATGAAAATAATTAGGCTTAAATCCATCAACCAGTTAATAAATATTTTATTAAACTTGAATTATTAACAAAATTGTTTTTGTTTAGATCAGTGTATGTGGTAAAATAACCATACGAATTTAGTTAACATTAACTATGCAAGGAACAAAGGGAATATTTAATGTTCTGAAAAGGGTATTAAAATGTTAAAACCCAACAAAAGCCAGATTGCTAATAACACAACGTTTTCGAAAGAGCTCATAAAATCCTGGAAATATTTGAAATAATTAGGAATCAATTTTTAATTATGTGATGTATGTAAATAATTACAGTAATACTTATTTAGTAAGTAATTAATTTATTAAAGCTCTGATTAACGGAACTAAACAGTATGTATGTATGTAATCGTTAACCACTTATACCTTTCGGTGTTGAGGCTGGTGCGTTGGCGTATCTGGTCTTACGCGTGAAATTATATTTATTTTAAACCATGCGTATCGCGTACCTAATCGAATACTTTCGCACTTTTATATAATATATGTATACGGCCGCTGCTTACTCTAAAATACGGTAGACGCTTTCTGGGCGTTCACTTTTCAACGCTACACTATTTTTGTGGAACAAAATTATTTAAATATCTAACGCAATTAATTAATAATCGAATTACGAAAGCAACGAACGCATACTTCCAAATGAACAACACCATAATACGAAACAGAGAAATTCAAAATAAAACGTAACCCCAGAAATGCAGTATATGTATCCATCCTAACATATGGATCAGAGAGCTGGGCAATGGTGGTGAAGCACAAATGCCGAATACAGGGGGAGGAATTCTTGAGAAAAATGGTCAACAAAACGGGGAGGGATAGAGTAAGAAACACCAGAATTAGAGAGCAAGAGGAACAAACACCCCTAAATGGACGAATAGAAAACAGGCAGTTGAGGTGGAGATCAGACCGGGGGGAACTAGAAAACGAGACAGACCGAGAATGAAGTGGCTGGATGGAATACACAGAATGCCAGAATGACAAAGGGGAAAGAGCAAAGGAGAAATGAATAGGCTGGCCAGAGACCGAAAGGAGTGGAAAAAAGGCATAAGGGTTCAAGATAAAGAAGGAGAAGAAGTCTATTCTAACAGTAATTTAAATGGTTAAAATAATTAAGAAATGAAATTTGTTTAGTATTTCACTGCCTAAAAGCAAACTAAATAAAAATAGAGCAAAGTCGGGTATAGTTATGTCCAAACAACTAAAGCAATGGGTTTAGAACTACCAAATTACAGAATAAATTAGCTTGTCGTGTTATCTAAATATATTATCAAATAACTTCCTATAAAAAAATAAAATGGAATTTACCGAAAAAACATCAAAAATTAATTTAGTAAGCTATTTGGCGGGAAATATGGAATAGCCATGGATGGAGAATATGTGGAAAGAATGTCTTCCGGATTGGGGCCGTGTCATTGTTGAGAAAGAAGAACTCAAGAGGACACTAAATGGTAATCCCTTCTGGGGACAGGGGAAGAAGGTTTTCGCCTCTGGTTTGGTTTACAAGATGAGTTACAGTGCCCTTCTACCTCTTGCTAAAACAGTTTTGCCTCTGGAGTGGTTGGCACGTTGAGTTATGGTACTCTTTTAGTGCTCCCTTTTTCCTCCTGTCCAAGCCCCTTAAAAAGGCGCGTTCTTCTTACTCAACAATGATACAGTCCCAACCCGGAAGACGTTCTTTTAACACTCACACTGTCCGTTGAAGTTTTCGAATTCATGTTTTTTCTGGTTGGCTGCAATCCTTTTATTGACCTCCACTCTGAACTTTTAAATATACTTTTCCACAAAATGAGTTACGATTCCGTTTGCTGTCCCCTTTATTGCAAAAGGTTTTTAGTGTCGTAGAATGTTAATTTGGATTATGTGTCCTACTCCTTATTTTATTCGTGTTCCTGATATGATGAAGATAGTGGTTTTGTTAGTTGTATTTTTGGGGATAGGAAGTTTAGGATAAAGAATATTTTTGTTATGATTCTTGTATTTATTGATTGGAAAAGTTGACCCATCACAGTCTTGTCAAGGGGTTGCAGTGCCTATACGAGTTGTATGAGGTGGTAAGCAAATAATTTACATAGTTGTCCATGGGCTTGACATTCGCAATCAGGTTCCTTGTGTGCGGGTGTTCGATGCTGACTAGTCTGGGTTGGTTTTCTGTTTTCTAGAAAATGGTGAAAGGCAAATAAAGATCCTGGTGGTGGTGGTCCTTTCGTCAGCCGTTAGTTTCGAGTTTTTGCACGGGAAAATAATCATCATCCAGTCTTTCTTGTCCACTGCTGGACGTAGGCCTCACGTAATAGTCACAACTCATTTCTATCCTGTGCTTTCCCCATCCAGTTGCCAGCGATCCTCTTTACATCGTCTGTCCATCGAGTGGGTGTTCTTTCTCTACTTCGCTTGTCGGCCCATGGTCTCCACTCCCAACGCTTTTTTCGTTCACCTTCCGTTCTTAAGTCTAGTAACGTGCCCTGCCCAGTTCCACTAAGTTTTGTAATATGTTCCATGTATTCTTCATTTCGTATCTAGTCTCAGTGTTACTCCCAGCATCAATTTCTTCATTTTCCTTTGTTCTATTCTGAGTTTTGTAGCAGTTTTTAAATCAGTGAGAAAGTTTCTGCTCCGTATGTTAATACTGGGAGTACACATTGATCGAATACTTTTCGGTTTACTGTCATCGGGTGTCACCTTTAAGTGTTGAGCCTAGAGAACCGTAAGCTGCCCATGCTAGTTATTCTTCTATATAGCTCACACATCGGATGTTTCTTCCTGTTTGGATTTTATGTCCTAAATTGGTATATTCTTCGACCAGTTTGATGTTCACTGAATTGAATCATGAATTTGGTCTTAGATATATTCACTTTAGTCCAACTTTTTCACAGACGAGCATTGGTTCTTTTAACATTGCTATTGTTTCGCCTAAGTCGTCATTTATTGTTATGCCCTTGTTATTCCAACTGAGCCTTTTAAAAACTTGCCTAACGCCTCTTTCGATTTTAGTTTTCTGTGTGTTGTCATTGAGTCGTTCTTATATATGTTATATATTAGCCTTGAGTATCTGCAATCAAGGCGACTTTCTTTTAGGGCTTTGATGACACTGTTGAGCTCTATAGTGTCGAAGGTTTTGTGGAAGTCAACAAAATCCAGTAGTGATAGTCTGTTACATTCCACTGATTCTTCAATGAGGACTTTTATACATTGCAGATGGTCATTGGCTCTACAGCCTTGTTGGAAGCCGTCCTGTTCCTTTGATTGATAAAACTCAAAATGTAGATGTTGGAATTCTGATGTACAACTTGTAAATGTGATTTAACAAGCTTATAAGCTTTTCAAGATTCGCCTTCTCCCCTTTCTTATGTACTTAATACAATAGTTAGGGCGTTGTTTTATTTATCTGGTACGGAGCCGTATTGCAGACGCATGTTGATTAGGTTTCTTATTCTTTCTAAGAGTATTGGGCCTTCGATTTTGATTGCATCAGTTACTGCACAGTCTTCTCCTGGGGATTATTATTTCTCATTTTCCTACGGCGTGGCGTGTCTTATTTCCTCTGTTGTGATATCTAGCAATTCATCTGAGCCTTGATTTAGTATACCTTTCCTTGATGTTAGCTCTTGGTGTAGTGGCTTCTCTTCCTGAAAATAATCATTGGTCCCCTGCTGAAGTAATTGCACCAGCTTGCCTTCTCTTCGCAAACACTTTTGGACGTTTAGATTGCACTATGTACAACCCCTTTTCGTCCATATTACATATTCGATTAAGGGGAAGGCCTTTTTCTTCCATTATACTCTCAAGCGGATCATTATTACTGTTGGTTTTCTCAAACTCGAAGCAGTTTTGTGTCTTTTCATAAAGGCATAAAGCCTTTATTACGTCTGGTAAATCGAAATGCTATATACCGAAGATCTTTCAGCATAAGACCAAAGTATTTCTTCTGAGTTATCAGCAAATATTGGGCTAATTCTTTTTCCAAATCAGAGGGTAAAGTTGGTTTTCTTGTATTCCAGACAATTTCAGAAACGCCTTTTGTAGTACAAAAGCGAAAAAGAGCCGTTCTAGGAACGCTGCAGTAGATAAATAACGGATAATAAGGACGGCAGTACGGCAGATTGGGAGCGCAATATAGAAAGTTAAGCATTCAGTGAGCACTCTGCGGCTCGGTGTGTTCAGCCCCCTCGACACTGTAGAGGTATAAGAGGGTAAAATGAAAAGAAAAAAAGAGATAACACATTGCTTCTTATTGCTTCAATAGCTTTTTGGATGTCATCAGACCATCCATTTCATGTGTTTCGTGAATATTGATTCACCAAAACATACCTTGCAAAATAAATACCTTAGTTCAACAAATGGATGCGCAATGAAAATTCAAGTGCTATTCTAAAAATAACTTGACAACTTCAGATACGTTGTTGGGAAATGTTATTTATTTAATGCATCTGCAAATATTGTATTCCTATTATTTTCGTTGTTATGCAACAGACGCCGTGCTCCGTTTGAAAAATATCGGTAGCTTCATAAAACCCGACTTTAATATTTTTCTCAAATGAGTGTTTAATTGGCGCAAAGGTTATTTTTTTTACAGAAAACTGAAACTCCTGAAAAAACGTATTTATTTGCTTGTCTTCGAAGGAATTCATAGGAAAAGGGAGAGTTGTTAAAACATATTTAAATTAAAGGACTTCTAATAAAATAACCCAAAGAAATAAAAAGTTTGTTAAATTATATAAAGTTGGTTGGTTTTGTAGTACGAGAAGTTTGAGGATTTCCAGAGAAGTAGAGTTTTGCCCAAGTTAGAACTATCACGATGCAACAAAGTAGGGAGGTAGTTCAGAGTTCTGATTAACATTATTCAGAGGGTCTAATATCGTTGTCTTTTTCAGCAATTTGAAGGGAAGACCTTTTCCCTTAAAACGAGGTAAGCGTTATTAACCTTTAGAAATCCCAGAAGAACAAAACGCTTTCACAGGACCGTAATAAAGCCTCTCTTTTTATGAACTCGTTACGTGCTCTACTGTAGGTGTGCCAATCACTTTGGTTTTATGGACACACTCAAACGCGCTATTTCTCCGTTCCTGGTATAAATAATATTGTCATCGAATTTTTATGAACTAATAAATGTTTTAGATGCTGGCGCGTTATTGATATTTTCTCTATAGCGCCATTTATGAAATTAGTTTTGTTCTACGTTCGTAAAGGAAAAGAATCAATTACGTTCCGACAAAAAGGAAACTTTCGTCGGAAGAGCTTTTTGTGTAAAAAGTTATATTAACTAGTAACGCAATTAAGTCGCCTAAAATTAACAACCATCATCATCCACCGCCTTCAAATCTACTCCCAGCACCGAGTTATATACGAAACAGGATACGCCGGCAATATTTCTTTTTCGAAGGTCTCGAATTTCAAACAATATAAAGTTTGCGAGCATTACAAAACCCCAAAGCTAATCTTGAAACTTTGTAACTAGATAGTAGTAACCGCGAATTCATCGTACTTTCAGATACCATTTAAATATGAAACGCCTGATATAAAACAGCATTAGCTCCCGAGGGGGTAAAAGTTTCAACTCTCAGGTTCAAATTGCAACGAAGGGATACCGAGTTAGCTATTCGTGCTAAAATTGACGCCCTGCTACCAATTACCTGCTTATTTTGGGCCTCTATAACGAAACTTTATGCTGTAATACTAACTTTTTTGTTACTCGCCTCGTTAAAACAGGAAAACAAAATACGGCAGGCCAAGTCGAGGAATGTTAGGAGAAATAACTTTATGGGCCTATTTTAGCTTACACCGAATGACAAGCTACGCGTGCTGAAATAGAGATAATATCACGTCAAAACGCACGGTAAGAATTTGTGATTGCCCCAAAACTTATTACGGAGACTTTACGACGACGAAAGTGCTGAAACACGTGATTTTTCATGTTCAGAGGGCAATGCTGCAAGATCAGAAAAAATCGTCCAGATATAACAGTTCAAAAAATTAACATAAACTTATGCCTAAAATTATGCGTTAACTGTGACGAAATCATTATGAGATTGATTTCTTTGAATTTGAGTTTATCACTTCTCAACAAAAACAAGACAAGGCATAATCTAAACTGTTTGGAGAAAGTTACCAACTGCAAAGAATATTCGATATCGATAAATAGTGCTTTCATACTTTTCACGTTTCTTCATTGTCATGTAACAAAATAAAAAATTAAAAAATACATGATAGTTCAAGGGTTAAAACTGTATAAACAATTGTAGGTTCGGAAAATTTTTCGAGTTTTGTGAAGTAACGTACTTTCCAAATTATACTGAAACTTCGTAGTAAAACATTAAAATAAGCGATTTTTGCAGGGTCCAAATTTCAATGATATAAATAACCAAAGCTCACCAATTTGACGCCTATGTTAAAAGCATAATTAACGTTACAGGTTACACATATCAAATCTGACAATGGTTGTAAAGATTTCGCATTTATGAGATTTCATTAATTCTGTAACAGAAAAACCTATAAATATTCCAAAACATCATACAATAATTTAATATGACGTGGGTCGTCTGAAAAGTAAGGTTGTAAATGAAAAAGAAAATGTGAATAAATTTGGCCAACTTGTATTTATTTTTCAACATAATCTCCACTGAGCTCGACACATTTTCCCCAACGATGTTCCAAAGCCATTATACCGTTTTTATAAAATGATTTCTCCTAGCCGTTTGTAGTATGAAACACGAAAAATCGTTGTCCTCCAAGACATCTTTCGAACAAATGGAAGTCAGACAGGGCTAAATCGGTGAGTAGGGCGGATGATTCAACAATTCGGAAACCTGAATTCATGGATTTTAGCCATAGAATAGGTGTTGATGAAAGAGGATTTTTTTGACAATGTCGGTAGTACTCTCCGGTGATTGTCCTTCCTTTTTCCAGGTAGTTAATAAAGATCACACTCTGTGAATCCTACAAAACCGATTCCATGGCCCTGCCGGCAGGCGCCTTCTTTGGAACAGGTTCCCCTTTGGATGTCCATTGTTTTGATCGTTCTTTCGACTCCGGCATGTAGTGGTGGACTTACGTTTCATCGATGGCCACGAACCGGCGTAAAAAATCATTGGGGTTAAGCTTGAAACGTTCCAAGCCCGCAGACGAAATGCCCATTCGAAAACCCTTTTGGCCTAAAGTCAACAAACGCGACACCCATCGCGCACAAAGCTTTTTGTATGTCCAAATGTTCATGTAAAATATTATCTCGGTTGAGAGCTCTTCCTGATCTTCAATCTTCGGCCACTCATTTTGTGGATCTTATCTTTGTCACCATATTCGAAGTCACATCACTTGAGGGAGGGCGTCCACTGCTCGGATCATCTTCAGTACTCGTTCGGCCACGTTTAAAGTCGGCAATCCACAAATGTACGGTCTTACATGAAGGGGAAGACTCGCAAAGGGCACGATCTAGCTTACTTTTTATTTGGGCCGCTGTTTTCCCCTTCAAAACACTTTGCGTAACCAAACAATACCCTCACAATGCACTAAGCTGAAACTCGACAAGGGCTTGTAATCCTGAAATTCTGTTCTTTTAGATTCAAATATTAATAATTAGTCTTAAACAAAAAAATAATCATTTACTCCTGAAAAATTGCCTGAATTTCCTTATTTTTTTAAGGTAAGCTAGCAACGTTCAGCTTAAAAAACTCAATCTACATGTTCGAGGAAAATCGTAACACTTTTGAAACATCCAAGAATCACATCAATAATTTTTATCAACTAAGGGGACGATAGGTTTACTTCAAAAGAATCACCTGAAAGTTCTTGTTTTTCTGGTAACCTAAGAATATCCGGCCTCAAAATTTCAGGTAATCGTTTAAACTCAATTAATCAATAACTTCGTCAACTACGAATTAAATCGTTTTACTTCTGAAAAATCGTATATTATTTAGCCTAAGAACATTCAGCTTGAAAAGGTCCAACCTGTTTCAGGAATTTTTAAAACAGAACTCTATACCTATTTCTAAGCAAATCTTCTAAACAGTTCTGAATTCAGGAAAATCCTTTAGTTTTTAATTAAAATTTTTAAAATACAAGAACTTATGAAGTTGTTTTCTACTTAAAAAAGTCGATTGAAATTTTCTGAAAAGGCTCAGTCTAAGTTTGAGGAAACTCCTGAAAAGCTTTGAACTTCCTAATAATTGTTTAAACTAGATTTTAATATAAATATCAATAATTTTCGTCAACTAAGAATTAAATTGCTTTACTCCTGAAAACACCACTGTAATCCTATATTCTTCAGCCTAAGAACATTCAGCTTGAAAAGGCTCTCCCAAGTTTGATGAAACTCCTGAATAACTGTTTAATTTTAATGAAAATATCAATAATTTTGGTCAACTAAGAATTAAAATATTCTACTCCTGAAAACTCGACTGTAATTGTATATTTTTCAGTCTAGGAAGAGTCAGCTTGGAATGGTTCAGCCTTATGTTTGAAGAATTTCCAAAACAGAACTATGCATATTTCTAAAAAATCTGAAAAACTTTGGATTTCAGGAAAATCCTTTAGTTTTAACTGAAAACTCGAAGTAATCTATTAATTCCAAAAAAATTTAAATAGGTTTTTCTTGGAGAAATTGCCTGAAATGTTCTATTTTTTTAAGTAACCTGAAAACGTTCAGCTTATGTTAGAGGAAACTCCTGAAAAGCTCTGCACTTTCCAATGATTGGTTAAACTGTTTTTTTTTTCGTGAAAATATTAATAATGTTTGTTTCAATCTTGAAACTGTAATACATTATTTTTTAGGAAGCTTGAAGAAGCTCGGCATATGTTTGAGGAAATTCCTGAAATTTCCAAAACTTCTTTAACTACGTTTTTGAATTAAAATATTAAAAATTTGGTTTAACTAAAAAATTAATTGTTTCATTCCTGAAAAAATCGTTTAAATTTCCTTGTTTCTTCACGTAACCTTGGAATAATCGACCTGAAAACTATTAAATTCGTAGTTTTGAAACTTCCAAAAATCGTTTAAACGTTGCTAAATAAGGATACCAACAATTTTTATTAACTAAAAAGGCGTAATTCCTAAATAATCAATTGAAGGTTCCTAGTGTGATAACCTAAGAACATTCGGCCCGAACTTTTAGATTTTTATGGAAACCCCAAAGGGATTTGGAGTTTTAACTTTTCTAACTAAGAAGTTTTACTCCGGAAAATATTCTATAGTTTTCAGCCCAAGATTCAACCTGGAAAGGCTCGGCCTATATTAGAGGAATTTTCAAAATACAACTCTGCCTATTTCTAAGGAAATCTCTTAAAAAATTTGGAATTTCAAGAAAACCCATTAACTTTAAATTCGAAGTAATTTTTAAACTACAACTATTACATCATTTTTCCCAACGAAATCGCCTAGTATTTCTTTATTTTTCAAGTAATTTAAGAATCTTCGACCTGACAAAGCCCTGCCTAAGTTTGAGAACGCTTTGAACTTCCGTATAACAGTTTAAATTTGTTTTCAAATGAGAATATCAATAATTTTCACCAACTAAGAATTAAATCGTTTTACTCCTGAAAGATCACCTCCAATTTCTTATGTTTCGAGAGGTATTAGAGTTTTGAAACTTTTCCAAAAATCGTCCAAACGTGTTGCTCGAGGAATTTACAAAACATGCCAGAACTGGTAATCTTTGGATTTCAGGAAAATCTTTGTTTCAAATTAAAATTCGTGATTTTTAAAATTCCTAAAGTCGCCTGAAATTTTCTATTTTTTCAGTTAATCTCAGAATCTTTAACCAGAACCTTTCTCCGTTTGTTTTCAGGCAATCTAAAAATATTCGCCCTGAAAAAACTTATATTTTGTTGCGAAAAGGCCTGGGGAGCGGGCTTCGCCGGTTCTGTACTTTAGGCTTAAACATTCCTAAAATCTGACTTTAAAAGTAATTACTTGCGTATTAAATAACTTTTTAACCCGAACAGTTTCAGAGTAATCTGGAAAATACGAACTCGATATTTTCTAAAATTCCTCGAATTTACTTAGGTACTTTACACTTTTTTTTTAATTTCGCTGATACAAAGATCTTTAGAAATCGGGCTTTGTAAGTACTTTTATTCAACCTTTAGCAACAATTTGCTTTCTGAATATTATTTTGGTTAAATACTCGAGGAATTTGGAAAGTAACCCCCCAAGAGTGAAAAAACCAGGAGTTCGTGAGATTATTCGATGCAAGATGAAATTTAGAGGCTCGTCCGAGTTAAACGCAAGAGTAAATCTAGACAAAAGGAATCAGGAGTGTTGAACGAACTACTTATACATAAGAGTAACCTATCCCCGTCGTCTTGCTGTCAAAGATGCCCTTTGCACATGTGACCCGTTGCTATCTCGAGTATCTTCAGCTCTTGTTACCCCGTAACAGCAGTATCTGTCATCCTCGTCTGCCCGCTAATGGAGGTGAATTGGTAAAGGAGACGGCTGTATGAATCATGTACTTACATGAGAGTGTTTGCTAAGCACCCTCCATCAGCTAGTGCAAGCGAGGGCTTGTACGAACCGAGGGAAGGACAGAATACGAAATAGCAACCCACCAGAAAACAGTGGGTGTTGGGTGAACTTTGTACGATTTCCACTGGGTTAGTAACTTTTCAAAAATTGTAGTGGGCGATTAATTAAATTTACAACGCTACGAGTTTCTGTATTAAATTTAAGGGGTTCCACGAAAACTCACGTGTTGGCTAATTATAAATCCCATTCTCATTCTCATTAGCAAATCGCGTAAATTATTGAATAAGTGAGCCAAAGCACCAAGTTAAATCTACCAGCTGCAGCTGAATATCGGACAAGTATAAGGAGCTTAAATTCAAAGTGCAGCCTGAGTGAGAGTAGACATGCATAAACCTAAGAACAACAAATCAGCTGCTCCTGAAAGCTGCTTTCGAAGCATGACGTAAATGCACTGAAGTGTATTAGTTTTATGAACTATTTTGTCTATCCTTAAGGAACTTAAAAGTCTGCAGGAAAATGTTCCATTTTAAACAGTTGGAATTCTAAGAAATTCACAATATTAAGGTGTTAAACGAGTGTGTATTTAACAAATTAACTAAAACAGGTCTAATTGGGAGCTGGAAGTTGTATTTCTTAATATTTGTTCTACAAGTTAGCGAACACGTGCTGCTTTTGCTCAAAAGTACGGTGTTTTATTTATTCTATCAACGCCCAAATTTCGAAACTCAACCAGGAGAAAATTTATATTTTGGGACTTCAGACGTAAGTAAATTGCTATAAACAGCAGTATTTTTAAATGTGAGTAATTGGATGGTGAATTTCCGTCGATTCTTTAATAAGGTCAGAAGATGTAAAAAAAGTGGAAAGGGAAACGCGTCGATTTTTCCAATTTACTTATCACCTAATAAGATCATCAAAGTGGAGAAGAGTCATAACATCCAATCATTTGGCTTCGCATGACCTAAAGTCTACAATATTATTATTTTTTACGACATAATTGGCTTAGATGTGCTCTATCGGCGGTTATCTTGGCTCTGCAGGTCCCAAAGTGGCAGTACGGGCTTGTTACGTTATGGGTTATGTTGCAAGCCTTACTAGGAGTCCTAGCTTATGTATGACCCGGACACTCAACTAATATCTCCCTAGACATTGGTGTTAGTTCGTCCCTTGACGCGGACGTAAGATATGAGGCTAGGATATCAGGTTATACTACCATGATCTATGGATCCTACTAATCTACTGCACTGACATAACTTGGTCTTGTTTCAAGGGCTTATTGTTAGGCTGGGTACGATTTCATATACAACTTTGTTAAAAGGGACTTTGGGAAACCTCTAAAACTGTTGCACAAGTCTCGTAAACTCGATTTAACCCCTACAATGGTGTTTTCAAAACTCATCTTTAGCCAACAAAATATTAACTATTATTATTCCTAAGCCACAATCCCCTTATTATTTTTATTAAACTTACTTGCTTTAACTATTTACTAACGCAGCAGCTACTATGTACATAGTCATTGTATTACCTAGAATTTCTGCTAAAGCTAAAGGAAATATATGTAAAACCTTTAAATACTACTTTCAATACGTTAAAAGGTATTACAGAAATATAAAAATCACCTGAAAATTATTATGTATTTACTTTAAAAAGAAGTTAAGTATTGATTTTTTTGATTTCTACAAAAAAAATCCTTTAAAGTTGGAACAAAAATTTATAATTCTGAAACTACAAAAGTTATATCATTTTGGTCCTAAAGAAGTGGCCCAAAATTTCCTATTTTTTCAGGTAACCTCAGATTCTTTGGCCTAAAAAAGCTCAGCCTATGCTTAAGTAAACTCCTGCGAAGGTTCGAACTCGTTTTTTAAAATATCAGTAACTTTTCTCCAACCAAAAAAGAACGTTTTACCTCCGAAAAATCGACTGGAATTTCCTATTTTTTTCAGGAAGCCTAAGAAGATTCATCTATGTTTCAGGAAATTTCAAAACAGAACTACTTATTTTTAAGCAAATCTTTTGCAACATTTTGGATTTCCGGAAAATCCCTTGGTTTTTAATTAAAATTCTTAAACTACAACAATTACATTTCTACTTAGAGAAGCTTATTGAAGATTAGTATTTATTCAGATAATCTCGAAATCTTCAGCCCGAAAAAGTACAATCTATGTTTAAGGAAGCTCCTGAAATGATTTGAATTTTCCAATAATTACTTAAACTCGTTTTTAATGAAGACATCAATAATTTTCGTTAACTAAGAATTAAATCGCTTTACTCTTGAAAAAGTGACTGTAATTTTAAGAAGCACAGCTTGAGAAGACCCAGCCCATGTTTGAAGAATTTCCAAAACAGAATTCTGTTTATTTCTAAAGAAATCTGAAAAACTTTGGGTAATTTTAAGGAGCTTCAGCTTGAAAAGGGTCAGCCTATGTTTGAGGAATTTCCGAAACAGAATTCTGCCTGTTTCAAAAGAAAATTGAAAAACTATGCATTTCAGGAAAATTTTAAATTAAAATTTGAAGTAATTTAAACTTTAAAGGTTATATCATTTTTCTTCCTAAAGAAGTAGTCTGATATTCTTCCATGAATTTGTGAATAATTTTCATTAACTAAGAATTAAATCGTTTTGCTCCTGAAAAATCGACTTCAGTTCTATATTTTTCAGCCTAGGTTTGGGGAATTTCCGAAACACCTATTTCTAAGGAAATCTAAAAACTTTGGATTTCAGGACAATCTCTTAATTTTAAATTACAATTCAAAGTCATTTTTAAACTCTAAACGTTATATAGTTTTCTCCTAAAGAAGCCTACAAATTCTTCAGAATCTTAAGCCTTCAAAATCTCAGCTTATGTTTAAGGAAACTCCTGAAAAGCTTTGAATATCAATAGTTTCCGTCAACTAGGAATTAAATAGTTTTACTCCTGAAAAATTCTATATTTTTTAGTATAAGAAGATTCAGCTTGAAAAGGCTCAGCTTAAGTTTGAGGAATTTCCAGAACTCTATTTACGCTATTTCTAACGAAATCTGAAAAAATTTTAAGAAAATCCTTTTGTTTAAAATTAAAAGTCGAAGTCGTTTTTAAACTACAAAGTATAAATAGTTCTCTTCTTGAAGAAGTAGCCTGGAATCTGAAATTTCCTGTTTTTGCAAGCAACCTAAGAATCTTCAGCTTGAAAATGCTCTCCCAAGTTTGAGGAAACTCCTGAAAAGCTTTTAAACTTTCCAATGTTGATTATTTTTAATGAAGATATTAATAATGTTCATTACTTAGAATTAAAATCGTTTTACTCCTGAAAAATGGACTGTAACTCTATATTATTCAGCCTAAAGACATTCAGCATGAAAAAGCAATGTTTCAGGAATTTTCAAAACAGAACACTACTTATTTCTAAGCAAATCTTCTGAGCAATTTTGGATTCCAGGAGAATCCATTAGTTTTTAATTAAAAATATTTGATTGCAAAAGTTATAAAGTTTTTTCTACTTAAAGTCGACTGCAATCTAAATCTGAAAAAGCTTAAATTTCAGGAAACTCTTAGTTTTAAATTAAAATTCGAATCACTGTTTTAGGTACTAATAAAAGATGTATTTGCATTTGCCTTACAAAAAATTGCCTGAAATTTCCTATTTCTCAGGTAACCTAACAATCTTCAGCCTGAAAAAACACAGCCAATGTTTCAGCAACTCCTGAGAAGCTTTGAACTTTCCAATAATTTATTGTTTAAACTCATTTTTAAATGATTTTCGCCCAATAACAATTAAGTTGATTTACTCCTGAAAAATCTACTGTAATTTTATACTGTTCCGGAAATTCAAAAATATTCAGCCAGAAAAAATTTTAAATTTTCAACGGTTAAATCGTTTTTTCCCTAAAGAAGTCGCCTAAAAATTCCTATTTGTTCAGATAACCTCAGAGCCGTCAGCCAGAAAAATCTCATCTTATGTTTGAGAAAGCTCCACTAGTTGTTTAAACCGATTTTAATGAAAATATCAATAATTTTCGTCAAATAAGAATCGAATCGCTTTACTCCTGAAAAATCGTTATAATTCTATATTTTCAGGCCAAGAACATTCAGGTAAAAGAGGCCTAGCCTATGCTCGAGGAATTTTCAAAACCGAACTTTGTTAATTATTATGGAAATCTGAAAGTTTTACATTTAAAGAAATTTCCTATTTTTCAGGTAATCTAACAATCTTCAGTTTGAAAATACACAGCCAATGTTTGGGCAACTCCTGCAAAGCTTTGAACTTACCACTTTATTGTTTAAGTCCGTTTCTTACTGAAAATGTCAATACTTTTCGCCAACTAAAAATTAAGTCGTTTTACTCCTGAAACATCTACTGTAATTTGCAATTTTTCAGGAAGCATAAGAAAATTTAGTTTGAAAAACTCAGTCATGTTTGAGGAATCTCGTGAAATTTCTAAAACTTCTTTAAAATTGGGCTTTAATAGTGTTTGTCTTAACTAAGAAATTAATCGTTTCATTCCCGAAAAAAATCGTCAGGTAACCTAGGAACATGGGGCCTGAAAAACACCGAGCCATAGAGCCGTCACCCATCCAAGTTCTGGCCAAGCAGGCTCTTGCTTAACTTTGTTTATTTCAGTATTACGTGCACTCTCACTCTGCCGTACTGCCGGTCAATAATATTTATAAGAAGTTAATTGTTTTCCTCCTGATTTTGTTGTGAAAATTCCTGAGGAGCTCCAAGAATCCGATAAAACAAGTAAAATATTCACTTAAGTAATCTGCTAAATAAACGTTGTTGCAATAACTTAAATATTAAAAATAAAACATGTTCAAACTTTAAAATTAATATACATTTTATATTAGTTAAATTTAAAATTAAATTTGAATGTATTTTTAGCTAATCTAAACTTTTAATGTGTTAATCAGAGCCGATCTAAAAGCACAGTTTCTTAGTAAGATATTTAAAAGGTCAAAGAAACGCCTTCATAATGTCTTAAAATATAAGAAATGTCAACGAATGAATAGACACCTTTTCAGATTCAGTCGCTTCATACACTTTTTTTAAATTTTAATTAGGTCGATGTTTTATTAATAACACGAAATCAAGGTAACTCTGGTATTTTAAGCTTGAAATTCGAGAAAATCCGAAGCAGCTTTTTGAGTTTACGACCATCTGAAAATTAACACCATTAATTTAAAACTACTTTCACACTAGAAAAATGGATGAAACTGCAAGATTGCAGGCTAGCACCTTCACCCTTTGCCAACGAAGTTAAAATCGAAGATGGAAATAATCACAGTTTTGTTTATATTAGCGAAACATAAAAAAAAATTGCGATAAAACCGGAATTGTTTTTAAGCATCTGCAGTTTTTGTATTACCAAAATGTGTCACAATTTTCACAAAAATCAGCAGCCATGCTTCAGTCGTCCTCTGTCCTGTCCTTTATTTTGTTTTCATTCGTTTTTTTTTTCTATTAATTAACGATTTTTTAAATTCATTAATAATTTCTTAATTTAATACTCCTAATATTCTTCTAATTAATTAACGATTTTTAAATTAATTCATTATTCTTTAGTTAATTTGTACTTTCAATAATTATTTCAAAAATGTAATTTCAGCATTAACTTTTACAAACTTACGTAAAAAATTTGGATGAGCTTACACTGTAATATAAACCATTTAAAGCAGTAGACGCCTACACGATTTCCTTGACCTTAAAATTATTGATCTAAACGTAAATTTTTAACTGGAAGTGTTGATAAAGCAATTCGATGACATTTACAGGAGGATCGTAAACGTCGATGTTTTTACAACCTCTCTTTAGAAACATTAATGCATTTTTAAACTTTTGAGCTTTTTTGCCAGAATTAATGCAGAGTGAAATTTAGTAGAAACAAGTAATTTTAGCTAAAAGAAAATCAAAGTTTCTAGTACTCAGCTGGATAACTTAAAATTATATTGATAGTAACAACAGTTTATGCAAGGAAAATTATAAACAAACAAAAGAAATCCCAAGGATATTCTATTCGGGGGAATCGTAATGGGAAAGGCAAAGCCCAGAAGATTCCAAGGCTTCTATCGTATTCTAGAATAAGCAGGCAGTCTACGAGTTTACGAGGAATCTCAAGTAGCCTAGATTATAAACAAATTCAATGATATTTATTTATTCCTATTAATCCGAATTCTGCAGAAAAGCTTGTAAGCATCCTAATAACAAATGAATTAACCAAATCTACTGAGGTCAAACTGACGTAATTTTCTTGACTTAAAATATGTATAATTTAACGTCAACAAAACTGTTTTAACCACTTCGATAAGTATACCGTTATCGTAATGCACGGACAGGTAGTTAAAACAAGCTCTTATTATCAATTTTAGTTATTTGCTTTTTACGTACACGTACTCACTGGGGAAATATTTTAATGTATTTGAATGATGTATGCTGGTCTAGATTACCGTTATCTCTAAAAACATATCGTGAATGTTTTAAAAGGGTGGGTAAAAACACATTATCAGGCGTTGAATTTTTACGGAGAAACTGCCAGGTTTATGAAAGGAGTACAAAAAAAACTGTAACGGATTAGTTTTCCAAACAACTGAAAAGCGAACATTTGCTGGTGAAAGATGTACTTCAAAGAAAATAAATCTAATATGTAATAGATATCTGTAAAAGCACCGAGTTGTTGAAGCTTGTACGAAATAAAACCGAAAAAGGGACAAAAGAAAAATGCAAGCAACAGCGCTGCACGCGCAAGCAGTGGGTTTTTTTAATTTATAATATATTTCCCGGACATGAAAAATGTGCAGGATGGAGCACACGAAATCTTCTCGTGTTCTAAAAGTTATGTCCGGATGACATGATACGCCATATGCAACAAAGATCGATAGCTCAAGTAAAAAGCCATTCCGCGTACTTAAATTTTGTTCGTTTTCCCATCATAAACTCCCAAAAAACATTTAATATTGGACAAACAGACAAACCAGTCACGAAATTGAGCGGAAAAGTAAATTTCCTCTCAGGAGAAACGTGTTTTTATACACCCAGAAAACCGTCCTCGTCCTACACCGTCCAATTTATGGCAAAACATTATATTGGTCAACCTAAACCCAAATAACTTCCGGGTGTTGCCGATCAGAGTAGGCCTAACTTAGAGCTTAGAGGACTTCGCAAGGGCTTATAAAAATGGCGTTTTAGATGGTTCCTGGACGGAATTGCTCCAATACGACAACGTTATGGAAGAAAAGTGCCTGTTTTCTCTCCGAACCGCACTGCTAAATTTGCTTTTACGAAAATGCCATACCATTCTCCTAGCTGGCAATTTTTTTAAATGGGCCCATCCGAACAAACACGTCGATAAACAGCCCTCGGATAAATACTTGTGAAAAAGAATACAACATAAAATAAATTAACAGGATTAATAAAATCGTACAAACGAAACCGAAACTTACTTAGACGAACTAATAGCAAAAAGTTCAGTTACCCTAAATGCAAAATTTATGCAGCTTTCAATCATAAGCTTATAAGAAACCAAAGCAACACCGATTACTTACTCAAACACTACGTAAAAAGCCCGCCCTAACACTTTTATTGAAGGGTAGTTACTTACATACCGAGGGCGGTAAGTAAGAACCTTAAATTGGGAGACGAAAATTGCATTCTTTAAACCCTGCTGCTCATCAAAGCAAACAATTCAACAAAAGTCTTCCAAACGCCAGATTTGCTAAGGGTTTTCCGTTAATTTATCCCATAAGAAACTTCGCATTTGTTAAACCCTGAAGCTCATCAACGTAAAAAAAAATTAACAAGTGTCTTCTAAACACATAAGGTTTTATTTTGGAGAATAATCCGGTAAATAAGAAGAAGAAGAAAATGTAAACATAAATCAAAACTTACCCTCTTCATCACTCCCAACCATGGAATAACGATCGAACCCGCTTAAATTGCGGTGTGTTCCTAGCCCAAAATCGTCTTTGGTCCATTGCAAAATACCACTCTTGTCTATTACCCTACAAGGTAAAGTCACTCTAGAATTAACAACGGCGGTTTGATCTTGAGGTTCCATCGCGAACTTTTGTTCTTTCATCGAGGCCACAGCTGTTAGGAAACTTCCTAACCGAAGCAGTAAGAGAAGGAATTTGTGGCTTGACATGGCGATTGTCTAAACTTCAAGTCTGTAACAAAAGAAATTATGAAAGTTAAAACCAACTTATTTATTTATTAATACGTTTGATTTATTCGTATCAGTGTTTTTAATTACATGTGCATTTAAGTTGGGCTTGGTTTGATTAGTAAAAAATTACCAAAAATATAAATGCTTAGAATTTTCACCAATTAATAAGCTCCGGAAAATTTTTGATAGAATTCTTTAGAACAATGGCGTAGCTAGAATTCTACGAAATAATTATTTTTTAAGTTTGATGAAAATGCCATTAAAGCCTTCTCATGACTATCTTCGTTTTAATTTTGAAAGAGTTTAATTTTTTCCAGTGAATTTCAGCGATTTTTGTGAGAAGAGAGCGGCCAGTTTCACCGACATACATCAAAGCGCACGAAAAATGAATGCTACAAGCATCTCTTAAGTAATCGACGAAACCTTTGCTTAAGATGGTTTCAAATTTTGGAGAACTTCCTATATAATCATAAAACAATATAAAACAAGAAAACCGTGGTCTGGTTGCTTGCCGGAGGTTTTCTTTAGTTTTTGTTTCTTTCAATAACTTTTTACCATCACTAATTAAGGTGTTAAGTTTCAACCAGACTTTATTCTGCTATATCAGCATTTCTTGCTGGAAAAGGCTTCAACCTGCCGTAAACCCCCGTTGGCTTACGTCGCTCCCTCGGAATATCGTATATTTTAGGCATTATACAATTACTGAAAATATTGAAAACCTCGACTTCTTAAAGCGAACCGGCAACAAAATTAGTTCTTAATAAAAACGCTTCAATTTGTTTTTATGAGAACCAATGGATTGAAGACAGGGAGAGAGAAAGAAAGGCAACAAGGCCAAGTGCGTACAGAGCGCCCAGTCTCTCCCATGTACACCAAGCCGCAAGAAATGTTGCTATCACCTCTTGATGTTGAAGTTTGAGGTTTATCCTTTGGCGAAAGAAACTTCTGCAAAAACTTTGAAGGGTATTTAAGCTAGTTTTGATCGTGGGATTTTGGAAAACTCGGCCTAAGCGAATGCTAAGCTTGTGGATATAAGGCAAGAAGGCTGTAGAGACTAGCTGGTGTTTTTGAATGTGAGGCATGTCGATGTCTTTCGATGACTTTTTAACATCACCAGTTAAGGGGTTAAGCCATTCTTAGCCAGATTTCCTTCTGCTACAAATACCAGAACTCCCTTTTCTTCCTGAAAGGGGTTTCAACCACTCTTAGCTTCAGACCACCCCAATATAACTTGTATTAATTTGTGTTTATACTTTTAGTAATTTTTTAAAAATCAAATTGTCTGAGAAAATACCAAAATCCATTAAATACTCCTGTTTAGGTCTTAAGTCTTTATTTTTAATTTCAATATTGTTGATCTATTTCTCAATCGATTTTTGGCACAATAAAGGTCCCTTAGATTCAGCAAAAATCTAGTAGGCTAGTGCCTAATTAGTAAACAGATGAGTAAATACTCGTCCATTTATTTCGAAAGAGAATGAACAGCAACATGTTAAATTTAAATTTAAAAGAACCATGCTTCCTTTGAGGAACGCCTAAAAAAAGGTGTGAAAGTTTCCGAATGAATTTTCAACGGATCGATTATTATTAAATAAAAGCCCAGAAAAATTAACAATTTATGATAAAATTAATAATTTTTTTCATACACTGTTTTCTCCTTTAATTAAAAAATAATAATGATTGGTGCCCTTAAATTCGCACACCTTTAAGTCAAGTCATCTTTCTTATATTTCTACCAGTTTTCTGGAAACATTTACGTCTCGCGAAGGTTCCAGCAGTCTCTAGCAATTCTAGTAGCGGAAGCCAGCATCTTCTCCAACAAGTCACTGCCTCATTCTTTCATTGTTTTTATTCTCGTTTTGCTCTTGCGCAACATTCAAAAACAGTCACATATTTCTTAACAAGACAAGCAAATTTTTTTGTGGATGTTCTGCCCGCGATTTTTAAATGTCATTTTTATTTTTTGGCAATTGGTGGTGAAATACCAATGAAGAAGTAAATCAAGAAACTGGCCCCAATAAATGTCGAGAAAAAGATACGAAATTTTGCTGCATTTTCTTGCAGTCTTGCACTTCTATCCTGCTGCAATTTAATTTAATTTAAGACCTCGAGGAATCCCCGTGTTGTGAAACACTTCCAATTGGTTGCAAATAATTTTTTCGGGATATAAATTATGCAACTAATTGTCGGTGAACTTGCATAAGTTGCTATTGGTAAATCTATTAATGTAATATTTTGGTCATCAGGTTGTATTGTTTGTAAATTAAGGAGAAAATGAATTATTTTCACATACTTTGAGCACAGAATTTCTAATTTAGTAAAATTCTAAAATGAGTTTTTAAAAATATCTGATTGAACTCCGACAGAAATTATAGATGCACAAATCCCGTCTCTTAGTTAAGTTATGATCGAACGAAAGAAATAGGGTGCCTAATACGAAAAACTCTTGGAAAACTTCCGAAATTATTAATAAAATTCCTTGGTTGTTAAAACTTAAGACGAAATCTGCATGAATAATTCAGCGTTAATTGATCCGGTTAATCTTTGCGATACTTTTAGTTTTTCTATAATTTTTAGTTGATATTAGCAACGTAGTTTTTGTTAATAATTTCACGCTGTATGAATACACAAGCTTTATGATGTTTTATACAAAAAATAATTAGTTAAAATAAGCGCGCGTCCGTTTCGCTTTAAAACAAAACAAACAAATTCCGGCAACTTATAAAAGTCGGCGAAAAATTTTGTTATATAATGCTGACTAGGTTGAAATTTGACTATCATCGTCGTTAATTAACTGTAAAATATTTGGTTAAAAAATTTAGAAAACCTTGAAGCCTTAATCAGGAGGAACCTGACTGAAAATCGCGAGGGATTTACAGACTGTATAGGAGAACCTTTCGTCTTCATTAAAAAATCAGCATGCTCCTTGTGGAGGTCGACATTATTAAAAAGAGCTAGAATTAATTAAATTAGACCTCGTTTCTATCTTCGTTAATAATAAAAAAAAATACGCGAAATAAACGACGGAACGGATTCAAATTAAAGCCAAACCTCGGTCGAATAAAATAAAACCACTTTGACACAAGAAATAAATCGCTTGAAGTTGGAAATTCAGTTCTTACATATCTCTCAAGCCCAATTAAGATAGTGTTTGAGTTATCTGAAAGTCTAAGTACTCGAATATCGGCTTAACGGCCACCACGATCCCTAATTGCTAATTAGTTAATTTATTTACGAGTTACTTCTAAAATTTCTGGGCGCCAACGGTCGATAATCTGCGAAAACTGTGTCAGCTCGTAAAGATTAATATTAGTCAGGCTACGTAAAACGCACGAAAACTGCTTGTTTTAACTGAGGAGGCTAAAGTTTTACGGAATTGCCGTGTTGGGCTTTCATCACACTACTATCTTAAAAATCAATTTTGTGTTGTTACGACGTAAAAAAACTGCATTGTCACATTAAGCTCGATGGCTCGGCATATTCGTTTTGATAAAGAGCCGACATTCTCACGAGCTACGGCTTCATGTCGAGATCAACGTTATTTAGTTAGTGTCGACACTAGGTCTGAATTATGGAGATATAGGTAAATCAAATGTCAACGCTTGTTGTCGTCTCTTTGATAGGTCATACCCAACGCCTGTACTGCATGTGTGTAAATCAAGCATTACGTTGTGTAAATCCGTATACGGAGCTTTGTTCTAGTTTGTATTTACTTTTCTGTATATGTACGTAATGTTACTACTATCTCTCTAGCCTGGAGCGCTGAGCCCCTATTTGTATTGCAAATTTGCTTTAATATTTTATTGAGGATAAATGAAGGCACTACAGCTCGCATTTATTAATAAGCTCCGTTCTCTTGTAGTCTCTGCATAAGAAACTCAAAGCTCTCTGCTGACATAATTGTATTAAATTGTACTGTTTATAATCCTGGATAATTTATGCCGACGATATCATTATATTTCCCTTGCTTCTTGCCGTATGTACGGAATACCAAGTTATTTTTTTCTACAAATGTCGATTCGCATAAACCTCTCACTTGACGAAACACTCACTGGTCAAATCAAAATATCATAAAAAATTACGTCTTAATTCCCCATAGTGAATACTTCAGAATTATCAGTGGAGAAACACGATAGAGGCGGTGAAGATGACTGCCCCTTAAGGGTGTGAGAATTAAGGGGGTGCCAAATTGCTTCTTATTTTTTAATTAAAAGAAAAATCTGTATGAAGAAAAATTGTTAATTTTATTACCGGGTGGCGCTTTTACTTTCTCACGGCTTTTTATTTAATAATAGGTCCGTTGAAAATTGATTCGGAAATTTTCAGACCTAAGAAGCTCCTCAAAGGGAACTTGGTTCTTTTAAGTTCTTCGCTTTAACATGTTTTAGACACCTTTGGAAGTCAAATTAAGAAATAAGTATTTGGAATCTCGAGAATGAGTGATGTTTAGTTTCTTTCGAGGTATTGAGTAACAGAGCAACTGAGATTAAAAATAAACCCTTAACCTTTATATAAAAATATTTAATGCATTTTGGCATTTTCTCAGATAATTTGATCAAACAAAAATTATACATCGAAAGTGTAAACAAATTAATAGACATTGCATTGAGATGGTGAGAAGCCCCCAAAAAATTAATTTATAAACATTGAAAGATCCTCCGAAGAAATGGCGTAACCAAGGGTGGTTGAACTAACTAACTAGCGATGTTGAAAAGTCATCGAAACGAAAAGTATCGGCATGTTTCATAACAAAAAAGGCTTCTTGGCTTACATCCACAAGGTTAGCATTCGCATAAGCAAAGTTTCCAAAATCCCAACATCAAAACTAACTTAAACCACTCTCCGAAGATTTGGAGATATTTCCTCCGACAAAGGACAAACCTCAACTTTCTTGTACGTGCGGTTTGCTGTACATGGGAGAAACCGGTCACTCTGCACGCACGCGTTTTTGCGGGCATAAGCGGTGCTTGAGATTAGGCCTTCTTTAACGTTTAACTGTTGATGAACATAAACCCGATACTGGCCGCAAATTGCTTTTTGAAGAACCATCCAAAATTGCGTTTAATGTTAAATTACAGATAAATAATTGATGAAATAATCAATTAAAATTACATCAATAAAATTAGAAAGATCGAATAATAAATTATGAATAGCCTTTCATGTCAGCAAAGAACTGCAAAAACAAGGCAGAAACCTCTGAAATATGAAAAAAAAATAAATAAATTGCAGAAAATGCAATTTTATACCATAATTTTTAAAATGTTGGTGAGGAAGAAAGAAGACGTAATGTTAAGTTACAAATAAAAGAATTTGGAGTCCGAAACATTGGAAAATTAGAATATTTTAAAATACCTCAAAAACAAAAAATTGGGAAAATAAAAATATTTAAAAACTAATTAATTTCTTAAAATTTGCAGTTAATGTTAAGTTACAGATAACATTGGAAAAACTAATTAATTACTATTTAACTTGAAGCACAGCATAACAAACACCTCATGAATAGCTTTCTATGCCAGCAAAGAACTGCAAAGCAAGGCAGAAAACTTTAACAAAAATAATTTCCAAAACGACCCACAGAAAAAAGAAGATACTAAGCTTTCTATGCCAGCAAAGAACTGCAAAGCAAGGCAGAAAACTTTAACAAAAATAATTTCCAAAACGACCCACAGAAAAAAGAAGATACTAAATCCAATAGATACAGTTTTTTTATTGGTTAAAAGTATCGAAAATATAAAAATAAATAAAACAAAAGGTTGTCTGGTGGATAAATATCTGTCTTGCAAGCAAAAGGACACGAGTTCGAATCTTGGCCGTACTCAATTCTGTTAGGTTAGTTGACACAACGCCACCGACTTAACAAAAAAAAAATCTTCGTAAAATCACAAACGAAGCTAAATAATGTAAAATGAAGTGTGGAAACTCAACACGTAGCATTTTGAAAGACTTTTTGAACTATAAAAAAGCACTTTTTTTTACTAAAAACTAAATTTGGTTTCAATTGGTGTTAAGAAGGCGAAGTTTTACAGTGTTTTTAGTAATTTTATAATGCCCAAAATAGGTCTTTGAAGGAGTGACGTAGTAATGACATGCTGAAGCACTATACATGAGGAAATAGAAAGTTCTGGTGACACAATAAAGGAAATCTGATTAAGAAGTGAGAATTTATACGCATTGACGCATTGCATCTAAAAATAAAAAAAAATTCAGGCCAGCAGTAGTGAGAATAGGCCGGTTCGGGAGTCTCCTTCCTGACCTTTACATGAAAAGGAAGCAAGTATATCTATCTACGTCTAACACATGTAAAGGCCTGTCTTCGTTATTAGATCAGTGATACCAATTTTAAACAGATCAGAAATAGTTTTAAACAAGCCTGAAATAGGCGAGGAACAGGTTTTAACAGATCAGAAACAACTTTAAACAGATCAGAAAAAGCTTTAAATAAGTCTGACCTGTTAAAACCGGTCCTGAGCTGTTTAAAGCTGTTACTGACATGTTAACATGTGTTGCACAGAGATAGATATACTTGCTTCCGTCTCATGCAGAGGTGAGGAAGTGAGGCTCCCGACTCACTACTGCAAGTAACCAGGCACTTCTGCAGCTAAGCTTTTTTGGTGTTTGTTTTGCACAACCAGAGTTCTCCAAAATTCAAAACCATCTTCAAAGATTTTGTCGATATTTTCTTCGCCCAACCTAATCTAATCCTAATTTAGGATAAACCTGAACCTCTTATCATGTGGTTTGTGAAGGTAATTTACATGACTTGCAACTAAAAATAAAAAATCCTCAGGCAAGCAACCAAGCACTCCTGCAGCTACTGTCTTCTTGTTTTATCATAGTCAGAGTTCTCCAAAATTCAAATATTTCGTCGATATTCACCTCACCTCACCTAATTCAACCCAACTTAACACCTAACCTAACTCTAATTTAGGATAAACCTCGACCTCTATCAGGAAGAGATGTTTATACCGTTGTTTGTGTGGTTTGGTGTATATTGGAGAAACTGGCCGCTTTGTACGCACCCGTATCTGTACAAATACGTAGATTTTTCGCTTCTGCGAATTGTTTTAATATTTAATTAAACAATGCTTTGTAAGCCCCTTAAACGATACGGAGCGAAATGTTGAGTTCTTCTACCTCAATAATGACGCGGTCTAAACCAAAATTAGGACTTTTTGCTATAAAGTAGTTGTAAATTTTTGTTGCATTCTTGGTATAATTTGAACAATTAGTTGAATAAATAGAAATAAAGGTTAGTTTAATTTTTTCAAACCGTTAAGTGTTACGATATTAAGATATAAAGATGGAATTGCCAAACATTTGTTGATTTGTAAATAAAAAAAATCGGATTTCGTAATAGTTAATGGGTTCGAATCTTGATCGTAGTCAAATTTTTAAATGCAGTAAGGCGGAATCCTGTCGGATAAGGCAAGTTAAAACACAACAATGATTTTACAAATCGTCGTGGAATGATAAACAACGAACTTGCTGAAAGCCAAAGAAAATGCTTCAAAACCGTGTAACATCGAAATCAGAAACCTAAATAAAGGGTTGGAATTTAAAAGAATGGGTATGAAAATACGTAAAAAACTTATCCTTCAGAAGCAATTGTCCTTGGGTGTTTTTGTGGAAAAATAAATTTGCTTTCAGTCGACTTTAAAAAGTCGGTGAATTTTATAATGCTTCAACCCGTTAATTATTATTATTAAGTAAACAAGAAACCCCCACCAAATTGTGTAGGTAAAATGTGGGTTAATAGAAAGGGAGTGATATATTTGTGAAAATAAGCTTGAATGTCGGAAATCACGCACTTAAAGTTGGCATTTGGTAATATCCCAAAGCGTTTACTGTGTCAGGCCGCAGTTGTACGTGATTTAACTTTAATTTGACAGAAAATGTAACAAAAGTCTATATAAGTAGTCCCTTTAGAGCTACAATTTCTCCAGTTTTCTGTGTAGGAAAACTTGGGAATTTAAAGACAAATACGGCAATGCAAACTGGCGAAGCTATAACTTCAGGGGAACTTTCTTTAGATTTGAAAAGTAAACAGAGCCGAAGCTAATCTCCGGCATATTTACAGAGGTCAATCCGTCGATCCCTGGTTTTATACAAAGAAACGAATTTTCGATACCCGTGACCGAGGGCATCCTCACTCTTTTAGAACAATCGATATATCTCAAGATTCTGTCGGTGTTCCTTACTATCACTTCCATCTTTAATTCGGGTTCTGCTAGACATTCGATTACCGTCACCCCTTGGCAGGACCATGACGAACGAGTCATCCTAAAAGCCTAAAACCGAACATTTAACCCTTCAAATGAACACCCCGACGACGGGCTTTTTTTAAAAGCCGCTGTAAACACGTCGTTTAGAACGAATTTTAAATGACTGTCTGAATCGATAAGTTTGTTAAAAGATTCGCTTTGCCAACATTCGAGGCTTGTGATGTATGGGAAGGTCTTTGTGCAAACACTTGTTAATTAGGGGGTTTACCACAACCGGACAAGGCACTGTCGTGGGCGGATTCTCGTTGTACTTGTTGCACCACCTTTTACCACAAATTTCAATTTTTCCGGATTGTTTCATTAAATCCTATTTTAACTATTTTTCTGTTTAAAGCAACTACTGAATTTAACACCTTACTAGCTACACAATAGTGCCATACAGGATACCAGTTAGTCTTTGCTACAATTTTTATTAAACATTTCCAAAATATAACTAAAATAAGCTTGTTTCAGCTAAAACAAATTCATTTATCTATTTAATCATAGTTTTCAGGATTCGAGTGGGCTAATAAAAACACTCTGCGCGCATGATGTAAGTTGAACAATTAATAATTAATTTATATGCAAATTCAAAATGATACCAAATGTTGTCATAACCTCACACCAGCTTTATTTATGTTTTGTTTGCATTTACGAATAATAATTAACCTTGCATAAACATAATCCATGATGACCGCTATTTTACGCATTTTTCCAGTAGTATTTATAAAGCATTTCCCAACTATTTTGAAACACCCATAAACTTCATACTTAACCGTACCTAGTTTTAACAATGTTTCGAAGTCCATATTAAACCAGTAGGTAGTTTTCTAACCTATAAATTAAAACTATGTCCCCATTAACTACAAAATAAAAGCTGTTTAGAGTTCCGAACAAATCGTAATAAGTTAAGAAAGTTTTCAAATGGGTATTACACCAACGTAAGTAAAGTGGGTTGAAGTCCTTTTTTTTATTCACTATTACGATTTCATGAGTTTTCAAAGTGGTTTTTTGTGTTACTAATTACACGAAATATAAGAGCTTTTATCCGCGGACTTTTTTATATTAAGTTAAACTCTCTTGAAGTGCTTTGAATAAACCGATAGAATAAATGAGAAAAAAATTAAGCTTCGTTTAGTTTCTTTGAGTTTATGAAAGTGTGCCGGGTTTAATTAAATATATAAATAAATTCAGTTCACGGGACATTAGGTTCGTTAGCCTTGGGTTTTTTGGCTCATAACCTAAGGTTTTTTTTAAACAAAAATAATGCAAAAATACAACCGAAGAGGATTAAAATTAACTTTTGTGCTTTCAAGTTTCACCAAGTTATTCAGTGATGTCACCATTAAATCATTTATACATTTTGATTTGAATTCGAATTTGTTTCGCAATTCGCATCACGGCGGGTTTCTTGAAAAATTCGACTTGAGTTCCTTTTCTCGGTATATTTCGGAAACTGTAGTTACTCAAGCTAAGTTTTGTTCTTTTTTCTAAGGCCGTAACAAAGCGTCGCACAGAAACTGGTATGTGTTTTACCAATTTGCTACTTGGAACGATATGTTGGTTCCTGTTGCAAAATCCGGGGTGCCTCAAAGCTCTAATGCAGGTCCCCTACTATTCTTAGTTTTCAAAAATGTTTAAAATATTACAAATTGAAGCACTAAAATACTTGTTCCTGACTGTATCTCACATTCCTAATTCTTAATGAGGAGGACCCAACGGAACAATAGAAAGAAAGGGATATTATACGGTACGATGTTTTGGGGAAGACAATATTATTACAAATTGGGAAACACCTAGGGTTAAGCAACTCAAAAACGGCTTCTACAGACATAGCTATAATTACAAGAAACTATGGGACTCAAATCAACAATAGATTATAATAATCAACCAAACTAAATGACAAGAGTTAAAAGAGGATGAAATGCTGGACAGACCACATCCTGCTTACCTATAGCAAACATGGAATTCCCAGGAAATGGAAGAAAGGGTACAACCATTAATGATGGGATAAATCAAAAGTAGAATGGGAAAAATAAGAACATGAATGAGACGGTCAAATTCAATATTCTAAGCAGATATATCATCAAAACCACCAATACCACAAAAAGAAAAAATACATAACCGCATGGTGCAATGTATAATGACCCATGGGTGAAAAATGGATAGCAAACTACAAAAATAATAAAAATGGGAAGGTAAAAGCAACGAAAATGCAGTGCTTAAGGAGAGGCCGTGGTGTTACGAGAATAGAGAGAAAAACCAACAAAACACGAAGCAATCAGAAGAAGCATGGATGGAAAAAGATACATTACACTTCTGCAGAGAAGAAAAAAAGCCGATATAGTATGGTTATGTTCGAAGAACGGGAAGAAACAGGCTGATTGGAAAAAGAAGAAAGGCCTAGAAAATCGTGGAAAGACGAGGTGGATAAAGCGATGGAGTCATGGAAAGCAGATTGATGAATGTAATAAATAAACAATTATATTAAATCTTGTTCTTATACAGCAATGGAGTATCAGGATTTGGTTGGTTACACTTGTTGGTATGTAATATGGAGATGATGGTTGCCTCTTCGACTAACGTCATAGAAGATCATGGAGTGACGAGGTGGATGAAGTTATGGAGCCACGGAAAGCAGATTGGTGATTGTAATAAATAAACAATTATATTAAATCTTGTTCTTATACAGCAATGGAGTATCAGGATTTGGTTGGTTACACTTGTTGGTGTGCAATATGGAAATTATGGTTACCTCTTGGACTTAACATCATTTAACTTGCACTACATACACTCCGGTAGTTGCATAAAAAAGTCGAAATCTCAAACACTACTAAAAAGCAGTCTGTTAATTCAATAATTTGAAGTTAAAGGCTACAGAAGATGGTCAAGTTTCCTTCAAATTTTGAATTCTGCGCTCTTCAAAACTGGTGGTTTTTTAATGCCGAATGAGATCCCTGACAAACGAAAATAACTGAAAGTTTTGCCAATGGAAAAGCAAACCCTGTTATGTGAATTTTATGTAAAGTATGATCAAAATTTCTGTTCATCAAGTATGGCCGTGGAAGTGCAAACCAACGCCTTTAAAATTGACTTACATATAATATTAAATGTGACAGCTGTCAAAAATTTTGAAGTAAAGATATGTGAGCCAATTTTAAATGCGTTGGTTTGCACTTCCACGGCCATACTTGATGAACAGAAATTTTGATCATACTTTAGTTAAAAATATAAAAGCTTACCATGGATATAAAATATTTCCCAAAGTAAGGTTTTCGTTATCTACAAACTTGAAACAAGCGAAACGTTTCAAACCGTTCGTTGATACAATCTTTCATTACCGTGTTTCTGAAATTCATTAGTGAAAGTTGGAACTGAAAAGATGGCCTGTAATTTAGATCAATAATAAAGGAAAGGCTAATTCTAATGAGCTGATTAATTACCTCATCAATTTGTTGTTTCACGAGACATTAATGTTTTTATCGATCGTTATAATTTATTTCATCAGTTAGTGCCTCGATGAAACGTACTTTCTTTTAATGATAATTACAGTTTATACGGTCAGGAAAAGGACGATTTCCTAATTAGACGTTCGAGATTCGAAGCAATTCGTACTTGTTAGTCAACAAGGCCGACCCACTGTCCTCTATTTGGTTTAATTTTCTTAATTGATTTAAGACGAATGCCGTAATAATTGTTAGATTTATATGTAAGAGAACGGCGACATTTTGTGCACCGCAAGAAGCCCATAATCCGCAGCATCCATCGTACAATGCCAAATAAATGAGGACATTATTGCAACATAACTTCACCCCCATTCAGACGCTCCACCTGGGTGTCGTTACATCGAGCATATTTCACGATGGCGTCGACAGATCGCGATTAGACCCCACAGGAATGTTCCGTTGTTTGTTGGATAGACACCGTGGAATTCAATTGTACATCTAATTAATTAGTCAGGCCGCCTATATATAGTATAGGTGTCGGGGAGCTCATGCTGTAATTAAAGATTCCAGCGGTTCGATGTAATGTTTCTTTCCAAAGTTATGGATTGCTGCGCTCGATTAATGAGCCACCAACCACTATGCCAGTAATATTGCAAATTCCGATTTCGAGTGGCACCAAAAGCGACACTTTAATGCACTTCTAATGTCAAAATTGCTACAATTCAAATTGTCGGTGCCACGCTAACTAACAGCCAGAAATTGATGAATGAATGAATGAATGTCCGCTACTCGACACGCACACCACACATTGGAAAATTCGGTGTTAATGATCAATTCATCCCCAAAATGGAGCCCTGGGAAAACCGCGAAAACTTTCAAACAACTTTTTCTAACAACCATAAAAATGTCCGCGTTAGACGTATTTCCTCGTTTTCTTCGACGATGCAACTTCTGGTAACTGAATAAGATTACGAGGGTTGGAAATTCAAAAGAAAACAAAGGCCCCAAGTTATTGCGGAATAATCGACTCCATCCACCGATAAAAGGAAAACGTCTTTAAAACACTATATTTATTGTTATTGTTTATAACGGCGAAGTTTCATCATATATGAACGCGACGTATTGCCGTACTAAAGCTGAAGTGACTCGTAAAAAGTTTACGGTGTATCAACTTCAAGTTCTATTGAAAACTATGTGCCACTCTGGTCTTAACAACTCGTAAAAAAGAAAAAAAAAACTAGCGATACTGGGTTACATCCAGAATGTTAAAACGTACAGCTTGATTTGATCTTTTATGATGCTACAATACAAAGTAACGAGCCCGGAAATTTCTACTACGGAAAGGGTTTTAGACCTTAGGACGGTTCCGATAGTTTTAGCTATTTCAGTCGTTCCTTGAATATTAAGGTAAATATCGATACTAAGTCCCGTTCATATACAAAGTTAATCCTAAACCAATGTTAGAAAGTTGAAGGATAGGTTTCGAAGTTGGTTCATGAATTGTTTCGTGGGTATCTAAATACGACGAAAGTCTGGAAAAATGAGTTCAAACCCTACACAAACTTTGTTTTTAAATCATGCATGAAAAGGGTAAACACTTTATATACGAGTTTTAAAACAAAAGGAAACATTTTACCGCCCCACATTTAAACTTTTATTAAATTTCGTGTTCGTCCAGTAATTACTTTCGGGTTAATTCTTTAATGTGGCGATTAAAATTTAAGCATTACATTATTTTAAAATACAATTGTAATCCCCAACAAGATTTTACAGACATCACCATTCGAGCATAATTTAAAAGAGCAACCGAAACGCATTTCAGACTATAAATCATAACAACTTGATTTAAATAAAATCACATTTTAAAATTTCACAAACGAGAAATTGAATGCAAGTATGACGATGGCAACTTATAAAAAGTTTGAATTATTATTGAAAAATTGCATTGGAAAAGCAATTTACCTCTTTTCTAACATGCGAGTGAAATAATATTCAATTGATTCTTAAAATATTTCCAATTTTCCGGAACATTTCATGCGATATTGCAAATGTTTATTCTTTGGATTGAAAATACGCCGGAAAGCCAATTTCAGAATTTCAGTTATTTGGTCGTAATTTTTTTTTAGTACGAGTAAGGCAACGAAAACGTAACGTAATGAAGCTTGCGTGTTAGAGCACAACACATCCTTGGAAAGCGTGTTATGACGAATTACGAGGGCCCAGAACACCTGGAAGCTTCTACTGTATTCGAGAATATACGCTTTATTTTTATGAAAACAAGTTTATTTTAATTGAAGAAATAAAATTGTGATGAAAACGTACAAATTTTAAAATGTTGTAAACGAGAAAATGAATGCAAATACGACGCCAACTCATAAAAAGCTTGAAATAAAATTGAAAAATTGCATTGGAAAAACAATTTACGACTTTTTTAACACGCGAATGAAATAATTTTCAATTGATTCTTAACATTTCCCTGCAATTTTAATTTAAAATGGAAAGGCGATTTAAAAATGAATTTCAGATTTTAGCTTTTGTCCGACTGTAAATTAATTTTTTAAGTAGGTTTATGAGTTAAGTAACAAAATCTGCATATTACAGCAGGCCATCTCCTTATGAAGCGTGTTGTTACGAATAAAGAGCAGCCAGAAAACTGTAAGCTTCTATCGTATTCGAGAATACACATTTTATCATTACAGAGTTGAATTTTCACTCAGAACACCCTGTAAAATCGAATTCTCTCGTTTTTGCAATATTTTTCAGGACTGTATTGGGGAAGATTTAATCAAAGACGCAAGACTGGGATGAAAACGTGCAAATATGAAAATTTTATAAAAAACGATAAATTGAATTCAAGTATGACGGCAGCAAACCATAAAATTGGATGAAAAAGTAAATTGCCACTTTTTAACATAAGAATAAAATAATTCAATTGGTTCTTAAAATATTTTCAATTTTTTAAAATATTTCTATAATATTCTAAATGTTATCGGTGGGAAAAGTTGTTAATTTCTTTAGAATAGTAGTAGAATAGCTGGGCGGTTTCTGTGACGGTCCATCCGAAGTGTGACGTAAAACGTCCTCTGCGACCTCGAAGGTCACTAAGAAGTAGTTCTTGCAGATCAACAATAACCAAAAGATGTTTGTTGCGTCGGTGGTCAACGACCAAAAGGTCTGACGTCGGAAAAGTTGAAGAAGTAGTTGGTGCGTTAACAATACCCAAAGGAGTAAAATAAAACGAGTTCCGTATAGAAAGTTAAAATTAAAGCAATGAAATTTGCGCATTTTAGCCGACTACGCCATCGGGAAATCGGGTTATAACAAATACCCAAGTCCAGAACATGTCAGTTTCTACTGCATTCGAGAATAAACGCTTGATTTTTAAAAAGTCAAATTCTCTCAGTTATGTAGGAGTTTTCAGGGCTGCATTGGGGGCAATTTAATCAAGGAAGTAAGATTATGATCAAAATGTGCAATTTTTTAAATTTTACTTAAACGAGAAATTAAATAAAAATATGACAACTCATAAAAACTTTGAATAATTATTGAACGATTGCATTGGGAAAGCAATTTATTTTCTAACATGTGAGTGAAGTAATAATCAACTCATTCTTAAAATATTTCCTGAGGTATTGCAAAAACTTTTACTTGAAAAAACACAGAATTCTAGGATTTCAGTTTCTTATTAGTTTGTTCGGGAATTCACGTTTTACTTTCATAAACTCGAATTCTCATTCAGAACGTGCTGGAATTTGGACCGTATTCGAGAAGAATATCTACACGCTTTATTTTTATAAAGCCAAATTGCCCACCTGAAATCCTGAAAGCTTCCACCGTATTCGAGAATACACGCATTATAATTATAAAATCAGACTCTCGGTCTTACAATACTTTTCAGGTTTTCAGGATGGTATTAAGGACGATTTCCACAAACAAATTAAATTGTGATGAAAACGTACAAATTTATAAATTTCAGTAATACAAAGCAACTTATTAAACGTCGAATTGTTATTGAAAAATTGCACTTATTCTGTTCCAACATGCGAGTAAAATAATTAATTCAATTATTATTAAAATATTTCCAATTCCCAGAGCATTTCCTGCGATAACGCAAATGTTTATTTTTTCAATTTAAAATTGGTGGGAACAGCGACTTAAACGCCGAATTGTAGAACTTTAGTTTTTATTCGAATTAACTAACTTTGTTTTAGTATGTTTATGAGATCAGTGACACAGTCATCATCATTAGCCATTCACCATTCTCTACCCTGTTTCGGATATAGGCATTTTTCCCTGTTTTGTGCTTGGAAACAAAAAGCAAAAATCTTCAGCACCTGCGTTTTAGCTGCACTAGCATATGGATTTCAAACTATTACTTTCACCAGTAAAATTATTGGTAAAATACGAAAGGCTCAATGAGCTATGGACGGCGTATATTAGGTATACACAAAACTAAAAGATTGGAAAAATAATAGATGATTCAGACAGCAAACAGGAGTGGAAGATATAAAATTAGTGGCATGGCAAAAATGGAGATAGGCAGGACATGTCATAAGAACCACAGAAGGACCAAGACGGCACTGGAATGGAGACCAAGGCTAACAAGACGAGGTGTAGGTGGCTGGAAAACTATGGCAACGACAAACATATGATAGAGAAGCGTGGTTTACCAAAGAGGAAACCTATGTCCTACATTGGATGGATGAAGATTGAAGAAGAAGATAACACCTCAGCTGGTATTCGAATTCGTATCCGTTTAAATATCAGGGAGACTTTTCGAATTGGAACTTTAAGACACTCGTTGTTGTAAATGTATTAATTTAGCCAACACATCACAGATACTTCATTTTATCCAAACTACTTGGATATATTAAATTATTTAAACCAATGAAACCTGAGAATTGCAGCATCGCGTGTGGCCAATAATGAAAGCCCAGAACACCTCATAGGCTTCTACCTTATTTTAAAATACATAAAGTCGAATTCTCTTGACCATTTATTACTTTTCAGAACCGTATTGAGGATGATTTACTCAAAGAAGTAAAACTGCAATCTAAACGAACAAGGTGGGTATCAGACACCAATATCAGTGGATCTTGTTTAATAGATTGACCTACAGCTAGTATTTGAAGTCGCGTCCGTTTAAATATCAGGTAGATTTTTAGCCATCAAATCACAGCCACTTCAGTCTATCCAAACTAGGTAATTTATCAAATTTAAAGCAATGAAACTTGTATATTGCAGCATCGGGAAGCATGTTCCAAATAATGAACGCCCAGAACACCCTGGAAACTTCTACCTTATTCGAGAATACATGCTTTATCTTTATAAAGTCGAATTTTCTCAGCTATTTAATATTTTTCAGGACTCTATTGAGGATGATTTAATCAAAGAAGTAAAATTGTAATGAAAAAGTGCCACCAAGTTTTAAGCATCAGAGTTGCAACCTTAATGAATTTTGATTATTAAATACGCTCACAGTTTTTGAACTTGGGTCCGTTTGAATATTAGGTTTTTAAATTTGATGTTTAAGACCTTCATTGTTGTAAACGTTTTAATTTAGCAGCTGAACATTTCATTCTATCCAAATTATTTAGATTTATCACATTATTGAAAGCACTGCTATGGAGCAGCGTTTATGAAATAACGAACTTCCGGGACACCCTGGAAGCTTCTACATGTTCTAGAATACATGCTTTATTTTTTCTAAGTCCAATTCTGTTAGTTGTTTAATATTTTTCAGGACTGTTTTGGGGACGTTTTAATCAAAGAAGTTCAATTGTAATCAAAACTGGTAAGGATTTTTTTTTAAGTTTTAATCATGGTTTGACTAGCAAAATTCCAAAATTAGTGAGTTAGATGTTTATCGTTGTAAGCATTTTAGTAGTCGAATCTAAACTTATTAAATTAAAGGTTTGTGTGTTTGGAATAGAATTATTACAAAGCAATCTTCTTAGTATCTGTATAAAATTTTTAAAAAAATTTCCAAATAAATTGTTAGATAAAACCACAAATTAAGTATACCTTTTCATTAAGCCTTATTTATACGATTTAAAAAAAAAAAAACAAGGTACTTTGAACCCAAACACATGCTTTAAACTTCGTCTAAAACCTTGCCTTTCAGAAATGGAGAAGTACGGCCGGCGTCTTGGTTAATTTTCCGATATTGGAAACTCCACAGAAGCAGGAAATTCTATTTTAAAAGCGCAAACACGAAAATTCTATAAATTTCAGCGTAACTAACCAAATACGAAACAAAATTACATCAATGATGGAACAATGAAATTTTAGAAATCTCGGATATTTGTTTACGAATATTTCAAATGCGTGTAAATAATAAAAATCGGAGTACAAATATTTATTCAACCTCGTACTATACGTACCTGAAATATTAATTTATCCTTGTTTGTGACACAAGATCAATACGCTTTAATTAATATTTTAATTAAGGCTATTAATTTCTCGGTTAAAAGTTTGATCTTCGCGTCAAATTTAAACCAACGTTTTGTTCGTTGGACTGTGGGGATTATTTGTTTTTTTGGCGTTCACATGTGCTAAAAAGACGCAGATCATCGCCTGTTTTAGCACGGAAAAAACGACTAAAGGCTAAAGCAGCAAACTGTGGGAGTTGTTCGTTGAATAATAACAAAAATAAACAATCTGAGTTATGCTACTGTTTTAACAATTTTTCGCTAAATGAATTAACTGAGAGGCGCTCAGTACAAAAATCAATTAAACTAAAAATAACCAGTTAGTAATTTAGAGGAAGCCGTATAACTTCATATGTAAATATTGAATACTTCACAGAAAGGCGATAAAAGCTTTTGATTTTTATGTTTACACTCGGCTTTCAACGGAAGTGAAGACGGATGCTACGTTAATGTACGAAGGCGGCGATGCTTTAAACAATTAACAATCAGGGACGAGTTTTTTCAGGAAAAAAATTGCGAATTTCGACCACTTCGGTACGGTGCACCTTCAACAAACGTCTGACGTTTTAGAGTACCTTAATCGGAAAAAAGGAAGTCTCGAGACCCCTCGGCGTATTGCGTTTTCAACTTCGAATTAAAAATTTACAGGAAAAAATTTAACTGTCAGCTTCTGCGAATTACAAATTCACGAGCTATATATGGGGAAGCCGCAAGAAATACAGAAGAAAATAATGAACGGCGCTCATCTTCGGGGAGGAAATTACATATTACTTCGTTTTCCCGTTTTCCCAGTGCTTTCTTATTTCCCGGAAAATGAAAAGGATCTCTTGTTTGGTCTATAAACCGAGACGTTATTTTAGTTTAGAGGAAAAGGCTAACGCGACCCCTTTGCAATATAAGCCTATTTAACTTTATACGTTAAGAAAAATATTACGGTATTACCTTGCAGGATGTTTTATAATAATTTAAAAAGGGCGGCACTAAAACACGTCTCTAAACCAACAAAGCCTTCAATAAACTAAGAATACTCACTCGGTATATGTTACGTTGCATAATTGAGCGTTATCATCGAATGTTGTGGAGTTGAATCACAAAGATCAGCAACACAAAGAGGACAATTACATAATACACTCTGATTATATACAATATAAATGCTTACTCTCGATGTAAATCGACGGGTTGTGTAATTATTAACGCAGAAAAGTAAACTTTGAAATTATTTTCTTAAATTAGCTAGCGAAAACTTTCACAAACGAATATTCCAGAATGTGGATTCAAACTTCAGAAATTACAAACTGGTGAAAGAAAAGGTACTTCTAATAACCCTCTAAAATACGGCTACTGGAATAAACTGCGTAATTAGAGAAAATTACAGGGTTGGGAGCAAGTACTGAAAATAATTTCCAGCAGGTTTCCTTTGATCAGAGCTCCAACAATTTTAGGGAACGTTAAAAGAAAAATGTCCAAATATAAAGCAAATTTACAGAACTAAATAATTTACATCAAAAAAGCGAACAAATGTATAAAACTTTACAAGCAAACGAAAAGAAGAAAACACCCTAAAGCCTTGCAGAAATATAAACGAAAGGTTTCTTATAAAATAAAACTTTTTTAATTCTTTACCTCGTACAGACTTAGTGCGTTCTTTCGCCTTTAGAAAAAAAATCGGTATTTGTAGCTTTGTTTCTTGATTTTAAAAGAACTTTTCAAGCTATAAACGGGCAAAGATTGACAGAAAAGTTAAAATATTGTGGATTAAAGGGAACAGTGTTAAACTGGTATCCAAAAAATCTTTATCAAATTACAAAATTTACCTAATATGCGAATATGCCTGTCCTATAAACATAAATAAGTTTTATGGGGTACCCCAGGGAAGCACCGTAGGGCCTTATAGTTTGCAATATTAAAATGTACAATTTATTCCTGGATGATATCATATTATACGCGAGCAGAAAGCAATAAACGAAGCTCTTAATTTGATAAATTCCGATGCCAATTCTTTGAAGAAACCGAAACAAAATATTGTGGGAATTACAGCAGACCACCGATGTTCAGGTGGGGGTCCGGCGTGCATAGGGTGAGCAAGGGTAGTAAGTCGGGCCGCGAGAAGTACGACAATGACGGTAGATGTGCGAGACAGTTGGAGAAATACTCGGTATGAAATGAGCAAAGAAGATTATACGAATGAAGATAAAAGATAAATATTAAATCTACTTCTAATACCCACCGTTTGTGTGAATCGCACTGTACTACGATCAGGGTGCTCAGCAAGTTACTTTTACGCACAAGATTCATGTTCAGTAAGTTTATCTCTATTGTTTTGTTTTATTTAATCAGACCACTTTGACAGTGCAATTCTTTTCGTAACAGAAACTCGTAAAGAAAACCGATAAGAAAGGAAAAGGCTTAACCTCTAGGGAGACGATTCAATTGACAGAAAAAGGCGAGCAGGTAGAAAACTTTAATCTAAGAAACACAAATGAACTAATAGAATAAAAACAATAAAAGAGAAACACACTTGGAATTCAAGAGAATTGATTAAATTAAAGAAGCACAAACTATCATAGGTGTAGAAGATGCGAAGTTGGAGAGTAGCCAGAACGAACGAATTTGTAAAAAATGTAAGCTAGAAAAATTGTATTTCCAAACCGCATAGAAAAAAAAATTACGCCAATTTGCATAACAACAATCGACAGCTACTGGTAGGTTTGTGTTTGTTTATTTTGTAAATAGTGGGCTGAATTTTCAAGTTTAAAAATGAATGCCGCTTTGCCTTCAATAAGAAAATGGTAATCAAGAAACTGACACGGTTGACTTGATAAATTATACCAAGCAATCGTATTGCAGCCAAACTCGTAAATTCTACCATAGATAAAACAATAAAACGAAGAATATTTTACGAGTTTGTAATTAACGGTATCAATTAGTGTTTTTCCAAGCTAAAATTATAGCCAGCTAACTACATACGTATTTTTATGAGCGCACCTGTATGGCTCCAGGATAAAAAAAAGTCGGAATTGTTCAAGTTCTTTCATTTATAAAACTCTAGAAGACGATAAAAATAGAACGTATTGATGTTGACAATTTAAAATGTCGATTTAGATTTCAAATTTACGTTCCCTTGTAATTCGTATAGCATGAAGGAAATTCAAAATAGACGTTCCTTCAAGCGCACTACCAAGAGCAATATTGGTGTTCAATCAAATTTCTAAATAAAATACGAAATACTATCAGAAACAAACAAGCGGACCTTTATTTATTCCCAATATAAAATTCAAATACACCCGTCCAGGTATACTAACAAAGAAAGCGGAGCGGGAGATTGCATCAAGTATAAAGAGGAAGATTCCAATTCTTGTGAAGGTCTCATATACGGAAAATAAAGGGGAATTCTAAATTGCTTGTCCTCCATAAGAGACCGGGCTTCACGTTTTAACTTGCACGTACGAATACTCCCGGCCCTATGTGTTTTTATATAAATTACATACGCACGAACTGCAAGGGCCTTAGGTCTCCTGCAACTATGCGTTTGTATTTTCACGTTGTGTGTACCTAAATAGGCAAAAATGTGTTTCAGGAAGAACTCGTTATAATCGCAGGACTATTTTTAATAAGCGGCAAACGAAGGAAGCAACCTTTCCCTGTTTATTTCTTAGGCTTGTTGGGTGGTTTTATGTATGTACAAAAGCCTACGCGTTTCTACAAAGTGCAAAATACCCTGAAATTGAAGCGTAGGTTTAAATGTATCCACCGAAAGATGAGATCTAATTTATTCCTTTGGGGATACATTTGATGATTTTCTTAAATGTCAAAGTGTATTCCTTTTAGGCATAGTTAATGAATTCGATAAAGGTAACTGTAACGGAATCGTAATCAGTGTTTATTCGAATTAATTTAGTCTACGTACGAGCGTCATCACTATATTACTTATATTCAAGCTTGAAGCTTAAATTAACATAGAAAAAAAATGTATTACTAAACTGGGTTTTCAATCCATTCGGTAATTCCGTTTTGTTGGATCCAGAATAACAGAGAAGGTCCAGAATCGACTGACGGTTTTAATGAGATAAAATTACTACAGGCTAATCGACTAAAGACTATTATTACCAATGTTCAAGTTAAACCGATATTTCAACGACCAAAATTCTCTATTATTCAACATTAATCCAAAATTAGCAGTTGTCACATAATTAAGGGTTGTTATGTGCGGTTAGTTATTACAGACTATGACCATCCTTGAGGGGTTTGCAATAAATTAATTAATTGGACTTTTGTACATAATCTACCATTTTAACAAAAATCCACGGAAAAAATGTTTCATATTAACACGTGTTTAGCCCAGATTTTTTCACGTTTTAGCCTTGCGGATGAACAAACACGTATATCGTGCTAGCACCGTGTTGCTAACAACGTGATATTATTTACGTCCGATATTACATTGCTGCGTGATCTGTAGGTGTTTGTTTGTATAAGAAAAAATGTCAAGCCAGATATTAAATATCGCATTTTTTGCGTATTCTTGTTTATTTAAATAAATACGTTTGCTCTTTGCGTAATTTAAAAAATTGCCCTTAAAATCACTTTGATTCCCCAACAAAATTAGTGTAAGAAATATAGTAAAAATAAGTGTTTTGTGTTAATTTTAAATATTTAATAAATGTACGAGTACAAAGTGAAAGGTAATCGTTTCCCACCAGACAATATTCGTTTTTATAAATATTTAATCTGGAATGCCATTTCATAATCACACATGGGCTGTAGGATTTCTACGTCAAAACAACCGCGTATGTTTATGTCGGGATCATTAATAATGCATTCGAATAGTATATCGCTAGATCAAAAGGATATTAAATGAGGAAATACCGCACTACTTATTTTTATTTTATATTCAGATTTTTTCGTGTAAGTAATACAAGGACAACTTATAACGTAGAAAAGTAAAACTTTCTTTTCGTGTTTACTTTTTCATTTGGTAAATTACAATACGTGATATAACTGGAGCCAAATATACTTAAACTTCCGGTGTTAGGAGAACCCCATGTCTGTTAAAGCTTATTTTTGAAATTTAACTTAATTTAAGAAGACTTTTTCAAATTTAATTTAGTTGAAGACGTTGATATTTTTAAAATTTAAATTTATTCTTCCTCTTATGGCCGAAGCCTAGGCCGATGGCCTGTTATACACTCGTAAGGACGAGTTCTTTAAATTTATTGAAAGGAAATAAAACTTTGAAGTCAACTAAAATAAATTGAAGAACAAAATAAGTCTGGCCATATCTGTGGGTCGTCTTCCCTTTTTCCTTTTCTTGCACGGTGTGAACTGATAAGATGTTAGGTAGGAATTATTTACCTCAAGGTCCAAAATGTTAAGCACATATCTCTTCTAAAGCCAATTATTTAAATACTCAAGGAAACCATTTGGTAAGTCATATGTGTTTTGACTATGCGGGCTGATAAAGCACCTACCATGTGGCGAGCGTTAACTTTACGAAACATATAAGGATAGTATGAGCCCCATAACTTTTTCATAATGTTATCTAACCAAAAATTTAAGGCAAGACACATTGAAATAATGCATAGAAGAGTTTCTTGAAAATGTGTGTTTGATATGAAAGTATCACGAAAACATGCAACACAATCACAAGCGTTCAAATGTCCAAAACTGATAATAAATATTTTACCAAACTTGAATTCGAATACCTTCTATAAAAGAATATATACTCGTAAAATAAGAGTTCTTTGCGAAAGATTTCGTTACACAACACTAAACAGCCTACAGAATATAATGTCAGAACAAGGTTTTCCAAAAAACTAACTCAACAGTTTAACAGAAGCTTGCTTAGTTGTAAAATGAAGGGCAAAATACGTCACTTAATATCAGAACCACTTGGAATACCAACAGGGTTAAGCCCCTTAAGCCTACTTAAGATGGCCTCAGAATTAATTATTTCCAAGTTAAAAGAGAAGATATCTCGCCAAAGCTTATAAAGTTTTCGCATTTCGACATTAATCTCGTTGGTGCAAAAATGTAAACATTACATAAATAAGTAGAGATACCAACATTATTCAAAGAAGTAATTTAAAATTGTGATGACAATTCTCGAAAGCACTCGTTCAGTACGTCACTTTTTTATAAATTAAATGATTTATTTGTTCATTTTAGTAACCAGAAAAAATTACAGCTTTCAAAACATTTCGGATTCAAATCTCTAAAAACTGATTTTAGAATATAAAGATTCGAATTCAGACTGGAAATGCATTCAAAACATTACTTCAGATTCTCAAATCCCCAGTCTTCTAACCTTTAAATCTGTTTCATTTTTAGTAGAATATGAGGCTTCGATTCCAAATTTAAATTCAGATTACTTAGTTCTGCAGAATTCTAATCATATCTATGATTTCAGGTTTAAATTTTGAGTCTCAATTTTTGTTCGTTCGAATCAAGACTAAAGATCTGGAAATCTGAAGTCTGAAAGTTGGATGAAGGATATTCAAATTTATACGTCAGTTATGTTCGGTTATTTTAGTACGTGGAAGAAATAATAGAAGAAAAATTTCAGTTTCAAGTCAAGAACTTCATGACTGAAAACCGAAAGTTGGCTTCTTAAGGAAATTCAAATTTATACTTGAAAGTTAGGTTCGGTTATTTCAGCACGTTGAAGAAATAGAAGAAACATTTCAGTTTCAAGCCAAAAAATGCAGGACTGAAATATTTGAATCCAGGCTAAAATATTAAGAAATCTGAAATTTGAAGGTTCGATTCGAAGGAAATTCAAATTAAGTTCGATTATTTCAGCACGCTGAAGAAATAGAATATTATAAGGCTTTAAAAATTTCAGTTTCATGCCAAGAAATATTAGAGTCTACGCTGGAGGTTTGAAATCCCGACGTTCAATCGAAGGAAATTCGCTTTTAAGTTGCTTTTTTTAAATTTTTTTTCATGTTACTTTAGCACAAAAATCGAAGCAGTCAAGATGTGAACAATTCAGGTTGAATGCCTGAACTTCAGGACTGAACTATTTAAAATCAGACTAAATCTGAAGTATATAAATCGGATTTGATTTAAAGGAAACTCAAGTTTATATTGTGTTTGAATGTTTCAGTATTTTAAAAAACTGGACGTTAAACATTGAAAATTTCAGTTTTATATTGAGAAATTCAAAACTGAAATATTCGAACCTAAAAAAGCTTAAATTGTGTTTTGTTTTTTAATTTTGCTCATTTTATATTAGTACAGGAATCGAAGCTGTTAAAATTTCCAAATTTCAGTTAAAAGCCTCTGAAATTCAGGAATGAAATATTCAAATTCAGACTAAAGTCTGAAGTCGAAAAATTGAATTCGAAAAAAAAAATGTAAAGTTAAGCTGAACAGTTTTTCTGATTGTTTATTTCAATACGCTGAAGATCTGGAAGACCTAAAGCTTCAAAAAATTCAGGTTCAACTCTGGAATCTAGACTGAAAATTCGAACTGTCGAAGTTGTATTCGAAGAAGTTTCAAATTTTAAACTCGAGATGTGAATTTTTCTCTTTGTTTATTTCAGTACTTCGAAGAATTCAAAAATGTTAAGCTTTAAAAATTTCAACTTCAATTCAGGAAATTTATAACTGAAATGTTCGAATCTAGACTCGAAATTCGAATTGTGTTAGTTGTATTGAAAGCGTGACAATTTCAGATTGAAGTAACAAATTTCAGGATTCAAATTATCGAATTCACACTAAAGATTTGGTGGTCGGAATTTTCAGTTGGGAATTTGTTATTTTTCTGTCAGTTCATTTCAGGGAACCCACTGAAGAAATCTAAACTGAAAAGGTTTGAAGATTTTTGATGTAAATCTTTATAATTCAGGATTAAAAATACAAATCCAGATTGGAGATTTGGAAAATTTAATTTTGCGTTCCTTTTAAATCTGACGAAATGAAAGGTTCCAAAATTTGAAAATTTCAGATTAAAGTCTTGAAGAGTGAGACTCAGGACTGAAAATTCAAGCTGATATTCGGTTGCAAAAAAAATAAATTTTCAACTCGAGTTTGGAGTTTTATTATTAATTTATCTGTCCATTTATTTCAAACCCTTCCAAATTTGAAAATTCCAGCGAAGCCTCCGAGATACAGGACGGAGGCACGCAAATCCAGACTGAAAATTTTCAGATGCAAAAAAATCAAATTTGCAACTTGAGCTGGAAGTTTATTATTTATCTGTCCATAAAGAATTGCAAATCTTACCAGATCTAAAATATTACATTCAAGTTTGTGAGATTGCAATTCAGGACTGAAGGAAGTATAAATCCAAACTGGAGGAAACCTAGCAATCAGAAACGAAATAAAAACAAAATTTCAGGTTGAAGCCTTTTGTTTATCTGTCCATTTAATTCAAAACTGAAGAAATTAAAGCTTTCAAAATTTGAAAACTTCAGAGCGTCTGAGATTAATGTTCAGGAGTGAAATGTACAGATCCAGAAATCTAGAATTCAGATTCGAAGAAAATTCAGATTACTTATGATATTTTGTGAGATTTCTTATTTATCTGTTCGTCTATTATTCGGTACATCAACGAAAGCGAAGCTTGGAAAATTTCAGATTGAGGTATTTAAAATCCAGAACTGAAACATTCAATCCAGATTGGAGATTTTAAATTTTAAAAGTCAAATTCCAAAAATTAAGATCTTTAGAACTGAGCTTTTAGATTCGACGATTTCTTATGCAAAATGCGAGTCTTCTGATTCAATCCAACTTTCTAGGTTTGAATCAGATTTAAATACGATTTCTGCATAGCATCTGCTATTTTACACAAATTGGGGAACTTCAACGTCTGAAATTGTGCTGAAAAGTATAATATTAAACTGTAATTAATTGAGATTCAAATTAAAATTTGTATTCGATGAAATATGACTGATAATATTCGCTCATACTTCTATCCCTGTTTTTGATATTCGACCCGAAACTCTCCCCGAAATTATAATCGTCTTGAATTTCAGGGTGTAAAAGGCAATTAATCTTAGAAGGTAATTAACGGTATATTTTAAAAACAGAAGCGGTTTAAATAAGTATAACCGCCACTTTTTCCCCATAATAAATAGTCATTATAATTACAAATTTGATACGAGGCACTACAAAATTCTTTTGTTTCAGCTCCGTTTTGATACATATGGCAACAACATGCAACATCTACACTAAACTCCTATAAATTTCGCGTATTTTTATTTTGTGTTTTGAATTTCATCGGTTTGCTTTTGTGTTTTTTTTTCTTATAGATTTTCTTAAGTTTGTTAAGTATTTTATAGGTTAGAAGGCCCGGAATTAATGTATTTAATAACCTGTCTAACTTCCCGATTTATATCAGACGTTAAAATCAAATATACAAACGAGGTTATTAATTATTCTATAACACAGTGAGGATACACGATAAATAAACAAAGAATAAAATCGATTTTGAACGCATTAGACGAAAGGCAGATGTAAAGATAAAAACTTATGTGTACTACTTTCACTAACAATGGTTTCGTGTTATTGTAACATTTTCGGGTTGTATGTTTCTCATTCGTTAATGCAGGATTTTTTCGGCTCAATTATATACGAAACAAACAAGAATTATTAAAAGCGGACAGCGAAGATGGTGTAAATATTGAACATATAGAATGACCCGTTTCTCTCCGTCGTCCTTGATATGTACGCCTTCGTCATTCAAAAGGGTTTAAACACGAATTCTCAATTTTAAGGTATCGATTACCAATAGTTAATTCATAAAGCGTAGGATTAAAGCGAACACCATTTAAAAATGATTGGATCCCGTTAAGACAAATTAAATACATATTTTAAGTTCGATTATCTCCACGTGCAATGCGACTTTTCTATAATTAATCAATCGAAAAAAAGGAGGAAAATTGATGTAGGCGGTTAGAAGTTAATAATAATTGAGTAATAATGACACGTAGCTTTTTCCAATAAGTAATTGATGTTTTGCTTCTTAATCGAAATATAACTGCTCATTTTTAAAATGGAAATTATAGAGGGAAGAGAATATTATTTTAACTTAGCTATACATTAATACCCTTTAACGTAAATAAGTCTTATCTTATTTAATGATCAACTTAATGGTTTTAAAACATTATTCCGAGTACGTTATTTAAATCGTATTTACTTTCCAGTTATTTTTCATATTTGGCCTATTTACTCAGATACCTAGAAAGTGTTGGGGTATTTGTTCGATAATCCGAATGCCTTTTGCTTTAATCATGCATTCAAACATTAAAAATTCTGACAGTTTCCATAATCTGAATACTTGCACAATGTGCCAGAAGATCCTTTCAAATGTAAAAGGGCTTTATACTGCAATAAATAATCTTCATGTCGCGGTAATCCGAATGTTTTAATAATCCGAATGATTTTCCTTCACTTGTAATTAGTCCGGATTATTGCGTTTTTACTGTGTTATGCGCATACTAATTATATGATGAAAAAACAAACTAAATAAATTTGAGCTGGGCTTTCCTGATTTGTACTGAACAAACCAAAGTTGTCAAGGCCTGAAAATTTCAGAATGAAGTCAAAAAGTCAAAATTCCTAAAATAAACTTTAAATTTAAATTTTCAGATTAAAAAACATTTGCGTTTATGTTTTCAAGAACATAAAATTCAAGTTTTAAACATGATTTGGGATTTTCTTATTTATCTGCTCATTTATTCAGGACGCTGAAGGATTCGAAACAGTGAAAGTATGCTAATTCAGAATTGAAGTAGTCAAATCCACATTAAAGATTTGGGAGTTGGAATTTTTAAACTTAAGATGAGAATGTTTTATTTTTCCGTTAAGCTTATTTCAGTACACTGAAGAAATCGAAAATTTCAGATTTAAGTCCTTGCAATTCAGGACTGAAAATATTAAGGCAGTGGGGATTTGAAATTTGGAGGTTGATTTATCTGTTCATTTATTTTAAATAAAAGAAACCAACTTAAGGTTTGACAAATTTTGATTTAAACTTCAGTTTCTGAAATTCAGGATTGAAATATATGAATCCAGATTGGAGACGTTAAATCTAGTACTCGAATGCGAAGAAAATGAATTTTACGCTCAAGGTAGGAGCTTTTCCTTATCTGTTGGTTAATATTAACGCTGAAAAAATCGAAGCTTTCAAGATTTGAAATATTTTGATTTAAGCCTTCTTCTTCTTCATCTTTGAAATAGGAATATCCTGTTTTCTTCACGCTTGGAACCTTAGGTAGATTCCGCTGATGATGTCATCCAGCTATCTGCCCATCTTTTGGGTGGTCTGCCTTGTGCTCTTCTTCTCCTTGATACTGACTTCTTTGCCACCTTTATAATTCTGTTCTCGGCGGCTCTTTCAGCATGGTCATTCCATGCTCTTCTTCTTGCTCTAACAAGCTTCACGATGTCGACCACATTGCATTGATCTCTGACGCCCGCGGTTTCTTAACCTGTTTAGTTTGGTTTTGCCTATAGTACTTCTTAAGAGCGTTCATTTCAGCAGTGGGTAGTAGTTGTTTTGTTCTTTTTGTGTCAGCGCGGGTTTCTGATTTCAGCCTCTAAGATGAAATTTAGGATTAAAATATACCAATCCAGACTGGAAATTATCGGCTTGAGGTGTCCATATGTTCAAAGCTAAAGAAATCGAAACTTTTAAGATAATTATATAGTCTGACCAAAAAGTCCTTGGATTGCGGTCATACGATATTTTAGATTAAAGCCTCGAAAATTGAGACTGAATATCGAAAACACAAATCCAAACTAAAGATTTGAAGTCTAATATTCCGAAGTGAAAAGAACGTTAAATTTTCGATTTGAAATAGGTCGACTAATATTAAAGCTGAAGAAAAATGAAAACTTTTAAGATTTGAAATCTTCTGATTTCAGTCTGAAAGATGAAAATCAGGACTGAAATATACGAATCCAGACTGAAGATGGAAATCTATTATTCGGATGTGAAAAAAAAATTATTTTCAACTTGAAGTGGGTGTTTGATTATTTTATTTTATCTGTCCATTTAGTTCAAAGCTAAACAAAATTTACATGTTTTAAATGGCAGTCTCTAAGATTGAGGCTCAGGATTGAACCGACAAATCCAAACTGAAGATTTGAAATCTACGATTCAGAAGCAAAATAAAATAAAATTTGCAATGTGAGGTACAAGTTTTTTTATCTATCTGTGTATTTACTTCAAAACTAAAGAAGCCAAAACTTATAAGATTGGAAACATTTCGATTTGAACATGACTCTGAAATTAGGGATTGAAATATAGGAATCCAGACTGGAGACTTTAAATCTACAACAGTATTCGGATGTGAAAAAATTTAGCTTTTTATTTACCCTTCGATTAATATCAAAGTTGAAGAAATCAAAGATTTCATATTGTGGGAATTATAGCAGATGACCGATGTTCAGGTTCAGGGGGTCCGGCGTGCATTGGATGAGTCACGGTAGTAAGCCGGGCGCGTTACAACGACGATAGACGTGCGAGACAGTTGGAAAAATATCAGAGTATAAAATCTAGTTTAATTAAAATAAAGTAGTTGTACAAAGGCTCTGTTTAGCGTTCCTAGAATTCCACGATATCTTCTTCTGATTTAAGCCGAATTCAGCCTGGAGTTTCTTTAAATCTATTATTCGGATGCGATAAAAAATTAAATTTCAGCTTGAGGTGGGGACTTTTTATTTATCAGGCGATTAATATCAAAGCTGAAAAAAATCAACGCCTTCAAAATTTGATTGAGATTTAAGTCTAGAAGATGAAATTCAGGACTGAAATATGTGTACGAACCCAGACTGAAGATTTTGAATTTATTATTCGGATACGAAAAAAACTATCTTCAGCTGGAGGTGGGGGCTTTTTATTTATCTGTCCTTTTTTTCAGATCTGAAGAAATCAAAACTCTCAAGATTTGAAAAGTTCATTATCCAAACCTCTGAGGTTGATACTGAAAGAGTCAGGACTGGAAATATGCAAATCCAGACGAGTTGAAATCTGGTATTGGGATGCATCTGTCCATTTATTTCAAAGTTGAAGAAATCAAAACTTTCAAGATATATATAAATTTTAGAATCCTCTGGAATTGATAGGACTGAAGTACTGGAAATTTGTAACTTGGAAATCAAATTCGAAGAAAATTCAGATTGAAATTTCTTGGTTACATGTTCGTCTATTCAGCATACTGAATTGGGTCTTAATTTTTGAAAAATCTGATCGAAGTCTTTAAAACCCAGGATTGAAGTACTCAGTTTTATTATTATTTTTTTTAATTTAAAAGTCGGATTCAAAGGGTTCAGTCCTAAAATCTTTAAAACTTTGAATTCTTCAGCATTTAGACTTGATTCATTTCTTATGCAAATTGGGAATTCTGGTTCAATCCACCCTTCTAGATATGAATCGGATTTAAATATGACTTCAGGTTTGATTTTCAGTGCAGCAAGTATTCAAATGCAGAATGTAGATTTCAAATTTCGATTCCAAGGGCCCTAAAATTGTTAAAATTTTAAACTCTTCGGCGATTAGATTCGATCAATTTTTAATTCAGAATGTAAATTTGGATTCAATTCAACTTTTTAGATCTAAATTTGATCTTAGGTTTGACTTTTCAATACAACTTACTAGATTTTTTAAACCTAAATTTGATTTCAGGTTTGAATTTTCAGCACCAGAGATAAAATGTGAAGCCTAAATGATCGTTTAAATTAGTCCAGGTGGGGGTCTGTTGGCGTAATTACAGTGTTTGATTTTCTTAATGCGTTTTGCTTTCATCTTTCAGAAATCCAAAATTCTGGCAGTTTATATAATCCGAACCTTGCAAAACGTAATACAAGAGGCCTTTTGTTTTGCAGATCTAAAAGGGCTTTGGTGTAATAAATAATCTTTGTTTGGGAACAGCACTCCAAATAAATATGACGCCGTAATCCGAATGTTTCAATAATCTGGATGACTTTTATAATTTTTATCAGTCCGGATAATCGAGTTTTTACTGAGTGTAATAAATAATCTTCGCAGTTTAGGAACAGCACTTTAAACAAACATGACGCAGTACTTGGAATGTTTTAATAATCCGAATGCCATTTAGGGGTTTTAGTCCGGATAATCGAATTTCTACTGAGTTATCCGTATGGCGAAAAAGCAAAGTAAGCTAAAAGTAAAAAAGGTTCCGCTCGCAAGGAATCCTGATTCGATATTAAGCAGGGTCTAAAACAACACGGAGCTACTTCGGTGGGCTACGACTGTGCATACACTTCGGAGTTTTTCCGGTATAGTCCGGGGCGATCAATGCATACGTAGTCGCTCCGGTGACGAGACTGGGCCTTCGGGAAAAACAAAGCAGCGACGAAGAATAATAATTTAACATTATTTAATTGTCCCGCGGGGTTTTAACTGAACAAAATTGCATTCCATACGAAATACGAGGTAAATTCAGATGAAACAAAAATTTATATTAAGCCACAAAAAGGCGTAAAAGCAAGGGGTATGAACTTAGAATGTCTATTACGTAGCATGCGCTTCCAGTTTTTGATGCACAGGATTACCATAAAGATACGGTTTCAACACGGATCTGTTACAGGAGAACTCCTAAAAGTTTTCCTGGGCCTGGGTTTAATTCCCAGCTTGCGTTTAAAATTTTTGGAGGCAATGAAACCATAATAGGATTTTAATGCTGGAAATGTCGATAAGCTGCATTTATGTCCGGGCGAAACTGATGTGTTTCTCTAAAACAAACATGTCGAAATAAGCCAGTAATTAATGGTTTCGAATCATGTTTATACGGCCACCAAATCTAATGGGTAATTTGGTGGTTTTTAAAACTTTGTAAAAAAAGAGAATAAAAAAACAAATTCGTCCGTGAAAAATCCTGTTGGAAAAATAAAATAAAAAACCTTCGCTAGCAGGATTATGTGCTCATTGACAACGCATACATCACTGGTCAGCGTTAAATGAATGTGAATTTTGCTGTTTTTTGTCGATCACGATTTATTAGCCACACTTTCTGATGTTTAATGTAGTGTGCCGCGGATTTGCGCCTCGCTTTTTACGTTATCGCGTTTTATATGTTGGCGATAATTCGAATATTTTGTTTTTTATTTAATGACGCGTAACTAACACGATACGATATCCACATAATAAATCGAGGACGTATCAGATGTTGGAAAAATCGAGGAAAAAGGAAACCGAAATTTGTCCGATTTAAAAAAAAAGAAACAGACGCACACAAGACTTTTACGGAAATTATGAGTTCTTTTACCCTTTTCATACTACGCCCTCAATTATATATGAGTTATCGTAGTAGAGGTTTCCCGCCTGCTCCAGTAAATTCCGAAGAAACTCAATAGAAATGAAATAATAACTGGTCTTCGGCAAAAGAAAAAATCGCTATACGTGGAGGGCAAAAAGTTGCGCGTAAAACCCCAATATTTTCAATTTTTGCTGTCAAGAAAGAGCCCATTACCTAAAAATTTATGGAACGTACAACTTAAAAAACCGATCCGAGCAGCACTTTGAAATATTTAATGTAACTTCCGCACAAAACAAGATGTATGGTACGTTAGAAAACTTCGGGACAACCTAAAAATACCGATCCTTTCTTTTTATACGAATCTAGGGCACTCTTTTTTTTAAGTCAAACCTTTACAAATTGTTATTCGTTTATTCACGTTTGCCACAATAACAAAATATAAATATTCTTCGACGGCCGTATAAACTCGGCACCTCCACCAAAAACACCAACAGCATGTCTGGTACAAATTGTTACTTGAAACTAATTTTTAATTAATCTACTAATTTAAAAACTAACTAATCTTCGAATGTTTCAGACACAGCTGAAATGTTCGAAACAAGGTAATCCTAGGTAGTTCAACAGTTTAATTAAGTAGTAAGTAACAATCATTGAACACTTCTAAAAATACCTAAGCTACCCACCTTCAGACACTCTCAGTTATTTTAAGATCTGAAGTTTCTTAGAAGTACCGACTGAATAATATAAATGTAACAGATGTTCTGTGTTTTAATATAGATTGCTTTATTAATTGCAACGTTTGAAAGAAAATAACCCTTTTTTGTGGCATTTCAAACGAAATTATGCAAAACAATAGGCTTAAAAATATTACACCCTTTCCTCCCTGCCTCTTCTAAATTTATAAATTTGAAGGTCAACACAAGTAGGAACAAAATTAAGTTGAAGTTTATACTTGAAAAGAGGGCTGAAAAGTGTGATTTTTTACCCCTCTTTTTCAAGTAAGGTATAAACTTGAGAAGATCAACACAAGTAAGAATAAAAATAAGTTTTCTTTTATAAACTCTGACTTAAACCACGGAAATGAATTAATAAAGCCTTGAAAGTATCACACTTTTCGCCATATTTTACAGCTCCGAATTTGAAGATCAAGAAAAGTAAAAATATTACAGCTCCGAATTTGAAGATCAAGAAAAGTAAAAATAAAATTAAGTTTTCTTTTATAAACTCTCATTTAAACCACAAGCAAAGCCTTTAAATATCACATTTGTTCTCCCTGTTTTTCAACTCTAAATTTGAAGAACAACAAAAGTAAGAACAAATTCATTTTTCAAATCTTGATTTAAACCAAAAATTAATTGACGCAACGCAGGCGCCTCCACCAAAATTTTAATTTCTTTAGTCTAGCTTGAGACTTAACACTTATTCGGTTTGGAATACTCAGACCCATGCAACCTTTATGGTGAAGAAAGGTTCGCTATTTCGTTGGTTATGAGTGAAAACGGTGTACTTTTTTTGTTTTTTAGGCATGCGCGAGAAAAATTATTTGGGTCAAATTGTTTGTTTTTTCCATGCATAAGTGCGTATTCAAAGAGGCCTACCAAAATGTGCACAAAGCGAATAACGCAAGCAACCGCACGAAACTCCAGCGGAAGTCCTAACCTCAATTTTTTCAAGTTTTTCAATTACAATATAATTTTGCATAGGTTTCATTTTGAAATGTCTAACAAAAGGCCCTTGTCCAAAGCAGAACTTCTGACTCTCATAGAGTTTGGCTTATCAGATCGAAATACTTAGCGATGGAGATGAAGGCTGGGTGAGCGAGCAATACTGAGGATTTGTTTTTCTTTTGTCAAGATCTTTGTAGGGCATCGGATTATTCCGGAATTTGGAGGTACCAAAGTATTTCGATAGGAAATTAGGAACATGAAATTTAAGAAAACTGTTAGAAGCTCATTGGCACAGTGGTAAGAGAGTTGAACTCTTGAAGTCTTGGGTTCGAATCTCACACAGTGGTAACAATTTTTACAAATTGAGCTATAAAGTCATTTAATCGTTTGGTGACAATTAACGATTCTGTCTGGGGAGATAGTAACAAGGCACATACACTATACACTTAATACATGGTCACAAACTCTGCAGAAGGCAACGGGAAACCACTGCAGAAAACACATTTCCTATGCCAAGGCATTTAAAAATGTCGCCAACGTCCTGAAAAGGGTATGGCACTAAGAAGCAGAAGAATAAAACTATACGAATGTTTGCTTAGTTTTGCTTCAAGAAGATCAAACTGACAGAGGCAATTATTGTGGATGTCATTTCAGTGTCCAAACCAAAGTTTAAATTTGGGCCTAGCATATCTAAACAAAATTTGTCCGATGTATCCCACAAGACAAAAATTATTTATTAAATAATGAGTTGACACTAAAGAGCTAAAGACCAATATTTCGTGGCCACAGAATTCTCTAAAATTACATATGATTATTTACTGTGCAGTTGCATGAAGTTCTCACGATTTACATTCGTATCAAGAAATAAATTGCACTATCAAGTTGGAATTGGTATTCATTTGAAATCTGCTCATGGCTTTTGTAGAATTCTCACTTAAAGTGAAATTCCGGTGAACCATAAGGGTTTTTACGAAAATTTCCCAAAATTCCATTTAATTTATTTTTCTTCGGAAATTTAATTTTGTCGAATTCCTAGAAACTACGTGGAATTCTCGTGGGATTAGCGTGGACTTACATGAAATTCTTTAGTATTCTGTTTATATCGAGGGGTGCTACCAAAATTATGTACACCGAAATTCCATAACAAATGTATGAAAATGCAAGGAATTGCACGGAATTTCATTTTGCATATGTCGGCTCACAGGAAATTCCGGAATTCCACGAGAATTCTATTCAGTTGTACGCCATAATTCCATTGCGAATTTGAAGTCGAGGCGAAGTGGAATTTTAGCTATCCTCATAGAAGTTTGGCGGAATTTTCACGGAATTCTGGGGAAAAAGTGGAATTCTGATTTAGAACGTTTAACCAGTGATTTACCCTTCGATGAATTTTCTAATTATTTTATAGAATTCCATAAAGCTGTTTTCGCTGGGAAAGAACAGATTTTCGAGGAATTTCGTTGAATTCCTGCTAAATTATGTAGAATTCTGTGATACTCCTTGGAATTATGAAATTTTTGTAGAATTACCATTGAATGACATGGAAAATATGAATAATTTAGTATGGCAAAGGAAGTTGAACGATTTTAAATAGCATATTTGGAAAATAATGTCAGAAATTTATTAATTGAAAAAAATGAAAAATTTTGATAAATTAAATTAACCAACAGTTATTACAAAAACTGGTAAAAACTGTAACACTAAATTTAAAAAAAAAGCAAAAAACCATGCTTTTTCCAACCCTGCCAATAATTTTCTGTAAAATCTAAGATTAAAAAAATTGTTATGAAAAATTAGATCTTGTAAAACAAAAATTTGGCAGTAAAGGGGTTAAATAAATGTAGCTTAAACCCAACTAAAATCCTCTGTACCTATTAGAGAGGGTTAAAACACATATTTTGTTGTTGAAACCCTAAAATGCTGCACAAACAAAGGTATTTTCTGAGTTTATTTAGTTCTTTTAAATAAATTAATGTTCATCGGTTAGTCATGCACGTAAGCTTCCATACCGTCCGCAATTTGTTTTTAATTTACGCTAAACATACAAAGTGATCTTTATGATATGTTAACAATAAACAAATTTAATTAATTTAAACTGTATCAACATTGTTTGTTTATTTATTTAGCAGCACAAATTTAAAAAGCCAGTTCGGGTCTTTAAGCAATTTTTTAAAAGTTTTGTTTATTCAAAAACTGCATAAATATTTTCTAGGTTTTGTTGTTCAAAAATAGCAGTATATCTTTATACAGAGTGAGGGTTAGCTGTCCCGTTGCATCACAGAATAGAGCCTTAGGGAGCGATAGCAAGTTTTGCTTTGAGGACATTCCACGACAGAACTTTATAAATGATTTTAATAAGTCGCAGAGGTGCGTTTTGTGAGAAAAATATTTCCATCATTTGTCAAACGGGGAATATCCAGAGTTTAAGGGACGTTTTCGAAACGATGTGGTAACAAAATTAGGGACACCATCGCGTCTAATTTATTAATATAATTACTGGCAGTTCGCTAGGTGAATTTAATATTCTAGGTTGAAAGTGTTTATAAATTACCGAACAAAGGGACCCGAGGATAACTTTGATGTAAAACCGCACACGTGATTAGTTTTAATTGTTTGAAGGATGGAATTCGACGATGATCATCATCCACGATTTAATTACGACGGCATTTCTTTCGTATGATACGAATTTACGAGCTAAATCCGTCCATTTAAACAACACACATATTTAACAAATGTGTTGCGTTGATATTCATTCTCCCTGTATGGCAAAATAAATTGTTATACGCGACAATAATTCAATGAAATGCAACAATAAATCAGTTTCTGGCCGTATTTGATATTGGTTTTATAGAACTACAGCGGTTAATTCATTATTTGTATGGAAAATACATTTGTGGTGCAGGGAATAAAACGAACACATGTCCATTAACTTTGGTATTAAACTTTAATTGATTTTGTATTGTTAAGTTTATCTCGCAGAAAATATTTCAACATGTCAAGCGATGTTTTCATTATTTGCCGAGTTTTTGAAAAATATTTAGTAAGCCTAGTCGACGAATCGCTTTGTGCAAGGAACTGCAACTCTTTAAGAAGTGAAAGATAAAACTTAAATGCCGTTTTTATGAGCATTGTGACCATATTTTTTGATGAGCAAGGCGTACTGCTCTTAAGATTTTAAAGAACCTGGTGTCAACATCAGTGCTTCTTTTGCACAATAATGCTCGCTCTCATATAGCCCGACCGGTTCAAAGTTTGCTTGCTCGTATGCGTTGAGAAGTCTCACAACATCCACCTTACAGTCCGGACTTGTCCCCGTGCGATTTTCATGTGTTTGGCCCAATAAAACAATCGCTGAAATGGCGGCGGTTCAATTCGGACGCTGAGGTAGAGTTTGCTGTTAGAAAATGGTTCCGGAGATAGCCGCAGGAATTTTACCAGCAGGAAATCTATAGATTAGTGCACCAGTGGGTCTCATGCCTCAATATTAATGAAGATTTCTTTTAAATTCATTGAATAAAAATGGTTGTAAGGCTTCTAAACGTGTTTCTATTGAACAATCCTCCCCTAAGTAGATTAAGGCTTAAAAATCGCATGTTTACGAATGATAGAAATAACTTGGGTTCTTTAAAATTTAGCCCTTTACACCCAAACAAGGTTCATAGCCAAGCCATCTATTTAAAGTTTCAATAAGGCTTGTTGTGTAAGTATCATCGACCATGACATTGTATGTAATAATTTAACGTGCAAACATATTTAGATAACCGGTGTTTGCTCACGTCGTTCTAGATTTCTTCGTAATTTTTCTTACGAATTTATTTAGAACGGTTTCCGTGAAAGCTCATTCCTTAGTTTACGCGTTAAGACTTTGGAAATTTTAAGAAAACGTCGAAAGTAGGTGGCGGGGAGGTTTTTCAAAATAAATTTTTACGATCAAACTGTTTCAGTAAGGCGAGTGCTAAAGCAGTAAAAGTAATGCGTTTAAGTTAACCCTTATAAAACTAAAATCGTTTTTCGTAACAAAGTTAGGGTGGAAAACTTCTTCTAAGTGCTTTTCCAAACATTTCGCAGGACTCATTAACATTTAACTGAAGACTAATTGAATAAAAATATCCTAATTACGCACCTTTAAGAAGAGCTATTAATAATATTCGTCACAAAGCCTTTGTAATTAGAATTCCTCACGAACTCGGTTCCTCGTCTCCCTCTATTTAATTACAGACATGGGGATGTTGAGGAAAAACAAACATAGTGCCAGATAAAGGGAAAATAAAATTATATTAGTACGTTCGCAACTAATTAGCGACGAGGGTATTTTAAATATTAATTCGGCTAAGGCAGCTGGTGGCGCAGGGGCGTAGGTGAAAGGGTTTTAGCCAGTCTCAAGGGGGCTACCGGAAATTGTCAGAGTTATTATGCGTGGCGGTTTACACTGGCACACCCGCGCCTTGGGAGAAGCGAATCTGTTCCTTTGTTGCCGTGTCAGCACGTTTTAACGACCAAAAACGATTATTAAGGGGAACGCTCTAAATATCCTACTTTCCTAGCCACCTAATGAGGAATTTGAAAACTTCTTAAAAATAATTCCGCCCCTGGTTACCAACCAAGCTTGTACATAACTCCAGAACTAAAGTGCTAAAAAAACTAAGAAAACGTGACACAATGAAGTGTCTCTAAAATGAGAAACACGTTAGTAAGTGAGTAAAGAGTCAAACTGAGAAGTTTTTTAAGAAGTGTTTCTTTGATGTAGGTTGTAGGTATTTTAAGAAGTCTTGAGACTGTTTAAAAAATAAAAACTTTCGGAGAATACTCGCTGAAAATTCCTTAGATCTACAAACCCTCCGCAGGGATTTAGAATTATCCTCTTAAGATTGAAAAGGAAACGGTGTAAATAGCCTCCGATATAATGCAAACTTCCGAGATAAGTTGTAGAAACAGATAAAAAAAGAAAGTTAAAGAAAGTTAGCTTGTCCTTTTAATTTGAATCCATTATCCCTTTAAATACAGTTGAGAAGAAAATCAGAAATTTTACATTATTTGAAAAGTTTTCGTGAGTTTGCCGATTAAATTTTATCATCAGGTCAACCATCTTCAGGGCAAAATCTATTATTACTTATAAGAAAATCAGAAATGAAATATTACTTTACTTATTAAACGTTTTCTTTTGGAATAAGCACAGTAGAAATAATTTTCAAGAAGCTGTGAAGCCTCAAGTTTTAATTAATAAAGAATGCACAAAAGATTTTTTTAAATAAAAGCGTTCCTTTGTAAATACTTTTTACCGGAAGCAGAAATTCTTTTTGTGTTATGTATTTCTGTGTTCTTACTTTCTTGGGGTTTTACTCTTTGAATTATTTTAAACTTCAGTAAATACGTAGAAACAATCGCAGCAAGTGATAAGGCAACAACTGTGGTTTATTTTGTGTTTAGAAATGTTGAAATTAGACTTTGCTTAGACTGCTTAGACGAAGGTTTACGAAAGTATGGAAAATGTACCAATTGAAACTGCTGCGAGTTCATGTAATATTTTTAATTACAATTAGGCATTCCGGTACGCCACTGACACGTTTCATTCCTCTTCTCTTTGTAAAAAATAAAAGGATAGACGCTATAGCAACATTAAAAAATTCGAAAATTTAAGCTTCACAGGTCTACAGCTTCGAATAATCCAAGCTAAAACCAATAAATTTTTGAAGATCCTCCTTTGAAGATCTTCAAAAATGAAGCCAAATAGCTTACTCTTTTAAAAGAACCAGTCGGGCCAGACTAGGGTAATTGTTTTTAAACCAATTTTGTTGCAATTTGCTGCGATTTTATTATTGTAAAATTGTTTTATAATTGATGAAACATATGCGTTAATAGAAATTCCAGGTATTTGTCATTCATCATCAGCTCTGGTGGCCAAAAATGCTTGTTCAAAATTACCACGAACTCCTGAAGAATCTCATAGGAATCTAGCTAGCTATTTGTGTATCAACAAAAAGTGCAGAACTTGCTGAAATGCTGGAATTATTCAAAATAGAGCCAAGTGAAAATGTATGCAAGACACAGCAGAAAGAGTTTTGAACAATTAGGACATTCTTCACAATTATTTTCTGGTTGCAATTGTTGAAGAAAATTCAAAAGTTCTAAAATTTAGAATCTTCCTGAAAGTTTCAGCCTGCATTGGCCTTTAAATTGTTTTTCTATCAAATCCCTAATTTACCAGAGTAATCGAACTTGTGCCTGACAATCTAAGTTTGGAATAAACGTACAATAAAATATGTTAACATTGTTTAAGCATGAACGAGTGAGTCTAAAGAAAAACTGTAAAGCTTGAAATCTTCCTGAAGGTTTTAGCCTGTATTGTGCTTTGTTACTTTAATTTTTTCATTGAATCTTTAATTTACCAGAACGTTTGACAAGCTAAGTTGGGAGTAAGTATACAATAAAATATGCTAACATTTTTTCAGCAGGGACGAGCTTGAAGAAGAAAATTCCAAAATAAAGTTCAAAATCTTACTGAAAGTTCTATTCTTGATTGTTTATTAGTTTAAGTTTTATTAAATCTCTAATTTACCAGAACAATCGATCGTTTTCTTCACAATCTACGATGGAAATGAGCAAATAATAAATTTGTCAAAACTTTTTAAGCACTGACAAACTTTCCGGATAGCTAAAGCTTATTTTGAAATTTATACAATTTTGCTTTAACTAAAAAGCGTTGCTGTAAAAAAAAATCAAATGACATAAGTCTTGTTAAGCAACGAATAATTATGGAAAATTCTTAGAAAGCTCAGGATCATCTTTGAAATTTGTGTGAGAACAGTCCTTTCGGTTAATACATTTTTGAAGCATTACCAGGCAAGGGCAGTTTAATTCAAAATAAGGTTAGGTTAGTTCATTTATTTTTACTTTGACCTTTGTTTTAGGTTGTGAGAACTGCAAAGCTTTTAACATAATGTTTTAAAATGTGTTTGCAATTTGCAAATTGTTTTAAAAAATTTAGTTTTTTCAAAACTAAATTCTGTTTTAAAACTTTAAAAATTAGTTTGTTGCCCCCTGTTTTGTAGGTATTTTATTGAAATTATCCTAAACGCATGCATTAAAACAAGGCAAATTATTTAAATTCAAAAATATGTGTTTTAAAACTACAAAAATTTACTTTTATTCAGAAGGTGAGCAACTGTTACAAAATTCGAAAATCAAGTCAACTCTTGTTTTGCTTAAAATGTATCTTGTTCTTTACAAAACCATCTTAGAAGCTCTTCAATCAAATCAAATAGATTGAAGGTAACATTTTGTTCAAAGTTTTGGAAATTATCGAAAACGCACAGGAAAACAGGCCATTTTCATTCAAAGAAATTTAAGGAATTTGCTCTTTATTTTATTGAAATAAATGTTTGGTTTTCTTCGAAACTGGAACCTTAATGTTTACAAATCCGAACCCAGCTTTTCATAATCAAAAAATTATTAAAAATCACCTTCTTTGTTTAAAATGTGCCTTCTTTAAATTTTAAGTCAACTAACTCTTGTTTTGCTTAAAATGTGCATTGGAAACTGATGTTTTATTCTTAAAATGATTTTAGGGGCTTTCCAAAGGGACAAGCAGGCAGCAAGGGCAGAGTACGTAACAATTTACTTATCAACTGTAAAACTTTCAGACCTTTTCAGAATTTAAATGTAAATTTAGGACCTTTTAAATTTTGCTAACTTCACCAGAAAATCTCTAAATACGAGGAAACAAGTTATTCAAACTTATTTATGAAGTGTGCTACTGTATGGGTCGGAAGCTGTGGACGGTCGGATTGCAAGTAAAAAGAAAGCTTTTGAACAATGGTGCCATAGAAGAATGTTAAAAATAAGTTGGACAGACAGAATAAGCAACGAGGAAGTCCTAAGGAGAGCCGAAAAAGAAGGAAAACAACTATGGAAACACATAACTATAAGAGGTGGGTGGGTTACTAACAACCATCGCAGAAGGCAGAAATGCAAGAGGAAGACCCAGACTTGAATATATCAAACAAATCATGAATGGCACAGGATGTACTAGTTACAGAGAAATGAAGAAAAAATGTTTAGATAGGAGTATACGGAAAGCTGCGACAAACCAGCCAGAAGGCTGAAGGCCACTGACGATAACAATGACCAAAGAATCATCAAACTAGAAAATCTTGTCGAATTATCAGATATTTTTACTTTACGCATCTGTTATAACCGACAAAAGCTCTCGATAAGGAAATAATTCCAAAAATAATACCCAATCAAACGTTTCCAAAATTTCGAAAGAGTCTACAAGCAGATGTTTTTATTCCATGAAATTTAAGAAAAGCAAGTAGCTGTCAGTGCGAAAAACTTGGGTTTTCAGGAACGTCAATAAAGGTAACATTCATTTTTCTAGTTAGTGTCTGTTCGATGACAATAGGATGATGTATTACTAGCCTATAAATTCTAACTGTAGGCAGGAAGATTACTTGCCTGTTCGAGGGCTTTCAAATTTTCTCATGCACAATATACACACGTGGACGTTGGCGGGTCCTCCTGGTTTTCCGATATTTAAGTCACGTTTTGAAATAACGATTGATAACAAAAAAACATTGGCTATTTTTATGAAGCCGTAAAAAGAGAATGGTATTTTGCAGAAACTGAATAAAATATTCGGATCCGGTGGAAGATCCCCAGCGTAAGCGATTCAGGATAGGTAAAATTAGATTTCGTTGTCAAAAAAGGCGCCTCGTTCAAATTTTATGAATAACTACAATCGTAAAAACTTAATTTTCATTTTATGTTTTGAACAATAAAACGGAATGCGGTCGAATTTATTAAATTATTGAATTTTAAATGATCTGGCTAGTTTGGGTCTTTGGATACATTTAATGCCAGGGAAAATTGTAAAAAACGACTAACAACATAAAAGAACGAGTTTAAAACTTTTCGATTAAACTGAAACAATCGTCGGGCTTTTAAGACATATCAGAAATATCCTGAAAGCGTTGTCATTTTGTAAAATTGAGTAAGACGCAGTAATAAAGCCTAAAAGTTTCGTTGACGCGACCTTTTTAGAGTGACCTTTCAATTTATGTTATTGATTGTCGTTTGGTTCAAAACGTGGAGAAAGTTTTGGCAAAAATTTTCAGTGAAAATACTTTTTTGCTCGTGACTAATTCTCGAACGTCCCAACAAGCGAGACTCAGCAAAAACTTTTGGAAATACGGAACAGCGGTTTTTAAAGTTGTATACGTTGCACGGCCAACGGTAAGTTAAAATAAAAATATAAGAAATACGCCGGTCTCAATGAAAACCGGTATCAAAAGAATTCCGTACGGTACGCCTTTATGAATAATGCTTTTCCAACGAGTTACTCACATGGAAAATGGATGTTGCTTTATATAAATGAAACAGTACAATGAGACCTGCAAAAACTGCAAGTTAAGACCTCTTCTATGAATTGCAGAAAGTGGAGCTTTCTAGCATGAATTACAGAGCGCATATACTGTCGCATGTTATGCTCAATTTTAAATTTAATTGTACCGGCTTAAAAGACAGAATCGCTAAAATGAAGCTTACCTATGCGGTAAAGATGTCTCACAGCAACATTTCAAATTTCCTTCCGCGCATTTCAAAGCTGGAGATGCACAGGCATTTAATCTGAAACAAAACAAGAAAATCTTAACTTTTGTAGTACTTAAATTAAAGCCAAGTAAAGGAAGGTAGAAATAATTAAGCAAATTCGAGTCCTATAAAAAAGGTTAGGAGGGTCGAATTCTTGTATCGGGATTTTACTGGAATTTGAGCACAGATTGATGGAATACGGTAGGGATACAAAGGACAAGCGGGCCCATTGAAATTACAAAATCGATTGCACACGCTCTACGTACAACAAAAGTGTGCGGCGATAAAAAAAGTTTGACGGGTTGGAACGCTCCTAAATTATTTTCGAGAAATTGCCAGCAATAAAGAGCTTACAAAAACACGCCGAAGGTGCGGGAAATTCCTCAAAATGGCGTCTACCGGAGAAAAGTAAAAACATTCACTCCCGAGGCAAATACTTCCGGTATAGACAAACAACCCCAGTTCGTATGTTGGTGTAATATTCAATTTGGAAATGTTTGTACTTTGTCTCAAATGCACATAAATGAATACCGTATTTACGGAGCTCTCTCTAAACTCTCTTAAAAGTTTAGTCGTTATTCCTTCGTTGCATACACTAAAATAAATATCCTAACTTTGTAATACCACCGTTTTAAGGTTAAGTGGAAAAAGAGATTTATACCGTATTGATCAAAGGTTGCTTTTTTTGTTTCGCCCTCACTTTACTGAGAAAAACAGAAAATCGACTTAAATAAACTGACGAAATTTATTAGTTTTTTCTAAACTATCAAACCGTGGGGTAGCTTAAACAGGAATTTCGCAGTAGCTTAGACTAGGTAACGATTCGATACGCAAAATTCCTCTTTTTAGTAAAGCATTAATTTATTGCACATTTCCATTGACGACACCTATTAACAAACTTTGCAAAAAAAACTGCAGTGGGGTTCGGTCGCCAAATGAGTTTAGCGACCTCGGGACCACTCGGAAACCTTCGGTCGCTAAATGGTAATTTCGCAGCCTAGCCACACAGATACATACCTATATTTCAAACCTGGCAAAATTTGGCATTTACGTACACGATTCGATGCGCAAAATTCCTCTTTAGTAAAGCATTACTTTTTACACATATTACAAGAATTTTGCAGCCATTGCTATTCTAACATTTTGAAAAAAAAAAACGTGTGGTCTTGGTCGCGAAATGGGTTTACATGTCTCGAGAACGCTCGGAAACCTTCGGTCGCTAAACGGTCATTTCATAGCCTAGTTACACAAATAACTATCGATGATAAACTTCTTCAGTTATAGTCGACATATATCTACGGTTTTTAAGACAGTCGAATCAACAAGACATGAAGAAGCTTAATCGAAATTTAGGTTAGTTTTATCAGACAAAATATTATGGGTCTAGATCTTTATATGCAATATTCAGCAATGAGTTATCTAAAACTGTACAACATATAAAAATATAGCCATGGAAAGTGAATAGTTCTCAAGAGATTCAAGAATTGAAGAATTTGTACTAACAGCTGAAATTAAAAATAATAGCCGAAAACATTTGAAAACTACTTAATGAAAATCTTTTGCAAACACCAACATTTTCTAAAAATACCGAAGTTGTAACACCAATGTGTACATCACAAAACTTTACGAAAGCACTTCGTAATCACATAAATTCACTGTAATTTTGCTTAAAAACTTTTACGAACTCTTTAATATACATGAAGTACAATTCACACAAATTATACATCGAGTAATAATGTAGAAACTCATGACTTGTTACACAAGATTCCTCATTAAAAGCAAACAAGGTCCACATAAATTTGTTAATGGCAGCTTCTACAATTTGGTGGAAACTGTTATTATAATGTTCACGTCAAGGTGTTTAAGGCAACTTTAAAGCACCATTAATGACCCTTACTCTAACTCTGTTTTAATTAAAATTTAAAGCGGGTTCTTAGATCACGTCCGGAGCAAAATGACTTGTCCTCGTATGCTTTTATTTCTTCACTGAAGTGCTCAAATCGATTATCTTTTGAGATGTTTTTAGGATTCACTTTTTTGGGAAAATGCATTTTATGGTGCTTTATGTACAGAAAACTATCACTTCCGGCGGGATTTGAACCACTGTAGCTCAATCGGTTGAGTATCGGCACGTAGAGTGGTTCAAATCGCTACGGAGGTAATATTTTTCTCTCATAATTGCTTAAAATACAACAAATTGATTATGTGAGAAACATTTTTGGAAAACCCCCAGTCTGTCCTCGGAAAATATTTAAGGAAAGATTAATAAGGCATCGTCATATATGGGATTGATTAGGTACTTTTCGAAGCAACGGGTGAGACGTAAATATACCTAACTCTCAGTAACGGCGTGTAGGAGCAATAAAATTCTTCGTTCCTACGTTCATTCTTTTGACATTTGTATGAAACATAAATGAACTTAAATAAGCAAAAAATGAAACGTTCCTTCGAAACAAGTCCTCTTTTTGTACGTAAATGAAAGTAAAAAGTGTCACGTATAAAAATATCCCTGTGCAAAATTAAATAAGAAAATCCGTTCAGAAATGCCAGGATAATAAAATTATTAAAAGGCGAACCCTCGATTTTGTTAGGGGGTGAAATTGCCTCAAATTTCTGCATTAGGAAACCTAAAAATATACACGAGGGATATTATCTTACCGTGCTGTAATCTTTATGTTTAATTACTTACTTCCTTAAGATACATGTCGTATAATGAAATGCACCAACCCTTTCATAAGACAAGGGCTAACAACTGGCCCACAGCGCACTTAAACAATGGCTTTAATAAGGGCGTAACTGCTAAGTTTCTCCAAGGTTGAAGTTTCCGGAAAACATAATTTTCGTATGTCAAGAAAGTTGAGGTACGTTGGTTTTATACAGCATCCTTTACAACGTCGATGGAAAACAATGCCTATGTTAGTAAATTAGCAGGGGCACTTGCATGGTAATTTTGGGAATTTTAATGAATTATACGGGAGGAAATTGAAAAATTATCGGCCTACTTTATAGTTTCAAATTACACCGAAATTACTGTGAAAGTAGGTAAAAGCAAAATTCATTCGTTTCCAGTAAAAAAACCATCAACAGTTTTTCCCCACAGTATACCCTGAACAATTTTCGGTTGGGTTTCACAAATATCAATATTATCAGACAGACCAAACACAAAACATAGCCGATTGTAATTTCTCTTAGCAGATATTCGAATACTAAACGCAGATTAAAAAATCACAATTAATTATCCAATACTTACAAGCTTTTTAAAAGTCCTTTTGAAGTTGCCTCGAACCTGGAAAGTCTTTTTGAAACCTTAAAAAGGCAACAATTATAAGAGTCTTGAATCTTGAACAGCTTTTTGAAGCCTCTTTGCAAAATTTGAAAGCCTACCTTGACCGTAAAAGTTTTTTTAATTCCTTCTGAAACCCTCATGAAGTCCCTCTGCATACCTTAAAAGCCTCCCTGAATCGCTAGCAGACTTCCTAACGTACTTTTGAAGCCTTTTTAAATCTTAGAAGTCTGTCCGAAGTCTCAAAAACCTCGAAGTCTTGAAATTTTTCTAGAGACCCTTTTGAATCATTTTTTTCTAACCGCAAACGCCTCTTGGAAGGCTTGTAAGTTTTACTGAAGCACTTGTGAAGCCTTTGTAAACCTTAAAAGTCTTCATGAAGCCTTAAAAGTTTTCGTGCAGTCTTGAACACCTTCTTGAAGGCTTTTGCTTACCTTAAGGGCCTTCTTAAAGCCTTTCAAGTCTTACCGTAATGCTTTTGAAGCCTTTGTGGACTTTACATTTCTTAGCTTTAGCCTTGACTTTCAATAAAATTTTAATTGAAATTCAGTACAGTCATTTGTTTCGCTTTTCCTGGTAAGGCTCATAATTTTTTAAAGCTCCTCGGTATTAAGTAAACATGATATTGTATGTAAAACCAGGGGGTTAAAATTGCTTTGTAAAATATATAAATATTTTAAAGGATGCTTAGGGTTAAACCAACGCTGTTCACGATTTTAATGGTGTTAGATGAAGCTCGAATCACTGCAACGTAATCAAGGGTTGAAAATTGGGTCATACCACATTTAAATAATGCGCTTTGAGGGTTAATACCCACAATTTCTTAGGGATTAAGTTTAACTATTCCTTGGTTTAGCGTTTATTATAACACGTTAAACACATGTAAACCAGGCATGAACTAAACTGAAAATTTTATATTCCAAGGGAAGGAACAATAAATAATATTAAAATTCGACGAGTTACTAAATCTTCTATTGTATCCATGAAGTTTCAGAAGTTTACTAACTGCTCCCTTAAAACGTCAGGTATTAAAATAGATTTACTGCACGATAGAAGGAATATATTAAATTTTCTTGAGCTTTGATGTTTCACAATTAAGAACTTGTAATTGCTCTCTCTTAAAAGACAAGTACAGAACAAAATATACAAAATCCCTTAAGGGCTTTTTGTATTTTAAAGCTTTCTACATTTAAGGCTTATGTAGAGAGGCACTGATGGTTTAAAATGTTCCTGTCAAAAAAATAATTAAAGTATCTGGGCATATTTTTTAATCCCCCACCTTTTTTTAGAAACTTCTTTTATGTTGCTCTGTAAATATTGATTTTAGGGGTTTCTACTTATAGGAAAACGTAGCTAAAGTAAAGTGAATTTAAATTACGTAAAACACATGAAATTCTTCTTCTTGCTCTTATGGTCTAAGCTTAGGCCAATGGCCTGTTAATAACTCATACGTATGAGTACTGCGAGCCCTCTTCGCACGTATACTGGGCAGGAGGCTAACCTTACCCATCGATAAAAGTGAAGAAGATGGACTCGCAGTGATATTAAAGGAACCGCCGGTTTAACGTGCTCAACATACGACCTTCTAAAATTCCGGCGGGGGTATCGCCGGTCTCGAGAATAGAACCCGAGATGCCTACGTGGGAGACCGAGGCCTTTTATACGTTGCGCCTCTCTCCTCTTGGGTACTCGGTCGCGCGACTGGTTTGTTGCAGTAATCCATTCTGCTCGATTCTGAGCTTTGTGTTTTATGTCCTGGTAACTTTGGATACTGGAGTGTTTGATAATCTGCAGCGGTGGTCTTCCCCTTGGGTTTTGTCCAGGTATTTTCCCGTCAACAATTTTTTCGATATACCTTCTCTTTTTAGTAGTAGTAAGTTTCCATAGTTTCGTTGTTTTCTTTGCTTATGCGAATACTTCTTCGTTTGTTCTCCTCTCCATCCAGTCGAGGTTCAGAGAGAGCACCACTTCGAACACCTCCAGTTTTCTTTTTTCTGGTTTAATTATGGCCCATGTTTGCTCCATACAAATGTATGTCTGAATAAACCGCTTTCTTGTCTCTATCGAGATCTGATTTGATGTTAAGTGTTTTTTTTTTTTGCTGAAAAATACTCTTTTTGCCTGTTGTATTCTACTGTATATTTCTCTACAGCTTCGTCCATCTTTTGATACACATACCATTACTTTGATTTTTGTTTTATTTATGTTGAGATTATATTTGTCTTTTAGTATGCTATTTATCTAGGTTGTTAAGAGATCGAATAAGATCTTGTTTTGTTTCCGTTAATAAAGCTATAGCATCAGCATACCTGATAGAATCGATTGTGTCTCCCTGTATTTTTACTCTACTTTTTCCTAGTTGTCTGAAGTCGTCTATTGCTCTTTGAATATACATATTGAACAGTACTAGCGTTATACGTGGCTAGCCGCATGAAACTAAGAAATATGGCAACGTTTCATGTAGCTAGCTCGTTTTCCGAGCGTTTCTTTTAATTATGCTTATGCTTTTATATTTTCTGAACTTAAAAATGTGACTGTTAAAACTGCATAAATAAATTCGTGAAGCCTGAAAATTGTTCTTAATGGAATTTAAATTTCAATACAGCTGATACAAATCTTAAAGGGGGCATTGGTACCGTAATCCATTTTAATTCAATGAACGAAAACGGGGTTAACATGAGAGTAAATCTCGGTCCAAGTAGAGAAGTGAATGTTTAAATTTCCTTCGAAATTTGGCATTTCGTAGGGAAGTGCGTAATACGTCGCCGTAAGTACAAGGGAGAAAGCGTGGAAGTGTTAATACAGCCGACAAAGAGCGGGGCATCTGCCCAATAATTCAGTAGTTAGCCCAATAATTTACTTGAGAAAGCCGATACATTTCGTAATCCGAACATTGGAAAATATAGTGAAGACCCTTGGCTTCGGGCTACTAAATCACGCTACTAGCAACCCTAACCTAAATATATGGGTGTCGGAGCAGTTCCGATTGAAATGTCCGGAACTGGCGTGTGCGCTACGACCAAAATTCTAGATTTTCCAGAATATGAGCTATTTCCCCGGCAAAATACGAACGAAAAGCGACCAAACACACTCGATGGACTCTAATAGGCATTTGCAATGCGAGCACCAGAAATCGAACCGTTCCGAAATCGAGGAGATCCGCTCCAAATGGAATGTCAATTGCGTTTAAACTGTTTCGTTTTCCTCCTGTCTTTTGCAGCCGGGCAAAACAAACCGGTGCAACCAGAACACGTTTTTGTTTTAACCTGGTTACACGAATTATTTCTCCTACATAAATTAATTTAAAATTAAGCAAAAATTACGTTAACGGAAGTTGGAGGGGGGTTGGTTTCGTGGACCAAGGGTACAGGAAAATTCTGACGTAATCCTTCTGAATTTTTAAAGTGGAGGAAATTAAATGTTTGGGCTCGGCATTAATATTTCAATTATAATCTGTGGCGGAACGTTCCATTTGTATCTCTAATTTTAATAGCACGGAATTAATAAAAAAAAGTATTCGGAGCTCTCGGAAATGCGCCTCATTTCTCTTGTCAGTTACTCTTCGAATTAACCGTGATTACGAGGGGATTCGCGTTCATTCTCTTAAGGTAAACACCTGGATTGATAACAGTATTTTGTTGCTCTTGATTGTCAATCATATGCCAAGCGCTAAGAATTAAATGTCCGCTTGTTATGGTGCTTGTCAAACGTAGTAAAATGATTTAAGCCTATTACAAACACACGTATTGACGTTTATATATTACGGTATTTCTTACATTCACCTCATCCATTATTCATAAGGCCGGAGTATTATAATATTAAGGCAGAAATTATAAATTAATATTAGTCAACTTTTTGTTCTAACCAAGGTCGATCTGATTTACTTCTTCCTCTATTTATTTTTTCCCTTTAATCCCGGTTATAAAACTTTACAACTGCTTAGGCTGGTGAAACTCTCGAGTTGAATTTGCCCGAGACAATTTTTCCTTAAACTTTTATTGTGTAAGTAATTCAAGCCCTCTTCAAGGCAATAACATCAATTACAGAGAGAAGGTGGTGTTTAAAACAGTTCCACTTTTACTAAATTCGGGCTCGTTAAACGCAGGTCGATTTTCGGTGGGGCACTTGCATTCTTAATTTATGGTTCTAATTTGAGAGCTTGTAACTAGCGGTGACTTCCAAACTGTAGCAATTTACGAAATAAATTGGATATTCCTAAATGCAACTTTGTTCCTAACAAATTTGGGCCTTTTTTAATTTCAAAAAAATACTAATCAACTTCTATGGTGAGTTTAAGCGACTGGAAAATTATACGATGTGAGGCGTCTTCGCTAAATTGAATAAGTTAGGAAGTAGCACGGATAACAAAATAACTTAATCTATGGGGGCATTATTTAAAATTCAACCCGAGTTAATGTAATTATTAAAGCCGGAAAGCAAATCTAATCCTAATTATTTTTTACGTCAGTCTAAAGATTCATAAATTGAGGCACAATCATTGGTCGGAATGCCAAACTGAAGTATACCATGCAATGACCGCATAAAACTAGAGCTAATAAAAATGTGGAACAGGAATTTTAAATTAGCAGAACTTAAGCGCGAACTCCCGCTGTTCGAGGTTAGGTTATTTTTTATTTTAAGCCCCAATTAACTTTTAGAGTTAATAAAATTATTCTTTTTAGCTTCGAAAAAACTTGACAATAATCTCTTGGCGAGATGCTTCTTTTATACAAAGATTAAACATCAGTTGGTACTTAAAATCGAATTATATCGAAACAAAAAGTCTAAAAATTCGTATTTATGAATCTTAAAATGGGCGTAACCGTCCTTAATTAATGTCGTAACTACTTACAAAAAAAGGCTTTTCCTGCGTACACTAAAACAGAACATTAAATTCTTAATTATTTGCGGCAAATAATTTAAGGCCGTTGAGTAATTGGGGGCCATAAATTTAAAAATATTTAATTTATGTTGCAAAAAATCGAACGCTTTTTCAAGATGAAGTATCTTCTGCTTCCGTACACAGTTTTTTTAAACTAATCACGAAATTGATCGAATTAATTTTTGGGTGTTCGTAATTACAACCTTCATAATTAGGGTATAATTTTCCTTCTTGTACAACGCAAAATTTACAAGGATTTTGTTTGTTTTCCTCTTTCAGTGCTAAAATGTGTAATGTCAAAAGTTGCGGTGTATTTGTTTTACGTATTTGCACAGTACGGTTTTTACAATTACAGAGTTTAATATTCGTTCAAAGGTTATGTTTATCAGTTTACCTATGTCTGTACACTTTTTAAAATTATACAAAAACATCAAAGACTGGGTAATTGAATCAACAACCATAATTTCAGCACAAAGTCGGTTTGTTTTCTCATAATTGGCTGGCCAATATTTTATATTTTTGCTCATGCTATAAAAAAAATTGACAAGTGTTGCCCATAAAATCTGTCAGTCAGTTTTGAAAATCTAATTTATGCGATTAGTAATTCGTTATACCTTGTCAGATATAATACAATCTTAATATATAATTTTGGGGGTTTTAAATTGCATTTAATTTCCTGTAATTTTCAGCAATTTGCAATTTAAAACAACTTTTTCATATCTACAAACGTTAAAATAATCAAAGCAGAAACTCGGTTGTGAAATTATAATTTTAAGAATTAGTTTCCGGTAAACTGTGGGGCATTAACTCGAAATTAGTTCATTCGCAGAATTTGGGATTAAATTTGAAGTAATAAACTTTGCATTGAATTTTTAAATAAAATTCACCTTCTTTAATAACCGCATGTGAAAGCCTTATTTTTCTCAGTTTGAAACTCCAGTTTGTTAAAATTGCATTAATTTAAGAAAATTGCTGTAGTAAATAACAAAGTTAAAATTAACCTCCACAAATTCCCTACTGTGAAAATCTTAAACCAGTTAACTTAACAAAACCCGGTGTAAAAGTAACATCTTGTTTCTTTTCCTGAAGTGTATAAGTTAGCTACAAACATTGAAAACGTAAATAAATTTCTAAAAAGACAATTTTCTAGGTGTTAAAGTCATTGATATTATTGTTCCAAAAAATTGGTGTTGTCAATTTTGTTATCTTGAATATTTGAAATGTGGACTTAACTACGAAAGATGGCAAAATAAATGTAATATGAACGTAGTAGTCATAACCATGTCGCGGCCGTGGCTCAGTTGGTTCAGCGTGCTGCTGAGATGGCCCCGGGTTCGATTCCCAGGGCCACACATACACCGAAAACGTACGACCGCTTCACTTGGAATGCAGTAGCAGTCGCTACTCTTCAATTTTATTTAGAACCAATTGCATCTACTAGAACTCCTATTTCTTTATTATCTCAGAGTTTAACATTTTAGGAATAGTTGTAGCACGGAAACTCCGCATAGTGCGTCGTCAATTTCGTTTAATTCGAGTGGGAATTTTGATGTTCCAGATAATCCACTAATTTGAAACTCGTGTTCACACAAACAATTAAAATAGCTTCGATTTCATATCATAAATGGACAGACCAAATCACGCCACAACTGTAAGCATTATCAAATATTAATCCCTATTTTGTTTAAAGGAACTGAACTACTACATATTATCCCACCCTGGAGGAAGAGAACTAGTTAATTTCTACAAAACAGAAAACTTTAAACGATCAGAACAGCAAAACAAATAGTAGTCATTGTTGAGGGAGAAGAACTCAATGTTTCGTCCACTTGTTTGGACTTCATCAAGAAGAAAAGGGGCACTAAAAGAGCACGGTAACTAAACGTGTCAACCAAGCCAGATGCCAAACCCTTTTGACAAAAAAAAACAGAAAAGGCAGCGACTTTATACCGGCTGTAATCGGTAAAGAGTATCGGACGAAGGCGACGATTAGTCAGAAGTGGAGGGGGCGGAGCCAGTAGCGATGGTAGACTTCCATATGACTGACAGATGATTGTCACAATTCAAGTTGCTAGGGGTCTTGATAATTTCAACGGCCTCATGTATTTTCACGTTGAAAAAATAAGGGGCATTCGCGATGATCAAACAAAGTTGCCCATAGTATGAACCCCCTTGAGCTTGAGCAAGTAGAAAATAAGCAGAAACATAGTTTCAAAATTAGATTTCAGTTAGTGCTTGCTGCCCAATACCATACAACCTTCCCTCGACATTTACAAAGAACTGATTTGAGGGTGGCAGGGTGGTATCTTGATAGACAACAAGTTGGGTGGCGCTACAACTGCAAACGAGGCAAATACAAACTAAATACAGTTTGCTATCAATGCAATGCTGCAAAGTATCATTAAAGATATTAACACCTTAGAAACAGTTGGAATTTTTAACGGTGTCGCCTTAAGCCACGACAATTTAGGAGGAAATCAACTGTGTGGAATAGTCGAATCGTTTATGGCCATACATTATTGTCGTAATGCTGTGCTGATAAGACCCAATATCAAGAAATGCAGAAACAACAATAAAAAGGATTGTAATTTACTTTAATCTTCACTTGGAATTAAATTTAGAAGTTTCTTTGATAACTTCATTGAATTCAATGTATGCAGCAATGCTTCAATAGACTACATCATGTATGATTTGTTAGAGGGTGTTGTACAAAAGGAAATAAAACTCGTTAACATTTTTAATTTCACTACAATAGAAGAAATAAATGAAAGAATTAAATCCTTTAATTTAGGAAGAAACGAACGTTTGAATAAACCCAGTCCGATTGGTTTAGACAAAATGGGTTCTTTAATAGACCAAGTACATCTACATCAGCCCATAGCCAAAAATATTTCTCTTATTGTTCCAAAATACGAAATCGCATACGATGTTGTGGGAATTATGGCAGATGGCCAGTGCTCTGTTTCAAAATTGTATCTGTTTTTAAAATCAGCATGATTGGTATCTTCCCAATTCGAAATGGAACTGGAACGGTTGCAACTGAGATATACCATTATTGGTTGAAAAAGCTTAGAAATGTAGGAATCTTACTGCGCGACAAGACAGATAAGAGATGTCAGGGTGGGTTTTCATTGTTGCTCGGGAAAATAACAACAACACACAACTTTTAGAAGTACTCTTGCGAACCATATATTAATACTAAACTGTCTTATCAAAAATTTAAACTTGATCAAATATAACTCTTATTGCATGTAATAATAACCATAACTTAATGTAAAATCAGCAACATGCAACTATATTCATTAACTATTATTAAAACATAACAACTATGTTGGTAAATCAACTACAGCATACATACAAATTAACTAAAATTATTAATATTTTGTGAAAACGCATGTTAAATTTTGATCTGATTTTTACAATTTAACTAGAATATTCGAGTATATTGCATCACCACTACAAAAGGTTTTTCTTGCTTTTGAAAGTAGTACTGTTTACGTTAGTTTTAGTAGATTATAAAAATACTCTCATATTCTTGTTAAATCCACTACACAATTTTTCTGAATTTAGTTCTAAATAAGAGTGGACCTGTTGCTATACCAAATTAGTGTTAATATAGCACTAAATTTTGTACTGCGTAATGTTACTATTTTCATGCATAGGAATGCCCCAATAATACCTACCAAATAATCAAAATTAAAAGATTTTGTTCCTTTGGTAAAAGGCTCGTTTTTATTTCCTCTTAATTTTATCAAATTAAAAGCGTTCGGAGTTGTAAACACCTGTTAATTAATTAATTTTAAATAAAAATTTCCAAGTGTTAATTGTAATCCAATTCTTTAATGGGCACTAAAGATACGCGTAGGCAGAACGATAATTAAAACCTTTAGAACGAGCGAGATCCATACATAAAGAAAAATATTCAGGTTAATCCTACTAAAATACTCCGAAAACATTTAGGAAATACTGGGTGGAGGACTTTAAATTAAAGAAGAAAAGTTGTTTTGGCACTTGGGAATTAAAATGATTAATTTTCAGGCTGTTTCGAATTTTATATATTCGTCTCTCTTTCTCCTTTTCGTGTCCCACGTTGGTTAGGATTCGGTTTCCATACGAAAAGCAAAGAGGATTACTACGGTGGTATTTTAAAATCCCAGACCTGAGCTTTATTCAAAGAGATGTATATAACATATAACAGGGCTAGTCTCAGGTTATTCGATCCTTTGATGACATACATATTTCAATGCACTTCGCTCCCACCGTTTCCGGCAAGAGGAATTACAAGTTACTAAATACCGTCCGTGTAAATGCACGTGTAATTCCTGCTAATTGCTGGGAGTGTCCATCAGGATATACTAATTGAACGTCGATTTTCACTTCGTCCTTTGATGGATTTGCTTCCCAATTTCAAATATTCCCTTTGGTTGTCCGAATCAAAGTTACGGTTATTGAGTTAATTTCCACATCATCGAAAAAATAAGGAAATAGTGAGAAGTTCACGCAAACGAGAACGAACCAGGCACGTTTTTGAATAATTATATAAAATTTTCTTGTCAAAAACGACAGGTCGAATGAAAATATCGTTCCTTTAATATTGTGTTAAGTGAAGGGAGCGCTTTTAAAAGCGGTTCGGTCTTACTTAAAGGCGTTATAATCGATTTTACAAACCCTTAGTTTCAATAAAAACCATTATTCCGGGTTTCTTATACAAAAAAAGGTCCGCGTTTCCTTTCGAATTAAAACAATTATTATTTAAATTTACAGTTTCTTTTCCCAACAGCTGTTGTAAGGTAAGGTAATTTGGTGGGACAGTAATTGACGAAAATAATTGTTCTTCAGAGAAAGTCGTGCAAGGCAATTGTATAAGAAAATAATGGTTGTTATTATGTAATTTCGGAGGATCTCGTTTACGAAGATTCCTCAAAATCGCAGGTGCGGAATGATCGCTGGCAAGGCATTTAAAAAAAGAGACTGCTTCTTAACTTGCGGCGAGTTCATTAATCTTGGATAAAAACAAATCCACAGCAGATCTAACTGTAATTATATGATCTACCATTTATTTTCCGGAAAATATTAATCAGGCACGCTTGATGGTTCGAGGCAGCAAACAGCGACAGTGTTGCTTTTTCTAATCTCATATCTACTAATAGTGTCCATAAATAACTTAAAGTGTACACCGAATATTTCTCATTAAAACCTTATTTACATTAATGGTGGGCCGTTGTAAAAAAAAGGCCTGGATATTTAGTTAAAAGCTATTTGTTAGTTGGTGGTTTAGTACATCGGGAATGTTTTAACTTTTCCTGTTACAGCAGTTTTGTAACATACGTTACTCTTAATTGCTTGTACGACTATACCGATCCCTATCTTAAGAATATATTAACACATTTCTTGTACTTCGCATCGCTTTATACTAACAGAACAACACGCATACTTTTATCACTAATTTTCCGAACGAATTGATTCACGTAAACTGTTTTACGATATGAATATTCACTGCTTTAAAAATTTTCAACTGCAGAAAAGCCAAAGCGAAGAGAGGCGAGGGCATAGTAAAAACGTGTTACACGTTTTTATAAAACTCTAAATAACAGTTTTCAGAATCTGGAAAAAACAAAGACAAGCATTACACATAATTCAAGATAAATCTCCTCGTATAACTGGAGGCGGTTTTCTTTAGAAAGAAAAAGCGTTTGGTGGTGGAGATACGCCGTTTTTAGAACCAAAGGACGCGCCGAGTATCTTACGGAAATTTCTCTGTACTTTAGGAGTGGTATTTATTTTAAACACTTGTAGGGAGGGAAATTGTACGCTAAAAAGCTAAAATAGAACACGTTACTTCCTGGCAAGTTAAGGAATACACATAATACTAAAACACGGCCTGAATTTTTACGTACGACTGATGCTGAGGAATTCCGTGCAACCTAACATAAAGCCTTCGGTTGCTTTATAAAACCAGCACAAATATGAAGAACAATAAAATCATGACAAATAAATTTTGACAATTAAAAATCAAGGTATTCTTGTTTCAAAGTTCCAAAAAGACTGCATTAAAATTACAAAAGGTGTATTTTTTACAAAAACAATATAAATTTTCAGCAGCTTAACGTAAATTTTTCAGTCAGTTGAAGTGAATATACTTTTTGACACGAAATTCAAAGTTTAAAAGCTTAATTAAAAAACTATTTTTAAAATTATAAATTTTTAGTTTAACTGGAATTCGTCCTTTTTTCATGTATAATTAAATTCTTAACATGACTTATTTACGAAAGTTTAGACGCAGTTTTAAGAATCGACAAACAGGAATTATTAAACAATTAAATGCGTTATAAAAGTGTCAACGAAAAGGCACTGAAAAGCCAAATGTAGATAACGAAATCTGAACTAATCTCTCCTGAAAAACCTATAAAAATATTTGGCAGTTTAAAAAATTCCCAGAGGTTTAAGGATTTTTTTTATGATGTTTAAAAGCAGAATTATCCTAATAAAACAGGATTTATTGGACCACCAAAAGTATGTTGGAAGAGGTAGTTCAAAAAGTGTTGCTGAAAAGGCACAGAAAAATTAAATGCAGGTAACGAAAGCTTTCCTGTAAAACCATTGAATTTTACTGACAGTTTCAAAAAATTCCCAGAAACTATGTTGGAACCGGTAGTTCAAGAAGTGTTATTAAAAAGGTACTAAAACACCAAATGTTGAAAACGAAAGTCTCCTAAAAACCAACAAAAAAATTTAAAAAATTTTTGGGAGGTTCAGAAAATTCCCAAAAGTTTAAGGTTTCAGAATATTTAAAAATGGAATTTTCATAAGGAAACAGATATTACTGAATAACCAAAGACACATTTGAGGAGGTAGTTCAAAAAATGTTGCTGAAAAGGTCCTGAAAATCAACTGTAGATAACGAAAGCTCAGAAAAACTTTCCAGAAAATCATTGAAAATTCCTTTGGGAGTTTCAAAAAATTCTCAAAGGTTTAACATAGTGGTATCCTAATGAAACACGAATTATTCAACAGCCAAGGCTACATTGGAAGAAGTAGTTCAAAAACTGTCAACGAAATGAAAAATCAAATGTAGAAAACGAAAATTAAGAAAAACTATCCTGAAAAGCCTTCAAAAAATCTTTAAATATTCTTTCGGGAGCTTCCAGAGGTTTAAGCAAAGATACGTAACATATTTATTATTCTAGGGAAACAGGAATTATTAAACCATTGGAAGAGGAAGTTTAACAATGTAATTCTGCCAAAATCACCAAAAAATCTACAAAATTCACAGGATTATTTATGTATGCAAAGAACTTTGAAACACTTGAAGTTTAAAAAGAAATGGACTGAAAAAGATTTGTATGTAATAAGTCCTAAGACTGATTTCAATTTGATGAAAATTAGGTAATTAAAGCCTGTGTTAACGAAAAAAAAAACAGAAAATCTGCAAAAACCTAAAAGAAACAACATTTTCAGTTAGAGCTAAAAAAAGAAGTTCGAAATTTTTGCAGTTTCAGTTTCAGTTATAATTTATGCATAAAATTATTTCTTTAGAAAAGGCCGAAATTGAAAAAATTCTGGTATTTTTTTGATTAATTAACGTTGCAATTAAGATTTAAATATTCAGCAACAGACTTTTTGTTTAAAAACAATTTCTTACAAATGATACAAAAACGAATCGGAAACTTCCATGATTATTTTCAAACATTTGGTGTTCACTAAAAACGTCCCGAAGGCACCAAAAATTTCTTTAAAATATTTCAAAAGTAAAACAGGGAAAACTAAAACTAAGGTAACTTCAAGGACTATTTATGAAAGAAATCCTGAAACATCAAATGCAAATCACGAAAGTTAAGAAAAACTATTAAAAAAATTTTAAGCAAATTTTTTAAGATATTTGAAAAGGATTATTCTAAGGAAACAGGAATCGTTTAAGAACCAAAGCTACACCACAAGAGGTAATTCAAAAACTGTCGATGAAAACGTCCAGAAAAATCAAATATTGTAGATAACGAAATTTGAACTCCGGGTCCTGAAAAACCAACAAAAATCTTTTGTTAGCATTAAATAATTCCCAGATGTTTAAGAAATGCTTTTGGATAATTGAAACGGAATAATCCTAAGGAAATAGGAGTCATTGAACAATCAAATGGGAAGAAGTAGTTCAAAAACTGTTTAAGAAAAGATCATAAAAAAAGTAGAGAAAACTCATTAAAAAAAAACTTTAAAATTAAGGTTTAAGCAATTTTTTTTAGATATTTCAAAACAAGAGTATCCTAAGGAAACAGGAATTATTTAACAATCAAAGCTATACCGCAAGAGGTAGTTCAAAAACTGTTGATGAAAAGGTCCTGAAAAATCAAGTGTTGATAACGAAAGTTCAGCCAAACTCTCTCGAAAACCCAAGAAAAATCTTTTGGTAGTTTTAAAAGCTATTCAAATTTTTTAACATAATTAAAAACAGGATTCCCTTAGAGAAACAGGAATTATTTAACAACTAAAGCTACATCGGAAGATTTATTTATTTTAAAAACTCTTCATAAAAAAATCGCCAGAAAATCTACAAAATCCCAAAAATATTTATGTATACAAAGACCTCGAAAAATTGGTGACAAACTTAGAAAGTATAGAAATTGAAAAAGAACAAGGCTGAAAAAAGTTTGTAAATAATACACCAAAATTCACGTTCCAAGATTGACATTTGGTAACTCAAACACAAAACATTTTGTAAAAATACTGAAAATTCACTTCGAGTTAAAACAACAAAAAGTCGAATTTCTTTGATTTCTTATAATTTAAGCACAGAAAAGTAGCGCTGAAGCTTTTTTAATGTAAGGTTAAATATTTATTGTTGAAATATTTTAGGAAGAATTCTAGGCGGAAAGAAGAATAAAATTTCAAATGCAATAAAAGCAATTTCGGGTTTCTGGAGTTAACTAAAATTTATAGGAATGTCCTGCGAATAATTTTCAAATTAAGCTTTGATTCCTGAAAGCTGAAATATTGGAAATTTTTGTAGTTTCTATGACGTCACCATACTACATAAAGTTCAACGTACGTAATTAGTTAAAAGCAAATGCTAAACTGATTAAAAAAATTTGATTTTAACTTGTAATTATTTGTTCCCTGGAATTTTAAAAATGTACAATTTTTACTATTTTCTTCGAGCTGAAATCTCAAAAATTCCTGTTTTTTTTAAAGCTCTGTTAAAGTTGAAGTTAAAATTAAATTATTCAACGTTTAAAACTAAACTTGTAAAAATAAATTCTTCAAAACGTCACCCTGTTATGGATTTCTATTTTCTTCTACAAATTAATTATTACCATTTCGAAATTCTATTTCAAAAAATTCACATTCAAAGCTTTTACAAACAAAACAAAAACGAATCAAAAATTCTGTGGTTATTTTTCAAAGATTTAGTGAGTCGGTTAAAACTATTTCGAAAGGTTTCAAAAACTCTATTCCGTCGAAGGAACACTTCAAAGACTATTTATTTATTTATGAAAATATCCTGAAAAATCAGGCAACGAAAATTGGAACTGAAAAAACCCTTGGTGGCTTCAAAACCTGTCTTTTTGTTTAAAAACAAATTTTCGATATTTGAATTCCTTAAAAGTGTCCAGAAAAATAAATTTCCAAATATTCAGTCTACAGATTTTAAAATGATTACAAATGAAATAAAACCAGAGGTTCCTTCTATAAAAACTAGAGAAATAAAATTTATAATTCAAGGATTTTTCGTACGGGAACATCTCACAACTAAAGCACTTTTAGTGTTATTTAGGGCAATTCTTCTGGTATTAGATATTTTTAATTCAGTATAAAAGATTACCTTCAGCAGGAAGCGATTTTTCAAGACTTTTAAAAAATTTCTTTGCAAATCGTTGAATTAACACCTAATTTTGCGACTGGAAAGACACTGAGGAAAAAATATGACAACATTCCTAAAACTAATAACTTCTGAAATTAAACAAGGCCACTTTTTACAGTTTCTAAATTTCAAAAGCCGCCTTCCAAAGTTTTCTTAATTCCTTTCTAGGGTTTTCTTTCTTTTTCTTTTACCCTGTTATACCTTTATACTGTCGAGGTGGCCGGACACACCGAGCCGAAGAGCGGCCACCCATCTGGCCAAGCAGGCTCTTGCTTAACTTTGTTTATTTCAGTATTACGTGCACCTCCACTATGCCGTTCTAGATTTTTCTAAAAATCATAAATCTTAAAAGTTTTTGCAAGGTGTGATTTTCAGGATTTCCATATCTGAAATAAAGTTCTAAACTACTTAAAATATACCATGCCAAATTTTTGATTGAAAGGAAATTAAGTAATTACTTAATATACTTCATTATTATTAATGTAAAACATTGCAAATGTGCTTTTATAAACTTGCAAGAAATTGCATATACTTAACTTTACATAAACCATATTATTATGAAGTTATTTTTTTTACTCAGCAAATTACCATAAAAACTTGACCAACATAACTGAAACCGTGGAAGTCCTTAAAAAACAATTAACAAATCCCTAATTAAAGGCACTAGAATACGTATATAAACATCCACAAGCAAAATTACAACATTAAAATGTGAGGTTTTCAATGTATATTATTAAAACGTCTCATGATTTGGTTCGTCCTGTCAAGAAAATAAGTAGGTACGAAGCAGATAATAGTGAAGTCACGGACATCTCTTCCTCGTAAAACACGCAGACATGCAAATTAATTTCGGAATTAAATTCTAGCTTTCAAGGGATATAACAGATCAAGTGTAAATAGGAATGATCTCTCTCATCAGATTCGTAACAAATGAACCGTAAAAAATGCATTGACTCGCGCATTCCTGTTTTAAATCCGATTTTTGCCAGTCATCGGTTGCCAATTTTAATTTCCCAAAATGAATTCACGTCAGATTCACTGTCTGTATCCTCATTTCCTTCTTTTTACACAAAACAAATCGAACTGTAACGTCAGAATTTATTCATCTGTACAAAACAACCTGCCTTATTTCCGTAATTTAATATCGGACTTTATTAATTTGTAAGTTAATACTTTGTTGTTTGAGGCATGCACCGAAGAACACGAAAGACGGTGGAAAACATTAAGAACTGTAAAATAAACACACGTGTATGAGATTTCAAAATATATTTAAATGTTGAAGGTAACTTTATTTCTGGGCGGATTTAAGTTGCTTGAGAGTTTACTTAACCAAAGGCTGTAAAATTAGTTATTTTGAAGATTTAAAGCCTGGAAACAATCCTTTTCTACTACAAAAGTTTTTCGGTGTGATTCTACGTCATGCAAAAGGACAAATAAAGGTATTTTTTAGATAGTTGCGCCTGAATCGCTCTGGGACTACGAATAAACGGAGGATTATATCCTCTTCTTATAGTCTTCAAGCTGACGTATATCACGTGCCTTACCCTGGAAGCATCGTCAGCTCGTTGCCCATTTAAAATGACAATTAAATCTTTAAAATTTAGTGGAAACTCTACGGGCTACTTCAAGGAAAATGGCAGCTATTCTACAGCCGTAACGAGCCTCATTAGTGAATCGATTTTAATACATAGTTTGATCTAGCCTTAATGGCAATTCTTCCTCGCTTATATTTCACTGTACGAAACAGAAAACATTTAAAATTATTATGTATTGTGGGAATTATAGCAGACGAACGATAATCAGGTGGGGGTCCGGCGTGCATCGGGTGAGTGGGGGTAGCAAAGTCGAGGCGTGCGAGAAGCACCAACATGGCGGTAGACAGTTGGAAAAATACAAAAGTATGAAATGTAATTGAATTAAAATAAAGAAGTTGTGCAAAGTTTCTGTTTAGCTTTCCTAGAATCCCACAGTATTATTGTGCTTAAGGCATAACACCGTTCTATGATATTCGGGAAGAAATCCCTGAGAAATACCTGGAAACGTAACTACGTAACAAGAGCGCGAAAGAGTGAAACCAAAGTACCACAAACCAAAAGGACGAAATCCACAATTCTCAATAGGCCATATCGAGCCTAACACATAAACAAAAAGGAAAAAAACAATGTTTAGAATTGCCAGTTGATTAGTTTCTGGGTATCCATATACGAGCATTAGATCAAATATGTCAAACTTCGATATTATAAACAAAATTCTTTTAGATGTAATTTCAAATTAAAAATACCTTGAAAGGAAATTAAATTTGTTTTTGAAGATTTTGAAATTCTAAGAGTGAACAAAAATAAATGTTTTTTCGAAAATAATTTTAAAATTAGAAATATTTTTGACACACAAAGTACCTTGAAATAAGACTCTAGTTTATTGGTTTAATTTTTAGTTTGTGATATTTATTTATTTATAAGCCAAAATTGTTATTTGCATGCTCAAACGCAATTGCCATTTAAAAGCGAGAGATTTAATAGTTACGATTAAACTAAATTATTGTTTAAACTTTCGGAGACGTGGAAATTACAATCCAGCAGAGCAGAAACCTCGAAATGAAAGTTTTGAAATTAGAAAAGCGACAACGAGCTATTAATATTTAAAAGGCAAAATCAATTTTACTTACTTTGTTAAGGCAGTATTTGAATAATTAACGTTCAATTTGGGCTCACCTGAAACAAAAATTAATATGAAGTTCGTTCAAAACTTAAGTTTCATGAAGTTTCAAAAGCTTCAATTAGACCCTTCAAACTTTATTATGTAACAAAATCTGTACAGAAGCGCGGAGTTGTGCTAACTAGAAATTATGTTTATAACATTGATATAAATTGGTGTCAACGATGGGCCATCACTTCCTTCTGTCCTTGTCAAATAATGCCCCTGTTAAATAATATCTTATGTAAAAATGTTTAATGAAAATAAGAAAATTAATGAAAACCTACTTGAAAACTAAGGCTTAACTAAGGTAACGAAAAACGTTAAAAATAGCTCCCCAAAAATGACTAATTTTCAAAAGCAGTGTCAAATTACAATAAAATATGAAAAATTGAAAACAATTTTTTTTGAATATTTTGTGTTAAAAAAGTTGCAACAAAATAAAAACTGAAATAACGAAAGGACAGCTTACAGAAGAATAAGAATTTTTTCTAGTAGAATTAGGTTAAAATAAAATATGAAAAACATCTTAATGAAATATACCCTTCATTACCTTTTCAATATTATGAAAATTTCAAATTCAATTTTTTTTTAGGAATGACTTTAGTTACAAAATATAAATAAAAAATCATTTTTGAAAGAGATTTCGATATAATAAAAGTTTTTCAGAAAACAAAATGAATAACTTTCTTTTCTGAAAATTTTTTTTGAAGAAAACGAAGCTTCTTTTCAGAGGTAACTTCGAAATTCGAGATTTTAATATTATAAAATCTCTAAAGCAAACTAAATTTCTTTTTGGAGGTGATCAAAATTTTGGTGCAAGAAAACTAAATTCCTATTTGGCAAACATTCTGAAATCAAAACAATTTAAAAAGAAATTTTTTGAAAGATTCCCAAATTATAAAAGTTAGAAAAAATAAGTTTTTTTTAAAAATAATTCGGAGATAAATTTTTCCTTGAAAGGAAACCGCTTGTGATTTTCTTGTAGTTGCAGTCCAAGCTTAGGTTGTTGAGGTAGCTTTATGAAGGTAAAAAGACTTGGAGAATTCAAAAGTTTGAAGATTTCAAAGGCTCGAGGGGTGCAAACGTTTAAATGATTCAAAATCTTGAAGAATTCAAAGGCTTGAGAAGTACCAAAAGTTCGAAGGCTTCAAAAGCTCGAAGAATTCAAACATTCGATATTTTTCAAGGATAATTTCAAAATTCTTAACTTGATTCTGAACTTTGATTGATTTCCCTCTGTTCAGATTAGTTTTAGCTGAAGGTAAAAGTTCGAATTGGCAAATAGTAATGATCAATCATAATTAGAAAAATTTTATTTCAAACTTTCAGGCTGAATTTTCCATGATTTCCTTCGTAGTTTCGTTTGTGTTCGCAAAATTAAACATTTAGTATTTTTCAAAGTACTGTTTTCAGGACCATTTTTCGGACAGTTCAAAATCCTGAAGACTTCAAGAGCTTAAAGATTTCAAAATCTTGGAGAGTTCTAAGACTTTAAGGTTCAACGATTTCAAAGGCTTGAAGACTTCCGAAGCTAGAAGAGTTCAAAGGTTTGAATAGCTTAAAAGCTAGAAGAGTTCAAAGGTTTGAATAGCTTAAAAGCTTGAACATTTCAATTTCAAAAGCCTATGACTCGAAACTTGAACATTTTAAATTTGCCGAATTCGGAGATAAAAATCACAAAGCCTTGAAAGGTTTGAATTGTTTGGAAACACGAAAAGTTCAAAAGCCTGAGAATTAAAAATCGTGAAAACGAGTTAACGAATTCGACGACTCAAAGAGTTTGCTATAAAAATTTCCAAGCCTTAAAAGTTCAAAAGTCTGAGGAGTTCCAAGATTCGAAGGGTTCAAAAGCTTCAAAGGCCTAAAGTCTTTCTTCAACACTTAACGATTACTAAAGCTGGAAGATTTCAAAGGCTGGGAGCGACCAAAAGTTAGAAAATACGAAGAGTTGGAAGACTTGAAGAGTTCGAAGATATTGGACTTCAAAGGCTAGAATGCTGGGAGATTTCATAAACCTGAAGATTTACAAAAATTTCAAAGCCTTGGCAGTTCAAAGTTTTGGAAAGTTCGAAGGTTCAAAGACTCGCCTCCCTTTTAGGAATCATAGAAATTAAAAAAAAAATTGAGAAGAGATAGATATATTATTAAAAGCTTTTGAAAAAAAAAATAATTTGTTCAAAAACAAGTAACTGAAATACTGAAGTATCTCAAGTTTGGATTTTTGAAGGAAAGCTTCCCACTTTGTTGGGAATAATAATTAGTTGAGTGTAAATCTATTTGAAATGACACACAATGAAGAAATACAACTTTTTAAATTTTCTGTGCAAAGTGAGATGTTGAAGATGTTGAAATATAAAATTATTTTCCTGTTTTCTCCGCGAAACGAATAAGCCTGTATAGCCATGAACACGTACGCTGAGTCTTTATTTTTTATCTAGGCAAACAGTAATAAAAAATAAGTGAAATTTTCAAGGGTTTTTCAGTTATTACATTATAAACTTGAATAATATTTTGTTTACCGAAAGAACGGCACTTTACTAGATGGAAGTTTATAAGTTTGTATAAGGAAGATAGAACGATTTAGATGCAAGAGAGGGGTTCGAAGAGTAAGTTTCCTAATAAATATTCCAGTGTTTTCAATATGAAGGTATCAAAAAGTTGTACAGCAAAGTTTAAATCGTTTTCTGATTAATAAAACGTTCGATCCCGTAAGCGGTAAAGTAAATAGCTTTATTATAATGAAAAGTTCTTTTTTTTTGTTAAGGAAGCAACCTTCTGTTGATTTTAAGTTTATTTAACGGATCCCGGAGGTTATGAAATACAAACACAAGTGCCTTACAGCGAACCCGGCGCCAAAGCGAATTTAAAAATTGTTAACTTTCCCCGCCTTCCTAATTCATACACTTCGTGAGTTTAATACTGAAAAATTCTAGGCATACATATCATGGGGGCTTTTCAAAGACTTTTTCCGTGCAAGGGATTTCTGTTTTATTTGCCGTTGCTTTGTCAAATGTAACACGCACTGCTACTTCGCCACGGTGCCTTCTAATTCCTTCCCTTTTCGCACAGCAAAATACAATATTTTGTTGTAATTTTGCTCCTTTAAAATATTCCACTGTAATTTTGCTCTGTTCGAGCTTTAGAACCCGACCGTGCATAACAAGTAGGCGTTGAGACGCGAGAATTAGTTAATGATTTTATGAATAATGCAAGTGGAAGTAACTATATTATTCATTCATGCTACTGATGCAAATATTTGCCGTGTGGTTGTGTATTTTGGATGATTATTACAGCATTTTATCATAAACGTAGCTTATCGTTCTTGTTACATCGGAATTATTCACCGATTGACTTCGATCAATTTTAATTTAGTTTATATAGCTGAAATTAAAACTTATCAATTAGAAGGGATAATTCGCTAGTCAACATGTTCTTGGTTTTGTGTTAATATTTATTCCGTGACTGAATTAATAATTATGTTTTACTGCAGAAAGCCATCCCGTGCATGTTAAAACTCAGAACGAACTGTCGCAGCTCAAAATACAAATTATGTTTGTTATAAAGGGCGTAGAGCTTAGGAAAATGAGGACGGAATGCTAAAGTTGTGTACTCGTCAGGGTAGTTTACTAAAATAAATAATACCTCGGAGATAAACGCGAAAAGTTCGAAAACGTTTAATTAATTCAAACATTTTTTGTTTAGCAACCGGGGACTAAATAAATGCAACAAAGTTTTAAGCTTATGCCGTACTTTTAAAGCTTTTATGATGAGATAAAAACGTTCGTCAAGCAAGTTTTTGCGAATGGAGTGGCCCGTGGTTCAGTTTTGAAGCGCGGAATTAGGAAAAATTAAACGAAATTAAACAAAATACAACCGCGGGTTTCGGGCGTTATCAAGCGGGCTACCTTCGTTTTCAAAAGCTGATAACATTATAACCACCGCGGGTTCCACACAATACATATTCAAATCAAGATCCATTTTCTTTTTGTTACATATTTATGGTGTTATATCAAAAGGACAAAACACAAAGTAATAATTTCTAAAACCGAATTTTAATTTATATCAGGAAATGGATTCTCCTTTGAATTTGCAATTCCCTTCCGAATTACAAAATGATGGCGACGAATTAGTCATAAGCGAGCGCTATTTACACATTTTACACTTTGCACGGGTAAAATTAAAACAAAATCCATCAAAAGGGACGAAGAGGGACGCCAACCCCTCAGGGTGAATGAGTGAGACGGAGACAATGACGGGTATTGTACCGGTATTTAATACGCGTTCCCACCGACGCTTTCATTTTCGTCTCATCCCAATCTCATTGTTTCTAAGCTTATAGAATCCTGGATTACATCTGGAAGTGTTCCTTTGAATACGTGAACCAAGTAATGCAAGTGTGTATTTTCATGCTCGAATACATATTAATTTGGACGTCACGCCTAAAACGAGGACACCAACCTTTGTAGTTTATAGTATAGAACAAGTACAAGTTTCGGTAGTATTAAATTAACCTTAGAACAATAATAAATGAAAACTCGCGTGACGTTTCCTTCAACGTACACTAATTTAAATTTACCTTCTCTGAATATTCAAGGTAGAAACTTTATCCTGTATTTTACGAAAAAAAAAAACAAACAAACAAGGAAGTGCAAAAATACACAACGCTTTCGTCGAGGTACAAATTTAAATAACGAAGTTTTTAAAACCTTTGAAGCAATGTAACATCAAATAAAATAGAAATCAATCCGGAAAATATAACGAAGAGCACACGTTCCAGTTTCAGAAGTTACATCGTTTGTACTGAAATAGGATGTCAAACCTTAATAATTTTATTGGCGAAATTGAAGTTCCTGAGAATGAAATAACAAATTGGATTTCAAATCTAGAAACTATAAATCACTAGTTTAAAGTTAAAAAGTAAACTTGGAGAATTTCAAAAGCACGACATATTTCATATATACTTTTTAAATCAACCACCTTTGATGAACTGCTTTTGAATTGGAACCCATATTGCGATTTTTATTTTTCTGATTATTTATACAGGCTTGCTTGTGATACATACTAATTTAAAAGAATAAATTATTTCAGGAGAACGCCAACCAATCATTTCCGGTCGTTTGTACTTCAAAAACTTTGATTTTGAACAGTCTTAAAGATGATATTTTCCTAAGTAATTCTACGACAAATTTTATATCGAAAATAAACTGCGAATTGGAAATAGCTGGTTTAATCATATCAGGCTACATCAGATTACCTTTATGGCAGAAAATGGAAATACATAAAATACGATAAACCACTCCACATATAGGAAAGAAACCGCATATTCCATGTAAGACTAGATAAGAGGAGTAAATGCAAATGACTTCCCATCACAAGCTGGTATTTAGTTGCTGATGAAAGTCAACATAAAAATACTGAAGGATTACAATAAAAGGTTTAAGAGTAATTTAAAAAAGATTGGAATATCAAAAGAGTCGGTGATTTGTTAGGACGGAAAGAAAAACACGGAGAGCAACAGGGTGTCTCCTGAACAATGAGAGAGAAAACGGAGGAAATAACGGCTATGTTAGTTTTTAATTTCAGGCAATGATGGATCAATAATAAAATTTGTTGTCCAATGAACTAATATTTTCCGGGTGTTGCCGTGGACGTTCAATTTCACTTGGTGTTTCGCTGCTCATACTGTCAGCATCTTCAGAAGACTTTAGAATAACTTCTGAAGAAGCTGACAGTATGAGCAGCGAAACGTCAAGTGAAATTGAACGACTGCGGCAACACCCGGAAAATATTAGTTCAATCGGAGAATGTCCAAATTACGAACCTTGAAGCAGTCATAAAGTATGTGGAAAAACAAAATAACCGGTAGTAAAAAACAAAGCCCAGAGAAAGTAAAGCAAAAAGCCCAATAAAGACGACTTAGAAGAACTATTTATATATTACGAGAAAATACAAGACCAACAAAAGAAATGAAAGCAAAAGAAGTAAAACAACAAAGAACAAAGAATGGGAAGAAAAGTTCAAAGAACGCCAGGAACAGATAAGAATTCTGAATAGTTCGAAACTTGAGGGAAAATATGGGAAGACATCTGGTGTTTAAAAACTGAATATAGAAATACAACAAAACAAGCAGAGAAGACTGTTTTAGACCTGGAATATATACCAGGAAAAAATATTAAAGCGGAGAAAACTAAGAGAGAAATGGGGGCAACAAAACAAGAACAAATACAAAGAAATTAGTACAAAACGATCTAAGAAAATCAAAAAAAAGTCTTGGATGAATACTGACATGGGCAAAACTGAAGAAACATATTCAGAAAATGGTAAGAGGCACCGAATGAAAAAATACCCACAACTTTGAATGCAACTATCATAGCACCACTTCTCAGAAGGTACGATTCAATTCTGTGTAGCTAAAGTACCATAGGAAGTACGAGAACCACAAAACTACATAGATGTTATCAAAACAGCAACTGAAACAAAAAATCAGAAGCAAGAAAGGTTTAGTTATAGGAAAGCATACGCCTTACAGACAATCCTATGAAATACAACGGTGGAAATATGTTAATTGCAGTTACAAAGAAATTGTATGAGAAACCAAAATGAAAGAAAAGCCTCAAGATGAAAGACGATTAACTTAGTTAATGTAGTAACCATAAAAGAAAAACAGTAAAAAAGGGAATCACTAATGAAAAGATAGGGACAGGTATTGGAATATGCAAGAAGTACTATTCGCTGATGACATAGTCTTAATGGTAGACAGCACTACAAAGTTGCAAGCAACAGTGAATACAGAGAAGAAGCAGGCATGAAAGCAGAGAAACAGCAGGCATCACAAAGAAAGGAAAGATAAAAATCAACGAGCAAAACACTTGGAAAGAAGAACAGACCAGAATCTCATAAGTGGCCGCTTATTGGCAATAGAATAACAACAAAATTTCCCTTAGCTCCGCCACTTTATTATAAAAAGTTGCTACAAATTGGTATCGGTGTATTGGCTACATGTTTCAGCATGTTATTACCTTCAGACCTACTAAAGAGTAGAGATGTTAAATATTTATGACTAATCAGGAACCATCACAAAAAACCATAGAAGCAGAGCACAAGATAGAATACCAAAAGCAGCAAAGATATGTCTCCTTAATAAACGTAAACCTTTGCATCAAAGCAAAGCTGCAATTCTATATAAAACAGTCATATGCATCCAACGTTAAAGCACCGGACAGAAATATGGTCTTTATAAGATAAGCAAGCACACGACTGTATAACCCACGTGTAAAAGGCTGCAGTTTTACATGCAGGCAGGCGTCTAGGATTCAATTCATGTGACCAACGAAGTCTCTTCTGGAATTTTACAAGAGATCCATGCTTCGAAGGGTACCTTAGGTCAGTGAACCCAGTTATCATACCTCTAGCACTTCGTCCTTCCGTTCTATGCACAAGTCTGACTAGCTTACTCACAATACCTACCTGTTTGTAGATAAATAACAGACAATCGCCCTGCTAAAAAAGAAAATCCGAAGAAGAACCTTAGAGCGAATAAGAGGGGACAGGGTTGGGGATATGAAAATAAGGCAAGGGCTTAAGATAACAGACTATTGGTTTATGAAAAATAAAAGCCAAAGAAGAACGATAAAGAAGATACCGAAAAATTATTAGGCGAAGAAACAGCTACGAGAAAAACGTGGAAAAAAGAAAAGCCGAAGAACTTTAGAGAGAAGAAGAAGGGCTAGGGCTATGTAAATAAGGCAAGAACTTCAAGTGGAACAACTAAAATAATAAGGGCGAGCTCGCGAGCACATGGTTAGAATGGAAAACAACAGAAAGAAAACGCGAAAAGATGAAGAAGATAATGGAAAAATTATTAGGTGAAGTACCAGACAACTACGAAGAAAACGTGGAAGAAGAACTTTAGAGCCAATAAGAAGGGCAGAGGTTATGGAAATAAGGCGAGGGCTTAAAGTAGAAACGTTTATAGGACAACTAAAATGGTATGGGCGCGCATATGGCTAAAATTCTGCATGAAAATGAAGAACTCAGCGAAAATATAAAAAAATTGGAGGTATGTGAAAGAAAAAATGTTCGTAGGGGTTTCCTGAGGAAAGGATGGGAGAAAAGTTGAGAAATGAAGAGTGAAAAAGGTGCGAAGGGTCCGATGAGTAGAACACATCAAAAGAATTAATGAAACACGAAGGCCAAAGGTGGTGTTGCTCAAAACAAACATGGAGGAAATCAGAAGGGGTAGCAACAAAATTGATGGTTAGAGGCGGCGAAGGAAGATCTAAGGGAAAAGGGGGTGTCAAATGAGTGAGAAAAGGCCAAAGATCGAATTAAATGGAAAAAGATCGGAAACCATAGAAGAGAATGAAAATGAAGAAATCAGTGAAAGTATAAAAGATTGAGAGTATAGGAAAGAAAAATTTTCATAAGGAGGAAGGAAGGTAGAAGAAGAATGAGAGAAAAGGAGCAACAAAGACTTACAGTGGTTATATGGCGAAACAGGTGCAACGGGTCCGAGGGATAGGCGGATAGGGTACATTGAAAGAGGATCTAAAGGAAAAGGAGGTGTCGCATTGGTGAGAAAAGGCCGACGATCGAATGGAATGGAAAAAGAGCGTCCAGTGCTTCATATAACCAATAAATTCTCGTAAGATATAAACTTTATGTGGCTTAACGAATTCCATACATAGAAAACTATCACCTCCGCAGGATTTTAACCACTGCTGAAGGTCAGTGGTTCAAATCCCTTCAGAAGTAAAAGGGGTGGATCCTTCAAATTTTAATTTGTAAGTATAAGTTTTGGGATTTTGCGAGGCACATTTCTGGCCCTTAAATTTACAAATACCCAACTAAATATTACTGAAAGAAAGAAATAACTGGCTAACGACAGAACCAAACGATTTGCTTGGGTAGATTTAAGGTGTTCTTATCCCTATTTTAGTAGTTTTTTTAAATTAATAATAAATATTTAGACTTGTAAAGATTCAAACGGTTTAAGTTCCAACACAGATAGAATCTTGCAAAAATTGAAAAAAACAAATAGCCTTTTAAATGTTTGGAAGAGCAAAAAAAGAGACCGAGAAAACTAGTGCTCTTAACGAGACTAGAAAAATTTGAATCGCGAACTAGGTGTGTTATTTGATGCAATTATTGAAGTCTGGACTATAATCAAAGTTTTATGAAACAGGTGGTATCTAAATGTCTATGATTATACTAAGTCCTAATTTTTACAACCAAGAAGTCATCGTCCTCATGCCCCTGCCCTGCACATGATTTAATTACGATGCATCGACAAAAACATGTAACAACATAATAATAACCAGAACGTGCATAACAGAAGTGGCTTAAAGTTTATATAAGCCCCGCAACCTCGCAGCACATGACATACACATAAAAGAAATATTTGATATCTTTCACATTTTTACTCCACATCAGTTAATGTAAACAAATATAATTAGAGGCTCCCAAGCAAACGCATTAACGTAAAGCAAATTACGAACAGGGACGAATATGTATACACATATTGGAACACATGTAGCTTTTTCTAATAATGAAACATGATATAAAAGCGGATGTAAGCGCCGCTATTAAATAGGGATAAAAGTCCGGACCGTACAAACCAGCTAAGTATTTAAATTACGTTCAAACATGGGCTATTGAGCCTGAAAACGTTCCGGAAAATAATAGTAATTTCGCCGCTTTCGTATAAATAAGACTTAAATGGCCGAGTAATTGCAACTTCTGAATTATTTTTAGAAATTCACCTCGTTAAAAACATTACGGTTCATCTAAGAACCCACAAAAATACCTAATTATTATTACGTTTACCGAATCATTGCCTCTTCAGCGGGCACTTCAAACAAATTTAACAAGTTTACTTTTACACGAAGGAGAATGCGTGCTTTCAACTAGATGTTTGGGAACTTAAAAATTATAGGTTTGTCTTAGGAATTACAAACCATAGCTGCGAATTATTTCTTAAACCAACAACTCCGCACAATTTTAACGCCAAAGATCTTCGAAACAAATCATATAAAAACACGAATTCCTAACCTAAATTTATCTCAATTTCGTCATATTTCAGGAAAGTAAACCGAAACATAACATTTCCCCTTTTTAATGTAACAATAAAAAGCGACAAAGTAAAGAATGGAATGAAAACATGAATGAATAATTAAAATTATACTCCGTTTTTTAATTGAAGTGTTAATTAGTGTAGGACTTGATGTATTTTCGCTTCTCCTTTATAACTGAAAGTTATAAAAATATCGTGAAACTGTCCGTCTTTTTCCCAAATTCGTATTTGTCCCTGTCCTAAAATAAGGTTTTTATAGATTCACGCCCAATTTTTATCAGAATATATGGAACAAGTTAGATTGGCCCTCTTTCAGAATTCATGAGAAAAAGGCACACGCTCTAATTTTAATATTAAATTCTTTTACGTGCTGAATTTCAGGGACAATAAAATATCTGTACAATTTTCAGGATTTCGCGTTGTAATTGGGTTAAGTGCAAAAAAGGGAGATTTTAATCGATTCTCAATACGTTTAACCTTATTTAAATATTACACCAAACAGGAATTACTGAAAATACAAAACAATCTTTTATTCACACACAAATTATTTTTGGAAATTTATGTGGGAAAACTGGGTTAGGTTGCATTTTATATCAAGGCAAGATCCCTTATTTTTGTTTGGTTTTTTAAATTAAAAATAGAATTTTTATGTGCCATGGACAGTTTTAAATGCAGAATTTTAAAATATAAAGCATGAACTTGGGTAAGCTGCTCGAAACATCTAAAATTTAAGAGCAGAATTAGTTTTAAGAAGTCCAAAAGCGCTTGATAGTTATTTTGAACTTTTTCCCAAGATCCACTGGCATCCTGATGACTACAAGGGTTGTAGGCACCAGAACGTCTTCGCAACTTCTTCAAATTTTCGATGAGAAATTTAAATTATAAAATTATCAGGAAATTTGTAAAATTAAAACGAAAACTTTAGGTTTCCAGGAAAACTTCCGTTAACTTCGCTATACTGCGGGCGATCTTCTTCACTTCTATCGATGGGTAACGTAAGCCTCCTGCCCAGCATACGTGCGAAGAGGGCTTACAGTTGCTCATACTTAAGAGTTATTAACAGGCCATTGGCCTAAGCTTCGGCCGTAAGGGAAGAAGAAGGCCATAACACAAAGGAGAAGAAAGCCATAAGAGCAAGAAGTTAGAAAGAGAAAACGGAGGAATCCGTATACATAATAGAATGCTTAGTAAGAAGAATTTAGAAATGTTAAAAGAATTAAACACGACAAATTGATTTTAGTAAAACAACCACACTGTCGTAACAGGAGAAATAGCAATATAAGAATTGGAGGAGAAATGGTGAAAAATACAGAAGAGGCAATTTATTTAGGTCAGCTTATTTTTTCCAATAGAAGAAAAGAAAGGCAAATAAATTCAGAATGGAGAATTTATTGGGCTTGGAAAGAACTCTTTAAGAGAAAAATTTCAATTTATTTAAAGAAGAAAACATTTGACCTATGCGTGTTACCATATTATACGGAGCAGAAACATGGACATTAAATAAAAAATAAGAAAAAACAACTCAAAGTAACACAATCGAGAACGGAGAGATTCAGGTTAAAGTACAGAACAGAGTTAGGCTGCAGGAAATAAGAAGAAGATCCCAAACTGAAGATGTAATGAAAAGATATAAAGAACTTAAATGGAGATGGGCAGGACATGTCACAAGGTTGCCAAAAATAGATGGACACGCATAATTACTAAATGGAAACCAAGACAAGGGAGTAAAAGAAGAGGACGTCCAAACATCAAATGGGAAGATGAATTAAAGGAAGCAGCTGGTGAAGATTGGTGGGAACTAGCAACAGATAAAAAGGAATAAATGGAAGAAAAGGCGGAAGATCTTTGCCCGTCAACGGAATTGAGACGGCTTGATGCTGGTGATACCGAAAGCATAACATATTTATTATGTAAGAAAACAAAATACAAGGACTAGAGGATTACGTATTGAAGGAAAAGAGGCTAGAAACAACAATGAGGAAAGAATTATAGAACTAACCATACAAAATGATTTGGTTATAACCAAACCAAAGTCAAAACATTAAAACAGCGAAGGGCGTAAAAGTAGAGAAGCAAAGATTAAAAGCAGCTATTTACTACTGAAGATGGAAAAAACAGAAGGATAAAACTGCGACCAAAGAAAAATAAATAGAACATGTTTAGCAAGAGAAACCCCAAGAGTTACTGAACATAAAACTTAAAAACCAGAAAGAGAAGAGAAGGAAAGGTTAGAAGAATAGGAACAAATTTAAAAACAACATATTATAAGCAGAAAATGAGGCTAACCGCTAACCGATCGACAGAAAAACTAGAGTTTTTAAAAACAATGGAAACAGTACCACCATGAGCGATGATTATGGCACCATCTTAGTGTTGCATAATCTCACTACCAGTAAAAATCGTAGCAAAAATTTGTAAATTTTTTCTTATTCATTTATTTTCTCTTTGGCAGGTTTTTAAATTTGCAACCTAAAATAAAGCTTGCCTAATATTTAATGTGTATTTTGACTACTCAATTACTATAATAATCTATAGAATCAAGAATTCACAATGAATGCCATTTCATAGGTTTCCGAATTTTCATTTGCGAAACCATACATCCGCCCTTAATTTCAACTAAAAGGAAGCCTTACTTAAATCGCCCTTTATTTAAAAGCCACAAATACAAGAATCTACAAAGTGTAAAAAATGAAGCTTTAATAATGGAAGTAATATTGTAATTACTTCGTGGTTGCTGAGTCAAAAGTCATTTATTTATCTAAAGGTGTGGCAACCGAAAGTGGGTGCAAAATTCGGACTCACTTTTAATTAGGGAATTTTAAAATTAATTGGATGAAACGGACTGAATATTAATCATTTTACGAATTACCGAAAATTATTTAATTACATATATTATAATTAAATTCTAATTAGTAAAATTTTGTTTGTTGTTGGAATCGGAATTTTTTGAGAATGTTTGTATGCCTACTTTGATGTTTGATTTAAATTCCTATGTGATGAGCTTTTTGTAAGTAGAGGCCAATGTGAGCTTTGAAAGATTTGGAAACGTTATGAAGGTTATAGATTTCTGTCTTTTTTATTTAAGAACAAAGGGGAAAAAAGGAATGTCGAGCTTATAAATGTATCCGTTAAGAGTTAATGTGTTGGCGAGCGCGATATTTTAACTCAGAAATTGCTCAATCGGTCGATTAGCCTGGGAATGGGTAAAATACGAAGCAAGTGTTTTATTTCGACCAAGGCGTTACGCACTAAATATCCGTAAAATTCGGGTCGGTTTTTCAATTAGGCAAATTCGAAATAAAGTGAATGAAAAATTGCGAAAATGCAAATGCCGCACTGTATAAATGACAAAATCCATAAACGTAGTATTTTGATAAAGTGTCACATGCTATTATTGCTATATAAAATATCCAAGTTCTCTGAGAAGCGGAGTTGAATTTAAACTGACTCAAATAAAGTATTTAGGTAGCGGGAGTTAATAACGAAGTTTCCTGCTACGTCGCGACCAACAGGAGATAAACTGAGTAGGCTTGTTATATGGCGAGTGAGAGAGTCGTAAAAAGTGGCGAAAATGTAGCCAAGACAAGTTTTGGAACATATTTTAGACATTCTGGACTCGTATTTTCGTACCTCTGCGACCCCAAAAACATCAATGCTCGTTTCCTCCAACGACTTGGGGAGCTTATTGATCGGGAAACCTCGGATCAGGTCGGACTATAGCGAGAAAGCTCGCTTCCGCTTCAAGCTTTCGCATTTACCATTTTACCTTAACTATGATTCTATTGAGCTTTTTTCGATGAAATTAGTCTAATCAGGGGGAGACCATTTGAAATTCTTAAATTCGTACCAACATTAAAAAGCCGAAAGCACAACAAAACCACGAGTAAAATTGGAAATGTTTAGAATAATTTGTTGTGTTGGGGATAAAACGAAATTGTAACAATGGGCAAAAGTTGATTTATGTAACGGAAAATTTAATTAAAACGTTAGAGTAGGAGTACGGATTAAAAAATACACCGTAACTTATAAAATATATGTCCTATTTAATTTCGAGCTTTTAAATGTCGTCCCCAATTTATAGTCATGGAGAATAACCACGATCTGTCATTGCGCCCTTGCGCTTCCGCTGAACAAAAATAAATGCTTTATTAATAACACGCAAAATGCCCTTTGAAGCTAAAGAAATCCAACCCAGATCCACCAGACATGTTCTATCAAATCACCAAGATCCATTTTTCATTGTATACAAAGAAATACCACGCACTAAGCGCTTCCGCAATCGTATACGACGAGGAAACATGCCATGCGTTTACAGTTCTAATGCTGTTAGTTGGATAACAATAACCGTCCTTTGTATAACCGATGTCACTATCGTCTATCATAAATTATCCTGAAACAAATAGCGAGGATACGTCCGGATTTAAATTACAACTGTGACAGACACTTAAACTAGTTTTAAGAGAGTTACTTTGTAAAATACTCCAAATTGCGTTTAAACAATTAAAAACTTTTACATCAGCAGTCATTAATAAATACAAGCATTATTAAAATAAGTACATACAATTAACTGCACGTTAAATACCATAACTAAAACAGCCCATTTATTAGTTTTAATTTAAATTAAATATTAGTCGAAAACAAATCAGCTTATTTCAAAAACATCGTCCGTTAATAATACGTACAAACCAAATTTTACAGATTAATTTTTGTTTGGTTTCCCAAAGTAATAAAATATTGCAGAAACGTTTCGCATAGTCAATAACATTATGGAGCAGTTTTTGTTTGCGGTTTTTGTGCTAAAATAATGTAATATAGTTTGGGAAACGTTTTTGTTGCTGTAGACAACAGGCACGATTTCATTTTAATAAACTTTCAGTTCCTACAGCTGATTTATCCCATCCGAAATTTTCCAAAATTCTTCAAGGGTTTTTACAGTAATAAACATTAATAAAAGCTAAAAATAGTTACAAAACTTAACGAATTATTCTTACAAAGTTATAAAGCTCGTCGCTGAACTGAAACGATTTAAATTTAAACGGGACTGGAAACAGACTTAATTTTAAGCAACTTACATCGATAATATTTTGATATACTCATCGTACAGTTCCGAAGCGATCTAGGGGTTAAGGCATTCGACTGCAGCGCGGACGGTCTCGTGGACAAACCTGTGACGGATACTCGGCGGGTGGCCTACCCAGGTACTGAAAATAATTGGGAGTACTGAAAGTCCCATCACCCCGTACGAATAGCGTGCGAGGTAACTGGGTATGGAAGTGATTTAGGAGGCCTTAACCCTTCATGTGGCCGGCCATACTCTCTCGCGGAGTGTAGGACTATAGGTGCCGATACCTTTACCTTTACCGCAATAGTTAGACAACGCAGCGCCAATTACAATTTCTCGTTCATCAGAAAGCTTGGACTTCTTTCTAGGAACACTTTTTTTAATTGGAAATTGAATTGCGTATTTGCAAAAAATACCAATTCGCTAATGAAACTAGAAAACTAGATTCCTGATCTGCATTTAAGAATAAAACCCAATAACAAAGCTAGGTGGGAGAACACTACATGGAAGGTTAACAAAAATCCACCAGGAGGTATAGAGCACAAGAAAATGAGTCAAAACATAATCATGATGATGCACATGAAACGAAGTACCATCAATTGCAAACATTTCAGAGTCATATGTCTATCACACGTAATACAAAAGATTTATCTGGAAATAATAGAGAAAAATCAGAGAAAGTATAGTAAGCAAACTCCAAGAAGGGGATAAATCAACATATTTTCACCATTAGGATGCCAATAGAAAAACCCTTACATAGGGGGCTTACGGCGCCCTTGGCAGCATTGCGCCGTTGGGCGCCGCCCGACCTCGCCCTTACCACCTTATCAATTATACTTTTTTTATTTAATCCAAAAATACGAAATGAAAATGTTGAAAATTAGCAGGGTGGGGAGTTTTATACTATTTTATTCCATAATTTTTTACACATTTACTTGTTGATGCTATTCTCACAAAAAGTCGAATATGCACATATTTACATACAGCTGAATAATTTCTACAAAGGTACTGAAACAATAGAACAAACATAGATAATGCTGGGCAACATGAGGAAGAACGCGGTTTCCCATCCGATCTTCACAACTCATCAAATTTAGTGACTAACCTCCATCATTCGGTGAGCAATTAAAGATAACGAAGGTTGTGAAGATTGGTCATAATTTTATACCTAGTTTTGTTAGATCAAAGTACCCGAGTTAAAAAACTGGCATTCACACGCTGTCTTGTTGATGTACACCAACAAGGTTTATGTTATTTTTGGTCAGAAAATTAAGGATCCTACCATGAGCTTGATGGTGAATAGATCGATTTTACAGAAATTCCACTTGCATGTTTAACAAACTTCCAAGCATAAAAATATACCAAGACGCCTCAAAAACAAATAAACAATCAACAAGCCCTTATAAACTCACCCAGTCAATCAAAACTTCTTTCAAACTTGTCTTTGTTACGATATGTAAATGTTAAGAATAACCATTTAATCCCAGCCTTTAATGCGTTCAAACCAAGATAAAATTGTAGAGGGACTTTTTACAAAAGATGAGAAAGTATGATAATTTTCTGAGGCGGCCTAAAGGAATAAATTATAAACCTAAACTTCTTGTGTATTTTGAACTCCGAGAGCTTCAATATTTCGGCTGTTTTTTGTAATATAAACATTTGGTGAAACACACGTTATTATTTTATGTTAATAACCATAACCTCCGGGGTGTTAGCTTTAAACTGAACAAAAATTGTGTTGGTTTTTTAAAGTTGCCTTTCACATAATTTCCACAACATAATTTATAATAATAAAATGTAACCTTTGCATGATTAAGGGATTTAAGTTAAGTTAACTTTTAATGCCTGAAAGGTTGAGATATACATCAGGTTCTGCAAAAGTATAAAAAAGGTTATTTCAGAACACAAATCTTTAGTTTGTTGTATCTAACGAAGACTTTCAAAGCCAGAGCGAACCCACAGCAGTTTATATGAAATATTGCAAGCGTGAATTTTTTAGGGCCTTCAAAAACATTCCATGCATTTTGCTCGCCCCAGAGCTGAAGGTTTTCTAGTATTGTTTTATGTATATCTGAATAACGTTGCGTATTTTGTACTGAACTAATTAAAATTCTTGTTTTAATACGCTTTAATTAAAATGGAACGCGGTAGTCAGCTCAGCTGTTTATTTTTTTTTTAAATAGTTAATCGCCTATTTTAGTTTCCTAAAAGCTTGGAAAAGGGATAAATTGTCGTGTGTATCGGTAAGTCGGTAAGTTTAGACTGTCCTGACTTCCTCAACTTTTCAAGTTTTATCTGCATGTGGGTCTCTTGGGTCGTGTTTGTCTTTTAGTTGGTTCTTCTTCACGGATCGTTGTACACGAGTATCTACAATCCAATCTCAACTTCCGACAATGACGTAGTCGCCGTACTCGTAGCAGAAGCTTACTGTTAATGATTTTATAACCGCATCATGGTTACAACATCAAATTTAATCTGATAATCTTCAAAGATGCAATTCATAAACGGGCACGGTCGCTTCTGGTTCTTCTCTCTTCCTTTTTCACGGCATTCCAGGTGTTTGAATTAAAGGAGGATGCGGGCGTATGTGAAGATCACGATGTGTAGCAAGCCTGGAAACATGTAATCGTCGCCGTAGGGCGCGTTTACATCGCTCCTACAAAAGCGATTCTCTACTGCTATAACGTTAATGATCATTTGTTTGTACTTGGAACGTAAGTCCCGGGGGGTTGGTTGTAAATTCTGTAGTGCAACTCTTTCACGAGCAGTCGTAAACTTTAAAATTACACCCGAGTCAAGCCTCACTCCTTAGCTCCTCGAGTTGTCCTCCAATTAGTGACCCGGATACTTGGGAGCTTGCCGCCCGAATTTGTTGGGTTAGTGGTAATTTGCGAGCCCTCGGAGAAGGTACTATCTAGTATGTTATTTTGTAATTTACTCACGGAACAATAAACTTATACGACACTCCACCTCGCATTAATTTTTACTTACACCATACCTTTCCTAACGGCTATCATAGAATTCCTCTTAAATTAAAAAATTCCTACCTATTCCCAGCAACACTAACCATAACAATAAGAACAGGAACTCGCGGAACATCCTTCAATACACAACACACACGTGCAAATTGCCAGGAACGCAAAGAATTCTAAATGAATTAGATAATAACATACCCTTTTTGTTGTTAAAGCTTTTATCGATCAGTGCGTTGAGAATGCCTGAGATTCCGACGAGCACAATTAAATTACCCACCTAAGAAAAAAATGTCGAGCCTAACCTTAAGGATTCCCATTTATCTGAAAATTACATAAGACTGGCTGCTAAATACGTGTAATAGCTTTGGTATTTGCGTTACGCCCGGCATTCCAAATATCACCGCTTACAAAGATTGCTCGCAACTCGACTACTGAATTTCTGACGAGGTTTGTTTGTTGTTTGGTGCCGAATTTTCACGTTAAGGGGTTTGTTTCGAAGTACCTTTACTATATTATCAGAAACCCTCGGACCCATTCAAAAAACGACATCCTGGAAAATTTCGGGAATTTTCGGTCCCTTTTAATGAAATTTAATTAATTCTCTTCATAAATAATTGCAGAAATTCTACAGATTTACGTAAATAAATACGGTAAAGAAGATTTAATTACTCGTAGTTTAGTTAATTAATCAACAAGAAGTTTCTAAAAAATACCAAAAAACCTCGAGGTTACAGGAAAATAAAGACATTAAACCCACGGTTTTTCAAAATCCCTACTTGTTATTAAATCGAGTATGACATGTTTACATGACCTTTGTAAACGCTTATCTATTAAGCACTCACAAATATGGGCGAATACTAATATTTGTTTACAAACTGATTCCATTTAATCACAAATGGATCAAACATTAGTTTACCTTTATCGAATATTTCCACCCACTTTATTTGAATTTTATCGAGCAAATCGACAAAGTTTTATTTTGGAAAACAGTGTCGGACTGGGTCGCCGGGCAACCCGGAGCCTCACTAAAAACCCTGTCACATGAGACATTCCTGCATCCCAATCTCAAAATTGACACCATGAACTTCTACCTAATATAAGACTTTTTTCATATTTTTTTTTATTTACTTTATTTTACATAAGCAGCTACTAAAAATATAACAAGTTTTTTTTTAATCTTGAAGTTTTTGTGTTCTTTTTGAAGTCTGAAATTTCAGCTGAAGAAACCCCAAGTACTCAAGCAGCCTTCCTGAAAAATATTGCCTCCGCTAAAATATGAATTTAATGGTTCCAGAAGACAATTTCATAGTTAAACGTTGGGTTCCAACTTTCAACGAACGAAGCTTTGATGCTTTTTCAAAAACTTTGAAATAATCGGCAGTGGTAACCCCAAACTGACCTTTAACTTGATTTTTTTACTTAGGTACATAAGTTGTTGTTCATAAACAAGGTTTCAGCATATTGAAACAAGTTGAATTGATGCTTTTTCAGAGAGAGAGTGAACGAACTTTCAGCTGTCTGTTTTCTTGGAATTTCAAGCTTTTCTCGTCTAAACATATATCTTTCCCAACAACAAAAATGAAAACATCGACCTTCTGGGGCCCCGTTAACTGACAATTTGCTTGCTGTTTTCAGATGGAAACTTTGAGCAGAAAAACTAAATAATTTTATAACTTGTGAAGTACAACTTTAAAATCCTGATTTGTCAAAAATATATTTTCAAGCATCGGCTGGTAATTAACTTAAAAGTATTCAGGGAAAATGTTATTAGTTCTACAGAAGAGCGGGATATTCTTCTTTAGATGGAATTTTCAGGAAGACTACTTTGCTCGTCTTTCAGGGGTTTTGGCTTTATATTTTGTGAAAGTTGTATGTAATTCTAAGGACCGACCGAAAAGCTTCCGAAATGAACTTTTCAGGAAGAAAACTTTACTTTTTCAAAGCTTTTGTGAGTTTAGAGGTGAGTTTCTTGTCTTCTTTCAGGAAGTTTAGCTTAAAATCCAGCATTTTTCAGGTTGCAGGATTTAAAACTAGGCAGACTTTTCAGGCCATAATATTAGTTTGAAATTAGAAAATTCAGGCTAATTCTTTCAGATCTAAGCTACAAAAAATTTTCGAAGTATTTATTTAAAACACAGTTTAAACAATTTTAGAAAATTTCAAATCCCTTCAGGAATTTCCTCAACAAAATCTCAACTTTTCAGAACAGAAATTCCGTCGATTTTTCAAAGAAAACTTCGTAGTTAAACCGATTTTTTTAAAATTCAGAACTATTCAGGAATTTCCTTATACATAATCTGAAATTTTCAGGTCGAAGGTTGTCAAGTTGCCTGAAAAACTAGGAATCTTCGGGATTTTTTTTTCTGGAGTAAAACAATTAATTTCTTGCTAAAAGCTAATTATTAATATTCGTTTTCAAAACTGAATTTAAATAAGATTTGGAATTTTCAGGGGTTTCCTCAAACATAGGATGAGCTTCTTCAGTATGGCTGTTCTTCAGTTCTTAATCAACCGAAATTCCCTGTTTCAGGATTAAAACGATTAATTCTTCATAAATTCATTAAAAAACGAGTTTCAGCAATTAATGTCAAGTTCAAAGCTTTTCAGGAGTTTCCCCAAATATAGCCGGAGCTTCTCAAGTTGAAGATTCTGATTACTTTTTAGGGGGTTTTAGGAAACAAACAATTATAATCCTTGCAGTCTAAAAATTACTTCGAATTTTAAACTAAATAAATTACCAGAAATCCTGTTTTTCAGATTTTCTTAAAAAGTTCTGAATGTTAAATATTCTCAGGTTGTCTGAAAGAAAAACAGAGAAATTCGGTCGATTTTCGTAGTTAAAAAATATCGGCGAGTTAAAACGATTTTCTGAAAATTCGACTCTTCGGGGAATTCGTTAAACATAACTTGCATTTTTCAGGTCAGGTTACCTGAAAAGCTACGACTATTCAGGCAATTTTTTCCGCAGTAAAACGATTAATTTCTTAATTAAGGTTAATTATTATTATTGTCATTTTAAAAACCAAAGTTTTGGAAATTTCAGGAGTTTCCTCAAACATAAGCTGAGCTTTTACAGGATGAATGTCCTGAGACTAACTGGAAAAATAGGGAAAAACAGCTGATCTTTCAGAAGTAAAATGCTTTTAATTCTTGGTTGCCGAAAATTCTTGATATTAAAAAACTGTGGAAAAATTCAAAGCTTTTCAGCAGTGTCCTCAAACATAGACCAGGTTGAAGATTCTGAGGTTACTTGAGAAAATATGAAATTTCAAGCAACTTCTTTTAGGAAGGAAACGATATTATCTTTGAAGTATAAAAATTACCTCGAGTTTTAACTTAAAACTAAGATTTCCCTGAAATCCAAAATTTTACAAATTTCCTTAAAAATATACAGAGTTCAGCACATTCAATTTTCTCAGGTTGCCTGAAAAAAACAAAGAAATTCGGTCGCTTTTTCAGAAGAAAAACAATTAACTTCGAAGTTTTTATTGAAAAACGAGTTCAAACGATTTTCTGAAAATTCAAAACTCTTCAGGGATTTCTTTAAATACAACTTGAAATTTTCAGGTCGCATGATGTTTAGGTTACCTGAAAAACTACGAATATTCAGACAATTTTTTCAGTAGTACAACGATTAATTTCTTGATCAAAACTAATTATTAATATTCATTTTAAAAACCAATTCCAAAGAAGTTTTGGAAATTTTTAGAGTTTCCTCAAACAGAAATGAGTTCTTCAGAATATTCTTAGGCTTCCTGAAAAAAACAGTGGATCTTTTAAGAGTAAAACGATTTTAATTCTGAGCTGTCGAAAATTATTGATATTTTCATTAAAAACAAATTTAAGCAATTTATTAATGGATTTCAGAGCTTTTCGGGAGTTTCTTGAAACATAGAGTGAGCTTTTTCAGGTTGAATATTCCGAGATTACTTGAAAAATATGAAGTTCCAGGCGGACTTTTAGGATAGAAACAGTTTAAAAATTACTTCGAATTTTAACATAAAACTAAAATATTTATCTGAAATTCAAAGTTTTTCAGGAAATTTCCCTAAAAGTAGGCCGAACTCTGTACGCTAAATTTTTTAAGGTTAACAGAAATTGTTGTTTGTCCGGTAGGCCCTCTTTTGGCCCTAGTACGCCACTCCGTAAAAAGGTTAAAAAATTTAACAGAGAAAAATGGAGAAATATTTTTAACCGAACTAAAATTACAAAAGTTCAAGGTGATACCCTACAATCAGATTTCAATGAAAACACTTCCACATAAATTACATTTATGACAAGCTCAGAATACGGCTAAAGGAAACCTGCTGATAAAATCAGCGAAACAATCAATTCAAACGTTATTTTATGGGACTAAATGCGTAGCTAAATAAAATTAGGTGTTTTTTGCATTTCGAAAACCTGTTGTAGGTTGGCTTACGAGCGTACTAAATAAACAAGATTATTACGATAATAATATTATGAATGGGACATCTGTATCACAATAGGAAACCAATTAAGATTAATTAAGATAGAAGTGTGGTTTTCATAATTTCTTATTAACAGTGCTGCGTTGTTTGGAGGAATTTTATGTGAAACATGAAATTATCTCCAGATTTTCTTCGAATATTTTTGTAGTTCTGTGGAACTCTAAAATTAGATTCCGATAGATGGCTTCGATCTTATCTTAACGCCAGGAAATGGTTTAGTTGAGTTATAATTGCTTACTCAAACGATAAGTTCAAATTTAGAGATTAGAGGGAATGTTGAAGTGAGAACTGATATAATTCCTGTATGTAAATTCTTAATTTATTTGACTACAAAGCCTTGAAAAAAAAAAACACGCAGATCAGAATTTGAGTTCAAAGCACGTAAAATTTATCAACCAGAGACGTATCTGCAACTTTTTCATATTCAAAGTATAAAAAAATTGACATAAACTCGTTATAAATATATAGAAATGATAAGGGGTTAAAGTTTCACATTTTGCACGTAAGATCTTGATATTTCACTCAAACTTTTTACTTTTTAAATTTATAACGTTACTACGGCAAATTTACTTGGAGTGCATGTTAGTTTCGTTTCGTGACGTTTTTCTAAATTCCAATGTCGTTGCACTGCTGTCGGCGTACTTCCTTTCAGAATGTCTAAAAATGTGGTGGTTTGTTGGTAGCATTATAATGACATAGGCGTAGAAACTGGGCTAGGTTTTTCTTGTAATTTCTTCGAACATTTATTCCTTAATTATATTCAAAACAGAAGTCATTTCCGTATTGACAGACAAAGGAAAACCTGTCGTATTTACTCGCAATAAAGCTAAGGGAGTTTGTTTAAAGTAAAGACTAGTAATATAATCAAATATCAGTAAATATCATATATGATGCTATTAACTAATCAATTTATGATGTTACCGATAATTTATTAATATACACATCGATAATAAAATTCATTATTTATAATAATAGGACATGGAAATGAATGGTTTTGTGCGTACCTAATACATTTTACAAGATTTACAAACAACTTAATTCGTTCAAATCTCGTTAATAATTAATACTGAAGTTTATATTTAGTACATTTTTAGTTTCAATTACAGTCTTGGAAATTAAGGAATTTCATGAAGTATAACCAGTTACGCTTGAATCTACAAATTATCAATTATAAATCAGATTCGGGTTTTAAAAATCTCAAATTTCAAAATCGGCTGAAGCATATTCTACAAGGAGGAATGCCAGTCACATCCTATAAAATGAAAATCCTACGAAAGTTGCAATTTATTGTTTTGAGAGGTTTAAAAAGATGTCTATACCAAGAGGTAAACCTCAGAGAAATTGTAATATAAAATTGAGGGGAATTTCCTGTGATTTCAGTAAACGTCGCCCAAATTTGTGATAAAATTTACTAAAATTCTTTATAATTCTCTGAGGGTACTACGGGATAAACTTCAGAAGAAGTGTGAGAGAAAATTAAAATGAATTATCGTAAACTACCCTCCAATTTCAGTTATACCGAGAGAATTTGCAACCTCTGAGAAATTGCGACACAAAGCTCAAAATAATTCTTGCAAAATTTCCTGGGATTTCGTTGAACTAAAAAGTAAAAGCTACCGAGGTTGTAACATACATTGTTTTAAGTTGCCCGAGGTATAACCTCAGAGAAATGTTAATATAAAACTGAAGGAAATTCTCTGTGATTTCAGTTAGATCGATGAGGATACCTATACATTGCTCAAATTGTGGCATACAATTGAATAATAGTATATTGCGTCATAAGGGAAGATATAGGCATATTTCATCCCGAAGATTTCTGCTGCACGAGCGAACGTAGTGAGCGAGGGCAGCAAAAGCCGAGGGATGAAATATGCCGTTAGATTCCCGAAGGGCACAAGTTATTTTTCCGCATCCATGAGAAGTTCGTATTAAATAAAAATAGTTATAATATAATACGTACCTACGTTTTTGACATATAACCTTAAATTACACATGTCAAATTTTCGTATTAAAAATAACTTCTATAATGAATTTATGTAAAAAATAATCGTATTTGCTTGAATTTTAAAAAATAATTACACTTATCAATCACTTAAATAAAGATTTTTGTATAATCAAATAATAATTTTGATTCTAAATTCTATCGGTAGATGTCACGTCGATAGCATGCACGGTAAAAACCCGCAAATGTTCATATCATCCCGCTTTTTCATATTTACCCGCTATCCGCCATTGTTAACCTCAAATGAGATAAATAATCTGTCAATTACATACCATGGATACGGAAAAATTCTTTTAAATTCGATGTGGGTCCATTTGTACCAAGAGGTAAATCTGAGAGAAAACTAAACCCAATTCTCGTAAAAACTACCCCAGAATTTTAGTTCTACCAAAGCAAATTGCAACATGCAACTGAATGAAATTGTCTTAAATTGCCCGAGGTTCTGATTATATCAAGAGACAAACCTCAGAGAAATTGCGACATACCACGACACTGAAAATAATTCTTATAAACTTTCCAGGGATTTCAGTTGTACGAAAAAGTGTAAAAGCTGCCGAAATTGTAACATACATCTAAATGAAATTGTCTTAAACTGCTTGGGGTTCCATTATACCAAAAGCTAAACCTCAGAGAAATTCTAACAGAAAGAAATTCCTTGTGATTTCAGTTAGACGGATGAGTAAATATAGCTCAAATTGTGACTTAATAAAATTCTCTTAAATTCCTGAGGTTTCGTTTGTACCGCGAGATAAACCTCAGAACAACTGTGAGAGAAAACCGAGATGAATTCTCGTAGACTACCCCCGAATTTTAATTACATCGGGTAAGCGTTGCCGAAATTGCAATTTACAACTAGATGACATTCTCTTAAATTCCCTGAGGTTCTGTCAATACCAAAAAGCAAACCTTAGAAAAATTGTGGCATAAGACCGACACGAATAAATTCTCGTGGGCTTCTCTGGAAATTCAGGTATACCGACAGGTAAATGTTGCCGAAATTGCGACATAGACCTGAACGAATTCTCTTAAATTTGGTGAGGTTTCGTTTATACTAAGAACTATATCTCAGGGAAATTGCGAAATAAAATTGAAAGAAATTCTTGTAAAACTCCCTAAGATTTCAGTTATACCGAGAGGAAAACGACTAACTTAAATTCTCTTAAATTCTCTGAGTTTATACCAAGTAAACCTCAGAGAAGTTATAAGAGGAAGTGTAAGAAAACTGAAGGGAATTCTCATAAACCTTCATGGATGTTCGGTTATACCTGGATATACGTTGCCGAAATTGCCACATACGAGTCCCCTGACGCTGCGTTTATATCCAGAGGTAAACCTCAACGAAGTTTTGAGCGGAAACTGAAGAAAATTCCCATAAACTTCCATACAATTTTGGTTATACCTGGGTAAACGTCGCCGAAATTACGATATACAACTGAATGGAATTCTCGGAAGTCCCCTGAGGTTCTGTCAATACCAAAAAGTAAACCTCAAAAGAAATTGTGACGTAAAATCGACACGAATTTTCGTAGACTTCTTTAGGAATTCAGTTATACCTACAGCCGAAATTGCGATAGTTCTCTTATATTCCCTGAGGTTCCATTTATACCAAAAGGTAATTTCAGAGAAAACTATGGAATTTCAGTTATACCTGGGTAAACGTTGCCGAAATTGCCACATACGACTGAATGAAATTCTCTTAAATTCCCTGAGGTTCCATCAATACCACTAGGTAAACCTCAGAGAGATTGTGACATAAAATTGACATAAATTCTCGTAGACTTCTATAGGAACTCAGTTATACCTACAGGTAACTGTTGCCGAAATTGAGAGATACAACTGAATGAAATTCCCTTAAATTTCCTGAGGCTGCGTTTATACCAAAAGGTAATTCTCGAGGCAATTCTGAGAGAAAACTGAAAGGGATTTTCATAAACTTCCATGGAATTTCGGTTATACCTGGAAATACGGTGCCGAAATACAACAGAATGAAATTCTCTTAAATGCCCCGAGGTTCTGAAAATACCAAAAAGTTGATCTCAAAGAAATTGTGATGTAAAATTCATGCATTTTCGAAGATTCTTTGGGAATTTAGCTACACCTACAGCTAAATATTCGAGGTTCTGTTCATATCAAGAACTAAACCTCAAAGAAATTGTGACATAAAACTGAAAGGAATTCTCACAGAATTTGCTAGAATTTCAGTTACATATTTCCAAAATTGCAACATACAACCGCATGAAATTTCCTGACGCCCCGTTTATATCAAGAGGTAGTAAACAAAATTGTGGGTAAACCTCAGAAAACTAGTGGCATGAAACTGAAAGTTGTCTTACTCCAAAGAAAACCCTCAGAAAAATCATGATGTAGAACTAAATGGAATTCTCATAAAATTACTTAAGAAGAATTGAAAGGTGAACCTCGGCGTGTTTTCTCATCTGGGTTCGTAAAACAAGGCACATGTGACAAATAAACAGCCCTCCATAAATAACATTAAAACCTCAAAATAGGGTAGAAAACCAAACGTTCCAATATATTTGTTATACTTAGCTTCCTTAAAGGAAAACACTTCATTTCCATTACCATTAGAAACGAGAATATTATGGTAATTAGAATTCGGGACTTAACCTTTCAAATCAATTTTTACATTACACTTAAACACGAAAGTCGGCTTTTAACCAAACATTCATTTACATGAATAGTAAATATCTTGTTTGGAATTTCGTGAGCTTTTCACAAATTCAATATTCCGAATAAGTGACATGGCTACTATTCCGAATAAGTGACATGGCTACTTTTACGAATATTATTTAGTAGAAGAGCAGAACGATCAATGCAGGGATTTATGATTTTCCTTTCACATAATGGCACCAAGATTTTCTACTGGAAACAGAACTTTGTAATTCCAAGCAATTCACGTCCACGCAAACAACTAAATTGGCCGACGTACGTCGAGGGCAAATCTTGAATATTTTATGAAAGGTAAAGTAAACACATTAAAAAGTAGTTAATATTTAGGGAAAAACCACATTACACCGGTTGGGAATTGAATCGATTCTTGTGATTCTTTTTTAAAGACTAAACAATTATCCTTTTCAATAGAACGGCAAAAAGCTTGATTTAAGAGCGACGAACATTAATATTTGTTTAATATTTTTCGAAATTTTTTACGTGTAAGTTATAAACAAAATGGTTAGTAATTAAACCGCTGTTTGTTTAATAGCATGCTATTAAAATGTAACAGTAAATTAATCATTTTTGTCAGTTATGCTAAATGAAATGGGCAGGCACGAACATAATAATAAATTTGGTGGATTTTGGAATTTTAGTGCTCAGTTTATGTAATACCTTTGTGCATAAACAAACGTTTCATTTTATAACTTTAATTGCCTGTTTCACATTTTTAAATTAGATTTGATTTTGGCCTTAGAAGATTGCCAAACAAAGAAAAAAATGTTTGGATTATGTTTCAATTCCAAAGAAGTGGTCATTAGACGATATTAAATTAAATACCTATATAACAATCGATTTGTTGAAGGTTAACTGTAAATGATTCCATGGCCAACTTGTCCGTAAGATTTATTACTGATTGAATTATCAAAATTAATAGCTTACTCCCAATTTAGGGTTATTTCTGAATACCAGGAAAGGACAAAGGCTTAATTTTAATAAAATTCGAAGATAATCAATCTATGAGATTCGTTCGTGTTTACTGAAAGCCAGGGTTTCGTTTGGAATGGGTAACACATGCACACGGAAATGATATATAAACCGTAGGAAACCCAAGCAAGTCCAGAAGCTGTTAAATCCTCGTGTATCTACATCAAACATACACAATTTGGGTTACAAGTTGCTTAATTATAAATGCGACCGAAACATCCTAAAAAAGCTATTTTGGAGCGTTTCCTCTTGGGACGTAGTTTCGCTCGTTCTGCGTTTTTTTCAGTCGTGTGCCCGATTCGGTCCTAAATGGACGTTATCGAATGATGTAATGTATGCAAATTGCAATAAACAAAATGCATAAAACGCTAGGGAGGGCTCGGCAATCGACCAAAGCCGCCAACTTCAAACAGCTGAAAAATAGGATGAATAAATAATTGAGGCACGCAGAGGTAATGAAGAATCGATAATCCGATATCTAGCCTACGTTAGCGGTTCATCGAATGTGAATTCTAACATCTGATGACTTCCTAAATTAAAGAATCCAATTTATTATTCACAATAATAGAAGCGAGTTTCGGCAATCGATCTTTGGTTTTGATACCTCCGGAACGAACTCGTAAAACCTAAAACTGAAAGCAAATTGAAAAACCATCAGTGAACCATTTGAAATACCCTTGCGGATACGCAGAATATTCCTTAAAAGCCCCTACTTCCTAAATAATATAACCAAATTTTGGATAAATCTAAACGTCAAAATTGGTGTAAATACGTTACGGAAAGCAATCGACGTTTTCTTTATGGTAGTGTTGAATGATTACTGCTTAGTAGGTAATTCAAACCCGTTACACTAATCAATGTTTGAAAGGGTTTGTATGTTGAAGTTCACTGACATGTGTCTAATACCAGAAAACGATCTCAAATCATTCTAATTATGGACTAAAACGAGGATTCCATTCTAGCACGATCGATTTATTTTGACGTTATGACTTTTGTAATAAAAGTTGGTAATAAAAAGTGTTTGGTAATAAAACACTGAAAATTCAATCGAAACCTGGTTAAACCCTTCAGTTTTATCAATGATAAGTTCTTTAACAGAAATTATCGGGCACGAACTGTGAAACGGACAGATAATTGTCTAGACTGGACGTTAGTCCTTGCTTGTAAACCTTAAAAACGACCCAATTAATTTTTTTGTTGGTCTCCCTATTGATTTTGATTGAATTTCTGGGCAATTGTACGCGTACCATTCCACCACATTGATTTTATTTTTGTAGCTTTGTGTTCTTTTTCCTCAATGTCTCGCATTATATAATTACGAAAACTTGGAGAAATCTGTGGAAAACCTTGACCTCTTCGACAAACTTCATTTATTTAATACCCCCAAAAAAGGTAAAAACGAAATCAAAGGCTTGGACTTAGCTTAAATAATTTAAAGGGCTAAAATTCGATTAAATCGCGGTCGTGAGAGATTGATTTAGATTTTCAACATAGCACAATTAATTCGAAAACCATTAGCACAAAGGCATTTATTTATAAACGTGACATTAACGAAGTTTGGTAACACGTTGGAAAAACTAGTGGCCAAGTAATGAATTGAAGGTGTCGAAATGGAGAGAATGCGTGCGTGTACGGATCGTTTTCGTGAGCGTCGAATAAATTTTTGTCATTCATTCGGTTTAAAATTCATTACGGACGGTTGTTTTTTAATTGTTAATGAGATGCCAGTATGGCACGTAGTAAATTGGCAATTAAAGAAAATTAATTACACGTTCAAAATTGCAAATCTTATGAGTGCAATTCGAAACAATAGGCAATAAATAAACTTTACACCTAAGCAAAAACAATTCGGCGTATCTAGACTCGAAAATTTAATCCCTAATTATTAATTAAACGTCACTATTGCATAAACTAAGTAAACAATTAATTTCGCATTACGATTCCGAGTACCGTGAATTGTTCCCCAGATAATGGGGCAGTAAATAACGTTTATAACTTTAGTAAAAAACATCTTCAAAGCACCATTAACATATCCAAGGCGTTACGTGTGTTTTATTGTCAAGAACAAGCATTTACGATGGTGAAAACAATAGCTTGAAAGGCTTCGGGGCAACATAGTAGCAACTATTGCTTTTAAAAATAATACCTTTCAAGCTTGTGTTCGCCAATACTAGAAAACAAATATTTTTATTTTTATCGTCGTCAAGATAGCGGAAATCCTTTCGTTATTTCCTTTAGTTCTGTTACAAATTGTGATTTCAACCGAATGGCTTCGGGGAGTAAATTATCGAAGAATAAACGGAGGGCTAAACTCACCTATGACGCGTTCTGTGTAGAGGCAGTCTCGGTCATTCCTGTAAACAAAAGCCATGGATTAATATTAACATAAATTACTTATACATATAATTGATGAAGATTCTGAGAAATCCGGCGATGTATATAATAGCATTCAAGATTCATTAACCGAGGTGGTAAGATAGACTGTGGCTAGTTAGTTGTGCCCTAGTTTGGGTTCGGTACTATTTGGACACTAACGATCTCGAATGTAACATGGGTCCTCGACATAATGCACCATCCGAATAGGAAATTACAGCAGTAAATAATGTATTCCTCCAGGTCGATATCGTCGAGTCTAACTTTTAATATCGGTTGATAGCAGGTGTAACTTTGCTGAGTTTAGAGCACTGTACCTTCCGTTCGCAATATTTTTACTTTTATTACTCGCTATACAACTACAGCTCTCATGAAATATGCACTTGTGCTATATCTATCTACATATGGCAATTTCCTTGCGTTTTCTCGGCGACATTTTCCATAAATAATTGACGAAAATGACACGCGAAAATGGCTGCTTTGATGACAAGTTTTATTGCAGTAATTGTATACACGAGTATACGAGTAATGCATCTACTCGTGAATCTTTATGTTTTCCATCGCGTTAGTTTATTTTATGGACGATTTAAATAATGATAAAAATCTAACAAACAACGAAATTTAAGTCAATTCCTGGAAGGCACAAACCTTCAAAACAATAAAATTACAGGTTAGGTGTTCGTTCTTAGTGCTTCAAATAATTAATGCACCCTCAAAGGTTTATGTACGGGAAAATATTCTCTTTGAGATATTGGACTATATTTCGGAATGGAAATATAAAAATAATTCGATAAACTTTATAATAAGTACAGTACATTTAACGACAACCATAACATACTTTGGATTATCTCGAAGAACTTAACACTGTCGGCGATTTTAATATAAATTGCTAGCTAAGAAAACTTAATACAGTATAACTTCTATCATCCGGACAAGTCTGTGATTCGAAGACTCATCAAGTTTGGAAAATTTCCGAATTTTACAGCTTAGGCAAAAGAGGAAAAACACGTTTGTTTAACATGGAAACTGAAATGTAAAGATTTAACTAAAACTAGGGGAACAGTCTGAAATACGAATTAGAGAAATTTGATACTCCAAAATCCGAAATAATAGAATTTGTTAGATTATTTATCAGGGAGGAGATAAGTACAAATTTTTTTTATATAATACTCCTAATAATCCCAGGAATCATAATTTTTTAGTGAAGATAACTTTTGAAAAACTAAAAATTATAAATAGAAAAAGCTGTTCATGCGGGTATCTACAGAATTAGTTACTGCGTAGAAGAGTTCAGTTGTTCATTAAAATTAAAACAATTAAAAGTTAACACGTTTTTTTACAAACACACACCTTTTTTCATTCATATACCATATTTGCTGTATGAGTTATTCTACACACAATATGTATACACATATACACAATTACGATTTCAATAAATATTTATTGAATTAGCCAGCCTTGGTGGTGGTGTTGTAAACCAGAGATCTCTGGTTCGATTCCGGATCTAGGTCGAGAACCCAGGCCGCAATGTGGTATGAGGAGGGTATACAAAAAACTGATTCCCCGTTACGACAAATGCCTTAATGTCTATTTACCCTTATTTGTTTTCGCCAGCTCGTCGGAACTTGAACAAAAATAGCCCTCGTAATAAGTAGGTACTCAACACAAAAAAAAATAAAGCGCCAAAAATTTTCGTCAAAATTCGATCATTATTTTAATTCCATTCGTCTTGGTTTCATTTTCCCAAACCTATCAATAATTACCTACTTTACGAACGATTTCTTTGCGAATATTTAGTATTGCTAAGTATCTTCATGATTCTGGATTAGATTTTTTATAAAATACAGATACAGACCCCTTTGCTTGAGTTATGCGAATATCTTGTTGTTAAAGAACTACGTCAAAGGTATAATTAGCAAAGCACAAAATCATTTTTTGAAACATTTCTTCAATTTCATGAATTTTCAAAACCATTTAATTGAAGCTGGATACGTAATCTTATACAAAAATTTATGTAGAATTCAATGGACATAAGCCTTCTTAGCATTCTTGAGTTTTCAATATCTGGTGTTGTTTTGGCTTAAGAGATCCAGTGAAAATAATATAATTTAAAATAACTGTGTTTCGGTTACCAAGAGACCGAAACACAGAGACCGTCCGCACTGTAATTTTCACTATTAGACGTGATTGGAATGGAGAAAATGATTTTTTAACGATTTAAAATTGATGTTTCAGTTTTAAAAAATATCAGTTTGCATTATAATTCAAAATCAAGAGTGCTATTCAATTTTTTAGTAAGTTTATTGAATTGTACACAGAATTATACATAAGACCGCCTTATTTCTTTTAAATTAAATTAGATGATTTCGAAAATACACGAAATTGAAAAACTGGCAGGTTTTCGTGTTTCAAATACCTCAAACATTTCATGAGGATGGGTTAAATTATTAGATACTATATTTTGCTGATTTAATATTAGATATAGCCATTGAATTAAAAAAAGTTAACCATACTTTGAGGTAAAACATAAAGGTAAGCTAAATCCAAAAAATCTATATTTCTGTCATAAAACGATGGAAATCCAAACTATTTGCTTTTTGAAAATACAATCATGGAGTCATGAGGTGCGATTTTTCAACAGAAGGCTTTTAGAAAAAATCATTCATGTATGGCAGAATCTTGAGAAAAAAATAATAGAAAATGGTTTAAAAAGTACAGTGTTAAACTTGTTCCGAAATTATCTAACCAATCGTTACCAACTTGAAAAATAAAATAAAAGGACGTCTATTCTATAAATCAATTCCACCGGAGTACCCCAGGAAAGCATCGTAGGTCCCTTATTGTTTGTTATATACATAAACGATCTATATTCGGCCATATCAAATGTAGAATTAATTTATTGGCGGACGATATTATTCTAAACGATCCATAAAGAATTAAACGAAGCTCTTGATTTGATAAATTCCGATGTTATTTCTCTGAAAACTATTCTTTGTTAAGGCACCACCCACAGTGTGATCACAGACAATAGCAAGCAAGTTTTAAGAGGAAATCTTTGCAATATGTATTTGGCAATTAAAAAGGATAACAATGTACAAATGACAATTTATTCCAATTGCTTCTAAATTTGTTAGCACAGTTATTTTAATTTGTGCTGTTTTTATATGTATAACAATTATACTGAAGAAGATTTTGCTTTTCGGATTCTTCTCAAACGTATACAAAATTCATAAAACCTATTCAAATGTTTTTTGCTATGCATAATTTCGGGAAGCTTACAATATTCCTGAAAACTGTTTTTGTTTTCCAAAATTTCTGGAAAGATCTCTACAAAAATCCGGAAAGCTGTTTATATATTTTGTGATTTGGAGAACCTCTTCAGAGCTTTAAAAATTCTTGAAAAGTGTTTACTTCTTTGGTTTTCAATTTTTGTAAAACATTTAGAATATTTCCGAGAATATTAAAATATTTTTAGGCCTACTAAAATTTGTAGGAAGCTTTAGATAACTTTTGAAAGCTTGCGAAATGCTTTACAGAATTTCTTGGGGTTTGAAATATTCAAAAAACTTTTGAAGTAACTCGTGATTTTTATGACTTTTTGAACTTGGTTCAAAGTTGTCTTCGGAAACATTTGAAAATTTCTATTGTAGAAAGGTTTGAGACATCGTAAAATATTTTCATGCACATAAGATTTTCAGCAGCATTTAGAAAAATAATTCTTTATAAATTAAAATATTCAGGAGCTTTCGAAGATCTTCAGGTCAGTTATTAGTTCCGCGATTTTGTTTCGAGAATTTTTGACACCTTTTAAGGCAGATGCAAATGTCTTTTAAGCTTTCAGAGTCCCCAAAAGTAGTTTAAATATTTTTGAGCTTACAAAGCATCTGGAGGGCTTTGAAATGTTAAAAAAGTTTATTGGATTCACTCATGATTTTGATGAATGTTTAGAACCTTGGTCAAAGTTTAGTTCGGTTTCTGAAACATTTCGATAGAATTCAATAATGTCATTACTAAAAAGCTCCGTGAATTCGTGCAATAGTTTTATAATTGTAAAATCTTCAGCAACTTCCAAAAAATACCTGCAAATGCTCGTAGTTTTTGAAATTAAAATTTCGGGAATTTTCAGCCCAGTTACGAAGGAAATTTTGATATCTTATTAAAACTGTTGGGAAAAATTTTGAGAACTTTCAATGACAGATTGAAATGCTTTCAAGGCTCTAAAAATCCTTAAAATGATATTTTGTAAATTCTTCAAACTACTCAAAATTTGTATGTCTCTTTGATGTTCTGAAGTTACACAGCTAACTAAGGTGTTTGCTAGGATAAAAATTTAAATTTAGCAAGTCGTACGAAGTTTAATGTAATTATTAAAAAATCCTTGGGATCATTTAAAATTCTAAAATTGTATTCTTGTATCCTCGGCTCATTAATATGTAAATTTGGGACAAGAACCAGATTAACGTTAATCAAATCCCCTTAGCAAGGTTAACCAGATTAGAAGAAAAGTGGGTCGAGTTATTTTAAAATGCGCAATTTTATTGTCCAACCAACCATTTACAATTTTTTTTAGAAATTTCTAAATATTTTGTTGTTAATAAAAAATAAGATTTCTACTAATTCTGTTACAAAACCACAGTGAAAATGCTCAATTTAAAGTTGATAAAAAACTCAAATCTCAATAAAACTCTCATAATAAAACCAAGACTTTCGTTTCAAAAATGTCTATCTTTTAATTAAAATCTCTATAAAGTAGCAGCAACAAAATAACTTCCTGGGATTTGTATTTGGACAAAAACCTAACGCTGAAAGAAGCCCATTTCTCTTTTCTCTCTTTTAATTACGTGGCGACCAAATCGTTTGCACAAGTTTAATAACTATTTAAAAAATAAATAAATAAGATACATATTTTTATATCACCAATCAATGATTTACGTACATAAACGAGGTAAACTTAAGCAACACCAAAACAATGTGACAGTTTCAATTAGTTACACAGTAAAGCCTCAATTTTCAATTAAGATTCAATATCCTAGAAACGAACACTAAGAAGGCTGGGCGTCTTTCTATATAACTAATTAATTAATAGAAGATCGCAACATTCTCGCAGCCTATTTTGATCACAAAAGTGCACACATTCGCTTGTAATTAAGGTTTATTTTAGGACATTTACAGGTCGATGAGCACACGTAAAAGAGAAAACGACGGCGGTGGTCTTTTGAAAATTAATTCGGTTAAATATTTTCTTGCTTATTTTTATAACGAAATTAGAAAACAAGGAGGGAAAATAATGAATTTTCTTTTGGTGTTCTTGTGTTTTGGAATTAAATATTGTACAGTTAGAGTTTGGGTAATTACTGAAACTGAAAACCACAAGAAATTATTAAAAGTATAATTTACCGAGGTTTTGAGGGTTTGATAGCATTTCAGGCGTGACCAAACCACGAATCAAAATTATTTTAAATAACCATTAAATGTTCGATGTTTAATAATAATAAAAAAAATAATTATATTTACGAGTTGCAATGGAAGTCCGTAAACTGTGGATTTGATTTATATTTATGAAGTTTGTGTTTTTTAATTTTTTAAAACGTAATCTAAATTTATTCGAGTTTTACGTATACACAATCAAATTTGAAATTTAATTTCTCGCTTGATGTTTTAGTACATAGTAATTTCGGTAGGTAAACCTAATATAGGAAAACTGTATCCATAAAGCAGCATCCTAATAGTAACTGGTGGCCATAACGTTCCCAATTCCATTTTACGATAATGTATCATGTCTCTTTTATAGTTGCACCAAATTATAAACAAATCGATTAGCTATGACAACCAATTGATGTTTACTCATTGCCCAACCTGCTTTGTGAACAACGTTCGGTGCTCTCGGTGATTACATATCTCTCAAAAGCGTTCTCCACAATTTCGAGCTTTTTAACTGGAAATTGCTCTTTCCTAACTGCCTTTAATGTCCAGTTGTTTTGAAAGCCATTTGTCGAATGACATTCTGTTTACGTTCCGAAAACGAATACCTACAATACCGCATTATTGATGAGTTTTCTGTTTTTAATCGCTACAGTTTTTGTTTATGCAATTACAGACTAAAACAACGTAATCAACAAAGCTTCGAAAATACATATCGCAAAAAAACGTAGCTTTAAAATTCTGATAAAACCCGGACAAAGGATTTCCATTATCTATCTATATTTGTATAATGCCGGATTTATACACAAACAGAGCCATTTGCCGAATTATTCCGAAATAAAATTAACAGCAATTTTAGCATAAATTAGATAAAACTGTCCTAAAATGAAAAACTACCCTAAACAAAATAACAAACCCATTATTATTTCCGTATTAAAAAATGTCGAAGTGTACATGGCAATTACAGCAGGTTAATCTGATATTATGTCCGATTTTGTTCGACGAAGCATTTTTTAAATGAAAAACGATAATCGTGTAATACTGGAGTTTAATCTACGATTAGTGGCGAACTGTTGATATTATTTACATTACATTCCGATAAATTTTGAATTTTACAGTTACGTGACGGAATTGGAATTAATTCAATTTTAATGGTGTTTCAAACTGTTTTATTTTTCTGTCGAACACATGAGTAGGCGTAGTTTAAAGCGACCTTTGTCTTTCCAAAATTTATGGCAATCGTTAACGTTTCCACTTTAGTTTTGTATACGGAGAAATAATATAAACAATAAGTCGCATACACTGAAAGTTAAAACTGCGTCCCAATTTGCATCCTTTCAACAAAACAAATTTACAATTTTTAGATAAAGATCGTCCGCCGCCAACTTTATAGATCAGTTTGCATAAAAGTATTATTAAAAAAAGCTTAAAAGCACACAAAAACCCCAAGTAAAGCTCTTATTTAATCGAAATTAAGATATCAAGCGCTATTTTCATTAAATTAACTTTTCATGCCTCGCAAACTGGTAAGCTAAGGCATAAAAATAACTTGTGAAACGAAATATTTACTTTTAATTACAGTGCAAAATTTTCCTTAAGTGGAATAGCGTGCAAATGTTTTCAGTAATTTGTTTTTTTTTTAAATCGATTGCCCTTTTAGTTCTAAGGTAGAATAACGTTTATTCCCTTTGAAAACGACGTTTATTAGGTTGGTTGTTCTTACTTTAACGAATTAACGTATTCTTAAGTATTTATACTACTGAATAAAAGAGCAGTCTGGTTTTTTAGTAGTTACACTGCAAAAACTTACTTCAACAAAGTCAGAAAAATTACGACATTCTCGTATAAATTTGACATTTTAAATATGAAAACGGACAATTATAATAAAAATTTTAAATTGGAAATCGAAGTATTTTGACGTCTCCGAATATAAAATTCTAATAATAAAGATAATTTGATATTTTCGTGTTTAAAGAAACACGTCACAATATTTGAGAAGGTTTCGGTAATGCCACGTTTAATGATCGAATGATCCTTTAATTATTCACGTGAGGTTCGTTTAATAAGATGGCCTGATTAGTTTATACATTTATTTGCTGGTAAATGTAACGACCTTTGTGGTTGTAAAGAACTACATTCTCGACAAATAATAGAAAATTTAAAAAAATTAATCACAGAGTTAGTTGAATTTGTCGATTTAGGGGTGGATTCTTCGCAACCTGGACCTTGTAATAAATCATTATTTAAATATTTATATTAATTTTTCAAACGCATTTTTAATAAGCTAATTTGAATACAGCTTTTTGTGATGCAATCGATCCTGTTTCCAAGGTTAACTGTTTAAAAACACGTGTTTGTTTGGGCTAAATTAATTTTTCCAAAATTTCCATCCCTTTTTGCATCTTCACTTGCATTTATTATTTTTTACATTAGGGTTAATTCACTTCTTAAGACTTCTTTGCTTAATTCGGCAGCCTGCTAGAAAAATCGTATTTTTCGGAGATTTTCCTGTAAATCCCTAGGAATTCGTTTCACTCTTTTCGGCTTTTATAGGACTTCTTCATTCCTGAAATTTCAGGACCACCTCACCTAAAGGGTTTGAATCTCGTTGTGTACCAATATTTCCGTTAATTTATACACTCGATATATATGAAATCTCAAGGAATTCTGAGGGGGTAAAACGTTGTGGAATTACGGTCTACAACTGGTTGGAATTCCCGTAGGATTCAACCATGGAATTGCCGTAATTACCTGCGAGTTAATATATTATGTAAAAGAATAAGCAAACAGAATTCCTCGTCGTATTGTGATCGATTTCTCGTGGAATTGCTGTGGAATTTCTGTGGAATTCTATAGAATTTTGGCGTACAACGCTATAAAACAGTTCACCCTTCGAGGAATTCTAACGAAATTTCATGGAATCATATTTTTTGGATTTTTAAGCCTCACTATAAACGAAATCTGGGAGATTTCACGTAATTCCACTACAATTCCATACAACTCTATGGAAATTCCAGGGCATTTGATTCACTTATACATGAGAAACAAACCACTAGCTATTCTAAATAGCAGAACAGGTCAAGTCTTAATAGCAATCACGCTTTGCTTATTTCTTCGGAATCCCGTAGAGTTTCTGGAGAATTCCGTAGAATTGCACTGGACTTTGGTAAAATTTCGGTGGAGTTCCTTAGGATCGTTGTATTTAAAAGGATTAAGCATGAAACGCCACGGAATTCATTCCTGTTTTTTATCAATTTCCATAGAATTTCTATGAAATGCCATAAACTTTCTATTCCGCAGAATTCTAATGGAATTTCATAAAATTTCGGTGGATTCCTTGAAGTTCCTTAGGACTGTTGTATTTAAAAGAATAACCGAAAGAAATGTCATTGAATTCATTCCTGTTTTTAATCAATTTCCGCAGAATTTCTATGAAATTCCATAAACTTTCTATTCCGTAGAATTTTAATGGAATTTCGTAAAATTTCGGTGGATTCCTTGGAGTTCCTTAGGATTGTTGTATTTAAAAGGATAATTTCGTGGAATTTCAAATTTCGTAAAATTTTAAATTTCGTAAAATTCCGTGGAATTCCTTAGGATCGTTGTATTTAAAAGCATAACCGAAAGAAATGTCATCGAATTCATTCCCGTTTCTCATCAATCTCCGCAAAATTTCTATGGAATTCCGTACAATTCTATTCCGCGAAATTCCAATGGAATTTCATAAAATTTCAGTGAAATTCCTGTAAGATTCCGTGGAATTCCTGAGGATCGTTGTATTTAAAAGGATAACCGAATGTAATGCCACGAAATATTCATTCCCATGTTTTCATCAATTTCTTGTGGAATTTCCTGGAACTCCGGGTGGCTAAAATTCTTTCAGAGTAAACATCCCTTTTTGCAGTTTTCTTCTTAAAGAGCTATACAGTGTAACCATATAATTCCCGGGTTTCCGTCGTTATGAAAATATAAATCGCATAAAAGTGTAGTTATATCGAATGGAAAACTTACTAAAATTCCAAGAAATTTTCTATAACTTTCATTACAGCAAGATGCCATAAAATTGCGATTCAAACTAAACAAAATTGCATATGAATTTCCCTGAAATGATACGAATTGTTTTCTGATAGTAAATTTACAACTGAAAAATAGGTTGATTGTAGAACTGAAAGAATTGCCTGCAAGTTCGTTTATTCCGAAGGTAAAATTGGAAAGAATTTCTGTTGAGTTTTGTGAAATTCTGCTTAAAATTTGAAATTCCACGATTTCTCCAAATTTCGGTGGTATCTTCTCGTAAATAGTTTATTTCGAAATAAATTGGAAAAAGAATTTCTGGTGAACAACTGATTGGGGTTGGGTCCGTTTATTCCAAGGAAGAATTTCCAAAGGATTCCATGATTCCAAGTGGAATATTCCAGTAGGTACACACAACATTATGTTATCTAACCGAATGAAATTTTGTACAATTCCCTGAAATTGCATGGTTTGTGGAATTCCGTGAAATTTGCTTGAATTCTATTTGTATCGAACTATAAATATGGAAAAGAAATGGTATGGAATTGGAGTTTCAAGTAATTGTCTGAAACTTAGTCTTTAAAGATCTGTTGAAAATAAGAATCCTCATGGAATTTCATGAAATTGTGTGAATTTCACCGAGATTTCTTTTGTACCATCAGATAAATAACAGAAGAATTATGGAATTTCCCATTCAAAGTGGAATATCTCTAAATCTACCACCAAATATGACTTTTTATATTTGAAGGCCGAGCAATGTTTATGGAGTGAAGCAGACTGGAATTCCGGTAGAATTCCTTGGAAATCGATGTATACTAAAAGGTTGGCTGAGTAGAATTTCTGGTGGAATTTTTATTGTTTCCTGTGAATTTACTACAAAATTCTGATGCACAAAAATTTCCTTGGGGATTTCAACAGACTACAAGAAACTATACAAAAAGCAGTTAAACCATGAAAATAATGTAGTTCTAAGATTAGTTCAGATAAAATTTATTGTGCCCAAAAATTGTATTTGATAAATTGTATTTGATAAAGTCAAAATGTCATTGGCCTAGAAAAATACTTAAGATAACACGAACCTCCTCCAAATGCTGCATCTGTTTCGTGCGTATTAAAGCATTTACCTCTGGAAAGTTATCTCATGTGCGTTGACCGTGGTAAATTATCTCGAACGAAATTCGGGATAGGTAGACCATTAATTAATTTACAGGGGAGAGATATTAGGTGCTATATGTCAGTGTATAATAGTTAGTTTCTAAAGCTTATACCGAAACTACTACTATGAAAGCGAGAGTTGCTGCCAAAACAATTCGTAAACGTTTGGATTTAGTTTCTTCAAACTTACTAGATTAATTATTGAGCTATGTAATAATATCAAACTGATTCTGATTAATAAGTTACAAGTTTAATGGAGTATTTAGCTGTTCAATTTATGTATGTATGTACCTGATGGGATATGGATTTGGACAATTGCCGTTACAGAAAGTATTAAATGTTAATTACATGTGGGAATTTCCCGATATAGTGCAAAAAGGTAAAACTAAAGCGATAGAAAATAAAGTCAAGCAATTTGTATGAAAAATAAAAATGTGTAGAACGAAATAACAGTGAAATCAGTGCAGTTTGTGTAATCGTAGAGACACAAAACCACTCTCACCAGATGCAACCCGACATTTGCTTCGCTCGTTTGGCTTCAATTTCAGTTGAGCTGTAAAAGTGACCGTAACTGTAAATTTTCCGTTTACACAAGATTTTAGCTTTAATTCTCAAGCATCGGCTGCTTATTATTTTCTATTTGTAGAACAATTTTCAGTAACATTAGGCCCAATGATAACGCGATATAAAAACTTGACACGCTTAGTGCGGAGTGGCCGCATGGTTAAGGCATCCGACTGCAGCGTGGACGGTCTCTGGGCCAAACCCGAGTCGGATGCTCGGCGGGAGGCATACCCAGTTACTGAAAATAAATAGGAACCAAAACACGGTGGTTTTCGAAGGCGTAGTGCTTACCACACCACTCACAAGTGACTTACGAGGCCGTAACCCACCATGTTGTGTGACCGACCATACTCCCTAATGGATTCTACCAATTTTTAATCAAACTTGTGGATATTTTCGTAAATACAAAAAATTCTTTAACATGAATTTAAAAGAACGGAATTATAATTCAATTACAGGTTTCCGAATAAAAATTGACGTATATAAATAAAAATGCGTGACTGAGAAGCACGGATCAGAAATTCACAACTGTGGTTTCGCAGCCACTGCTCCTGCTCTTTATTATTATTATCAAACCAACCAAAGCTCAACGGTACAAAAATGTAAACGAAAACCAGATGATTTTTTGAAACTTTTACCATGTGCCTTGTATCAACTAAACTAGTGGCTTAGATTAGTTCAAACACTTACTACATAGTTACTTTCTCGTGCTAGATTAAAATTGAGATTAATAAACCTTAAAATAATTGATGTAAAGAAATCAATGAATATTTTCACTTAACCACTGAAAAGTACCAATATACGGCACACGGTCATAGTTTGCGGGTCATTGTAGTTCATCAAATATGCGTATTCAACGGACTGTAAGGAGAAACCAACAGAATAAGCTTTTTGCTTCAATTTTTCTGCAAGCTTCAGACTTGGCATGATTTGCACGTTGTATTTTGTTTTAGAGAACACTTGAAACTGGTGACCCTGGTGGTCATACGAACACCTTTGGTCGCCCTTAACGTGGTAATAATACCGGTAGATCTTCCTTGGATCGGCAGTTAGTCTTTTATCCAGCATACGCGCCAAGAGGTCTCACATAACCTAGACTGGAAGTAACAAGTTATTGATCCACCAAGAGAGTAGAAAAGATTGCTTTTTTCTCAGAACCAAAACCTCTTTTTTATGTCTTTGGAGCGAAACTAATATATTTTTATTTGATCATTGTTAACCTTTCTATTTTGCTGTACTTTATACATAACCCTTGCCTTGAAGAATTGGATCGAGGAGTAGAGGGCCTCGGTCTTTCACGCAGGCGTCTCAGGTTCGATTCCTATGAGTATATACCCTACGCATTTCCGTGCTTCAGAGGGCACGTTAAGTGGGTGGTCCCGGTTATCATACTAACACCTTTGATAACTGTTAACCTCGAAAAAAGTCGATCTCCTCATTCGGCGGGTAAGGTTAGCCTCCTGCCCAGCATACGTGCAAAGAGGGTTCACATAACTCGTTCTTAAGAGTTAGTAACAGGCCATCGGTCTAGATTTCGGCCATAAGAGGAAGAAGAAGAGTTTGGGCCTTCCCTGATTTGCCCTTAATTCATTTTGCTACACTTTATGTTTAGCCCTTGAAGGTAACCAACCGTATTTGGTTTCCAACAGAATGAAATCTGCAATGGTAGTGTTCATCACTCATCTACCGTTAGACAAAGGTCTCCCCCATTCAGTTTTCTGGATCTGCTCCATCCTAATCCTGCCGATCTCTTGATATCGTCTATGTTTTGGGTTATGGGCGTCCTCTGCTTCGCTTAGCTTCCCATGGTCTCCCTAACTGTATTTTCTCTTGTTCCATATTCAATTCAAAATACGGAGATGTTGGCTACTTTTACGTAGTAAATTTCGTCAATAGTGGAAATTCTTAATACGTATTAGAGATGACTGGGGTTTTGTTTGAAAAAAGATTTAATAATTTTCTTTTTTTAAGTTTTCCAATCTTACATTTGTTACTAGGTTTCATCAAAAATAAATAAATAACGTTCCCTTTAAAACCCTATTCAAGCAGTTTTTTTTAAAATAAAATAGCATTCAAAAATGTATGAAGGCTATAGTTTTTAAAAAGGGTTAGGAAATTTTTAAATAAAAAATTGCCTTAACTAAGGATTTTAACAATAAATACTAGCATGTGAAGTTTGCATGTGGTTTTCCTTTTTCTGTCCATCAGCACGAGGTAAACATAAATATAGGATTGCTGTTAATTTTAATTTGAAACTAAATACAGGACACTCAAAAAACACCATTGTAAAGTCGAAGTAAAACAGACTATAGATATACATAGAGAGAAAAAGAAGAAGAACAAGAAAAAGATGAAGAAGAAGAAAAACAAGAGAAATAGGAAGAAGAAGATACAGAAGAAGCTTATCATTTACTGCTTTTATTAACATTGAAACGGTGACAACCCACTAATTTTTGTTAGTTGGTTGATTATTTCTTTACAGGTGTCATCATTATCAACAAAAGGCTTTTGGTATAAAAATTATTGCATGATTGTTTTTAGTTTAACTCCCACATCCAATAAAAAGGCTATCCCAGTAGCATGCTTTATACTAAAATGTTAGGTTATGTTCTATGTTAAATATATCAAGCGTCATTTGGTTTATTGAAACTTTAAAGTTCTTTGTTACTATTGCGTTGCTATAACATACGACATACGTATTTTGGTTCAAATGAAGTTCAAATTCTTTTAAAAGCTCCGAAATGTTTAATTTTGGTTTCCTAACAATGAGATAACATATTACTTCATATTTATTATATAGTATAATGGAAGCATACTGTTTTATTGGTAGCCCTATTTTTACTAGCGAAAATTAACCCTTTTTTGCCTAAAACATAATTGATAAAGTTCTAAGTTTTCCCATGAGATACGATCGCAAACATCTCGCAAAAACGAAAAGACATAGGTCTGGCATTATAGCGATGTGGGTACCTCAACAAGGCCAAAACGGCACAAGCTTTAACTCTATTAATTTGAACAATGGCTTACACAGAAAGCTGAGCTTTCTGTGCATTGTTCGCGAACAATACAGCATAATTCGGTCGATGTGTATCATAATAAACAGTTGTTGCCGAATATTGAGATTGGAAGAATAAAAAGATGGGCTACAAACACGCACGCATTTTTATCGAATTGTTGGGCCAAGGTCTTAAATCAAATATTGAACGTACGCTGCGAAAACGCGCGTTCGCCACAAAATTTCTATGTTAAGTCTATTTTCGTTTTCGCTCCCGTTTAACCCGACTGAATAAAGTAAAAGAAAATCACCCGTGAGTTATCAATCGATTTGCGTTTCTGTTTGGAGAATTTCGGTCCTCTTTTTCCCAAATTCAAACAGTGCCGTGCTGAAGGGCTCTGCATCAATAAATTTATTCGTATCTAGAGTTGCGTGGCGGTGAAATATGTCAGGATATCCGTTTCGAAAGGCGAAATTAGAAGGTGGGTGGTATGAGTTATGATCCAAAGGTGTTGCTGCTTATTAACTAAGCTTCCTCTACTAGATACCCAACACCTTGTCAAATATAACGCGTATTACGTGGGTCTGGCAACACCTCCGAAATCTTGCACATCCCTCAAAGATTCCTAGCCTTTGTGAATCATGATTAGTATGGTTTGTGGAACTACAATTAAAATAGATGGCTTTCCCTTTGATTACGCACCAAATATAGAACGAAACCCCCTGCCTTCAGGAAACGATTACGAATTGATTTAATGCCTCCAGGTTCTCTCAACTGAAGCACTTTTTTTGGAACACATTAATTTTTGTTATGTTGACTTAACTAACTTTTTTCATTTTCCCTTTGAATAAGCTTCCGATAACTGTTTTATTTATTAATAATAGTGGGGAAAATTTAATGATTACGTTATTAATTAATTAACTACCAGCATGTTGCTGTTTAATTAATATTAGTTTTAATCCTGAAGGGACAAATCAACCATGTTAATACAAACATTAACAAAATTTACCTTGCAACGTAATAAACTAGGACAAAACAGAAATGTAATTAATATAATAAACCCCCAACTAATCAAAATGCGTCTTAAAACCTAACTTAATTAAATCAGGGTTTCAAGTTTTGAAATTTGAACTTGGGAGTTCGAAGTTCAACCTTCAACCTTAAATTCGAAGTAAATAATGTGAAAATATGTGACCCTTCAACATTTGATTGTAAGGTTTCAGGATGCAGGCTGAAATCTAACAAAAAAACCTGAGACCTCATATTTAATTTAATAGTGAAGTTTAATATCCCCAAACGTCTACCAAAAATGTTAAAATTCAAAAGGACTTCAAACTCTGACTCAAAAGCCAAGAAAAGACAAAACCACAAATCGATGATAATAAAATAATTAACTTTATTCAGTTATCTTAAAAATTACATATGTACGTCCAACACACAATTTTCCAAATTATATACAATCAGATCACCCCTAACAAACCCCTTTAAATGAAAAAATATCGAATTTAGAGTGGCATAAAATATGCATGTTCACCTTTCTTCAACCTTTTAATTTACTACGAGAAATTTCAGTATGAGTCTAGAATTTTAGCCCCCGTTTTCTACCCACGAATTCAAACCTTCGAAGTATTCACCCACGAATTAATTCGGTTTCGGTTTTACACTACCCCGTAACTCTTCGCCCAACAAGTTTTTTATTTCATTGACTTTTCAGAGTTTCTGTACCTACACGTAATAAACCGTTTTGTGTTATTAATTCAAATTGCTTCAATTAATGCCCACAGTAAAGTTTACTGTTACACCCACGTGGGAAAAAAGAAAACGCCCGAGTTGGGAATTTTACGTATTGAAATGTGGGAACTTCTGAAGACTACAAAAAAATTAAAATATATCCTAAAGTTTATTTAAACAAGGGAAAAAACCTGTTTAGTTTATTTAAAATAAAAGGTTACTGAAAAATCCAAGGAAATCCCCAAGGTTTTTCCTTTAGTTTTTCTCTGGAAGAGATATTTTTAAATTTCTTGTTTCACCTAATAAAAAGGTTGCGAATATTTCAGCTTTGATATTTCTTTTACAAAGATCCATGTTTGCAAGTTCCTCTTGGAGTTCAAGAGCTGATTTTTTTTGGAACGATCTGCCTCTTGATTTTGGAAATAGAAGACGAATTTATGATGATGAAAAACTGAAGCAAAAAAAGCACTAAATGAAAGCTGACTTAGAACTTAGAACTTAGTGCAATTAAGGGAGTAAACATCTAAAAATAACTTCTTTTTATTTTCAGGCTTGAATTTTTGTTTGGCTGGGACTGATATACTACAAACTTAACAACTCAAAGGGGTTCAGTTTCAGGCGTTGTTTTTGCAATGTTTTATATCACAATTGCATTTTTGAGACAAGCTTCTCACATTTTCTTGAAATTTGAGAGAAATAATAAAGCAGAATACTTAGTAGAATATTCCTGAAACTATAATGAGGGCCGGAAAGAGTATTTCAAAAGTGTGAGATTTTTATAATTTCAGGCTTGCCATTAAAGTAGAAATGATGCTTTTCAATTTCAGCAGGAAATCTCCTGTAATGTGTAAGATCAACTTGAATTAAAGTGAAGTATTATTATCATCTGCCATTCCTTTACAAAATTTAATATTGGTTTCATTAAAGTTAAGGAATTTTCACAAGAAAGTTTAGATAATAGAACCAATAAAAATAAAAATCAAAGATTCGCTTGTTCCCGATTGGGCAACGCTTGTTATTTCTGTGCTCCAGTTATCTTTTTGTTTTGGTGTCCTTGTTTTGATTTTTGTTTTTAAAAACGTTAATCCTCTCCTTACATATTTAAACTAATTATTACTCCTTGAACGAACAAAACAAACTTATAACAAATAAATACTCGTATGTTTCTCGTATTTTCTGAATTCCAATTCTCATTATTTATTTGTTTTTTAAACAATTACTAAAAGGAACGTAGGAAACTACAAACATTTTAAGTGTGTAACTTGATCCCTGACTATTTCGCATAGTTTGCATAGGTGTTCCTTATTACAATTTTACAGCTCTTCGTTACTTTATCTCCAAAGCGTTTTATGGTCTTTTTTTATAACCAGCAAGGTTTTCTTCAAAGGATTCACAACATCTTTTATTTTGTAGCCATTTTATGTTTTTACTACATATGTGGTTACGCAGTTGGTTACTTCCCCATATATTTTATTACTTTTCTACATTTTTCGTAGCTCTGCAAGTAATTGTGAAAATACACTATTTGATCTTTATGAGATTAATAAACTTAAACGATTTTATTAAAGGTAATGCAACTTTATTAAGATGGTTGATTCATTCGATATGTAAATTTATGTAAAATAGAAATTGATTTAAGCTAACTTAAATTGGGTCTTAAGTCTTAAGTCATAGTTTAAGTTGCTGTAAGCTTAAATTTGTCTTGAAATACTGATTTTAAGGCGTCGAATATTCTACACTGGAAAAGTGTGCGTAATGTTACTCAGTTAACTATATAAAAATTATTTATCTTCAAAGTAATACGAGTGAATTTACTTTACTTTTTTAATTAATTATTTACGAAATACGAAGAAGGTCCCAAGTTGCGGTAGCTAGGTACCCTCCAGTCCAGACCGATCCGGAGAGTTAAGCTTCGTTGTCTTCGTTCTGTACTGGAATGTGTGGCTTAACGCAGCATCTCTCTCCTACGAGGACCAGTCATTAGGGAGAACAGATCAAAACCCCTCACTAAAAAGAAGTAGAATTCAGAAAAAGTGCAAAGAATGAGAGAAAAAGGAGGAAGATGTGTAATTTTGTTGTGATACTTAACTGAAATATACTACAGTTTTACGTGTAACATTACATTTGAGTGTTAAAATAAATATTTTACAAGCTGTAAAAAATGTATTGCAATATTGTAAACCAATTATTGTATTTCTCATTGCAAGTGTACTGGCATGATTAGGCATATACTAGCTTCACAAAATTCCAAGATTAGGAGAAGTTTTTAGAGAACGAACATTATACTTTCCAGATCATTTTAACATTATTTCTTAAATAATCGCCGGAATGGCTAAGTGGTTAAGGCATCTCAATTACAGTGCAGGCGGTCTAGGGGTCAAACCCGAGTCGGGCCCTCGGCGGGTGGCCTACCCAGTCACTGAAAATAATAAATTAGGAACCAAAACACAGTGGTGGAGTAGGAAATGTAGGCGGTTTCTGGGGACGGGGTGCTTACCACATGCGAGACAACCCGTATATGAAAGCAACTTAGAACTTAGGAGATCTTAACCCTTCATATTGCCGGTCATACTCTTTCAAGGAGTGTAAATGCCGATACGTTTACCTTTTATTATTAAAATGCCTAAGCTACGCTAAGAACTTCTAAAAGATTGTAGAATATGAGGGATCGCCCCGTTCGAAATCAGTCCATTTAATCATGATCAAAATCACAATTTAGTAAATCAATGGATTTTTTATATTTGTCGTTGTTTTAAATTACGAAGACAAAAAGAATGAGAAAAAAAAGGAAAAAAGAAGTTTTAATTTGAAAAATGTACAAACAGTTCTTTTATTCCATGCTAGAAAAATTAAATAAGAAAAATAATAAGAAATGAAAACATCAATAATTTAGTTAAGTTTGTGGAAGTTAAGCGGTATTAAATAGTGTGTTTGGAAAATATAATTTAAAATTTAATTATTTATTGGAAAGAATTATTGGAAACCAACACAATTATTACAAAAAAATTACAGATAATTCTGTTGTTTCAGATTAAACAGTGATTCTTATTGATTGAAAATTTAAATTATTTATGCATAGCTAATCTATGTCTATAATGATAAGAAAATCGCAGTTTTTCCTTTTACGAGTTCACAGTTTTTTTGAGCAAACATTTTCAGCAATAATTATACAGTTATTATCATAACGCCACAGCATGCTAATTTTTTAAATCATCAAATTAAATTAATGTCAAAAAGTTAGTCTTTAATTGTTGCTGTTTTTATTTTCCTTTCTGTTTTGTATTGTTGATATTTTATGTTTTAGAATAATCGTTGAATTAAAATTATTTTGATATTCCACTAATTTTGATTTATTTTTTATTTACAAACATGAAACATAACCTTTACGCACCACGTGACGTGACGTTTATAGTGTATAGTTGGTTGCCTACATATTGCGTTTATTGTAAAAGTATACATAGGGGATATGTCGAGGGATATGTATACTAAAAAGAAAATTTCCCTGTATTTATTTAAAAACCAGTTGAAACAGTTCTAAAAAATTTCAAAGCTTCTCAACAAAATCTAAGCTTATTCAGGTTGAATATTATTGGGTTGCCTGAGAAGAATAGATAAATTTGTTCCATTTTTCAAAACAATTAAATGTTTTGATATTTTTACTTAAAAATGAGTTTAAAAGATTTTCTGAAATTTCGAAACTTTTCGTGGGTTTCTTTAATCATAATTGGTGATTTTCAGGCCGATGTTGTTAGGTTACCAGAAAAACCTCGAGAAAAACTAAAAACTTTCAGGCGATGATTTAGGAGTATAATAAACCGATTATCTTCTTAGTTAATAAAAATCATCGATATATTTGTTAAAAAAATTATTTAACAGATTTTCGAAAATTTGAAAGCTACACGGTTTTCTTAAGATATTCTAAGCTTGTTAAAGTTGGGCATTCCTATGTTGCTTGAAAAAAAAACCAGAGAAATTCAGGATCCACTTGCCTCTATGTAATGTGGGTTGAATATCTAACTGTGAGAGCATATTGGGGCCTCAGTGCCAAGGTCAAAATCTTTGAATGGGTAAACTTTATTTTTTTGTTTTTTTTTGCAGTATATAACAGTTGCAAAAATATTTTTAGCTGCGAGTCTGTGAAAGGAGGTAGAAAAAGTAAATATCGACCAACATACATAGTATATAAGTAATATTCGAATACCGACCTCGCATCATGATTTGCAGAAATGTAAAATACGACAAGGTATACGTAAATATGACAAGGTAGTTGGTAAATAGGTCGATTGCTTAAAATGGCTTGTATCGCTTCGTAAAACGTTCTCGAGTTGAGAATATATCAAATACGTACATGCAAATAAGAAACGAAAGCCTGAAATATTGCGGCATAGGTAACATAAAGTATTTTTCGTTTATTAGGGGTAGATTTCCGAGAAGATTGAATAGAAATTTTTTAAACAACACGCGCTACATTAAGTAAATTAGTGTTTACTTCAGGAATTCCCTGTAAACCTTTTTATGCTGAAACTGGCTCGGGTATTAATGTTTACAGGGGTAATTTCGCTACCCTATATAATTATGGTTTTATAGCTCCGACCTCGGCTCTCACAAAGCTTGATACTCAATTGAATGAATGGGTCGGTTTTTCCTTGAAAACACTACGACATAATGCAGGTAAAATCCGGGCGTACACGGCAGAAGCAAGCATTGGATAAGAATCGGGCCACCAGTTCTTAACCTAATCATTTTATTTTCTTCCATTGTGCTCGCCCTATGAACCTTGAACCCCCTGAAATTCATAGCGCACTGCGGAGGAGCGAGCCTAATTTCAGTTTCGTTGAACGAGCAAAGAGGGCTTTCTGGTCAACGTGCTTTTGTAGCCAAGTTCCATGGTTCAGGAATGCGACTCATTGTGTCAAGTTTGGGTTTCTTGTTCGTACAACACCGAAATGTACGAAACATGAAACATTGTTTTAAACTGAAGTTGAATTAGAGAGTGGGTGCCGAGTTCGTGCTGAAAGCTTGCGTAAACATTTGTCGAGCATACACGCCCGAGTTTTTTTTTTTCAGAAACGGCGAGGGCTGAATTACTTGAGGTGCGTATTATGTTTCGATTCATTTTTGGTTGTTTGGCCTCCAGCGTGTTCTTCCGTTGTGTACCGTGCGTCTGCTGAATATTTACAAAACCTTTAAACGTCCCTTCTGTCAAAAGGTTACAGATATAAAATAAAGCAACAAACGAAAGTAAATACCACAAAAACCGATTTTAAATGGAAGATAAACTTTTATTATTTTTGTGTTTTTTTTTTAAGAGAAACGTTTTAATTTCCTAGAAGTGCGTGAGCGATTTTCGTTTTTAATTTGAATTTGAAGACACGTCAGAAAAACGATTTCCCACCGAACGAGGGTGGTGTATGCTACGTTCGACTTAAACTTCGGGCTAAAAGTTAAAATTGGATACGCCAATTTCAGCCAATTTTTCTTTTGAATGAAAAGAGGCCCGTGTCAGTATAAAAATAAAATAATTCCGTACAAAAAATATGGTAACACGAAATGTTCCCATTTGAGGAAAATAATTTCCTCTTATAAGCCTGGTAGAAAATTTGTAAAACAGGGAAATAAAGTAATAAAGTTTCAGCAATTGGCGGAAGTCGATTGGTCTGAAAGGCCGTATATTTACATAATTGGTGCTACTCTATTAAGCAGGTAGTAACGGTACATTAGCCAATTCAGCGTGAAGGATAATGGCGTCTAACAGTGGTGCTCCAGTCTGCGGGTAATTCTAAGGGGATTCTAAGACTCAAACTTTGTATCAATGGCAAAGGCGGTGCAATTAACTTCTCCAAGTGCCCTAAAGCTGCTCTGCTTTTGCTCTTCTCTGCGGTACGCTTTATATATGGGTTTCCGACTTTATAGGATTATATTTTATATTGTAGGGTTTATACCAGATCAAATACGTATGTCATGTGTGAGGGTTATTGGCGCCTTATCCTTGTCGTACGAGTGCAATAATCCCCGATACAGATTTATAGCTGCTCATCCTTACGTAAATATGCAGCCTTTCCACCAGATAACCTATAAAAAGGAGCTGGAAATGTGCTTTGACCTTGCTTTTTATTTTTTTCAGACACAAATACGAAACTCAATGGTTTATTCAAGGAAACCCTTAAGCCTTTCATAAAAAATTGAGGTAATGAAACGAATAATTCATTTGTTAACTCAACAATAAAGTTTTTTCGGGAGCGTTTTAAATTCGATTTGGAACTTCTGCATTTTTCATATCGATACGTACTAAATCTCAACTCCGAGTCAATTCCCCGAGTCCAATTTGTGGAACGTCAAACTGTAGTTCTCGAGGGGTCAAGCTTCCACGTGCTATCAAATCTACGCAGTATGCGGAAACAAAAACATCAGAAAATGCCTTTTTTCTAGATCATATGGCAGATTTTAAAATCCCTTTTGAAAATCACGATTTAAATCAAATGTGAATCATAATATGATTTTTTAAAAGCAAGAGCCTAAAAAATAGGATGCAAAATTATTTACAGCAACAATTAAATCGTTTACAATTGATAAAATGGAATGTGAATTTAAAGCAGAGGAAAAAATATTTAATCTCCTTATAATTAAATTCTTGCAAACAATTTTAAAATTTTCCAACGGCCAAACTATACAGAAAAATACGAAACTTCAAAGCTTAGCAAATCTTTTTAAGGTTGTGTATTTAAATCAAAGGAAACAAATATTAAATTTCCTTATAAAAGTAGGTTAGAAGGCCAAGCATGTGTTATCAATAGAAAAAAATTGGGCTTTTCCTACATATAATTCCGTAAACAAAAACCTTCCAACCTTGGTTAATTTTAGTACAACCAACGAGTTCATTTTTTCTTTTCAACAATACACGTGAGATTGTTATCTTTAATCTTAACAAAATAATTGTGTAAAAGTTGAATTAATTTCCTTAATGTGATTGTAGTATGAACTCGAAACAATGTCACATTTACATTTTTTAAAAGGCAGAGTATTGATTACAATCCACAAGTTCATGTTTTACTTTTCGATTTAATAGAATTGATTTTTTGCCTGTCGAAAATATTTCTGTTGGCTTCATTAAGCCTACAAACTCCAGCATGTAAGGGTTAAAGCATTGAAAAGTAAGGCTTCAAATTCAAACAATTAATTATAGCGATTACTTACATTAAATTAATGCTTTAAATCAAAGTTACAGCAGTTAAAATTTGTATGTTAATCGTATCGTTACACAAATATCATTAATTAGCTGGCATTTAATTCCAAAAATCAAATCATTACGAATGATTCAATTATTCTTGTTTAATTCTTATCGTTTTATTTGACAGTTTATTAACTGCTAATGAAAAAATTGAAGGATTTAATTGTAATTGTTTCATGTTTATGGTTTTAATTAAAATACTAATCGTAGATTGGAAACTTATTTTCTTAGAACAGTTGGATTATTCATTGGCTGAATCTAACGAAAATTAGGTACAATAAGAACTTCACATTCTATCTGTATTGCTTTTAGGACAACTTAACTAAAATGGTAAATCATACTACATAACAAGAGAGATCTCAGTGCAAGGTTAAGAAACGAACCTTACACAGCATCGGTGAACCATTTCTATGTGCACTTTTAATGTGTAAAACACATCTGTAGCTCTAAATGAGCTTGGGAATCTTTAAAATACCTGGAAAATTTTCCCAAGTGGATATCCTAAACGTTTCATTACGGCTTTCGAAATGTCTAAAATGTCGTATTGCGATCTGTAATAAATTAAGATTAATTACAAGTAACTGCAATCAAGTAAGCAACCAAGTCGTAGTTTATCGAAGTTAATGTAATTCGGGTTGCATAACCAGCAAATTACGGGTTCTAGCAAGCCAAAGCGTCACGCTCATTGCAAGTCCTGATCTCCTGATTAACACTGATTAGTGCAGAGCTCGTATAACTGTGTTGACACATGGAATCAGACTTGTCATTATTACTGTCATTGTTAATGTTGGCTAATTATGATGTGGCTGCCTGCAATTTAGACTACATGCGGGCAAGTTCTGTGTTCGTAGCAAATTTGGCCTTTGCCTACGAATAATGGGTGTAATTATTACGAGGAATTATCAAATACTTTTTTCCAAAACAAAAAACTTTCTACTTGCTAAATTGTAGATAACAATTTCACGTTGAAGTCTATTATTAAGAGTTATTACGTTTAACCTTTGACAAATCTCTTCCACAAATTACACCGTTTCAAAATTATAGCGTTGACATTTGTTATCCTGTGAATTAAGAAACTAGGAAAGTAGTTCCTTTAATTAACTAACCTCATTACGAAATACTGGGTTATGACACAGAAGCAAAGGTATAGCCTTCGAATCAAATCCAAAAAACCTAACCAGATACATTAAAACGAGCAACTAAATTTAATTTATTGTCAGTTACATGCACTTTAGCAGCCACGAAGTGTCCATCAAACAACCCTGGCCATTTATACAGTAGCCCCCAACAACACATTGCAGGGCATCAAGCGTGGATTCGATTAGCGGTGACCGCGTCCCGAGCTCCGGAGCAGTAATCACCGATAATCCGGAACAAAATCCAATTGATAATTTAGGACACAGGTGTAAGAAACTCCGAAGTTTCGGAAGCGGATAATACAGTCTGATATTTTCAGGACTTTGTTTACAAATAATTCACAACATGCAATTTCATAACACATAAAAATAAAACTGGAATAAACCTGAAAAACGCCCATTTCGGAAGCGGAAATAATTTGGAGTTTGATGTTTTCAGAACTTTGATTACAAGGAATTTACTTCATCGAGTTTCATAACAGTTCAACATAAAACTGAAAACTGAGAAAACTTGAAAAACATTCGCATTGGAAATTTGGAAATGAATAGAAATGTCTAGTTTAAGGTTTTTCGGGATTTAATCCACAAATGATTTACCACCTCTAGTTTAATAATTACTCGAAATAAAAATTTAAACTGAAGTGCCCAAAGACATCCTTTTCAGAAGCAAACGACAATTTAGAGTTTGAGAGCTTTGATAATTCGCCCCAGCAGTTTCGTAGTAACTATAGAAATAGCACCGAAACCTGAATAAACTTCAAAAAAACGCCCGTTTCGGAAGCGAATAAAATTTTACAGTTTACTGCTTTCAGGACTTTGATTACAACAAATTTACAGCATTCAAGATAAAACTGAAGCAAACCTGAAACCTTGTCGGAAGGTAATAAAAATTTAGAGATTTTCAGAACTTTCAAAAGAATTCACCTGCAATTTCATAAAGCTCAAAACAAAACTGTAAATTGAAGTAAAACACTGAAAAGCGTTTCGGAAGCGAACAACAATTTACAGTTCCAGGACTTTCTTCACAAATAATAGTTCACCACCTGCAGTTTTATAACTTGAGATAAAACTGAAAACTGAAATAAACACAAAAACCTTCTTTTAGGGTGCAAATACCAAGTTACAGTTTAGCACTTTCAGGACTTTGATTACCAAGAATTCGCCACCTGCAATTTCGTAAAGCTCAAAATAAAAGCGAAAATGAAGTAAAACTGAAAATCACCTGTTTAGGAAGCGGATAAAAATTTTGATATTTCAGGACTTTGATAACAAATAATTTCTAACATACAATTACATAACACAGCAGAATAAAACTGAAAACTAAAGCAAATAATAATTAGTCGAGTAATTAGTAGTTTGACATGTGTTCGCAAATATTCCACCACAATGGATTTCGCAGCACATCAAAATTAAACTGAAACCTGAAGTAAACCTGAAAAGCATCCATTCCGGAAGCTAATAACCAATTTACAGTTCGATCTTTTCAGGACTTTCAATTATAAATAATCACGACATGCCGATTCGAAAGAGTTTATTCAAAATAAAATCGAAAACTGAAATAAACCTGAAGAACACCCGTTTCGGAAGCGAATACAAATTTACAGTTTGTTTTCAGGGCTTAGTTCACAAATAACACTGAAACCTGAAGTAAACTTCAAAAAAACACCTGTTTCAGTGAAGAATAACAACTTACAGTTTGGTATTTTCAGGATTTCGTTTATAAATGATGCGCCACCTCTAGTTTCATAATAACTCCAAATAGAATTGAAGACTGAAGTAAATCTAAAAAAACAGCTTCTGTCGAAGGCACAGCACAAGTTATAGTTTGATATTTTCGGGAGTTTGGTTACAAATAAAAACTTGAAAAGCAGCAGTTTCTGAAGCGAGTAAGAATTCAAAGTCTGGTATTTTCAGGGCTTTGTTTAAAAGGACTTGAAATACATGCTGTTTCATAAAGTTTGAAATAAAACTGAAAGCTAAAGTAAACTTGAAAAAACCTTTTTGGAAGGGAATAACAATTTACAGATTGCTGTTTTCAGAACTTTGACTAAAAAGAATTCAGCACCTGCAATTTCATACAACGAAACCTGAAAAGCACCCATTTCTAAAGCGAATAACAATTTACAGCACCATGTTTTCAGGCATTATTCACAAATAAAAATTCATCACCTGCAGTTTCACGATAACTAACGAACTAACTAAATAAAACTGAAAACTGAAGTAACCTAAGAAGCGATTACAAATTTACAGTTTGAAGTTTTGATTACAAAGAACCTGAAATTACATAAACCTCAAAATAAATCTGAAAACTATCTAAAACTGAAAAAAAGAAACTGTTACGGACATGAATAAAAATTTAAATAAATTGGGCGTTTTCAGCACCTGGAATTTGATCATAGTTCAAAATGAAACTGTAAACTGAAGTAAACCAACAGAACTTCCAATTCAGAAGCGACCAAAAATTTATTTTAATGGTATTTTCGGGACTTTGATTATAAACAATTCACCGTCTGTTATTTAATGAAGCTGAAAATAAAACCAAAAACGAAGTCAACCTGAAACGCACCCGGAAGCGAATTTAATTTTGGATGACTTCAGGACTTTATTCACAAACAATTCACTGAAAACTGAAGCAAAACCCGAAGAAATTCCTTTTCGGAAGCAAACAAAATTTACAGGTTGATTTCAAAAAGAGTTCACCACCTACATTTTCATAATAACTCAAACTAAACTGAAACCTGACGTAAACCTGAAAAACACCAGTTTTGGAAGCGAATAACAATTTACAGTTTGTTTCTATAGGACTTTGATTACGAACAGTTCGTCGCACGCAATTTAATAACACATCTGAAACTGAAATAAGCCTGAAAAACACCTGTTTTGGTTTTCAGCTGAAGTTTATTGTTATTTTTATTATTATATTTATTACTGATTTTATTCCAAAAATGGATCGAAACACATGAATTTAATTAACGAAGGACGAGCCATTTTGTTGTTGTGATCGTATATGCTGCAACAAAGGGTTTGCCAGTGAGCTTATTATATGTTAATGCTAAAAGGGCACTCCCAAGGCATTTCTGGGGCAGTTTGAGACAGTTCATGCATTCTGATATAAAGCAGTTTATGTAATTTTCAGACAGTCTGAAGCATTCTTTAAGCCTCTTTATAGTATTATACCGACTGTATTGGAAATAATGCTCGAGAAAACAAAGTAATCGTAAGGATATATCAAGGCATTACGAAACTCGCAGATACCTCAACAAAATGTTTATCTCATCGCTCTTAAAATCTGCATTACTTCTTTCTTTCTTTTCTCTTTTACCTTTACGAGGACGGGCACACCGAGCCGCAGAGCGATCACCCAGCCAAGTTCTAGTCAAGCATGCCCTTGCTTAACTTTCTATATTTCAGAATTACGTGCACTTCCACTCTGCCGTACTGCCGGTTTAAAATCTTTATTTACGAATCAAAATATCTAACTAAGGCAAGATATAAATCATAATCAAAATGGGGTATTAAACGTTATTAGCCTAAGGAGCTCAGAGTCTAATCTAGCATTAAAATCTCCCAAAATTTATAGCAACTGAAACGGTGTTTATGTTACAATATTTTTTATATATCTGAATATGTTTTTAAATTGCTATAAATGCCCAATATTTTCTAATTTTTGAATTTAATCAGCTTAAAATTGACGATTTGAATATTACAAATGGTTGGAATTTATACATTTATTCGATCACACCTACGAATTTTATGTAAATAATCGGAATATATTATACATTACAAATATTTAGCCCCATCACAACAGCTTGGTATTAATATGAGTAGATTTAAAACGGAATTTATAACTTTTTAAATTGGTCAATAGCTATTCTTTTAAAGTATAATGCTTTTTACTTTCATAATAGTAACAAAGTGCTTGTTAGAAATAAAACAATAAAAGTGGCTGAAGACTGAAAAATTAAATCACAAAGGGTGCCGTTAAAATTAAATACGCCTACACTCTTAGCTCCCTTGGTTTCGATTTCAAAATCGCCTACTTGTTTTCATGATATTAATTTAGATTTAATAAGGATTGCGAAGCACTTTGGCTAAAGTGTAGGTGTTGATACTATTAATAAAATATTGTTAGCTAAAACGCCAACAGTTACACTTAAGCCTACTTTGCATTGTCAATTTACAAAGAGCAACCTTAATGGGCGAATAATCCCTGATCAAAGCATCCTGCTTTGCACATAACCGAATGGTTTACCACGAAAAATGATGTTTTATGAAAATAAATTCGAAGAGGCTAATTTGTAAAAAGTTAACACAAGATGTAGGTAGTTAAATTTAATAACAGCGAACTTGTAGAATAAGTTAACCTGAGGTTAAATGTCAAGACTGTCTTGACTAATTTTAGGTTTTTGGGGAAATTTTTACGACAATAACGAGAATAACGCCTGGCTCCATAAAAATTATCTGTCCGCTTTGTTTCTGGTGTAATTAAAATATATATATAAAAAAAAATGCGGTACTTAAGTAAAACCCGAAAGCAACGTTTGTTAAAATGTAGCAAAACTTGTTACGCCGGTGGAAAAGAATAAAACGAACAATTATAACAAACGGCTTGGGGTATATTTTTAAACATGCGTTTTCAGCAAAGAACCGAGAGTTGTATCTAAAAAGCTCCGTTAAAAATTCAAATAATTTGAATTGTTGAGTAGAATTAAGTAGGCGTGGAGGTGAAGCAATTCCGAATTCTATATTCTGTTTCGGCTTAGTACCACTCATGCTAATGAAGACCGAGGATCCAAGACAACCAGGCTTATTATTAATTTATCAAAAGTCGAGGCGATGTTCTGGAAACGCGTGACCTGCGACACAATTCGAAGGAGCAAGGGAGGCGCCCCATATTTAAGAACCGAGGGAGTGTATATTAACTACAGATTCAAGAATATAAAAAGAATAAAGCTTCGCACCAACCTAACAAACAAAACAGTACCGAACTAATTAAACTGCGATTATGCGTTGTTCTAGGGCGAAAGAAAAATTAAAGAAAAGATCAGCATGCAAAACGGTAATTAATTAAACCGGATTAGATATAAAATTATAAGTTTCTAGTTCATCAACGTTTCTTGTAGGTTCCTTTGGGGCATGAATTTTTTAAGAATCTTCCGACTACACTACAATCGAATTACTAAAAGATTGATATTAATAGGCACCCTCAAATACTTAAAGTTGGCTATATTTTACTTACGTAAATAATTTGTTAGTGCCGCTTGTTTTAAGATTAGGTGTAGAAAACTCAAGCCTTTAGGTTTCGTGTTGCCTTTGTCCAGAAAAAAATATAAACGACTTCATCAATTATGTAAAAAAAAATCAACCCACCCACGACTTAAATTCAAGCAAAATCTCCAAAATTAACTTATAAATATTTATTATTCTTGAATAGAAATTTTTATTAACGTTTATTAATCGAGCCTGAGCCTAAAGATTTACATAAAATAGAAACTTCGAATTATAAAAATTGATTTAATGGACTTTTTAGGAAGAAAGAAAACACCCACACGTATTCTTTTATGGGATTATTTTATAATTCGGAATTAAAGTTGTAAATTAACAGTAAACTCGAAACACTGCACGTACGTCAGGCACTTTGTTTAATTAAATGACGTAATTTGTTGTCACGTTTTCAAAGCTTTGTGTGAATTTAAAATATTAAATCCAGAAGAGAAAAAATCTCGATTGTTAACCGTAGGTGTGCGAACTAGGACAGGAAATGCTCACACTCGACTAATTTAAAAAACTTCAAATGGAAACAAGACGTTTAACTAATTATAATTATAGTCATTCAAATTACCACACAAAAACAGTTAGTTATTCCGAAGCTGGGCCGAGTCCTGGATCATATGAAAAATATTCCAGCGTTATAAACAAGAGCCAACGACCGCTTTCTGATAAAATAATGAAAAATTTAAAAGTTTTCGAATTATTGCGCCTAACTCATTAATAATTGGGACCAAATTTAAAAAAGTTAACCGTAACAAGAGCACGTCATGTACGCCACAAATTATCCGCTAATATAAAATTAATGACATTTCATTAATAAATGGATTAAACTGCGCCTCGGGATAGTTTGATTGAACTGACATGAGTAAATGTTTTCATCTCCAAATAGATTAGCTAACTTATTGGCCAAGTTTTTCCTGTCTGACGCAGTGGTAACAAATGACTGTTAAATGATTAAATTCCCCCGATGTTTTCAAACATTTGTCACTGTTAATCTCAAAGGAGATTCAACTACTTACAAAAGCACAAAATATTTTTTCCCTAATGGAAAAGCTTTGTATTTTAAGTTTTAAGTAATAAAAATCCTTACTACAGCTTGGAGGATTTTGAATCGTTTTCAACAACAAAATAAAATTATCATTCCGAAAAAAATTATCACAAAAATGCAATTTGAAATTCCAGAATGTAGGTTCGTCGATATTTGGCTCGTGCTAAATCCACGTAGGTGTTATTATTACATTCAACTGGGAATATTATCTCCACCCATGTATTCTTGGTTTCGGATTACTGTCTAATGGATGAGTAATTCAACGATCGTGTTTGGATCGTTTCATAATTAATATTGATAGTTCTGACAGATATGTAACGTCTGTTTTCAACACGAATTTTAAAATGTTATTAATCTTTTAAACAAACAAGGTTTGAAAAATTGTTTTTAGACGATCATACAATGTCAATATTATTTTTAGAGATGTAACGTCATATAAATGTCAAGCTTCCGGAAGGAAAATCATGAAAAATTACTTTGTTTGTTAACAGGTTTGCTATTTTATTATGTGGTACACCATTTAAACAATTATAAATATATGGAGTGAATTTTCTATAAATACATTCAGCAAAATAGTCGTTTATTAAAAAATTAGCAAAATAATGTGATTGGCTTAAGTCAAATTTCTGATTTTATTTATTCAAAAAAGAGGTTGCAGATAAAAATAGACAGACAGAAATATGAAAATCTCAAGTTTTCCAAAGGAAATTGTTAATCGAAAGGTCAACCCATCAAGTTTCTGATTTTATCTATTTAAAAAAGGGGATGCAGATAAAAATAGACAGATAGAAAATATGAAAATCTCAAGTTTTCCAAAGGAAATTGTTTATCAAAAGGTCAGCCCATCAAGTTTCTGACTTTATCCATTTAAAAAAGGCGGTTACAGATGAAGATAGACAGACAGAAATAGGAAAATCTAAAGTTTTTCGAAGAAGAAAAGTGTTTAGTTTCTGATTTTATCTATTTAAAGGAGGTTGCAGATAAAGATAGACAGACAGAAATAGGAAAATTTCAAGTTCTCCAAAGGAAATTGTTTACTAAAGGCTGCATCATTTATCATTGGAAAATCAAATTACGACGTACTTTGACGAAGCTCGTGGTAAATTTTTTGGAGGAATAAAAATCCTTATTTCACTAAAAATTGTTTAGGTCAAAATAAAAAGGGGGAAAGTTGTTAATTACGATCAGCTACAGCCAAATCAACTGAAACTTGATCGTCTTCTAAAAGATAATCTAAAAAAATTTCACTAGCAACGTACTAAATTTGTTCTGAAAGCAGAAACCCAGTTTTCTAAAAGCTCCAAGTTTAATTAACCAATGGAAATCTTAAAAATTCTGGCATTTTCTTTGGGAAATCTACGTCTACGTTTGCTTAGTTGTTTGAAGTTAACACAAGAAACTAGTTTTTTCTGGATATTTCGCCATCAAAGACTTGATTGTTATGTTATTATGTATTAAGATATAAACAAAAAATAAATAAAATTTAATTTAATTACAATATATTTTTAGTACCGTTTTATTCTGTAATATCTTAATTTTTTCAGTTAAAATTTGTTTAAGTTCTTTATGTTCATGTTTGTTATTTGTTTTCATATTTTGTTTATGATACTTATTATTATTATGTATTATTATTATTAGCACTGTTTTGTAACATTCACTGATGTTAATTGGACTTTTGATTAGTCCCCTTAAACTTGCAAAACGAAGAAAATATGCCTTTGTTGTAAAGTCGTAGAATTAAAAGTGGAAAATCACATTTTTATTTGATTGGATGGATATAACATTCACACGTCAAAGTGCTATAATCATAGTTTTTCGTACAAACTACTAAATTTTTACAGGAAATTATTGAACTTTGGGGTTACAATAAACAATTAAGTCTTTCACAATTTATTTTGGAAAAGACTGAGAGTCTTCATGGCTTATCTTACAGTAAAACAAACTTCTGAAAATCAAACTGAACTCAGTCTTTAAAAGCTCTTCAAAAATAGAATTTTGAAAAACATTTACGAAGATTAAATGTTCGAACTCAAAACACATTTCTAAAAATAATTTTTAATTTGTTCCAACATACAATTAAATTGTAGACATTAATTTCCAAATACATCGAACTTCATAAACACAAAGCACTCTGAACTATCGGAAAAAGATAAATATTTTTAGGTATCAAATTAAATAAATGTTGACTTCTCAAAGAAATTTTTTACAAGGGTGGCTTCTTTCATATATTTTTTATAATTAGTTTAAGGTCATAAATACATATATCGATTTTCTATAAAAATCAATTCAAAGATAATCAAAAAGGACAGGGTTAACATACCCATGCTTCAACGCAACTCCCAAAGGCTTCAAAAATAATGTAAATAAAATCAATTTTGTAATATTTTGAAAAACTCTTAGGTAGATTAAATGTTCGAACTCAAAACGCATAAATTTCATTAACACAGGCTCTTCAACAAAGCAATCTATCACTATCAGAAATTTAAAAATATTTTTAGGTAGCAAATTAATACATGTTGATTTCACAAAGAAGAACGTTTTTTTATAAAGGTGGCTTCTGTAATATATTTTTCTGGTTAGCTAAAGGTCATAAATATAAACAATAAAAAGTCTTTCACTATTTGTTTTGGGAAAGACCGAGTCTTCATGGCTTATCTTGTAAAACAAACTGGACTTGGTCTTTAAAAACCCTAGTCTTCAAAAACACTGTCAATGAGATCCAATTTGTAATATTTTGAAAAATTCTTGAAGATTAATTGTTCGAACTCAAAACGCATAATTTCGTAAACACACTCTTCAACAAAGCAATCTTAGAACTATCAAAAAATATAGAAATATTTTTAGGTATCAAATTAAATAAATGTTTATTTCTCAAACAAATTTTTTTACAAATTAGTGGCCTCTTTAATATATAAATCGATTTTTAATAAAAATTAATTAAAAAAGAAACAAAAAAGACTAGAGTTGGAGTAACCATCATTTAAAGAAAATCAAAAATCAAACAAATAAATCATTCTATTTTATTACAGCTGTAAAATAACTGTATTGTTTAATTTAATCATATATTTTTTCAATCTTTCCAATAAATACATAATTAAGTTCTATACATTAATTTTTAAGTATTCTATTTAAAGCTTTCTCATTATATATTTGATGTATTTATTTTGAAATTTCTTAATCCTTTTGTGATTAAATTTTCATTCATTTCCTTTTCGTAATGTAAATCACGGATAAATATAAAAAACTCAGAAAAATACAAAAATAAATTCCTTGCAACCTTACAACCCCCTAAGTGCTTTATAATTTCAATGAACACTACGAAAAGCTACTTAGATTTTCATGTTTTTATACACAAAACAACAAAATGTAAAGAAACCGAGGAAATTCTTTGCCAGGAATTTCCCTCCTTACTTAAAAAAAAGGCTTTAAAAAATGCATAAGCTCCAAATATTTTTAGTTTTAAAAATTCGACTTTTTGTTTAAGAAAACAAGTAGCACTTTTATATGAATACATTTTCATGAAACATCTAAATCAAAAGCTTTTTTATCCGTCCTCATCAAAAATTAATAACTGTCGCAATTTTTCGAAAAATTAAAGGAATCCCACGCTTAAATAAAAATTCGTTTTCTTTCCGAGAAAGCATATTAAAACTGAAATTCAGCACCAACAAGCTCCATTTCAGAATTTGTAGACAAAGTTTGAGAATTCAAGTTTTAACAACCACAAAAACCTTAAGCTAAACTTTAAAGAAAACCAACATTTCTCGAAGTTTTCGAACTTTTAGTGTTGGAAAATTCGCATTCATACAAAATGAGCACCAAACTAAATTCTTGATTTATTATTAAAGTTTAATTAATTAATTAATTAATTAATTAAGTCGGAGTTAAATCTGATGAATTTTTCCGATCCTACAGCAAGCAGTCCTGCAAATTAAAGTTTCTACGAAGTGCTCGGTTTTCAACAAATTTAGTTGTTAAGTTTCTAATGCTTGGCCTGCATCCATAAATTTTCGGGTTAAAAATTAAAATTAAAAATCTTACAAGTTACTTCAAATTTAAATTCATACAATTCGGTTTCTCAACAGATTCAAAAATTGCACTCCGTCCTTTCAATTATTAAAAAGGTTTTAATATTCGAAATAATTTCAGATTTCAAAATTTTTAATTTTAATTGTATGTATGTTATATAGATTTTAAGGGTAACAATTTGGAACATTTGCTTAACGAATTCTTCTCACAAAATATAATTGTAATATAAAAACGATGCACTTCAAAACTAATACCCGAAACTTAATTAATAAGATATTTTTTCCCGATATTGCTATCAATTCCGGAAAATAAAAGTTAAAAAACAATTTGAAATTTCGGCAATACAAATGGATCCCTTTAAACTTGCAAAATGAGGGAAAAAATATATAAGTTGTTTGGTATTAATATGTGAAAATTAATTTTTTTCCAATTTTTATTTAATTAGTAGAACATAAAGTCAAAGTTCCTTAAACGGAAGCTCTAAAAATTTAAGTTCAAACAGTACGACAACTAACTTCTTACAGTAAATAGCTGAATTGAGTTAGGACCTTCTCTAGTTTTGGAGATAAAATAAACACCCACTCTTTCACAGACTTTAAAGAAGAACTGGAAGTTATCTTTGTTTATTGTAGAGTAAAACTCAAACGTCTGAAAACCGAATTATTTTAGCCTTTAATAACGCAATCTTTAAAATTACGATTTAAAAAATTTAAAGAAATCATGATTTTATGATTTTCTTATTTTGTTGAAATTGCAATCAGTTTTCGTAATAATTATATTAAAATGATTTTTAATATTTTCCAATAAATAATCAAATAAAATGTATTCATTTTGAAAGCTCTTAATCCTTTTGTTTTTGCGATTCGCAGTACCATTTTCAAAGTAAAACTTCATTCTTATCCTCTTTCTTTTCGTAATTTAAGCAGACGATAATAAATTCAAAAAAATAATGATTTAAATCCCCCCCAAAAATGTCCTGTCCTTCAACCCCAAGTGCTTTACGATTTCATTTAATTCTACGAAAGGTTTACATACATTTGCATGTCTGAAAAGACAACAGATATATGAAGGAGGAAAGTTTGGGTTTTAAAAAATTGTTTGCCTTCATTACTTAAAAGGAAAGCAGTAAAAGAAAAAATAACAAAAAAAACGAAAATAATAACAACAAGAAATATGTTTAGTGTTAAAAACTGAAATTTCTTAATTAAGAAAATTCAAAGTTTAAAATGGCATGTTGCAATTTTTATTGAAAAATTCGTGAGTTGTGACTACTGTTAATGCAAATATATAAAAGCCAAAGAACCTATATCATTCGATTTAGAAAAATTACATAAATTTCACACTTACATAAAACTTCGTTTTGTTTGTTTCAGAAAGCATAATTCTTAAAAATAATACAGCCGAACTAAAATACAACACCTACAAACTTCATTTAAAAGTTAGTAGACCAAGTTTGAGGATTCAACTGTTAACAAACACAAAAAGCTTAAGCTAAACTTTAAAGAAAACCAAAATATCTCGAAGATTTCGAACTTTTTTCTACCTAGAAAATTGTTGTTCTAAAATCATTCAGAAAATTCATATCAATTGCTGCTAAACTAACTTCTTCATTTATTAATTTAAATTATTTGTTTAATTAATCGATTTATTTAGTTAAACAGATTAATTTATTTAGTTAAACATTTAACGTCAAGAATTTTTACGATTTTGGAAATTTCAGTTAGTAAGTTTGTTTCTAGATTGAATCGATTCATTTCAGGTTTAAATTTTTCTGATTCAAACCCTGTTAATTTAATAATTTATTTAAGTGGTGAAATCTGCAATTTTTATCGTGTAAATCACCCTTAGTTTGGTAGAATATACATATTGTTATGTCGAAGCTACGAGCTTCCATTTCATAATATATAAATTGAGTTACTAAATTCTATTCTATTAAAAAATTATGTTCTAAAATCATTCAGAAAATTTACACTTAACATTCATACGAAATCGGCTACCAAACAAAATTCTTGATTTATTAATTTAAGTTTTCGTAAATTAATTAAATAACGAAAGGTTGAAGGTTGAAATATTTGGTTTGATGAATTTTTACGATTTTAGAAATTTCAGTTGTTACTGATACTTATGTAGATTGCACCAATAAATTTCGGGTTTAAAACCCTTTATTTTACTAATGGTAAAAATTTCAAATTGCAACATTTATCATACAAAATATTCTTAGTTATCTTTAAAATATCATTGTCTGGCGCTTTCATTTAGAAATATGCAAATAAGTAAGTTTGGGGATTCAAGCATTAACAGTCAGAACAACTTTAAAGAAAACCCAAATTTACAGCTTTTTACTCAGGAAAATTCGTTGTGAAATCTTTGGCAAAATTCACAAGCGAAACCAAATTCCCGATTTATTAACTTAAACGATTTTTTTAAATAATAAATAATTATTAATTAAATTGAAAATTCAAACTTCAGAATCAGATCAGAAAATTCGATTTCTTTTGATCGTTTTAAAGCAAATCGCCACAGGAGCTTCCATTTCAAAATTTATCGACGAAGCAAGTTTGGGGATTTAGGCATTAACAGTAAAAACAACCTTAGTTTTAACTTTAAAGAGAACCAAAACAACCAGTTCCCGAAGATTTCGAACTTTTTTATACGAAAATTCTCGTTCCGACATCTCTCCAAAATGCACGACTGAACTAAATTATTGGTTTATATTAACTGTAATTGTTTAAATTAAAGTTTAAAATTGAGATTCAATATCAAGAATTACGATTTGTTGTGAAATCTATTTGTGGAATTCAGCTTAAATCGATAAATTGGAAGTTTAAAGATTGTTTTCAGTTTAAAACATCCTAATTTAATAATTTATTTTTTGTAACTAACTAATCTGTAAATGTAAATGTTCTTAAGCGAATCTTACGAAGAGTTAAATCACATATTTAAGTGCTCGGTTCTTCAACAGATTTTCGCTCAGTTTTTTTCGTTGCTAAGTTTCTAACACTCCAAATAATAAATTTTAGATTTGAAATTTTAATTTAACCCTTCCCCCTCCCCAATTATCATGGATAAATATTTTGATGCAAAAAATTTGGAGCATTTTTAAAGAAAATTTTCTTTGTTGTAAATATAATTGTAATATAAAAAGCACTACCCGAAACTTAATAAATTGATTCTTATTAGATGCAGAAGTTCCTCTTAATTACTAAAGGTTAATTTGTAATTCTTGGCCTCGACAAAAATTTAAAAAAAAATCCTATTTTGGATTTGAACTCCCTTAATTACACTCAGAGAATTTCTAGGCTAGAATAAACCTTTCAGGTTGATGAATTTCTCAAGTTTTTGGAGCTTTCTGTAAACTGTTTTAAATACCTATTCATTCTGGTCGCCTTTTTATTGGTCTAATTTAACAGTGGCACTTTTCGATTTTCTTACAAGTATTTTTGTATTTCTTCCTTTTTACTTCAATAATTGATTTCAGAAAACTTTAGGCTAGGTTTTGCTAAGTTACTTTGATCAGAAAGTTTAAACTGCTTCAAACTTGTAATAATTTCCAAAATGTTGCAACGTTTTTTGAACAGCTTCGTTGATATAAACTTGAACTTTTGAGAAAAATTCAGTTTCTTAATTCATGGAAAAAGCAAACACAATTTTGCTGATTTCAGCTCAATTCAGATTGTTACAACTAAATTCCGAGTATTCACCGCGCAGTTTTTAAAAACCCAAGTTTACACTGAAATTTTTCAATTTAAATCCCTTCAACTACCGCACGAAAACTTCACGAAACTTGCAGTTTTACTAATAACAAAAACTGAGTCTGTAGGTTTAATTTAATCCACATTCTGGGAATATCAAATAAACATGAAAACTAGCAAAAACGACTGAAAAAGGTTGACCATTAATTTAGAATATTAAGGTTTTGCATTTTTTTTGCGTAGCCAGGGTGTATCAGATAGCAATTATTTTTAAAGGTCAAAAGTTGAAAAACGAGGGCGTAGGTGTATAATTTTAAGGTAAATTCCCTTACGGAGAATGATATTAATTTTACTTCAAATTCGCTACGAAACCACCACCTTTAGAAAATATCGAACGAACGAAATTTAAAGGCTTAATAGACTGTGATCTGATTAAAAAATTTATGTACTTAGATGGCGAATTAATGGTGACACCCGAGATTTCAACTTTAATCTTACTTAAGATAATTAATTTTGTTTAATTACGCAAGTGTTTGGATAATTCTGGTCAGTTTAGAGAAGACCAGGTTTGTGTTAGAACACTTAATTTTATATTCGGTGCATGATAAAAGTTAATTTACATTAAATTTCCGCGCGATTTTCATATTTTTTTTTTAAACTGGGCTTTCGTGCCTGATAAATCGAATAGTAAATATTTAACCCGTGGTAAATTTATGAAGAGGACTGCTCGGCTAACGTGAAAAAGCTCGTAACGAGGTACAATTATGTGACAATTTGTAACGTTCAATATATCGTGTTAAAGCTCAACTTGAGAATTAGCTTTAAAATCGCAGCACTCGCCACGATTAGTCGTTAACTTCATGTGTTAATTTTACACGCATATCTATTAATGTTTCGTGTTTGTGGTGCATAATCCATGGATCTAGATAACGTGAGATAATATCTGAACCATGCAGGGAAACATTAAAACGTGGAGTGCGCGAGGAAGCTTTTATTCTTGAACGAGAAAAAGCCCTATTCAGATTTGTATCAACAAGAGCAATTAAGTGCGAGAACGAAGTGCATAATATTTTTTCTGCGGGACTTTTTTAAACACTATGCAAACGGCTTAAGAGAAATAAATGGATTTTTTCAACTTTCCAGATTATCGCCGAATTTATCCGATTTTTATACTGCGCTTTTGTAATTAAACAAATTTATGTTTTCCAGTAATGAATGAATTAAAATAATAAAAGGTTCGCATGTTTATCATAAAAGCGATAAGTTGGGTTGCTTTTTATAACACGTGTGTGTAGAGTAAAATAAATTAAAAAACCAACTCACAGAAGGAGCTTTAATCCATTAATGTTTCACTAACACACAATCTAATCAGCTGAGCGATATTATGAAAAATCCACTAAAAAAAGGCACTTTCTTTTAGTAAATCACAAAAAAATCACATGACACTAGCGCTGCCACCACAAATTTAATTTTCGCATCTAACTATTAGTGCAAATGACAAGCGACTCCGCTGCGAACACTTTTTAGTCTCCGAAGTTCACAAAACCGAACGAAAAACACGGATAATCCAAGACTTGGAACATTTAAAATTCATAACACAATCGGAGAACAATAATCCATTAATTCGATACCGAGGGTCGAGGGTTATTTCGGTACGTATATAAAGTCAGATCCGATAACACTTAAAACCGTGAAGTCTTATGTTAAATCAATAAAGAAACTGAAACATGAACGAGGGATGATCTGAAAAACGAGCTTTCGGCTACGACAACAATAGGCCGCGAGCTTTTTCGTGCGCGATCCGCAACAATAGCAGTACGCAACACCAGCGCACCGCGAAGACTGAAACCATACTAAACCGAGCCTATTCCTGCTGAACTGCGCGTGTTGGCAGTCAGAAAGACACTGAGGACTGGTATCCTACCAACGGCCTGTCAAAGTGAGACGGAGATGTCCGGGATCAATTGCGTTAGAAAGAGAGGACGCATTGTCGCCCGTAATTATAGGAATCAGAAACAACCTTCTTGTAGAAGATCAAGTAGCACGGTACACTGTTAGCGAGATTGTTGAGTCTTTGACAAAGGGAGCAGTTGGATTAATTAGTGTAATTAGTCCGACCTTAGTCGGTTTTTGTTTGCTTGTTAAGGCTGTTTCGCGAAGCTTTTGTACTTTTGGAAGAATCGGACGTTTAAACTTCCATTTCGAAAATTTGAAAACGTACGCATTTAAACGATCCGATTGGAGTAACGGAGGCCCCCTGAAACTTTTACTAAAATCTGCATGAAAACAAACGCCGAACTGCGGATTTAAAACAAAGATTAATCTGAATGAAAAAGAGCATAATACCAAACAAATTTTACTTAATACAAGACTAACAATGGCTCGAATACAATGGCGGGTTAACAATTGGACTGAATTTGATGCAGTGATTACCCCCCCCCCCCCCCGTGTTAAATGGTGGGAATTATAAAGGTATCATCTTAAAAGCAACGCGATTAAATATGCTTAATTTAACATTTTTGATGACGTTAACGATTAAAGGGTAAAGAATAAGTTTCGTTTATACTCAAGATGTTTCCCTAAATAACTCACAACTCGGTTCCAACACACAGTTTGGAGTAGTTAAAACTTAAAAATTAGATTCTTATGGCAAAATTTAAATCTTCCTCGATTGATTAGTAAGTTCAGATAACACAGGTTAGCTTTAAATTATTAAATTAAATTCTTAAATCAACAAGTAATTAAACTGGGAACTCTACTTTGTCGTAAACTTCTTACATGGTTCAACAGCAACCCAAATATGGGTCAAAAATAGAAACGCATCAAATGAACAATCTGCGACCAGGCATTCCACTTTTAGGAAAGGTTTGTACTAAGTAACTTAATTCCACGAGCGAATATGACCGGCAACATGGAAGGTTAAGGCCTCCTAAATTGCTTTAATACCCGATTTTCACGCACACGATGCGTACGAGATGATGTGGTAAGCACCTCTTCGACATCCGCCTACCTTTCCTTCTTCACCACTATGTATCAGTTTACAATTATTTGTAGTAACTGTGTAGGTCACCCGTCGAGCACCCGATTCGGGTTTGACCCCCAGACCGTCCGCGTTGTAGTCGAATGACTTAGACACTCGGCCACTCCGGTGATAAAACTAACTAAAGAAAGAGACGAAAAGTACAGGCGGGCTTGGGGTTTCGAAAGATTTAAAAGCTCAGCTCATTTTTCAGATTGCAAAACCAAAATTTCAATGACCACGAAGTCTTTTAGATTTTTGAACCTATGTAATGGATAATAACCAGGGCCGATTTATCCATTAGGCAAGAAAGGCAGCTGCCTAGAGGGCGGCAGTCTGATGAGGGCGGCAAAATAAAAATTAAACATTGTGTCTTAGAAACAATAATAGATAAGTGAAAGAAATTGTTCCCAGAATTGAAGTTTTATTTTGTTAATAAAAATATGCTGTTATAATTTTATTTTTTAATTAGAGGGGGCGGCAAAAAAAATATGCCTAGGGTATTAACATGCCTTAACGCGGCCCTGATAATAACCCACCTCTGAAACTAGCTTATCAAATTAAGATTTGGACGTTTTGTCAAAAGGAAGCCGATGACTGCACTGAAACAAAATATCGTCCGAATAATACTAATCAACCGTAAGTTTCTGCCTGAAGACACAAATTTAGTATTTTTCCTTTAGATATCTCTCGGGTTTCACCGGCTGTAACTATACGATGCCAAAATAAATACCTCTGAAACTACACTAAATTTTTAATTATTCGAGTACTAAATAAATATTCTTATATTGCTTGCATCCATTCAAACCCGATCATCAACTTTACATAAGGTTTAACACGAGGAAGTATGACCGGTAACATGGAGAGTTAACGTAAAATCCCTAATTTCGGGACTGCACACGGAGCCGACGAAACTTACACGGCTCAACCGTGTAAGAGCGCGGCCTTCCGCAGTCTCTCAGCCTTGCTGAACTTGTACGCTTGCTCTTGGTAATCTAATATTTCAAATAGCAACCTTCAAAACATGGTGGCATTTCTACCATTTTACTGGCACTATATTTAAACTAACTAAAACGCCCTCACACTCAATTAAACCGGGACACAAAACATTCTGAAAAATGAGATTTCCAGTAATCTTAGAAGGTAAAATAATATTAAAATCTAAATTAAAAATAGAAGTTTTGACAGTTTGCTATTTTAAGTTTTTAGTTTCTGTCACTTTTAAAGTATTTTTCTTGTATTTCACTTTTCTTTTGTCTTTCAGTAATTTTTATATGCCATTTTTTCTAAAGCAACGCCACTTTGGGGCATTGAAAACTCAAACTAACTTAAATGAATTTTTATAGACAATTCTAAAATGCTAAAGCTTTCGTTACAGCCATAATTCCAGGGGTTTATTTTTATATTTAAGCTATGTAATATAATTTTTTGAATTCAATTCAATTCAATTCAAATAGAATCACAAGAAAGTACCTTTCTGGCGATTCTAATAAAATACAATTAAAATGTTTTAGACGAAATCAAATTTCGCTTTCTATTAATTATCAGAGGTAAAGCTAAAGGTGTCGGCACATTCCATGAGTAAGTATGGCCGGCAACATGAAAGGTTAAGGCCTCCCAAATAGATTTCATACCTGATTATCTCTTCAACAAACTCCTACCTTCCCTACCAACTTTCCAATTATTTTCTGTGAGTGGGTAGGCCACCCGCCGTGTACCCGGCTCGGGTTTGACCCCGAGGCTGTCTGTGCTTTAGTCAGCCACTTCGGGGTTGTTATTAGAGATACATTTTTAAAGGTTAGTTCAGTAGGGATTTTTACAAAGTATCCCTCGTTCTTGTTTTTGTTCCTTGAAACTGGAAAATCATTAAATTTAATGTTTCCCTTTACAATTTTAAAGCTCCAGTTTAATTGTCAAAAACATCGCATAAGTTTTGAAAATTCGTATATCAATTTTAAATTGTCGTCTCTTTATATTTTTAAAACTTTCAGACTGAAAGCAGCATTTTGAAGAAAAAGCTTTAAAATGGGTTGAGACCCTATTTCGCAATCAAATCACATAGGTTCAAAACCCAACCATGGCACGAAAATTTCCACGAGCTGTCGAAGTTATTTGTCGATGTTATTTAGGAATGCCATATAATTATATAACAGTACTGCCTACCAATGAAAATAATGCCTTGTCGGGCAAGAATATTTCACGAATAAAATAAGTAGATTTCTGACGTGCTTTGCCACAGCTTGTTTAATTCTAATTGCATATTTGTATTTGTGTTTCTTCATTAGACTCATTATTAAATATTTGGTATTTGTGTGCCCACCGAATCGTAACAGATTTGGTAACCAAGAACGGACTAATTGTCAATTGATTACCTGAACAATCGAATTCATTACATGGCCCGATGCTTAACTGTAGCCTGTATTATATTAATGAATAGGTTACCGAATTAGGACTTGATAAAGCGATTTTTCACACTACTCAATTCTTATGCATCAAAGGAAAATCAAAGTTAGCATCAACATCAAAACACTGCTTTTATTTTTTATTATGCTCAGCGTTCTTGTAATGAAAATCTAGCTTTTTCCACAACTATTATTGTGACTGTAGATACGTAGAAAGTACAGATATCTTTCTTATCTTGCCCTTCTGTGCGTAGGAGCTAAAAAATGAAACGCGCAGGATTTCCGTAACATGAAAGAGGAAACTGCTAATTAAAAAAACCTTGAATATGCATGAAAAATTCTGTAGGCTTTGCTCTTTTAAAATGTTTCAGTAGACTGTAGTCGAGAAATCTTGAACGTAATCCAAATAAAACAATGCAAATAAATATAAATTCAGACTTTCGTCGAACTAGTTTATTATATAAATATGTATGGTGGCAATTTTAACAGTAGGAGTTATTTAAAAATTGCTGTCTTATTAAGCAAAAAAGTAGACGTCCAGTTCTTAGACATGCATTTGATTTGTTATTTGATATCAACGTTACAGCAACCGGTTTGTGCTTAACTCTCCTTGAAGTTTGCAAATAACCGTTTTATTATGTGCTTGTTCTAGTTGTATAATTTGGACTCATACATCAAGGAAAAGTTATTAGTTATTACAAAGGAATAACGGAAATGCAAACATTTAAATAATTTCGTACCTGCGTAACATATTAAACTACTATTTAGGTTTTTCTTAAATAAAAAGGTTCTTTATTTGAGGACACGAAATATTTATCACCGAAGAACGTTCTTTTCAATAACGTTGTGAGAAAAAAGGAAACATTAATGTTATTTCATTTCCCTACAAGGGGAGGGCAGATTGCCGCAGGGGCAACTGGAACCCCTCTTCAAACAAAAATGGGTGAAAGCTATAAGGGGCGTTGGAAGAGAAATCGTTCCGGTATGAAACTTTTCAAATTTCTTTTTCTGACAAGTATCATATGTTGACATATTTTGAATGTTAGGAATTTTTATTAAGAATGTACTTGCTTGTAAAATTGTAAAATGTTTACTATTTTGTTTTAGGGGAGATTTAGATTCTTTTATACATTTCTATTGTACTTTTAAAGAAAACTAAAGCTTGTGAGCCTAATTTTGACTTACATTTTTGATTTTGTGATTCAGCTTTAGTTTTTTTTAATCATTTATCTACCCAGATTATTAAAAAAAAATTATTGACTTACCATCAAAATCGGTGTTTTGGATAATTATTCATTTTTATTTTCTTTCTATCAAGATGTTTAGTTTGAGGGCGGTTTTTCCGATAAAAGTTGCTTTTAATTAATAAGTACTGTGAGATTCTAGGAAAGCCAAACAAAACCTTTGTATAACTTCTTTATTTTAATTACGTTACATTTCATACTTTAGTATTTCTCCAACTGTCTCGCACGTCTACTGTCGTTGTCGTACTTCTTGCGCACCCGATTTACCGCCCTCACTCATTCGATGAACGTCGGACCCCCACCTGAGCATCGGTCGTCGTACAATTTTAACTTATTGCAAGCGGCTTGTGAAGTGCAACGATTATAAGTAGCTATGATCTATGGATTACAATGTTATGTTGTTATGCTATATAACCAATAACCATGAATCTACACCATAGGTTTAGTTGAATTTAAACGGTGGGCCAGAGTATAATGTCTTCTATTTTGGTCACTAGTAGATAGATCGCGAGCGTATTCGGATGATGTTGGAGTTTATCGATGTATGTACTACTTTTTACTGTAGCACATTTCACTGAACTTACTTATTTTGAGGCCACCAGGTATTTCCGTGTTTGTTATGGTTCGAAGGGTTTTTGATTGAAATCTTTCAATGATGGCTATGTTTGACGCAAATGCCGTGCCCCATCGTTGACTGACAATGGCCTTTTAAATATATTATTTATTTCCCAGCGAGAACTCGGAGTTTTTTCTCAACAGCCAGTTGTATTTGTAACACTTCAGGTTTAGTTCTTTCCGCTTTTTCCAAATGGGAGATTGCAAGGTAAGACCCTTATCCAGATTCATTCCCAAATATCTGACGGAGTAGCATGGGTATTTGATTTAATGTAATTTGTGGGAATGCTACTCTGCGTTTGTTAAAAGTGATTTGCACCGTTTTCATCTCATTTATTTTTATGCGCCACGTTTTAGACCAGTACTGTATGAAATCAAAATTCTTTGCAGTTTTTGTGACGCTCGCACTGGATCTTCATCAATGGCAGTGTCATCAGGGAACGTGGCTGTTACAGTGATGATACAAGTAGGAAAAACCGCAGTGAACAATAAATAGAGAACTGGTTCCAAAACACTTCTCCGTGCTTAACTAAGTATCTTTCTTCCAAATAAGATTTTAGTATTAGATAAAAGTTATTAGGGAGTTGCTTCAATTTATATAAGAGCTTTTTATGCCGCACCTTGTCGAAGGCCTGGCTAACTTCTATGACGGGGGCTGTGCAATATTTTTTATTTACTACCCGATGAATTTGTTTAATAGTGGAATGTTACTCTCTAAATCCGAACTGGTATTCAGGTATCATTCCATTATTAGCTAGGAGTTGCATCAGCCTTTTTAGTAAAGGTTTTGCGAATAATATAGAGGTGATAGGTAGAAGGCTTATCGGTCTATATGAAGCAGCTTCCTGCGGAGCTTAGTCAGGTTTCGCAATAAGTATAATTTTGGTGACTTCCCACTGAGCTGGGAAGATTCAGCTTAAAGAACAAGTTGGATTGATTTTAAAAGAACCCAGAAGGCTTTACAAAATTTCTTCCTGAAAATATTTAATTTTGGCCAAATAATAAGGAAGATTTCGCCTTTGGGTTGGTTTACAAGTTGGGTTACCATGTCCTTCTTCCTTTTGCCTCTGGCGTGGTCGACACGTTGAATTAGTGCTCTTTTAGTGCCCCCTTTTTCTTCCGGTATGCAAAACGCTGAATTCTTCTTTCTCAACAATGACCCAGTCCTAAACCGGTTTTAAAACTGCCACTAACCGTGGAAGTCTTCGATTCAAATAAAAAATAACTTGAGGAAAGATTTGGATTTGTTAACTATTTTTTCCTTGCTGTTTGTCTTTCTGTCTTTCTTTCAGGTGATCCACGTTTGACGTGGAACATCCTTTTCCTTCGATTAGCTAGTTTCACCTTCCTCCTTTGTCCAACAAGGTTTTTTATTTCAAAATGTTAATAATTTTCTTGCTATTCATTCTTGTTAGATTACTCAGTCACTCCAACTATTTCTGCATACAATTTTCTGGTTTCTTCATTGTTCTACCAAGCGGAACCATTTCCCCATCCAATATTTTTCTCAGGATTTTTATTTCTCATATTTTTAATTTTGTTTTTTCATTGTCTCTCGAGTAACTCGTGGGACTTCGATCTAATTGTTAAAAAAACTAACGAATTTAACAATTTTAAAGGGTTGTGAAATGCTCAAGATCAAATGCACTAGATTTCCAAGTAATCCACTTTTATAAAATTGACTGACTGCAAATTTTCTAAATTGGACCTTAATAAAAATTGTTAAGTTCCAAAAGAACCACAGATGAGCAGGATAAAAATCTAATAAATACCAAGAAATATAAACATTTGCAAACAGTTGATATCTAAAACTTTCCATTCGTTTTACAATAATTTAGCCCATTGCCATGGACTGCCTGAAAATCACTAGATGAAAAGCTGTGGACTACAAGTCTTTTGAAATTAAGAATCATTTATTTTCTTCTTCTTACTTTGTGTCCATTTTCTTTAAAATTATTTTCTATAAACAAAAGCCTGTCAGTTTTCCAGAATACCAAATTCAATTCATTGATTTGACTTTTTCAGCACGAAATATGAGAATCTTGTTTAAATCGCTCCCCCGAAAGGGAAGGTGTCGATACAGTGATTTGTACAAAGAATTGTACTTTTCACGGTATATTTTGTATATTTCTTAGTCCATATTGTAACAATTTATTTGTTGTATGACCGACTTAAATGAGTTTTATGTGTAAATTTATTTTAAATGTATTTAATTACTTAAGCTTGTATCTCTGTTCTGTTTAAAAATAAACTAATAATAAGAATGCGAAAATTATAGCAGACGATCGATGTTCAGGTGGGGTCCGGCGTGCATCGGGTGAATGAGGGTAGTCAGTTGTGTGCTTGAGAAGTACGACAAAGATAGCAGACGTGCGAAACAGTTGCAAAAATATTAAAGTATGAAATGTAATTTATTTAAACTAAAGAAGTTATGTAAAGGTTCTGTTTAACTTTTCTAGAATCCCACAATAATATTTTTATTTAACTTCTATATATCCTATTAAATATCTTTTATGCTTTTTAAAATGATATATTTTCTTTCCATTTAATCTATTGCATTTAAATACGTTGCATATTTTGTTTCTTTAATGTTGACACATTTACATTTCCATGCGAATAAAAAATTGTTTAAACACTTGAGTAGAAATTTTTAAAATTCTGTTTATTATACATGTTTTCGTAGCTAATTAATCTCGGCCTATCTCGCATACTTTGCACATTCTGTCCCCGCATATTTTATTTATAATTGCATAATTAATTTCAAGTGTATTTCGAAATTGTTGGTTTTAATTTAAATTGACAGTAAAAAGATTCTTAGGTGATGTTTATTACACATTTTCGCGCATTTAAGTTCATTTACATATTTTACCATTTACTGCATATATCTGCATATTTTAATAATAGTGATTTCTGTCTATTTATTTTTAGAATAAGTACAACGAGTAATTCTTCATGCGTCTGACAGTACAAATATGAATGTAACTTGCTTTTTATTGCAAGTCTCAAAGCTAACTTGTAGTTTTCACAGGTAATTACTGTCGATTCCTTGTATGGTAATGCAAATAACTCAATGTTATATCTTAAGCGCAGTGTCAATTTTATTCACTTCCTAAGAAAGTTAAAGTGAATTTGTTGTTGCGACCTTTAAGTGCATGTTTTACATTCTCTTTCGTAAGTATTGAACAAAAAGTAAATCAAGTAGTCTCGTCGTAATTTGAAAAATGCACTTTGGTAATATAAATCTGAACAAAGCTAAGTTAAACCTGATCGCAGGTGGTTACGTCACAATAATGAAGACAGGTGTTGGTGCCAATTATGAACGCTCTGTGTGGAATTTTAGGTGTGAGTAACCTGCGACTTAGATTAGATTTTTAAAAATCTTAGTAAAGCCCACGATTAAATAATCACGTCCAATTTGTACGAAGATAACCTATTTTGGTTAAAAGGTTTCAAACTGTTTCTTTTACTGTTAAAATTAAAACGAGAACAAATTTTAGCATCTTCTCAAAGTTATTTTTGACAGTTTTCGCAAAAACTTCAAAGTTATGCTAATTTGATGTACAATTTGGAATCGCCAAATTTTTATAATCAAATCCGTAGCTACAAAATTTGTAGAAGGCCTAGAACTTTGTAAAATTTTCATGGAAATATAATAAGGAAATAGTAAAGGAGTGGTCTAATAACACAATTACCAATTTTTCTTCGTACACGCAATTCTCCTTAACTGAAAGAAATAAGAAGCAATTTGGCATCCCTAAAAACTAACGCCCCCAGGCACAGCCGTATCTTGTTTGGCCACTAAATTTATCTTCATCCATTCCCTTCTTAAAGAATCTTTTTAGGGCGTCCTTTTTAAACAGTCCAACTAAAAATATCGCCCTTAAATTCTAATGATCGCGAGACTTGCCAAACGCTTTGGCCGCTGATTATTTAAAAATGCGAGTTTTATTATCTAAATCGAATCTACACCTGTATTTAATATAAATAGTTTCTGTTTTCTAAAAATTAAAATTCCAACTATTTATCAAAAATTTAAAAGGGTCGTTCCTCTTTGTTAAACGTACGAATTTAAAAGGAAGTTGGGTCTCTTTTCAATTAGCTAATTTTGTTTGGCGGAAGTATAATTTTCAATCTGTGCTCGAATTGCAGTGACGTACGTGAACAGGCGCCGTTTTAACAATAAAATAAAAACAAACCACTTCCTAATAATCTTTAACTCAGAAACTATTTTTAGAATGTTTGCTTTTAAAAAAATACCCGAAGGTTTTCTAAGTAATATTAATAACACTAATCAGAATTCGAACATTAAGGAAGTAAAAGGTTTGGGTTACGCCTATGTTGTTTTGTGTAATATGAAGCAGTATTCTAGGTGTCATTAATTTATTATAATTGGTGAAGCTGCGAGTTCTTAGTCCTTCAGCGGCGACACCATAAAATCCAGTTTTATAATTACGAAAAAATAATGTCTCTGAAAATATTTTCACATAAACGTAATAAAATATGTTCAAAAACCAATTTTTTTCTTAATAGACCACACAGGTAACGACGCGGTTATACTTTATGACACTTCTGGAATTTTTACGGTCTACTGGAAAAAACAAAGCAAAATACTGGCGTATTATTATTAATAAATATATAACTTTTCTAGGACTTAATTGTATGCACATATTTAAACGCGTATTCGGTCGCTGAAGTGCTGGAAGGTAAATCAAAAAGTTGATTTTGGCGCCGTATTCAGTGTTGCCATCTTTTATTTTCTGATTTCGGTAGCTTTCGGTTCTATTTTTCGGTAGATTTCGGTAGACATTTAAGCTGAGAAAAATATAAGTTTTTACCACCGTTTTTACCAAGCCCTGTAATGAAAATTTACGTTTTTAGGAAAAGCAACTACATGCGGTTTAAGAAAATGTATTTATGTAAGTCTGATACGTTGGCTCTTCGCTCTTGGGTCCAACAAGTACCATGCACAATCTAAATGTTACTTATTTTTTATAATATTTATGAGATATCAAAAAAAAAAAATCAATAATGATTGAAAATGGAAAAAAATATACTTATATGTAACTTTCAGTTTTGTCACCATGGCTAGCTATTATTAATCAGAAATTAATAATTTTCCTGGTTTTTGCCGTTTCCGAAAACAATAATCCGAATTAATACGTGAGTTTTTCCCTATCGAAATATAATCAGAATTTAGCTTTAAAATAATTAGGGGAGAAAATAATTGAACTTCAAAAAAATTATTCGCCGAGTCCCCACCCTTTATAGTTACTAAATAGGATTTTATTAAAAAAACAAAATTAAAATTTCCTGACTTCTTACTTGCCAGCGCCGCTGAAAGATAAACGTTATACATCCGATATTATTACGAAAAAGTGTTTGTATAATCCGCACGTAGTGGGCCATAAATCAGTTACATTTTAAAACAATCTCCAGGCAATGTATTTTGATAAACAAAATTTTGTTCCGAGTCAGGTGCATTTTGTGATGTCGAGATAAGCAAAACAGGTTTTTTTGAAGGTTATTTAGTAAACTTTAAAAAATCGGTAGAAATGAGTCTAAAATCGGTAGATCGGTAGATTGAAGTCGAAATCGGTAGATCTACCGAAATTTCGGTAGGGTTGGCAACACTGGCCGTATTAAACAAATTGCACAAGACCCGTTGTTTGGTTAACCTGAAAACGAATATCGCAACAACCTCCGCTGGTTATGAATATTGATCAGATTTTGGACCAACACCTCTGTGGGCCAATGAAGCAATCATTGTTAAAGTCTTCTTTCCTTAAAAGGAGCTTCGCCGAAAGTCGATTATTTCTGCGTTGATGTCTATTTTATACATCTTAAAAATTAATAAAACAATGACAAACGGAAACGAGAACGAAAATATTCGATAGTCGTAAGCTCGCTCGCTCGTAAATTAAATTTATGGAAAAAAACCTAAGGAAATCGTGTTATAATTTTTGGTTATCTAATACACAAAAACAACTCGGCGCTTAATAAATTTTAAACAAAAACTTTTAGGAAGGTTAAAATGACTAAGCATGAGTTTTAAAAATTATAATTTAGAAAGGTATTAGGTCAGGCTGATTTATGTTAAATGCATTTAATCATTTAAATCGATGAACTCTTAATAAGTAAATCTTTAGAATAAATTAAGTCAAAGCTTAAATGGTAAGGACTGAAATATTGGAAAATGTAATTAAAATTTAACTAAACTAAGAACACGGTTTTAAAGATGTTGCGGTATTAAGAAATACAGAATTACATAATCCGGTGAACCTTCAGGGAATTGAACCAAAGTAATAAATTGAATAATTCGATTTAACTTTTGATCTTACTTTCGTGTTTAAACGTATGGTTTTTGAAAGTCTCAACGCCAACCATATTTTTAATCAAGCAGATTTTTAAACCCACGATTAGTAACTTTAGCCAGAATTTAGTAAGTAATAAGTCACTTGTAATAAATAATTTCTACAATGTATAAATTGAAAGAATACCACTAAAATACTTACAGGGAATCTGAATGCACAAGTAGAAATATATAGAAAGTGTAGTGGACGGAAAAGTAAACATTTAGAAAGTAGTGACAACGGGAAAAGATTATTGCAATTTGCTATGGAAATGAACATGAAGATAATGCGCACTGCCTTATAACACAAAGATATCTACAAAATAACATGGACATCACCTGATGGCAGGACATGTAACCAGATAGATCACATGATTATAGAGAGTAAACATGGAAGAGATGTGAATTCGGATCATATGTTAGTGAGACTAAAGATAAAGGCAGGAAAAAAAGAAGTTTAATGTGAACAAATTACAAAACGCCACAGTTACAACAAACTTTAAAGAAGCATTAACTAAAACATTGGAAAGTAATCTACAATTATAAAACATTCACGAAGAATCGAACTGGAACAGATATGAAAGGATCATTAGGGAGGAGGTGAACGAGGAAAAAAGAAAAAGAGCGCAGAAAAGCTCTAAAGCAAAAAACGAAGCAAGGATAAAGATGTTAAAAATAAGCACTTTAGAAAACAGGAGCAATTTTAGTAGAGCAAGGAAAACGGCAAGCCCAATATCCCAGAAAAAGAAGGGATAATATATGGAGAAGAAACTATAAAAACCAGAAGAATATTACGTTAACAGTGAGATAAGGATTTTTTACCAGGAAGCAAAGAAAAACAAACAACACAATATGTGAAGAATAAAGAACGACTACTAATAGAAGAGAACGAAGGAAAATTAGATAGATGGTGGTTCAGTACTACGAAGAGCTATTGGAAGGGGAATTAGAAGAAGAACAAGATAAGGAAGAAGAAAATGCAGAAGAGGAACCGCAAACACAGCACCAATAATCGATGGCATAGGAAAATTCCCGTGTGGGGTTACTAGTCCTCCATCGAGCGCCTTCTCAGGTGCCGGATAGGTGTATCAGGTGCCGGATAGGTGTACCGGGGAAATGAAATACCCGGAGTAGACCAAAACTAGCAGCTGGGCTCTTTCGGAATATTCAACGTAAGGGCCCAGAACAAACCAGGTGCTCAATTAGCCCTATACAAGAGGATGCACGTGATCTTTTAAGAATTCTAAAACGGCGGGAGACAGACAGGCATGGAGGCAGAAATTACAGGAGGCCAAGGCTCAATTTGGGCTATAGTGCCATAGAAGAAGAAGAAGACCTTCTGTCGACAACCCTATTTAATTTGACCTTAGAGATAATAATTCGAGAAAGTGAACTACAATGAACTGGTCTAATATACAACAACAGTCAACAATGCATAGCCTATGCTGATGACGAGAAGAAGATAGGAGTTGGAGCAAATGTTTTAAGAAATTCGAGAGTAATAGACTAACCATACATGAAGACGAGACAAAGTGGAAGCAATACCCACACAAGAGACAAATCAAATGAAATTGAAGACAGTAAATATCAAAGAATATAATTTCGTGAAGGCAACACAGTTCGTGTATCTAGGAGTGACAATAACGAACACTTGCCATCAAGAAATAGAACTAAATAAAAAATTGGCAAAAGCAAAAATAAGAATATATGGGACGATAGTACGACCGACTGTGTTACATGGACGTGAAACTTGGTTTCTTAGCAAACAAGAACAAACGAGACTGAACGTATATGAGAGGAAAATACTGCGAAGAATATTTGGGGGAAAAGAAGGGGAGGGCGTGGGATGAGGAAGAAGATCAAACCGAGTAATCATGGAACCATATGAGAAACCAAGTATCGGATAAACAGCAAAAGTGCAGAGATTACTTGGATGTGACATGTTGCAAAAATGTATGTTAATAGACTTGCTAGGAAAGTACTTACGGAAGGAGAAGGAGGAAAAAAACATTTCTTGGCTATGCCCCACCTTGAGGATAAATGTCATTCTGAGTAGCAACTGTTATTACAAAATTTACTTTCAGCCATCTCATACCTAGGTATTGTTCAATGATTATAAAGGAAGACCAAAAAGAAGGTGGTAGGTAGACAGCAGTGAAAGTTGCAAGAGAAGGCTAAGGACAGAATAAAATGGAAAAGAATATGAAGCCATGGGTCTACAGCTGTATTATTATTATTATAAAAGTACTCCCACCACACCCCCACCACCGAAACTAACCTCACAAAGAAAACAATTTACATAATCGAAATTTCTAGCTTTATTATTTTGATTTAAATTAATTGAAATATTGAGAAATAATATAAAGTTAGTTAAGTTGATCATATCATCCAGTTTCTAGAGGAAACAAGGTAATTTAGAAATAATGGCAAGGAACGTCTTATTACAGCCACAGCTTAGCCTCAAAGATTAATTTAAGTAAATGGTTTATTTAATATGCCAATTTTCCAATCCCAAGTAACCAGTTTTAGGAATAATTTTGAGACGGAGTTTCCTGAAAATAATTAGTTCCACACACATCGGTTGTTCCAGGAATAAGCAAGCTACCTGGGGTAATCTTCAGATCTGTAAAATTGATCCTTAGTGTTCTTAATTCAGAGCTTAAAAGATAGTAATGAACTGTCTAATGCAACGTTTTTCGGTGCTTTTGGAATAATCTTCGCCATTTTAATATCCTGCCTCAAACAAAATCACTTCTGTTTGAAATTTTCAACTTAGGAAAAATTAATACCCGAACTGCATAATAAATCATTTTTAAAACACAGCAGTAACCAAGGAAGTTTATACTTTTATGGATTTCTACTTAATATTTAATTTTTTACTTGTATCCGAGATATTCTAGAATGTACAGAAGTCAGAGGTCAGATGTAAATGCTTATTTTACGACTGAAGCTTTTGGTAGACCACGAATACAATGAGTTAAAGAAAGGCTTTTTGTTTTAAGTGTCACATAGGTAAACCGAAAAGGACATAATAATACAAAACAGGCTATAAAATATGCATACCCATGTAAAAATTACATAAATTAGCTTCTAACTGTCACTAAATTTCTATTTGAACAAAGAAGCTTTCATGCTACAAATGTATATGATGGTAATAAAGAAGCTAAACATTCGTTTAATGAAAGTTTTGTGCGAAATTACATTCGTTTTATTTTGTAGTCAATTTCTAAAACCAAAACAATAACAAGAAGTTAAACCTAAGCTTGTATGTTTTTCATTTTCGTTAGGTTAATGTTTGACATACCATCAGCATATACAAAAGGATTTAGTTTCCTGTATTCGAATAAACATTCAAAACTTTGGTTCTAATCTGACTATATTCAGAAACTTTCGTTTAACACCAGGTTCATTGCCTAACCACAAATTGAAATCTCCAGTAAAAATACATTTGCAGAAGCACATAAAAGCTGTCATAATGTTTATGTCGTATTTTTGACTTTAACGATTACCACAAACTTACGAAGTGGCATTTAAAGCCGGGTTCGTCGCTTAATCGTGCATTGAAATCTCCCAAAATAAAAATATTGGGAATCCCTGCTATTATTTAAATTCGTATTAAATCCTTTTTATAGAGTTTAAAATAATGTAAAATAGAAGCAACTAAGTAATTTGTTGTTTGATGTGTGCATTTTAAGTTTTTTTTTTGTATAGCTACAATATGAAAATATCGAATTTTAACTTTATGCATATTAATTAAGAACAGAAGAGTGGAAGAAAATACATTTGAGGAAACACATAAAACTTGTTAGTATTTGGTTAGTATTTTTGAGTTTGACGATAACCAAAAGCTTACTAAAATGGCATTGAATGTCGAGTTCCTTGCCTAATCGTGCGTTGAAATCTCCCAGAATAAAAATCTATTGTTTAAATTGGTATTAAATCCCATTGATAGGGTTTAAAATAATATAAAATGGAAGAAATTAACCAAGTAATTTGTTGTTTGAGGTGAGCATTTTATCTTTTGTTTTATTCAAAAAATGAACTAGGTATTTGAAATTTCTGTATATTAATTAAGAATAAAAGGTGGGAATAAATGCATTTGAAAAAATACACAAAGGTAAGAATAAAAGGTGGGAATAAATGCATTTGAAAAAATACACAAAAGTTATCATTATGTTAGTTTGGACTTTTGGCTCTAACGATAACCACAAGATTACGAAATGGGATTTAATGTAGGGTTTGTCGCTTAATCATGCGTTGAAATCTCCAAACAAAAAAATGTTGCGAATCCCTGTTATTATTTAAATTGTTATTAATTCTTTTGTGGGGTTTAAAATAAGGTGAAATCGTAATAATGAACCAACTAAGTTGTTGTTTGATGTGCGCATATTTTAAGTCTTTGTTTCTACAAAATGAACTATTTTAACTTTATGCATATTAATAAAGGACAAGCTGGATTTTAATTCATAATTCTACTGCCCACATTTAAATTTATTGGTTATTTTATGATTTAAAAATCCTTAAATGGGTTTTTATCTGATGTTTAACTATTTCTTTTGGATTACATGTGCGGAATAAAATATTAAAATATTTTAAAAACTTATTTTGTCCTTCACAAACTAGAAGTGTCTGCAAACACAGAAAAAAAGGACAATTTGAGTGAATTTATATAAAATTTATTCAAAAATCATTGGTTTAAGTTGGTTTCGGAGGATGTAAGGTAGTACTCCAGTTATAAAAATTCCATGTTAAAAATCTAAGAATCTAAAGGTGTTTTCGAACGTTGGACCGAAGACGATGACCGCACAACTTAGCTATTCGTTTAACAGTGTATGGCAACAAAATTGAAGCAAGGTTCACAAAAAACAATGAATCTGGACCAATAGCGATGTGGAATCGAGACAGGTGGCAGCCGTAAGATTCCTGCTCGGCGTTCATAATCACTCCACTCGACCAGCCCGGTTTTACATCTATAGATCAACATTATCCAACAACTCTACCTGTCTCTGCCCTGTTATAAAACGAAATAAAAAAGAAACACTTGTTTCATTCACGCCACATTCATTGTGTTTTCTACTGTAATTCAAATTTTAAACGAGTTCCTCCCGTTTAATTTTGGAATTATTATAATAAAGTCGTTCTTATTATATTACTGTTGGTGCACCGATGGTATGCGGAAGAGTTAACACCGTGAAAATCGCGAATTACAAACCGTATGCTAAATGCTGATAGGGATTCGTTGGTAGCTTTTGTCGGGTTTCAGATTAAATCAGATTATTTAAAGGTCTGAAATAATATCGAAATGGACAGAAAATGTTTAAAGTCTTCGAGTTCAAGGACTCCTTCTGGTCAGTTCAGTTAATCTGAATTTCTAATTCTGTTTCTAGAGGACGCTTATGCAAGTTGCAGGCCACAGTCATCACGGTGTTAATTTAAAGTTCGTTAACGTTATTTCTTTCCGAATTATTGATTTGATTAACATCAAAATGAAATAATTTTCGGCTAATGGCATTGGTCTTAATATGCAGTTCTAAAACTTAATTAGATAGCAACTTAACATTTGAAAGAAGCTAAAATACCATCGAGCATTTTAGTTCTTTGTATGAAATTTAATACCATATATTACATATTTATAACTTTGGGATTAAAGGGTATTCGGCACCAATTAACTTTTTCTCAACCATCAAAATCTTACGAATTTTTACCCGAAACATGTTGCGTTGTGAATAGAATTTAACAATTATAACACTTTTGTTGACATGTTTTCATATACATACTACCATATTTTTTAGCAACTAATGGAGCCATCTATGTGGAGGAAATATTTGATGGGGAGCAAGACAGTGCACCATAAAAGCAAATGATGGTCTGATAACAATGCAGGCTTAAGATTGGCCACCAAAGTTGCCAATTGTTGGCAATTATAGCAAATTAAAATAAGTTTACAAAAATCTTCGTTGCTTCAAATCTGTGCATTGTATATCGATGTAGGGGGAATACACTATGCATTGTAGTTTTTAAATATTCTAGAATACTAGATTTGAACATGACAGGTCCTATTATGTTTCCCTGTGGTACTACACTTATCGCGAATACATTGAAGATTTAGTATTTTATTTTGAAGTGTTAAGGTTTTAAATGTTTAGGATACTATCTTAAACGATTAAAAATATTTAGGTTTATGAAATCAATACAAAATTCATTCATGTTTTGCTAAGGCAAGAAATCTCCGATTTAATGTATTTTTCCAAAGGAGAGAATCCTTAAAAATTTAGTTTTAAAAACCTTTAAAAAATCCTTCTGATATACCAAATTGTAAAGATACGACTAGTTACTATGCTGATTCTAACAATTAATAATGTTTCCTTCTACTATTTTTAATACTTTAACCACAGAATAAACTGTTAACAGAAGCGACAAGGCGGAGCTATATCGGTTCAGCAAGTAACTTAGCTGTATGGTTTTCAATTTTAATCGTAATTTCTGGGGGTGTAAATGCTGCTGATTTCAGGCACAGCTTCAGGTGATGTTTGGGTACTAACGGAAATTACTAAAACAAATAAACTTACAGAAGCTGACATTATAGAAATTTATACTAATTTATTATAATATACTAATTATTTTTGCAATTTGGCGTTGAGCACCAATTACGTACCAACTTTTTTGCCACTCATTTCTGGGTATTTATGTTTTATTGAAACAATATTTTGAATAAATAACACCCGAACTCTTCGGCGCTGCATTTAAATATACAGCAAAATAAAAAATTTTACTTGCTTGTGGGCGTGTTCGACTTCACCCTGCTCCCCTTATTTTAACCACCCCACACTCTGCACTTTGTGGCTTCTGTTAGGAGTTTATTCTGTGCTTTAACATATAGATTCTGAAGTTGCATCAAACTAGCTAGAATTACAGAGTTCTTTAGGGTATAAAGCGTTATCTAAATACTATTAAATAAATATTAAATGCAGAAATAGCGAAGAACTATGTATGTACTAAATTACAATGGATAAACAACAAAAAGCTTCTAGTTAGAACAAACTATTCCATAATTGAGATTCATGTTACGAGTTTTCATCTCGTAGTTTAATATTTAATGAAATATTTGCCTTAACTAGAACTGAATTTTCAGCTAGGTATTTTATAAGGGTTAATTAAGGTCCGACAAGGTTATAAACGCCATACATCTGAAACATTCAGGGTAATAATTAAAACAAAATAAAAACCTCGCTCTATTGTTTGGGTAGATTGAGTTGGTAATAATTAAAACATTGTCTAAATAATTCGATATAATTTCGTATAAAGTTAATATTTAATTGAGAATCGTTTCCTGGGATGAAAAGTATATTTGCGTAGAAAGACTAATAAACTTTTCACGAACAAACCTTTCGTTTTTTTTTTTTTAAATAAGACTGCGTTATTTTTTTATAAGTATAACTCTTTGGCAGAAACTTCGTGACTTATTTTAGTTTTAGCGTCGCCTTTTTATTATTAAAAAGGTACACAATAAATATTGTAACATTTACGTCGAAAACTCAAATTTGCCCCGGGCTAAAGATACGTGCAATAAAAATTTCAAGATAAACCGAATCGAAATTTAAAATGCAAAAAATCTAGAATGATGCCTCGAGACATATTGTAACATCAAATTTTAAACGTTGAACATGCAGTACGGTATTAAAATTTTAAACGGAATGAAAGATGCCCTAATTCTGGAAATACTTCCAGACAAAGTGCAAAGCTGCTTGCCAAATTGTTTCAATTCAATCTTACGAATTTAAAAATAAACGACCCACTTCCTGTTCGGAAAATAGAAATTCCTTCTGGAAATAGTAGACCCCTCACGGCTTCCTAAAATATTACTCGGGAGAATTCTTGCTTTTATTTGCAGTCTCGTTGAAGTTTGCGATAAGCATTCTTAATTTTTAAGCATTGTTGTTTAATTAAACTGAAGTTCGGTAACAGTTATCTGAATTACCGTAAGCTGTGGTGATGATTAATCAAAGATTCTAAAAACTTTTGAATATTTCAGACTTGAAGCTTTGCTAAAGGTTTCTGGCTTTAGCAAAAGAGGATTTTTCATAATATTCTGTGTTTACTGCTGCGAACCACACATTTTAGGTTTGCTGTACTAATTTTGAGGTTACATTTGCCACACAAATGTTTTAAATCGTTTAAAAAATTAGTCTAGCAGATATATCGGACGTTCAGAGCTGAAAGTTTACCAAAGGTTTGTGGCTTATGAAAACAGAATTTTTTACTAGCTTGTCTATAACTACAAATTTTAGGTTTTCTGTATCAATTTTGAGGTTATATTTAATACAGAAATGTTTTACACCGTTCAAAAGATTATTGTGAATATTTAAAAGCAAAACATATCAGCAGTTCAGAGTTGAAGCTTTGCTAAAGGTTTCTGGCTTTAGCAAAAAAGGATTCTCTTAATATCTTGCATACTGTTTAGATTTGCAAATTTTGGATTTCATGTATTTATTTGGCCGGCAGAGTGGGAGCGCACGTAATAATGCAATATAGAAAGTTAAGCAAAGACCTGTTTGGTTAGAACTTGAATGGGTGACCACTCTGCGATTCGATGTGTTCGGCCGCCTCGACACTGTAAAGGTATAAGAGGGTTAAAGGAAAAAAAAGAAAAGATGTATTGACTTTGAGGTTACATTTAATTCATAATTGTTTTAAATCGTCAAAAAAATTATTCTGTATATTTAAAACCAAAGCAAATTAGACGTTCGGAGTTAATGTATTGCTAAAGGCTTTTTTTTAACATTTTGTATTTACTGTTTAGAACCATACATTTTAGGTTTTCTGTACCTACTAACTTTGATGTTATATTTAATGAACAGCTGTTTTAAATTGTTTACAAAATTATTTTGAATGTTAAAAATTTTTTAGCACTTCAAAACATTTTACTACATCTGCGCATAATAAGTGTACCACAAGGAAGCATAATAGGGCCTGTTTTATGTAGTCGAAATACTTTACATATTGTTTCGAAAACTCTCTTAGTTTTTTAATCTTAGAACGATTAATCAAATTATTCTGAATATTTAATATGAAAACATATCATACGTTCAGAATTTCCTGTATTTACAACCACAAATTTTAGGTTTGCTGTGCTAAGTTTGAGGTCATATTTAATACGGAACTGTTTTAAATCGTTTAACTGTTCTGAGTATTTAAAACCAGAATCTTTCAGAAGTTCAGCGTTAAAGCCTTGCTAAATGCTTCTGGCTTTGGCAAAAAAAGATTTTTTGCACTCCTGGGGGCAAAATGCAGCTTCCAGAGTCGAAGCTTTGTGAAAGGTTTCCGACTTTAGCAAACAAGAATGTTTTTAATTTCCTGCATTTACCGTATAGAACCACAAATTTTAAGTTTGTTGTACCAACTGTTTTAAATCGTTTAAAGAATTATTTTGAAGCACGTCAAAATAGATGTGCTTGTAATAGGACTACCACAAGGAAGCATAATAGGGCCTGTTTTATGTCCTCATAACTGCCTTTAAAACACATTCGAAAATTCTCATACTTTTTGGCACTTGGGACGTCCACACTAGATAACCTATTGGCTACTAATTAAATTTCTTAGAAAACAGGGTGGTTGAAGTTATACAATCCAAATTTAAAAAGATTTGTTTACATATCTTTGTTTTAATCGTCCACAGAAGAAATAAATCGTCGCCCAAGTCCTAAAACTGTTTAAAATACTTTGAGAAAGGTTCATTTTTTAAGCAAAGAATGTATTGGAGATTGGTTATTGTTGTTATTTTCTATCGATTTACACTGAGTAGATTAAGTTTCTATCGTTTCGATTTTTGGAATAACCTCATCGTTGCAACAAAGCTTCAGTGAAATATATTTTTCACTCTTTTGGGGATATTTCAAAATAAATTCAGATTAAAAAAAAAGTTAATTAGAAAGGAAATTAAATAAAATTATTTTCCCTTTTAGATAACAAAATATTTTGTGATACTTGTGTAGTCTGAAGTATGTATGTTTTAGTTTGTAAATATCAAATAACGATTTGAATATTGCCTGGGAGATGTATTTTAATTAATTTGTTGGTCGGCTTTGCATAAAATTTAACAGTACGATTTACACGCTAAGAAACGTCGGGATGGTAATTTATATACGTTTAGATTTGTAAAACCAGAACTTGATATATTTACTACAAGTTGAATTATGGGAAAAGCATAAATTAATTCCCGCGTTTACCCCAAGGTTTTCAAAATTTTTATGTTCGTTTTACTCGATGACTGCCACCAGCCAATTATTGCTTGTTGCAGTGTACATAGGAATAAATATCACTGCTCACGCGAACACTGATTTGCGGCAAACATAATCAACTGCTAATTAAATGCAACAAAATTTGCAATAAAAATATGAAATATGACAGCAGCACGACCGCATATAACAGGGAGGTTTTTATTTACTTGCACGCCATGGAAACTGCGGCGTGTTACGTTTTACCTAAAAAACAATACAAGTTGCGGTGTAATTTACAATTCGTCACCGAGCAGCTGGAAAATTTTATATTCGAATTAGATTAAGTGCTTTTTCAAGCAAATATAAAGGATAATAGCTCAAACAAGCCGAATAAGGTTGTAAAATCCACTGGCTGTTATTGTTTTGGAGAAGTTACGCCAAGTTTACTGTAACTCACAAAAAGATTGCTTGTACTTTTTGTCGGAAATTTGCTTTATATTTCTGCTTCGCGAACTTTCAAACTTTTTTCGATTTTCTGTTATGGTAATACTGTGTAATCTGCAGAAACGTAAACAGAAATACCGATCTGAATTTCTCGACTGTGAGAATTGGAAAGATCGAAGCAACAAAAACACCTCGTTTTAGTACTTACAGGACGTTGAATTAACGAAGCTAATGAACAAACTAAGGCGCTTATTGGTTCCCAGTTCATGTTGTTACTTACGGATCTGAAACCAAAAAAATCTATTAATTACTTATAATACTGAAATAACTCGCAATTTTTGTAAATTTCACACACGTCAGACTTTTGCAAACTTAACCTATTTGCATAAAATTTTTAATATAGATACATCGTAATTTATCTACAGAGTTCAAAAAACGCAAGAAACAAGTTCAGCATAGCACGCAGGAAGCTAATTTTTCATCAATTAGTTTGAAACACATCAGATTACTAGGCAGAAATAATATTTGTAATAAATAAATACAAGCTTTTCCCATAACTCAACTCAGCACTTGTTTTTAACAATGCGGTTTAATAATATCTCGAATGCTAAAGCAGGTGCATTTTATCAAACAAATAAGACTCTTTAAACCTTAGGCCATTTTCTTGCATTTAAAAATGAGCAACAACTTTTGGTTTGTAACGTTTTGAATAGGTATTCAATTTTCTTTTGCAAAAGCCTCGGGTTAAAAAATTACCTCATTAATATACAAAGAAAAGATTAAGTTACGAATTTCAATCGTTTGTTTTTTATAACATAATCGTATCGAAAAACATCGAAAGCAGTTAACAAAACCACAAAGCTAAGATAAAACGAAACAAAGAAACAGCAGTCAGCAAAAGTTGTAATACTGAAAAAGTTTAGTAAGAAACAATTATTATCGCTTTGTGTTGAACTTGAACTGACTCTCCTGGCTTGCGTGACATTCTTATCGATGCACCCAATCCGAATTCGCGACAGTATATTTTCACAAATTGGAGACAAAATTGGCGTTTGAAGTTAGGCAAACTCAGCACTACATATCTCTTCTAAAAAGAAATTGAACAATTCATAAAAGAAGAAGCAAATGAATTTTCAAACGTAAAATCCGGAATTGGAATAGTTTCATGAAAGCAACGCAAAAATACAAAAATTATACACCAAGGACAACTTAAAATGAGATTGTACAGGACTAAAGCAAAGTTGTCAAAGTATTGACGACGTGGTTCTTCTGTCTAGTAAGAGGCTACGCTTATTGAAGAGGTGTAAAAGCCAAAAGATTGAAAAAAAGAAGGAAGAATCTTCAAGTACCAGCAAAAACTCAGGCCAAAAATTACAAGTAAAACTCTAAACTTCTGAAGATTTGAAGGTTTCCAACTTTAAAGTGAATCTGTAAAATTTGAATGTCCAAATTTCAATTCAAGATTTCGGGATGCAAGTCTGCATATTCAGACTTGAAATGAAAACCGCCAAATTATATCAAACACTCATTAGCAACTTTTGAAATCTGAACTTCGCCTTTGGACTTAGGTTTGATTAGATTATTTAGTACATCCAAATCCCAAGTCGGAGTTCAAATCCATTGTTTCAGATTGGATGCCAGATTTCTAAATTAAAATTTATTAAAAGTCAAAAACTACATTGTAAGAAAAGACTATTGAATGAAGACTTATTTCAAGAATTTTGGACGGAATGGTAGTTAGGAGATGATATTTAGGGCACGTTTACAGATTGTCAGAATTGACGAGCAAAAAAGGAGATGCAGCCCAAAGAACATGAGATGGACAATGCAACAATGCAGGAAGGCCTATTAGAATTATTAGGCATTGAGAATTGGGAACACGTGACGGCCAACAGAGTGAAATTGAAGAGAAAACGAACTTTGGGTCTTTCACTGAGATAAGATTTACGTAGGATGTAGTAATGGGTAGGAAGAGTGAGTTTACTTTTGTATAGGACGTCGTCATGCCAAACTCGATCAAACGGTTGTTGAGTATCCAGAAGAGCAGCTGTACATAGTTTCTTTTCTTCTAGGCCTGTGAGAATTATATTTACGATTCTATGGCTTTATTGAATTGTCTTCCTACCTCTTACTACATCCTACTTAAATATTATCTCAGTGAACGCTACTTCCAGACTGAGTATAACCTCGAAACATCCTCCTACTACCCCATTAAGTCAGGTGTACCCCAAGGGAGTATTTTGGGTCCCGTTCTCTACTGAACACGTATTTTCTATTGTGTAATAATAATAATAATAATGTTTATTTAAATAAAAAAAATGAAATAAAAAATCCATCAATCAGTCAATATACATATTCATATGCAGATATACTTACATATTAAACATAAACATAGATTAAATTAAAACATAAATATGACCATATAAACATTAAATTCTCCACAAAGGCATAGCCTGAACGTGGAGGAAAACGGTCCTTATATTAAATTAATAATATCTGGTCAAATCCCCAGAAAGAAACAAACGGCAATTAACTGATGAAGTGTATTTTATATTTATTTATTTTATTAAATTATGGAAACAATATTATAGTTCATATTAGTAATAAAATGTTTTACATGATTTTTAAAGGTACTTAAAGAACAATCTTGTCCTAAATTTTGAGGAAGCATATTATAATATCTTGGGGCAATATAAGTAAATGATTTTGGTCCGATATTTTTACCAGCGGTGACTGTTTTTATACACTTATTCATTTTGGTTCTTGTACTATAGTCGTGTAGAGGGTATTAATTAAAAAAAAAAGACTTCCTAAGCGAAAGTGTCTCAATGATTGACTGTAGATCCTTTATACTTGAATTATTTGTTTTGTTAATACAAAATTAATTTAATTAATGAAAGCATGGCGCTGAAATTATATTTTCTATTACATAAGGGGTTTTAATTGCCAATCGAAAGAGATGATGTGTCACAAGGATCTACCATAGGTCCTTTGCGATTTATCCTTAAAGTACTTAGTAATTCATTAACATAAAAGCGAGCACGGTACAAGTATTAATAGCGGTCACTAATTTTGCTGTAACGAAAAGTTGATGAAATTTTAAACTATTTCTATAAGTCTGTGCATAAAGCTAAGTGCAAACGTAGCGACACTAAGATTATTAATTGTTTTTGCGACATAAATTTAATAAAAATTTTGTAGGGCCTAGAAATTTAAACAAAAAAGGTTTTTTATGGCTAAAGTAAAAAAGTATGTACCGAAAAATTGCCCTTCACCAATTTTACGACAAGCAAACCAGGGAAAAAAGGTCCAGGTGTGTTTTATATTTTTGTATTTTAACCCTTGTTTTCTAGAAAATATAATTAAGTGTACTGTTGGCGAACCTCGTTTTTTCCATAAATCTACGTTAATTAATCTTTGTGAAAAAAAGTGCGAAGCTCCTCATTAATATCCTTCCTCTATATTTTCAATGACATTCAAAAATTACATTTCGTGAACATAACACTAGAATTTATTAAAAAGGACGCAATTCACGCAAGAACGCAGATAATGAGCGCGTTATTTTATTGTTATTATTTGTACTCGAGGTGTCATTAAAACGGGTACAAAATTTTCGACAAAGGTTGATCCGTTTTTTTCACAGTCGGCGTATCTCTTTTTTAAAAAGATAAGCCCCAGTTTATGTCGAAAATTATTTTGTTTCGGAATAAAAATAACGAGCCCTAATGTATGCTTAACGACCAGTTTCAGGCATGTTATTTTTTGCAACAGGTACGTTTAACGTCAGGCGAATTTAAAGCCATGCGAGAAGCAAGCATAAAGATACAGCCACCGGGCCCAGCTTCCATGATGCAGCAGAAGTTATTTGATAGCTAATTGGATTTTTGAGATAAATAGAGTAAAAGTTAAATTAAATTTAGATTAGTTTTTAACTTGGTTAGTGAATTTAACACTGTTTTCGTTCGCTTTTTTGTTTGTTCCTTCTGCTCTCAATTCGATTTCTGTGTACCACAAAATAAATCGTCTCGCGAGCTTTGCAACTGTTAAAAAAATTACGTATTTCGCCGTATTAGCTCGGCGAACTCATTAAATCCAATTTTTCGAAGTGAGTAACGAAACTTTCCAGTTTCTTTTTTAAATTACGAGCTTTACCTAGAAAACAAGTTTAAATTTCATGTAAAAGTTATTTAGTTTTAAAATTATAAAAATAATAGACTTTTTCTCCTTGTTAATATTTTACGTGACTTCAAATGCACATCGGACCAATTTCGGGATTTTAAATGACATAAAATGTTTTATGGAAGCTTTCATTCTACCACATAAAAATTATCTGAAAAAGCAAATTCAGTTTTATCAATTTTTATGCGACGTGCCGCTATAAAAATTTTGCCAATTTAAACCGGAGTAGTCTGAATAACCTAAAGATTTTATTAATTGCTACAATTTTTTATTTAAATAAAGTAAATATAAATAGAAATACTTTGAATAGTTCGACGTTGCATTGTTTAATTTATACAAAGTGTTCGGCAAACAGATAGCTTCGGGGAAGTTTATAATTTAAACTTAGATAGAGGGTTAGTTTTTAGCAAAACAATGGGCAACAAAACTAATAAAGAATTTTAATATCAGAAATAACTCAAGTATTTCACCAACATATTTAATTAAAAATTGCCGAAAAGGACCAGTTTCCCAAAACTGCTAGAAAGCTTTTCTTTCTGGAATTTTTTGTATTTATTAAGCGTTTAATGAGGTTAAAAAACATAAATGCTCTACGCTTTGTACAAACCTTCCAGGCAGTTTAAGAATTTGTTAATTGCCTCAGGTACTTTGCCTTCCTCTAATTTTTATTTCAGAGAATTCCCAAAGCTTGTCAGAAACTTCCTGAATTTTTTTTAAGAATTTTCTTAATTTTAAACATCTTCCTATTTAATTTCGATGGTTTTCAAGAATTTTCAGGATTTCCTTGAATTTTAATTTCTTACTTTTAGGTTATAACAATTTTTAAAGAATCTCTAGAAATTCTGAAAAAATTTAAAAGGTGTTGATACATTCGTTGGAAAATAATAAACAATAAAGCAAAACATTTTACATATATGTTATTTTAACAGCCTGGATATTTTATAAATTTATCAGGGATTTAATGAATTTATCCAAAGGATTGCTCAGAATTTTCTGGACAGTTCAGAGATTTTTAGTTGCTTAAAACCCTCGACTTTTAGAAGACTCTCGAAATCTTTGTAATCAATAAATAATAATAATAATAATAATAATGATAATAATAATGATAATAATAATTTTTTATTGCCATGGGTAAACAAAGGAATACATTGGCATTGTCAAAAAAAGTAATATATACAATATACAGTTGAACGCACAACAGATTAAAAAGAAGAAATAGTTTGAAAAAGTTCAGGACATGTTTACTTTTCTTCTTTTTCATATTTTTATACATATTTGGATATTTGTTAAGAAATTTTGGAGTTTTTCAAGAGTTTCATGGGCTGCCTACTATTTTTCTAAATTTTTGATGAAGTTCCATGAAATCCCAGAATTTAAAAATGAAAATTACTTTTATAGGGCTTTTAATAAATTTTGTTCAAAGGAATCTTCAGGATCTTCTGGTTTTTTCAGAACCTTTCTTTCGTGGAATTTTTGGAATTTGTTAAAAATTTTCTTATTTTTATTTTATTAAATCAATTTGTATTTCCAAAACTCCCAAATTTTCAGAATATATTTGCTTGATTTTTTTAATACATATTTATTAAGAATATTTTTGAATCTTTCAAAAGTTTCCTGAAGATTCTAATATTTTCCTGAAGTTTTGAGGATATTCATAGAATTTCCAAGAAATTTCAAAATTTTAGGAAGGTTTTTGAACTTATAGAATTTCCAACAAATTACTGAATTTTAAGGGCTTTTGGAAGATTATTGAAAGTGGTTAAGCATTTAATAAATTAGTTCAAAGAATCTTCAGAATATTTTGAGTTTTTTCCTTTCATCGAATTTCCGGAGTTTGTTAAAACGTTTCTTATTTTTATTTTATTAAATTAATATTTCTAAAGCTTTCACACTTATTAGGAAACTTTCAAAAGTTTATTTTCTGGATTTCTTGTAATGTTTATAGAATTTTCAAGATTTCAGAATTTTAAAGAGGTTTTTGAGCTTATGAAAAATCGTCCAAAGTTACTAAGCATTTACTAACTTTATTCAAAGGATTTGCTTGGGTCTATCCGAGCCAATTTTCACTGATTTTTCTTTCATAGCATTTTTGGACTTCGTTAAAAAATTTCTTATTTATATTTCATTAAATCAATGTACCTCAAAAGTTCCAAACTCTAAGGATATCTTTAGTTTTTCCTTTTTTGTTGTTTTTTCTAGTACATATTTATTAGGAAATTGGATATCTGAATCTTTCGCGAACTTCTTGAATTGTATGATGTTTTTATCGATTTTTTATAATGTAAATAGAATTTCAAAGAATTTTAAAACGGCTTTGAACTTTTTTCCCTGATTTTTCTTTCATAGAATTTCTGGAATTTGTTAAAAAAATTCTTATTTTTATTTTATTTAATCAATATTTCTAAAGCTCCATGCTTCCAGGACGTTTTTATTTTTATTTTTATTTTTTGAAATTCGTATTTATTTTCTGGTGTATTGATAATGATTATAGAATTTTCAAGAAATCCCAGGATTTTAAAAAGGTTTTTGAGCTTATGGAAAATTGTTCGTACAAAGGAATCTACAGGAGTTTCAAACTGTAATACACTCTGATTTTGTCTGATTTTTTTATAGAATTTCCGAAACTCTTTAAAATAATTTTTATTGTAATTGTATTAAATGAATAAATATCTCAAAAGTTTCAAACTTTCAGGACATTTTTAATTATTTCTTTGTTATTGTCTTTTTTGTACATATTTATTAGGAAACTGAATATCTGAATAGCCACAGCTTCTTGAATTTTATGATATTTCTGACAATGTTTGTAGAATTTTTAAGAAATCCTTGACTTTTAAAAAGGTTATGGAAAATTATTTAAAGTTATGTATTAAGCATTTAATAAATTTATTTAAAGGAATCTTCAGGATTTTCTGGGCGTTTTAGAGCCTAATACACTCTGATTCTCTCTGATTTTTCCATCAGAGAATGTTTGGAATTTGTCAAAACACTTCTTTTGTATTATTAAATCTGTATCTCAAAAACTCCAAACTTTCAGGTTATTTTTAATTTTTTCTTTTTCTTTTTTTTTAAATTCATATTTATTAGGAAACCTTTTAAAAGTTTATTTTCTGGATTTCTGATAATGTTCATAGAAGTTTCAGAGGTTTTTCAGCTTATTGAAAATTTCCCAAAGTTACTAAGTATTTAATAAATTTGTTCAAAGGAATCTTCAGGTTTTTGTGGACGTTTTGGAGCCCAATACACCCCGATTTTTGTTTTATTAGATCAATGAATATTTAAAAACTAAAATTTTCAGGACATTTTTTTTTTGTTGTTTTTTTAGCACATATTGATTAGGAATAGTTATTTGTACAACTAGTAATGAAAGCAATACTTTTTTTCATGAGTTTGAAGTTTGATGCACGACGGCGAAGCCGGAGTGCATCAATCAAACGAGTGAAAAAAAGATGCTTTCATACGAGTTGTACACAATATTTTTTTGCATTTTTACATTTTAAATCCCTCAAAACAGGATAAAAAGGATTTGAGAATTGACAGTTGTCAAACTGACAATCTACAATATTTTATTTAAAGCATACTTAATGCAAAATGTAAATAAAAAAAGTGTTGCTTTCTTTATGATTTTTTGATAAAAAAAGTCCACTTTTTTTGTCATAATGCAAAAAATTAAATGTCTTAATCGTTTAAGCTTTTCAAATTTTATGATATTCTTATTGACTTGGGCTAATATTTATATAATTTCTCAGAAGTTCCAAGATTTTAAAAAAAGTTTTGAATTTTTTGAAAACACCTAAAGCGTATTAAACATTTAATAAATTCGTTGAAAGAAATTTTTAAGATTTTCTTAGTTTTTCGGAGCCTCTCTGATATTTCCTTCACAAACTTTTTTGAATTCTACAAAAATTTATAAATTTTATTTTATTAAATCCAAGAGCTTTTGGTTCCTCCCACTCTTCACCTATTTTAATAATTTAAAAGTATTTCCCCAAAAGAAGAAATCATTAAAAGTTTGATTTTTAAACTAGGAAATCTGACCTGAATTTTTAGGGATTTCTTTATATTTTTTTTATTTTCTAATATTTCTTCGACTTGGTTTCTATGTAATATCCCTTGTGATCAGGGGTAATATCTAAGAATCTTAAACAAACATGATATGAAAAAAGTTGAAGCGAATTTTTATCGGGAATTAAAAATTTACAAAAATTTACGGTGTAACCCTATGCTAAAGATTCATAATTTAAGAGGTTTGGCTTTTACAGCTAGGTTCTTAAATTGGCTTAAAAAATACTAATCTGGAATATGGGTTCGAATTTCAAATCCAGATTGAAAATCCGGATTGTACTTTTTAGATGTGCCTTAAAATTTGATCCTAATTTTTTAGAATCTCTGGATTCGGTCTTCAAATCCAATCCACCTTGAAATGTTTAATTGTTAGCTTCACAATGTGGTGAATCGATAATGGGATTGTATTGTATTATTATTACATTATTATTATTATTATTAAAATTCTAGAAGGATTTGAAATTAAAACTTTCAACTATGCATGCCGAATGGGGTTGGGAATTAATTTCAGAATTTCGACATTTTTTGAACTTGTTTGTTGTATTCGGTTTCCTTTTAACACACAATTTTTTTTATTATTAGCAAGAAAGATTATTTAATTAATACTTTCGTAAAATATGGACTTGGGATAAGACTCCAATGACTGTTTTGAATCCAAAAATTACAAAACTGTAACACAAATGCCCAAAAATTTATTTCAAAATAAATAAAAACGTAATTTGACCACGTGTTTTACTGTAGTTTTATGAATTTCTGAACTTGTTGTTTTAGCATTGGGTTGGTTTAAGTTTGGTATGGCTTCAGAACTGCTTCTCTTAAGTCGAAATATCTAAATTTAAATATTGCCTCAACAGTAGATTACCCTCGCGAATTTGTTGCAAGTCAAAGTCTTCAATATGCTAAAGGCAGGTTGCACAAAATATCTGTTAAATTAACGAATTAGAATTTATTAATTTGACGAAGCTGTGTCTGTGCAACCCAGCCTAAGACTTGTAAATAATCAGGATTTCACATCGAAGTCATTATTGCAAAATATATATTTAAAAAACCTACTTTCGAATGTGTAAAGCTCCTCTCAATATTTCAGGATTAATCTAAAATCTAAAGTACAATCTGAGAAAGGTTAAATGTTTCAATTAATTAGTCGTGCGATTTAATTAATACTGATTACTTCTTCCGTTTGTCCTCTCTTTTTGGCGTTTGGTTCTTGAAGAACACGAAAAGTTTTCGATAGGACACAAAAAAATTAAAATCGATAACACAGAAAAAAATGTAAATCAAAAACCTGTTGCATATATGGAAATGTTACTTTTCAAGCGTAAAGTATTCGTTGCAAGTCGACTAGTTTCTTATTTTTTTTTAAGTTGATCAGTGTAGTGTTACAAATGAAAATTTCCAGTTTGTTTAGTGACGATATGTTTCACGCGAAAGAGTTCAACAGAATTTTAATTCCAAGGACCACATCTGCCCGAACAAATCAAGCAAAGCAAGCCGTCATTGAAATTCCAGCTAAATCAAAGCATAATTTAACAATATAAACTAAACAGGAAATGAGTGATTCTCCATCTTTTTTAATGTGACCACCTATATATTTCCAAGATCGAGCGGCCACTGCCTCTAAACCACGTATGCCCTAAGTGCCTAAATCCCTCGCAACAAAATTTAATACGGATGCAGACAGGTGCAAGAGAGAGAAGCCTTAAATACCAGCTTATAAAGATTATATTTGGTCGTTTTGCTTGGCTCCCTCGACAGGTATCTTTGCTAGTAAATTATTTGAGATCCGAAGCAGGTGCAAACTGTTGTTTATATGTCATGGAAGGTTGTGTCTACTATGCCTGACTGAGGTTGTTATCCGAGATTGCGGCCGATTTTCTCTTCGTTTTATTGGCGGTTAATTTCATATTTTTATTTCGAATCGGTTTTTTATCTCTACGAATGCTCGGTTCACCTCAAATATTCCATATCAATTGTTAATATTTTTCTGTTTTTTTTCCTGCGAACTCCTACGGTTTCAACCTGAACTCGAAAACATTTACGTATTAAAATTTTTCAAAGGACCTTATATGGAACAATTTTATTTTCGCATATACCTCCAGTTGTGGGTGTCTCCAAAAGATAAAAACGAAACCTGGGAGGTTAATGGCAAATAAATGCCGTTTTAATAAACGTTAACTCGCTGCGGAAAAAGAATAAAATTAATTTTTTATTATCTTCGTATTTATGAGCAAAGGTAAAAACTGAGCCTTTACCGCCCGATAATTGAGATAAACCGATGTTTATAATGAAGGCACAAAGCACACATCAATTAATCATCGAAAAATAAATGGGACACTCGTTTATTATTTGTTTAAATTCGAACAAAAGATTCGTTATTTTCTGAATAATACAAAAATATCCACCAATAATTTTTCAGATGTTGTGTGAAGTTAGATAACATAAGGATTTTATTTCAATGGAATAACGAAACAGTAAAGATGACATCAAACTCGTTTGGCGAGCCTTTTTTACATAGAATTTGATCTTTTTTTATCGATAATTTATTCAAGCGTTCTGCTTTCAAAAATACATTTTAGAAATGGAAAGAACCGTAATATCTTATAAATACTGTTTTAGAGTCGTCAAAATTATTTCACGGCGTCTTTAAGAGTTCTTGTTACTTTTCAAACAATAAAAGTGTCGAACTGGGACCCAGTAGGCTAAAAAAAACCAAACTGGATTACATAAGAATTAAAATTACAACCACGATGAAGCTTTCTTAATATTTTTTCTTCGTATTTTCTTTGTTTCACATTATTCGGTAAATAATTGATCTTCGCATTTGCAAAAATATGATCTATTTTATTTAAGCAGCTAAAGAAAGCTCAGACATTATTGTATATGTTATTGTTTTGCTATTTGTTTGGATTTAAAAGAGGTTTTGGAGTCTTATTCCAAGTCCATTTTTTATAATAGCTATAATATTAAATAAATAATTTTTCATGCTGACAATCAAACAATTTTGTGGTAAAGAGGAACCCAAAACCCAAAACAACAAACTTAATGTTCAAAAAATGTCGAAATTCTTCTCAATCTCATTTAGTTTTAATTTCAAATCCTTCTAGAATTTTCATCTAAATACAATAAGATAGCATTATGGATTCACCAAAATTATGAAGCTAGCAATTAAATATTTTAAGGTGCATTGGAATTGAAATTCGAATCCATATTCGAGATTTGAATTTTTAAAAGCAAACTAAAGAACGTTCTACAAAAACCTAAACTCAAATCTTAAACTCTGAATCGTTACCATAAGGCTGCACCGCAAATTTTATAACTAAGGCATATATTAATTTCCGATTAGAGTTCGTTTCCCATTTCATATTATTCGTTTTTAAGGTTCTTGGAGATTCCATAAAAACCAAATCGAAAAAATATTAGAAAGTAAAAAAGAATACACAAAAATCTCTAAAAATATAGAAGTCACATTTCCTAGTTTAGAAAATAAACTTTTAACGATTTTTTGGAGAAATACTTTTTTAAATTGTTAAAATAGATATTCTGCTATGTAAAAAAATAAAACAAGATGAAGAGTTGGAGGAATTCAAAAATCCTTCAAAATATAAATTAATTAATTATTGACTTAATAAAATAAAAATTAAAAAATTTGAAAAATTCATAAAATATGTAAAAAAATAAGAGAAAAACGGGGAGCGCATTAGGCTGCGAAAAACCCAGAAAATCCTGAAAATTTTTTTGAACAAATATTAAATGCTTATTAAACTTTAGATGATTTTTAAAAAGCTCAAAGCTTCTGGGAAATTATATAAATATTATCCGAAATCAATAAGAATATCATAAGCTTTCAAAAATTGTTCAAAAAATCCGAGCGTTTCAGGCTCTGAAAAGACTAGAAAATCCTAAAGATTTCTTTGAACAAATTTATTAAATGTTTAATAAAAGTTTCAATAGGCCCAAAAAACTTGTTTAAAATTTCGAGTTTTCATGGAAATTCAACAGAAATCCAGAAAAATGAAACTCATGAAAGATTCCGAAATCCAATTTCCTAATAAATATGTGTAAAAATATGACAAAGAAGAAACGCAAAAAGACCCTGAGAGTTTTCTAAATATTTATTGATTTAAAAAAAGATTTGGAGTATTTTGTAAAAGCAGAACTAGAAAAGCTCGAGGGTTTTAAGCAACTAAGGTCTCTGAAATGCCTAGGAATACTCGTTAGGGCAAATTCATTAAATCCCTGATAAATTTATAAAATACCCAGATTGTTAAAATTACACAAAACTTTTGTTTTCTTATTTATTATTTTGCAACGAATATGTCCTTTCAGAATTCCTAGAAACTATTCTAATTTTTGATCTTTTAGAATCTTAGAATCCTACATTTTTTAGGTTGCATAATTTTAGGTTGGTCGAAAAAAAAAGCTAAAAACAGACAGAGGTTTTTCAGGCAAAAATATTACCTGATTGCTTTCAGACGTATTGATTAACCATCAAGCTCGTAGCTAAGAGAAATTATGGGTATATTTATTAAAAAGCAGTTTTAGAAAATTTCAGAAGCTTTTTCAGGTTAAATATTCTTAGGTTGCCTGAAAATCAAGCAAATATGGTCGATTTTTCAGGAGGAATACAGAAATTGATATTTTTATTTAAAAAGGATCCTGAAATTTCAAAATTCTTCAGGGATTTCTTTAAACATAATCTAAAATTTTCAGGCCTAATGTTCTTAGGTAACCTGAAAAAATTAGGGACTTTCAGGATAAACTGCTTACCTTCTTAGTCAATAAAAAATATTTGTATATTTAGCAAGCTTTTTAAATGATTTTTAGATGTTTCAAAACTCGAACATAGGTTGAGTTTTTCAGATCGAATGCTCCGAAGTTACCCCCAAAACATAAAGAATTTTCATTGATATTTCAGGATAAAAACGATTTAATTTCAAGTTCACCAAAATTATTGATTTCGTTAAAAATAGACAAGTTTAAGCAATTATTTAGAAACGAATAAACACAAAATCTGGAAAGTTTCATACGAGTTTCGACAGTTCATATTGTTAATTATTTTGTATTTGTAGCAACTATCAAAAGGGTTTTGAAAAAAGACGGAAACTTTTATTAATTAACAACCTGATTTACAAAAAGTAACAAAATTTATATCCATTTATAATCCCAACAAAAAATACTAAAATACGGCTTTTCAACTTTTTTGTGAAAATTCCTAGTTCAGTTTTTCCACCTTTTTAGTTAATTATTTTTTTATGTATAATTTTTTATTTAATGCCCCCCGAAGCAACTTTCTACCGTACAGAAAGAATCACAGTCACAATCAATTTTAAACAAATTTGACTTTTATATTTAACTTTCAATGTATTTCCGTACTGAAATCCTAGATTAATCAAACCAATCAAAAATTATAACGCGTCCAGTTAGAGAAAACTCTTTAATACCGGAATATTAATCCGTGTCGGAATATGCATGTATGTCAATCTCTCTCGTCCGTTTTAGTCGGTGATCACTCATTAAACCTGCTTTGTAAGGTAAATCATGCTGTTGCAGTTATTACCGTCAGCATGATCTGTGCAGAATTTTATTCCACTGAATTTAAATGATGCACTAGATGGGTAAACTGTATTTATAAATCATTAACTATGAATCAAACATTTAAATTTATTCCATCAGGAAAGATTAGAAATTTGTGAATTTATAATTAGGAGGACTGACATCGTTTAATGGTTTAGAAATTGCAATTTGATGTTTGCTTGTAAATAATGTATGTAATGGAAAGGCGTACCGAATAGTATTTCGTGTTTGGTTTGATTTCTATAGTTTTATTTGGTTGTTATGCTAAAAGTGTAATTTTAACAAATTTGTAATTTGCGTGCTTTTATCTAATGTTTCTTCTTTTTCTGCACACGATACAACAAACGATAACATAACGGAAAAGAGGTTATGTAACCTGGCGACAGAAATCGACATGTACATTGCCAATACAAAATTCAAGCACAAGAGAGAACATAAGGTAACAGGAAAACCACAGGCAACCAGATCGACCATGTATTAATTACAAAGAAACGAGTAAGAATGACTAGAGATGTAAGAACCACGGCCAACTTCATTCATATCCACTAACGTGTATATATGGCCGTTCCAATTCAGCTAAAAACAGGTTTTAAGAAAGTAGGCCATTGGTCCTCCCTGTGGCGACATCTATTACATAGTTTAAATGCCGGAGAGGGCGCTGACAGGAGGACCTGTCAAAAATATTTAGAAATGGAATTGGGACGGCCATATATACACGTTAGTGGATATGAATGAAGTTGGCCGTGGTAAGAACATACAGAGGGGCCAACATAGATCGTGACCACCAGCTAGTAATAATAAAGAGGAACATGAAGATAGCCGAGCGGAAAAGATAACATACAAAAGGGTGAGATGGAATATAGAAGTAATAAAAGGTAAAAAGGAGAAATATGAAGAAGAACTGGAAGGAAAACTACGAAGAAATGCAAAAGAAGATAGTATTGAAGGCAAATGGTGCAGATAAAGTAATACCAAGAAAACGTATAAAAATAGAAAATAAATGGTTCAACGAAGAATTTGAAATGGCAATAAAGAGGAAATAGGAAACCAGAATAATATGGCTCAGAACAAAAAGAGTGGAAGACTACGAAACGTTCAGAGAAATGAGAAAAGAAAGCACAAGGCTAATAAAACAAAAACGAATGAAATAGCTCGGAAAAACGTTGGATAACACAGAAAAGGATAAGAAGAACAATACACGGTTATATCAATATATTGAAGAAATCAAAACAGAAGAAAAGCTGTAACTATTAAAATGTTAGCGGAAAATGACAAGGACATGAACATTGAAAATGAAAATTGGGATGGAATAGGCAGTGAAACTGAGGTACAAACACCCCCTGGTAGTGACGAGATTAATAAAGTGATCAAAATAATAAAGCTGGCCTAGATGGTATTGTTAAAGAACTAATAAAATATGGAGGACATGAATTGATATAAAATGTATAAGAGCTAATCATAGAAATATGGGAGAAAAAATGCCAAGTGAATGGGACAGTGGAACGATAGTTTCAGTACTGAAAAATGGAGCTGCTATAGTATGTGGAAATTATAGGAATTAGAGGAATGGCCTCGTTAAACACCTCATATAAAATTCCAACAACTGTAATAAATAACAGGACTAAGAAATACACGGAAGTAAGAATAGGAGAATACCAATATGGTTTCAGATATAATAAATCAAGGATAGATACGGAGCACAGTATGAACCAAATTACTGAGAAAAGTTATGAGTACAATGTCGAAATTGACAAAGACCTCCCTCGATTTTTAGTGAGGGGTTTTTGGTCTACTCTTCCATAGTGACCGGTCAGTTCAGCACGATCAGGAGAGTTGATCATCGTTGTCTCCGGTCAGTACTGGATTTCTCCGATAACGCGGCACCTCTCTTCCACGAAGCCCGGTCACTATTGGAGAGTACTCCAATCTCAACTCAATCACTAAAAAGTGAGGGAGGTCTTTCCCTATATAGGCAAATGTACGGGTTAATAAAGAAAAGAAAAGAAAAGAAAAGGAAAGGAGAAGACACAGTGAGGGTGATAAAATCACAGAGACTACGTTGGTTTGGGCACATAAAAAGAATGAAGGAAAGTAGTGAAAAACAATCACAGAGTGGAGACAAGATAGAAATAAACCAAAGGAAGGCCAAAGAGTAGATGGGAAGATCAAGTAAGAAAATATATAATGGCAATTATTGGAATAACAAATTAGGGGAAGTATATCCAGGACAGGAGAAAATGGAGAGAAATAACAGATATAGCAAGGACACATAATAAGTTATAGAAGTCAATGAACGAGAAGACCGTGGAATGACTCACCACATGAGAAGAGTCGAAGAGCTCAATGAGAGCGGCTAATATTCGTATTTTTTTGTAATTTCATGTTATTTAATAAACTGCATGTGCAAAAATCTATCTATTTTGTCTAAGCACATAACAACAATATAACAAAGAGATGGACATCCACTAATTTTTATTTTTTTATTTTTGAAGGCTGTATATTCTTTTTACGGTCTAAAGTTTCAGCTGCAAAAATTTCAGGAACTCAAGTGCGCCCGTGAAAAGTATTGCAACTGCGAAATGAATTTAATGGTTTACAAACATAATTGATGTATTGTTTTTCGTTTTGAAAGCAAATTGATATTTAAATGCTGGGCTTTTAAAAGCTTTCAACAAGTTACTAACAAGCTGAAATTTTACATATCTCCAAATATTAAAATTTCAGCGAATGAAGCTTTGGTGCAATTGTGCAAACATAAATAGAAAAATAAGTTAAACTTCAATCCCAATTTTTTACTTAACTAATCTGTGACTTATAAACTTATAAACAAAGTTTCAGCATGTTAGACCAAGTTGTTAAAGTGATACTACTTTTTCAGAGTAAGGGGGACATTGAACATTCAAGCTTCAGTTTTCTTGAAATTGTACGCATTTTTCCTTATTACATTTATCTGTCTAAGACACAGCTACCTCAAAGAGAAAAATTAAAAAATATCAACCTTCTGAAGCCCACAGGTTGACAGATTGCTCGCTATTTTCATATAAAAAGTTTTCCAAGGAAAACTTCTAAATGAAGCTTCAAAATTTCGAAATTGCCAAACATTTTATTTCAAACATGGCTGATCAACAATGACAAGGAAAAGTGAACTTTTCAGGAAGGATACTTTACTTTTCTTTCAGGATTTTTTTATTCTATTTACAGTGGAAGCTGTAATTTTACAGGCAGACCGGAATTACAGCTTTAATGGTGCCATTCAAAATTTAAACTAACTAAAAATTGGCGATAACCTCCGAAATTAAGTTTTCAGGGCATTTGGTTATTTCAGTTTTCTTTTCTCATTTGTCTAATTAATTTTGAAAAATTCCAACGTTTACGAAGATAAAATAAATTTCAGAAAACTTTTCGAAATTAAAACTTTGAAATTGTGTAATAAAGTTAAACAAATTCAGAACTTTACTGAAATTTTCTTGATAGATTTCAGGGAACAAGCTGAAACTGAGAGGCTTGTACAATACCCAAGTAAATTTTGAAGATATTAACCTCCTACGTCCGGGCCTTTCAGGAAGCATAAACTACAGCATTTTTCAGGTTGCATACCTTTAGTTTGGTTCAAAAGCTATAAACGAGATTTAAAAATAGGCCGACGTTTTTCAACAGAAAATAGTATTTGTAAAATTAAAAAATTCAAGTGAATGTTTTCATTTCTAATGATTAACTCCATAACTGAGAAAAATTATGGACGTATTTAATTATTTCAGGAGTTTCTGCAACAAAATCTGAGCTTTTTCTTTAGTTGTCTGGAGAATCAAAGAAATTTGGCCGACTTTTCAGGAGTAAAATGCTTAACTCCTTAGATAAAAATATTATTCATATTTTTATTTGAAAACTAGTTTAAACGACTTTCTAAAATTTCAAAATTCTTCGGTTTTTTTTTTAGACATAATCTGAAATTTTCAGGACAATTATTCTGAAGTAATCTGAAAATTTAAATCTAAAATGATTTTTTGGAAGTTTCGACTTTACGAATTTCCTTGCATATAGGTTGAGTTTTTCAGAAAAAATGTTCCGAAGTTACCTGCAAAAATATACATTATTGATATTATATAGTATTTAAAGGTCTAAACGATTTTCAAAAATTCTAGAATTCTTCCTTGATTTTCTTACACATATTTAATCTAATAATTTTAGGTCGAATATTCTCAAGTAATCTGAAAATCTAAACCTTTTAGGGCCTTCTTAGTTACTAAAATTGATTGATATCTTTATTTGAATGAATTTTTGTAAGTTTGAACTTTATGAGTTTCCTTGAATATAGGTTGACTTTTTAGATGAAATGTGCCGAAGTTACCTGAAACATTTCAAGAGAAAAACGACTGAATCCTTAGCTGACGAAAATTATTAGATACTATTTTCATTAAAAACTGAGTTTAAATAATTATTTTGTGAAGTGAACAGATACAAAATATAGGAATTTCGAAAGCTCATAACGTTTATTTATTGCATATTTGTAGCAGTTATAAAGTGTTTTGAAGAAAGATGGAAACTTTAGAAAAAGTAACACAGCTGTGTTATCCGCAAATGAAAATCAATTTGTCTTAACTACCAATTTAAATTTGCGACTAACACAATCCACCTTGAATGAGGATCAATTTTATGGTTATTACGAAATTGTTTTAAATAGATTAAACTGAATGAAAGGTGCCCAGAATCGAAATCAATGGCGTCAAATGGGAGAGGCTTATGTCCAAGAATGGACGGCACAGGGCTAACGAACAAGAAGAAGTGTGTACTTCTACTTATATATATTTTTTCTTTCGGTGGACCACAATGGGCTGAAATTTCATCCATGAAGGTCACTTCAAAAGATGGGACATTTTTGGAAATTCTTTCAAGTTATTCTTTTTATTTTTTTAAATCAAACGCACCCCCCTAGGGGTTTTCTAAAAGTCTTTCCAAAAGCCCAGCTTGTTTTCTAAATTGTCTTAATTTATTTTACAAAAAAAAATTATGAAACTATGAACAGTAAACGGTTAAACTGTCTAGTATTTATAATCCACGAATGATTTGTAAAAGAATCTACCGACTAAATATTTGATCTTTTTCAGGCAAAAAAACGCATTTCTAAGTATTATGAAAAACATGTGTGACATACTTAGCATTAGCAGCATAGACAAAATCTGTTCACCAGCCCCGTATGCAAAATGTCTTTAACATCTGGTAGGCGAGTTAACTATGGAACACAACCAACCCTTTCAGGTCATTGTTGGGATGATGAAAAAGTTTCTTAATCATAGTGTTATTTACACAAGGTACTTAGTGTTTAGTTTTTTGCGTTGGACGCTGTAGGTTTTAGTAGTATTGTTGAAAGAAACTACCTACAATTTAGCTTGGGATCATGTTTTGTAATACAAAGTCCTTTAATTTTTTTGAAGTTCAGTTTGGGCTTTATGGGAGGGTTGCACAAAAATCTTCGTCAAAATAATCATTCGTTAAAATCGAACAAAAATAACACATCAAAAACGGATAATAACTCTTTTGTTAAGTGTGATTATTAGTTAATTTAAAACAAAAGTATGGCGCAACCCGCCTTGCTTTTCTTGATTTAAAAAATTCATTAGCAATTATTATCCAGTGATGGTAGCTTATTTATTAAATTAATAAACTAACAAGAGAGCCTTGTTTCCCGATTAGAGTGCAGCTTTTTCATAGCTGCGCGTTACGAGAAAATTGATTAAAGCTATTGTAATCACCAGCGAATAATACGTATCCTGGTATGTCGAATATGATTACACCATGTTGAACATGGTGAGTACGGTGAGGGCTTAATTTCGTAATTTCGTTCGTATGTTGTATCGAACCGAGGTTAAAAAGCAAATACAAAAGCCTGCGAAACTTATTTCATCGAGCGGTTTATTTATTCTAACGAGTGGACAAAAACAATTTGACGAATTTTATAAATTGAGACCTATTTTGTTTCTTGCTGAATTGAATAGAATTTTAATTAGGGGTTGTCACTTAATATTTATAAAAAACGGACTTGAAGACTAAGAAATGCCTAGAGAAGTCGCCAAAATCGAATAATAAGTCACTTCCAAGCCGTAGTGCGTGCACAATTCCACATATGCATCGGAAATTTACGACAAAATACCACAGAAAAAGATGACCAAGGAGAAATGTTGCGCAACATTCTGTTGGAGAAATGTGTGATTGAAAAAATATTTCTGAATCAAGGAATTTTTATTTGTGCAAATACGTAAAAGAAATCCTATTGAATACCCAAATAAATCCAAAATAAAACACTTTTATTTGAAAGTAAATACCGAAAAATCACAGCTATTTTGTTAGCCAAACTACACAAATTAAGGAATAAAGAACAGAGCACATCAACCTTCAGCATTAAGTAAATCCGTATAAAATTTCAGAAAAATATACTTTGAAATGGAGAAACATCAAGTCTAAGGATTTCTATCTGTAAAATATTCTATCAAAAGCAATCTTTCTATAAAATATTTCCTTGATGTTTCTCGCATGCAGTGCACTCCATCAGAGATCATTTTAAAATAATAATATGCAAAATGTAAAAGACATCGCTTTGTACAATTTTATCTCTGGAGAAATCTCAGAAAGAAATCGTTTTGACTCGAAGTATTTTACTCTGAATTCGGTTTCAAACGGATAAGATACATATCTACAAAGAGATAGTTTGTTGTAAAACAATCGTGTTAATTTGGAGACGTGCTTGATTTATTTCTTATTTAAGTCACAGAAATTAATTCAAATCTAAAAAGAAGTTACTGAATTTAGAATGAATGGAAATAAATTACTGATGAAGATTTAAACATTTGGCTAAATTTATTTATTTCTCAGGATATGCTAAGAGAAACGAGCACGAGCAATATCTATGTTTTTTTTTGACGTTTATAGTTCACGAGATACGCATTTAAAAACAAAGTTTTCGACTTACTTTATAGCACTAACTAATGTTTGATCAGAGATGAGGGAACAGGCCGCTCAATAAGACCAAAAAATTGAATAAGGAAAGGACACAGGAGACATTTATGACGGCACTAGCAGAAAAAAGGTTGTGGAGTAGGATAAAAACGAAGCAAACGAAGCATAAACAAATTAGAGAAGAACTTATGAAGTTAGGGCAATGGAACGTTAGGACCCTTTATCAAAAAGGGAAATTAGCACTTTACGCGATAGAATATCCAACAAGCACCATGTGCAATATACAAGATATTACCAAATGGGCCAGCGCCAGAAGGAAATTCTGGAACAGACATATAGACAGAATGGCCACCCACAGATTAGTAAGAAGAATAAGAGATGACCGACCAGCAGATGGATGAAGATATCCAGGAAGGCCCCTCAAATGGTGGGTGGATAGTTGGGTGTTCATATCAGAAGAGGCATAATGCAAAGCTTAAAGAACAGGCTATCAAGAATAAGAAGAAGAAGAAAGAAATTAGCACAAGTTGAAGTGGGAATTTCGGAATAAGTGAATGTAGGTGGAGAATGCAAAACATATCCTTATCTATTCTGGGTTAGAAGAGGGTAGTGAGCACCAGTATGGCGTGGGCATCATTTCTAGTAGAAGTATAAGATTGCTATTGATAGAATGGAAACCGGTTAGTGAAATGATTATCAACGTGCTGCTACATGACAGAGCTATTTAAAAATATAAGAAAGTTAAGCAACAGTAGCAAACGAGCCTCATTATCATTAAAAGCCAAAATAGAGAACTATTATGCACCGAAGAGTAACACAGGGCAAGACGGGTAGAATATTTTAGTAATCCTCCAGGGAAGGGAAGCGCCCTCGAGGACATCCTAGAAGCACGTGGAGAAATACAATAGAAAAGGAAGACAATCTACGAGCCGGTACAAATAGCAACGGACAAGAAGAAATGGAAGAATTATAGTAAAACCCTATAACCCATAAGGGTATATTGGGACTATATTATTAATATTATGATTGTTATTATAGCACTGAAAATATTTCAGTTAATCTTCGAGTTCGTGAGTTTCAAAGAAGTAAAGAGATTCCTAAAATTCAAGAGAGTATTTTTACTTCCTGATGGAATGCAAGCACTCCGAAACGTTTTTACATCTTGCTCAGCAATTAATCAAAACTTACAGCGGGGTCTAATTTAATTTTAATTCTTGTAAAGCCTAAACTAATTGAATAATGCAAAATCATGATTTTAAAAATTACCAAAACTGCTTAAGTTTGCAGGGTTTAAATTAATGCCCAAACCTCTACCATTTTACAATTCACCCCGCCGTGCTGAACATCATGAAATTCTTGTTGTGGTGCTTGATAAAGGCAACTAATATTTAAATTTTGATGGAAATAAAACAAGGGGTGAGGGTGCAAAGTTCACAGAAACGACTTGCATTTGCTGCATTCTCTCTTGGGGGCCATAATAACACCCTTGATTAAAACAGTAAAGCATGTGCTAATGGTTCTTGTTTCACGATGTTGAATACCAAAAACATTGTTTGAATTGCAAAGAAATGAAAAAAGGTGCGTTAATAACAAGGGCCTGGAATTTAAAATGGGTGTTTCTTTATTTGAATTTTTGGCATGCTTTAGGCGCATGAAACCGAAATTTCTATACTAATTTAAGGGTTAACAAGAAGCGGCTTAACAGCGTTTATTTTTGTGATTTTTAATTAACTTTTGTGTTTTGAAGAAGAATCTACGGTTATAAATATGAGCCCCCGACAGAAGTCAATTTAAGACGATAATTTGAACAAACTTGTTTGTAAGTTATATTTTATTATTTGCCAAGAACCGAAAGGTTAATATTTGAAACGTTTCTTTGTATTTCCTCGAGTTATTCTTAGCTTAAATGAAAAATAAAAGAGCGGAAAATGAAAGCTCGTCGTATGTTCGTGAATTTAAGCAGTCGATAACGGCATTTTATTTTCCGTAATAACTTTTTTAACCAAAAAGCATGAAAATGGGCGAAATGGGCCTAAAATGAGTTTCTGTTTGATGCGAAGTTGTACTTGAAACAGCAGATGTGCACGGAAATGAAAAAGCTCATTTTGTTTCCTCTCGCTTCTGTTGAATCAAGTGATTTCTCGATAAATTGATTCGTGACTGCGTACAAGTGCTGCAGGATAAATAACTCTGCGGAGCTAAATCTTGTACATTATACCAGCTTCAATCTCCAATAAAATATCACGAAGTACGAGTGTCTTCCTGTTAACGTTAAATCGAATCAGTGTCCAGATCGACTTCCTGCTGCAGTAATCGCCGCTTATAAATTTCCATCTCACCAGAGGAGGGCAGAAAAAAGTTCGAAGTGCATTCTTTACCGCTGCCACTTGCAGAAACTTAAAAAAGCGCAGCTAAAAGGTGAATCATTCGTAAAAAAATTGCATAATTTAGATGAGTCAGGGGGTGAAAACGCCCCGCCGAGATGATAAAGCACGGGTCACATGTGGCTTGCGTGTGTGACAGTTCTCACCCGCCGCTATCTACCCTCAAGTCGTCCTTTTAGCCACTTTCTCCCCATCTTTCTCATATAACCAACCTCATGATCTACCCATCTTCGTTCAACACCCCCGATTTATTTTCAACCATCACGTTTGCGTGAATTTTTATTTTGTTGTTTCGTTATGCCACTTGTTCCTTCCATCTCGCTTCTTTTAACTGTATGTGACGACGTAACTGATGAGTTTAGTCACAACAAATTTAATGTACCCGGTATCAGCTTAATCAAATGCACGTTTCACCCTTATTATTATTAATTACATCATCTGGTGTCTGGCTCTTTATGTTTATACATTTGTTTTAGGTGCTTTTAAGACATAGGAATTTTCAACAAAATTAAAAAGTCAACGTACGCCACTGTACTTGTATGTTTCACCCCCCAAACGCAGACATCGCCATCATAATTTTCCTTTCAACCCCAACCAACTTTCCCCGGAATATGACTGTCTGTGATTAATTTTTCATTACTCATGTAATTTAAGGGTTGCAGGTTGCAATGAGTCAAGGTCTGACGCGAAATGTAATGAAAATTTTAAATGACACATGGGTTATAATAATGAAGTATCATCAAGCGACGTTAATTTAAAGCGTAATTAAATGTTTCAGAGTAAATCTGCAGATTTATATTCGTTTCTTTTTTTGAGATACTTAAATAGGATTGCATCAGCTAGATTTATTTTTAAAAGGGACTTTTATAATGCGGTACGGTAATCATTCAACAAACACTCCATGAATAAAATACGACAATAGTTAAATTAATATGACTATAAGTGGTATGAATATTGAAACAATTATTGATTGAAGTAGGGTAAACGACAATATAATAACATGTTTGTTCATTATTTTTTTTTGAAAATAATGGGTATTACTTTCTGAATATAAATTACAGTACCTTTGTCAATCCTATCTTCGTAGATGTTACTTCATAAAACTGATTGTTATCATTCAAGCTAAAACATTAGACTAAGTTAATGACGGAGATAATAAACTATAAAAGCAGTACGAAAATTAAAGAAAAGTAAGTTTTGTCAAATTGAATTACCATCTATTTGTTGATTGTTATGACACAGTGGAGAAATAAGTATAAATTTACCTAATGATTACTCTACAAACCTAATGTTTTTGATAAATTTAACAATAACCAATGTCACCAAAGGACTATAAAAGGGTAAATAAGCAAAATCAATTTTAGTCACACCCGCAGCAGGCTATCGAAAATTATAAGGTGATTTCAACTCAAGAACGGGAAAGAGTACAGATAATGACTGGAAGCAATAGGAAAACAGGAAGAAACGAATTAAATGATAACGGCGGAAGAGTAATCAAGTTCTGCATGATAATGACCAATATTTTTTATGAACACACGGAAATACATTAAATAAGAAGGGAAGTACCACAGCGTGACAAGAAATCGATCACAAAATATGTATGCCTAACCGTACGGTGAAAAAATACAAAGGAAGAGAGTCGAAAAGGCCCACTGCATTACCTGCTGGAATCCACATTTAAACGGAGGATGAATGATTCAAATATTTATAAGACTGTTAAAACAATTATTGAAGAAATAATAAAATACACAAATTAAGAGAATCGCAGATAAAAGATGAGTACGTTGAATTAACTGATAAAGAAATTCGAGGAAAATTACCTAACAAGAGTAGCTTGAGTTTGGATAAAGTACCAAGAAAAAGAAATGGCAAAACAATCAGAGAAGCTTCTTGGCGCAGCGGTAAGAGCGCTGGGCTCATAGCTAGGAGTCTTGGGTTCGAATCTCGTGCAGTGATAAGGATTTCTACAAAGAAATTTCCACTGTGCGAGCGAAACCATTTAATCGTTTGCTTGCAATTATGATTCTGCCTGCGGAGTGGTCAACTTCAGATAGTAACAAGACACATACACTGTACAGTTAGACTTAATACGTGGTCACAAACTCTGTAGAAGGCAACGGAAATCCACTACAGAAAACACATTTCCCTAGTTTAAGGGGGATATAACAAAGCTCACGACGCCAAGTCGTTTAAAAATGTGGCTTTGATCCCCCTCGTCAACGCCCCGAAAAGAATATGAAGAACAAGAAAATGATCAGGAAGAAAAGAATTAAGAACTCAACAGGTTGGTCAAGGGAAAGCATAAAGAAAGAAGTTAATGAGAAGAAAAACTGTGGAAAATCCTAGAACAACCGACTTATAAGGCTTGCAAATACCAAGTAAATAAGATCAAAGTGCTGGTTAGAAAAGCCGAACAACAATTCAATAAGAAGTTTGGTAATAAGGTGCAACAGAGCAGCAAAAGTAATAATTGAAAGATGAAGGCAATATTTGTCTGAAGTACTAAACGACCAAGAAACCCCAAAGGAAGAATTAGAAAGTAATAAAGAAGGAAGTCAACGTAGATTAGAAGAGGTGGAAGGCGTAAGTGTAAAAATACAACCTGTAGAAGTATACTTCATCCTCATCAGTGGTCTTCAGAACTCAAAGGTTGGTCAAGGGAAAGCATAAAGAAAGAAGTTAAAGAGAAGAAAAACTATGGAAAAACCCAGAACAACCGACCAAATAAATAAGATCAAAGTGATGGTTAGAAAAGCAGCAACAATTCAATGAGAAGTTTGGTAATAAGGTGCAAGAGAGCAGCAAAAGTAATAATTGAAAGATGAAGGCGATATTTTCCTGAAGTACTAAACGACCAACAAAACCTTAAGCAAGAATGAAAGTAATAAAGAAGGAAATCAAAGTAGATTAGAAGAGGTGGAAGATGTAAAGATAAAAATACAAGCTGTTGAAGAGGACTTCATCATCAATGGCCTTCAGCCTTTTGGCTGGTTTGTCGCAGCTTTCCTTATATTTCTATCTAAACATTCCTTATTCCTTCTTCATTTCTCTGTAACTAGTACGTCCTGTGTCATTCATGATTTGTTAGATATATTCAAGTCTGGGTCTTCCTCTTGCATTTAGTGAAGTTAAAAGATGGAAAAGCAAAGCAGTAGGATGCGCTGAGGCAGCGGCAGGATTATGGAGGTATTTACTGCCACAGGGAAAAAAGTATTTCTGGATATTTTAAACACAGCAAGGACAAGCAAGGATTAATTCATCGAGTGGGGAATAACCATAATTCTTTCGACACACAAGAGTGGGGACAATGCAACAGTGTTGCCAGATGGGTTACCTATTGTTCACCCAGTGTTAACTATTATGTAAAACATAAAAAATTACGAAATTTGAAGCATTTTATATTGTTATTACTTTGAACAATATTTAATTTCAAATTCTTAGATTTGAGGACAGTTTTACTTTTGCAATTCTAAATTATTGTTATCTTATAATATCAGTTTTTTAATAACTAAAATAAACTGCAGTCACAACAATTAAAAGTCCGCAGTTTTCAATTTTAACCTGAAGAACACTTAATTTCAGAGTGATTTAAAAAATTACTATTAGGTTTCGAGGAACAAAATAGATTTTAAATGGTTTTTATTTGTATTAAACGAACTCAGGTATATTTAGGTATATGTATTTATTAAGTTAAATAATTCGAAAATTTTAAGCTTATATTTTCATTATTTCATTTAATCCAAACCTCAGAAACATCTAATTTGGCACTTCAGAAAAATGATTAATTGATTTTTTAAATATTTTTAATCAGTCGTAGAAAAGAATTTGGGATTTTTTTATCATTCACTTTTGTGGAAGCAAGTTTTACTTCTAACGTGCATAACAGAAATTCGGGCGTCTGAATATTAAAAAAAAAAAAAAACTCAACCGAAACCTCGAAGTCTGAAAGACGACTGAAAGGTGAAAATTCTAATATTTAACGTGTATAACTAAATCCCTGATGTCTGAAAAATAATTGAAAGATGAAAACTGTAATAGTTATCTTGCATGGCTGACACTGTGGCGCTTAGAATGTAGCCAAATGGTGATAATGACATTTACATTTACAATAATAACTGCAACTCTGAAGTCTGAAAAATGACTGAAAGATGTTAACAACATGAGAACCAGAACCGAAAAGGTTCTAGATTGAAACCACTGAAAACTATTTAAACCACAAGCAAAAACTGAAACTGGTTTCCGCAATACAAATACTAATTAAACTGATGCATAAGCAACTCAATTTTTAATATTGTTTATAATGCAAACATATCTGAATATCAGTATAGCCACGCTTTTCAGTAGGTTTCAGGAACAATTACGATTTTTATTAAAAGTTTAAAGATCGTTCTGTAAAATCTTCTTTTATTAAAATTTTCTAATTTCGATTTTTATTTAAATGTAAGGTTTTCAGTACACTCGGATAGTTTTCAGAAGACATATAATTTTAAGGATGCGTTAATGAGTTTGGTGAGAGATTTAGTAGTTTTTGTAATTTTATTATAAATGAATGGTTAATCTTCAAATAAAATACTAAATTATGTTGAAAATTACAGAGTTTGAAGTGTTCTGAAACTACAGGCGCGATGTGGCTCGAAAAATCCTGAAAAACAATTGAAATACATACAAATGGGTTTAACAAAATTGACAGGACTGTAACTTCTTTCATAATGTTTTGGTACCCCTGTAACGCAACAGAAGTTTTGAAAAATTAAGAGAAAGTAATAAAGAAACGAACGACCGACGAGCAAACGAATTTATTGAAAGAAAATCCTGTAATAATTTCAAACGGCTTTAAAATTAAATGCAAACTCGTCACCTAAAAATTTTCACGAGCAGCTAAAATAAATTCAAATTAAAGACAAACTTTTGGTTAATCTTATGTAACTGAAAATTCTTAAAAGCTGAAAAATTTTAGGAAAACAAATAACAACAAGCAAATAAAGGCAAGAAAATTGTTTAAGCAAAAGAACAAGATTTTGCAGTGGTTTACTTCGTTTGTGGTAATTTAAATGTACGACGACCGACTGAAGAATCCTGAAAATGATTGAAAGTTACACAATAGTCAAACAATAGAAGACATTGAAAAGTATGTACTTGAAGCTACCAAGAATTCAATTACGGATTGTAACTCAAAAGGATTTTGAAAGCCAAATACTACCAAGGTTTTCAAAACATTTCAAGAAATTGACTAGAAAAATTCCTCCGGAACACTCTACACATTATAGTTTCTAGTTCCAAATTTTATTAGATGTTTTGTTAAAGCCTGCATAGGTTTTCAGGGTATTTCAAAGTCTTTCAGAGGGATTTGGATGTTTTTGCCTTGTTTTTAAAAAATGATGGTTATCTAGAGGTACTGGTATGAAACAAAATGATGAAGTTTGATGTAAAATACAGTGACGAAATCTCCCTGATAATAGAGAATTTGTCCATCCTCTGGCAACACAGGAATGCAGCAATTACAAGCGTATATCACTGTTGTGTTCAGCATTAAAAGTATGCGAAATGATACTTTTAGAAGCTTAAGAAGTGACAAAACAAGAAAATAGAATTAGAAGAGCAAGATGAGCTGCAGTTAGGGGTTATAGACAACTGGTAGGGTATCAAATAATATACCCACCAATTCCCACCCATGGAGTAGAAAACTGGATGATATAATGCAGAAAGAATTATAGGCTACGGATCAATGGAAAATACATCAGGATGGTACCCAACATGGAATCGCTAAAATAAAAAAATAGATAAAAGGAAGCTAAACAGGAGGCAAGTGAAGACGGTATCGGATGTAAGAAAAGAAGGAAAACACCACAGACTTGGGAAATTTTAGACAAAAACATAGCTAAAATACTACAAAAAAAAGGAAAAAATGGCATACATTTATAACAAAAAATACAGTCTAATATTAACGCAAATAAACAAACAAAACAAGAAACCTAAATATCGAAATAGTTTAGGTCGAAAAGGAGAACCTAACGATTTACATTTAATAAAACAAATGTTCGATACAAAAAAATAAATTAAGCTAGTCGAATTACACTTTGTATATAATACCTACCAAAATAAGAAAATTATTCTACGATTAATATCTTCAGTATAAACAAAAGAACAGGGGTGCTTAAGGGTAATATAGAAGAAATTACTTACGCTGTATAAATAAATGTTAAGCATCAAGTATGACAGCAAAACCAGCACCAGAAATATTATTAAAGGAAATTACATCGGGCACTAAATGTAAATTAAAAACGAAGAACAGAAATGCCAAGGGAATACTAATACACAAAACATATGTAAAAAAATTAGAAACAAATTAAATGTAGTAATAGTAACACTAATAATAATTCATTACAAGCAAAGCTGGAGAGAAAATTAATAAAAATTTAATTCCCAATTAATTTACAGAAGGACGAATTACGGAAAGGTTAATATATGGCACCGGACGAGGATTTTAATGTCAAGTAATCAAGTTAATAATTCTCCGGTTTCCAAATATACCGTTACATTCGTGGGCTGGATGAGTAAAAATTGCTAAAATCTATATCGGACCGAGTAAAAAACGCTGATGATACTATAAATAGAAATAAATCCGAAATCAATAAGCTTCTGATAAAAAAGTTAAACGTATTAATAATATAAATATTTTAAAAATAAAGCTGTCGTACTCTTAACCGTTATAACGGTTCTAAAATTAGAAGAATCTGTGAAAAATAGTTTAATATTACGTAAGAACCCCATGTCGTATGAATTTATTATGCTGCACCTAAAAAGCTGCATCTAAAAATTAAAAATTGTTTTTAGGCGTAGACTTTTACTGAAACGACTACGTACTGAAAATTTTTGTTTTTACCAATACCAATACCACCACAATACTATAATGGCATAAACTATTTAATGTATAAAAGGCAACAAAATAAAATTACCGTGGCTTCGGTTTTTCCTTTGTAGTATTTTGATCTTATAAAGGACAAAAGCCTTCGTAAGTAAATTTGACTTCATCATAATTTTCTTCAGAAATCAAAACACTCGAGGTCTGAAATACACTTTTTTATTAAAGCTAGCATGGAAAATTATTGGGAAATACCAGTTTTAAATAATTAAAAAGAGCATATTTTGTTTCTATCTTCTTCGTATTCGTGAGCTCTAAATACTTTGGATGCCCTTTTTATGCATTAATTTTCTGTGTATATATTTTTAGCCTTACGAGGTTCCTTCACACATTGAGGGCTATTCAAAAAAAATTTCGTTGGCGCAGTGGTAAGAGCACTGGGCTCCTAGTGAGGAGTCTTAGGTTCGAATCTCACGCAGTGGTAAGGATTTTTACGAAGAATTTCCCACTGTTCGAGGTCGGTACTTGAGCGAGTGAAACCATTTAATCGTTTGGTTACAATTAACGATTCTGTCTGCTGAGTGGCCGACAGATAGTAACAAGCCACTGCAGAGAACACATTTCTCTAGCATAAGATATAACAAAATTCGCGAGGCCAATGCGACGTCCTGAAAAAGATATGACCCTAAGAAGAAGAAGAAAGGAAGTAATAGAGGAAATAAATATTTTAGTAATAAACCAAGTAAAAAAAGCAAAGAAGCAGTTGTTATAAACACAAAAGAAAAGCAAAATGTGTTCTTGATTATACAGTGCGAGTGTAAAGTCTGGAACTATCGCAATAAATCGTTTATTAAACGTTTTTGAAAAAAATCCTCGAACACGTCAATTTTTATCTTAAATGAGACATATTTTACTGTAATCGTCACTTAAAGATCGTCTTTTGTTTTTGAGTTATGACGTAAGCGATAATTTTTTTAAATGGAAACCCTAATTTTTTATGGTGAATTTGGAAAAAGCATGAAATTCTTAGACCAAATATGATAAAAAAGTGTGATATTGTATTTTTCTATTTGGAAGATATTGTACATAATAGTAATGAAAAATCGAAAACACGTAAAAAAGCCCACAATAAAAACAGATAAACAAACTGATAAAGAACTGTCATAATTTTAACGCTGTCAATTGTTACATGGCTACTTGATTTTTTTATTAAAACTTGGAACTCTTGATTGTTATTAGATTTTTGTTTTAAAACTTTAACGGCAATTATCTCGAAAATTTCAAAATGCAGTACCATACTTTTTTAGCATATTTGGTCTTAGAATTTCATGCTCTTTCCAAATCCATCATAAAACATTAGGGTTTCCATTTAAAAAAATTATCGCTTACGTCATAACTCAAAAACAAAAGACGATCTTTAAGTGACGATTACAGTAAAATATGTCTCATTTAAGATAAAAATTGACGTGTTCGAGGATTTTTTTCAAAAACGTTTAATAAAAGATTTATTGCGATAGTTCCAGACTTTACACTCGCACTGTACTATAATATACATACATAAAAAATATCGAGATCTAATAAACGATCTAAAGATAGAGGAAATGTCAGGTTATTAAGTATAAAACAAAAAAAAAGAAAATAGAAAAAGGAAAATTGAAAAAATCGAAAGAACAGAAATAAGTAAACTAAGGAAAAGATGGAGAGGCAGTTTATAGAGTGAAAATAGAAAAAATCGAAAGAACAGAAATAAGTAAACTAAGGAAAAGATGGAGAGGCAGTTTATAGAGTGACAATCAGATTGGTTAAATGAACAGGCTAATTGCCTAAAAAGAAAGAAGAAGACGAAAAAGAAGAAGAAGAAGGAATCAAGAAATAGGAAAATAGAATCAAAACAGATTAGAAGAAAAGCTGAAAGAAAAGGGATATTTGATAAAAAAATCTTAGCAAAATAGAAAGCCATTAAAGAAGCAGTAATTTACGGAATAAGAAGGGTCGACCGTAATAAGAAGAAGACAACATGGTGGAATAACGAAGATAAGAAGATGGCGAAAGAAAAAGAAGCTTAGAAAAAATATCTTAAGGCAAGAAACATAGAACATGGAGTTAGAAATAAAGCAAAAGAAGAGAAAATACAGACCAAGAAGAAAATTGGAAAGAATTCGGGAAGGATTTAGGAAATAATTCTAGAGGAAATTCTAGAAGATTCGGGAACTGCGTTAAAATATCACAAGAAGAAACTAAACTTAACTATAACAGACAGAGTTCTTCTTCTTCCTCTTATGGCTGAAGCCTAGGCCAATGGCCTGTTATTGACTCATAATTATGACTTCCGTGAGCCCTCGTAACACGTATTCTGGACAGAACGCTAAACTTACCCGTCGAAGGAGGCGAAGAAGATCTACACGCAATGTACAAACGTGCTCTCCGAAGAACGGAGTAGCGTACGATCTCTAAATATCGCCGGTCTCAGGAATCGAACCCAAGATGCCTACGTGAGAAAGGAGGCCTTTTACACGTGGCTATCCGCGAACCAGAACAAGAAAACTAACAATTAACAGATACAAAGAAGAGGAAGCGGGCGGATAGGACGATATTACCCCGGAAATGATAAAATTGAGATGTAAAGGAACGAAGAAATGGATTTGAAGAATATGTAATAAAATATGGAAAGAGATTAGGAAGAAACAATTAAAATTAAATGCTGCTTCCTTATTCCATAAAAGGTAAAACTATGGGCATTTACACTCAGCGAGGGAGTACGATTAGCGACATGGAGGGTGAAGGCCTCCTAAAACGCTTTCATACCAAGTTGTCCCGCATGTTATTCATACTAACCGCCTACCTTCTCTACTTTAACATTGGGTTTCGGGTCCTAATTAATATTTACTATAATTTGCAGTAAGTAGGCCACCCACTGAGCATCCGACTCAGGTTTAACCCCAAGACCGTCCGCGCTGTAGTCGAACAAATATACCTACATGCAGTCTACAATTCGTCAATTTTGATCTGAAACTAGATCTTTCAGTAATTTCTTAAGGAAAGTTGAGATAATCCATGTACAAGTTTTGTTTTCGTAGCCAGCGTCACAGATTTTCTCTTTTACGAATTTTCTGTAGTGCAATGGTTGCTACACATTATATGATAATTAAATAATAAGAATGTGTTAAAAAATTATATCCTCTTCTTATCATTTTGTACGTTGTAGGTTTGAAATTTTATGTCAAGCACATTTAGAACATCGAACAAGCCTAAAAGGACACCTCTCTAGCCCCCTAGATCGTCGGGCCGTTAGCTTTGATATTTTTTCGATACGGACATTTAAAAGTCTAGCCAAAATTAGGAAGATTTTAAACTAAAGTGCTTTTCATAACTCTTGAAATCCATTCTTGCCAGGAGTATATACCGGATGTCAATGAAACTTGAAGCACCCCTATGTTTTTAATCATGTTTTAAGTTAAGATATCAAAACGAAATTTGGTTGTAATGCATTTTCAAAACTGCATTATTTGACTTACTTGTAAGTTTCTGTCACTTCCCGTTTTAAATGAACCACTCCTTATATTTATGCATTTTCTAAAACAATTTGTGTCGAGAATTTTATGCAAGTCATGGTACTCTAGATTAATAAATAAATTTTTCTATAAAAATTGACTTTGTCGTCAAAATGTTTAAAATACGATACTAGCGTACGTAGAATTAAACGCAGATCCCAAAAATGTTTCGATATACAGGGTGTTCCATTAAAAATAACAAAGTTGATGTTAATTTGTTGTGTTCTACGTCAAAAATTGAAGTTTCAAGAGTATATTATAATATACCAAATTTATTTTGGTATCTTAAAACAGTAAAAAGTATATAGGTGCGTCCAGGGTTTCATTGATATATTAAGGTGTTTTTATAATGAATTTAGGACAATGTTCTAACTGATTTATATCAAATTAATTCCTTAGTTGTGATGCAAGTTAATGCCATATCTTTAATGCATAGGTAAACATCCCTTCAAGATTCTAAAACGTTTGGAAACCCGTTCGAATTACTACAGTATGTCGAAACAAGCATCGATCTTTCCAACATTTTGTTAAATATTCTTTCCATTTTTTTTTATTATTCTCGTCTCACTTTATCTTATATTCGACATAGAGGCGTGGTACTTGTTGTTAATTATGGAATTATATCGAGCACCAAATAAAATGATTCTTAAATGGAAAGTTACCGCAGAATAAAAACAAAACAAATCAAAAAAATCTTTTTCATTCATTTAAAAGATCCTGATAAAACAATTTAAACCATAAATTTGACGAATTTTAATATTAAAATTAAGGAAAGGGATAATCATTTTTTTTTTACTTAATTACACTCTTTTAGCATCTTTGGGGACTTTGGGTTATTATATTATATTATTATAGTGTGAAATATTTAAATGATGCCCTTTGAGAGACGACCTACGCCCAAGGGAAATTTCGTGATTAAATAATTAAAAAATAATCATTTTTGAAAATACAGCAGGCTTAATAATGGTTTACTGTTTGATAAATTAGTTTATGATTTGATATTAGAAATTTAAATAAATAGAATTACTACATTAACAAGTTCTTTGGGGTACAACTACTCATCGAAGTTATAGTGGTAGTGGTAAAAATGGTAACGTAACTCTTTCACCACTCAGGGCCATATTAGTAAAAAAAGAAGAAGCGATCGCTTCTAGCACAAAATTTTAGGGGCGCCAAATTTTAGACATAAATGCTTATGGTTTATGAGTAGTTCAATAATCCCTTTGGACATGTCCGATATGACATGGCACTAGTCAAAACTTGAATTGTCCGAAAGGGGTATTTATTTTATTTTTTAAGGGTAACAGTTTTGTACATGGGGCGTGAAAAAGGCAAGCAACTTGTGTAGTATTTAATAATAGACATAATTATGCGAACATTTATGTGAAATAGGAATTATGATCTGATTTCACCAACAAGACGTATTTTGGTTTAAAATGTAATAAAGTTCGGTGATTTTTAAAAACGAGCATTCGTTTATTTTAAAAAAGGTCCTTTAATACCCGAACGTTTTCCTTAGATTTTCCAACAGATTTCTGCATAAACACATTTTATTTCTTTGAATTCAGAGTGTATTCAAAATCCCCTTGAGATACCCATTAAACTTTGCATTTCTTCGTTTCCTCGGGCTCGAGTTTATCTGTCAACCAGTCGAAATAATGGCGTAGGGGCTATAATGTGCGCTCGAATGCTTGCTACCAAAGATAGCCTGCATAGTTTGAGGGTGCAAGGTTCTAAATCCAACGTGAGATAGAGTGAGACGTCGCCAATTAAACGAAGACGACCTACGTCTGATGAATCATGCGTCTATTCTCAGCGTCGCCACGTGGTTACTGACGACGGCGTCGTGGGGTTTCCTCGATTTCCAGCGAAATTTTCTCTGAGGAACGTCTAGACGGTTCGCTCCTCTTTTTCGCTCACATTAACCCGGTTTCTCTGTCTTTTTTCTTAGGGATTGCCGTGAATTTACTTCTCGAATGCAATATTGCACCGGAACTAGCACCAGCTGGTCCGTATTTCCTTAAATACCCTCGCACATCGTGCATTAATCCTTTTCGGTTTGTTTAAAGGTATCCCTTTTCACGCACCCTCGTGTTTCAAATAATTTTTAGGGATTATACGCGGAGCCCCAGAGCAACTTTCGGCGTATGTATGTAAACAAGCTCGTAAGCGGATTTTGATGATACTACTTTGTATTTGTATATCGAGCTTGTAACATTAAACGACTTTAGTTTAGTTTAGTTTAGTTAAGATAAAACTGGTTAATTATGTAAAGTACGGAACCTTGAAAGTTCCTTTGTGAAAGGTTCGAAATGTAAAATTTACCTAACCTTAAACGAGCTTCTTCTTTAACTCTGCATCTTTGATCTTTTGAATTTCGAGTGTAATGTGGATCGTTTTACACCTTTGAACAGTGATCAGTGATCACATCTCGTAATGAGATGCCCATGTGGAAGTAGTCTGAAAATCGAGCTTTAATCTTAAAATTGACGTAGTTCTTTTTCGCCTATCGGACGCCATTAATTGTAGCCAATGCGGATGGGATAAGTGATTTAATCTTGATATACTACGATATTCCTGTTTATGAAAGGACGACTCATTTGCAGTATTAATGGCTTCTAATAAATCCACGTATTCAATGGAGTTTGATCGAGAAAAATTTACGTAATAGGTTAACAAGTAATAAAAGGAAAAAAGTTAAGTTAATGAGCGGTATCTCTTTGACTAAAAGTTAAATTGAACACAACAGTAGATACTGACGATTTGACATGGCAGCGTCGGACGCAAGTCGCTAATTATGATGCATAGGGGCATATCTGATATTAAATTTATATTACAAAAGCATTTTAATCTCGTCTCTTATTATTTTTGCATACGTGTCGTTAATTGCTGTAGTTTCACAGGCGCTGGAAGAATTTATAACTGTCTGTAATTACTGTCGTACTGAGAGAAAATTGTATCCAATTTCAAAGCAAATTTCCACGTTTTGGCGCTAATTAACAAACCAGTTGTAATACTTGAGGCCTTCTTATCTTTCACTACACGTTGAATATAGGGAAGTCGTATTGCGCGTTTTAAAACCGCACTGAAATGCAAATCAGCATCAGAAATTATATAACCACCGAAATTGCCTGTTATTAAAGAAACTGGTGTAATTAGAAAATCGGGATTAAAACATAAAGGAACTTATAACAATGCGGCATTCGCGAAGCTAATAAGGATCAGGTTAACTGTTCACTAAATCTAAAATTTGTAGGAAACGCTAACCAAGGATTAATTAATAAGTAAAAAATATTTGTTTCGGCCTTATAAAAAAATAAGCCCATCTTTAGATCTAATAACCTTAAAACGATGGTTATTAAACACAAACAAGGTTTTAATGTATGATTTAAATGAATGATGAACTAACATCAGTATTGGTTAATAATTTAGTAAATACTTAATCAAAATTCCGTTTGACCAAACTATTCGGTGTAAATTTTTGATAAATACAGATATGGTATTATGTTGCAAAGGAGACGTTCCTTCGTGCGTGTGGATGATACTAAAAGTCTATATATTACTCTCATCTATGTCAATTTTCGAACTGACGACTTGGGAACACATGCAACATTAAATATTCAGCAATAACGCAGTATTTCAATCGATACTAAGAGTAGAAATTTTTAGTGGATGTGTGTTGGAGAAATAAATCTTCCGCCTTTGTGTGTATAAAATTTATAGCTAGGAAATTAGGATTCCTGCTACATTTTTTCCTAGAAACAGCTCGCCGTATTTACAAATTTATTCCCCTGTGCTTTCGATATAAAATACAATACTTGGTAAAAGCAAACTTTAGTCTTGGCATTTATTTAAGTTATTTTGATGATCAATCTTGGTTTCCATACATTTGACGTGCAAATTAAATAAGAATTTTTAAGATAAAATTTTGTTTTATAATGCATGAAGCATAAGAAAGAACAGTTGGCCTTCGTTTCGTTCTTGTACACTCTAAAAATAGTTTTCGTATCAGCAACAAAATTTTATATATTAGGCGAGTTTTGGTTCATTGACAAATATTTGTTTGAGGAAATACCATTTCATGCTGTTGCTTCTGTTGTTAATGTTTTAGCCCCGGCTACTTCATTACTTGAAAAATAAGCATATTCTTAGTTTATTAAATTAAGCAGGCTTCTACGCTGTATTAAAATAGTTTGTAGATTCATTTCATGATTCATTCTATGGTGGTATTAATTTCGAATTTTTTATAAGTGATGAAATACGCTGTGAAATATATCTTCTTCCTCTTTAGCTTTCTTAGACCCAGTACTGGGCCATTGTATTCCTCTAAGTAAATACCATGACCGGGCATAAGCATCCCTTAGGTGTCTTCACCTTTCTATCGCCTATGAAACCCTTTTAAACAGATATATGGAAAGTCTGAGGTCTATATTGGGAAGAACTACTATAATTTAGTTATCTAGTATAAGAAAAGACCAGAGAGACAGAAATAAAACAACTAAGATGGTCACAGAGTAGGTACTACGAAAACCTATACAATTGTAAAGCAACACCAATCGCCATTATACGAGGAAATCTCCATAGAAAAATCGTCAGTTCAGAAGAAATTCCAGACACAAAAAAGAAATACGATTGACAATGAATCTTCAGAAAACCAAAATTATGACGAACACCAATGAAGCTAAAACTATTACTATCAATAACTCCGTTGTAGAGAAAGTCAACGAATACGTGTACCTAGGACAATCCTAAAACTAAATAAAGAAAATCAGTCAGCTAATATTGTTAGAAGAATACGTCTAGCATGGGTGGCATTTGACAAATGAAAACGAATATTTAAAAGTCCTAAGATGTCCCAATATGTGAATCAGTGTATCCTTCCTAATTTGACATATGCCTGTCAAACTTGGACTCTTAGATACTAAAGCTAACTTAGACAAAAGTATAAAGACGCAGAGGTTTATGGAAAGAGCCATGTTAGGAACAAGGCTTACAGGCAAGAAAACAAACACATGGTTCAGAAGCAAAACAAAAGTACAAGACGTGGCAGAACACATTACATAACTGAAATGGAGTTTTGCTGAACACAACGCAAGACAGAAGGGCGAAAGGGCCATGGTTAGGACAAACAGAAAGAGGACGATAACAAATTCGTTGAGTGGGGGATGGTTTGAAAAGATAGGTGGCATAAATTGAGAGACGCCTATGTCCAAAGTTGGACCACAGATAGCTGAAGAGAAGAAGAAGTGCACCTCTTAACAACGGCAGTCCTGCAATACTCTTGATATCGTCGTACCACCTTGTTAATGGTCTTCTTTTCCCGACCACAGTTTCCATTGTGATACTTTAGTATTTCATCTATTGTCTGTAGATCTTGCTAAGTGTTCTGCATAATACAATTTTATTACGTCTGCTATTCTTGTTCTCCGTCGAATCCAGTCATTTCATTGTAATTCCTAATACTGACCTCTTCATAGCAGATACTTCCAGTTTTTATGATAGTCCATGTTCGTGCTTCGTAAGTCGTAACAGGAAAGACGTACTGATTGAATACGTTGGCTCGTCGATGCAAATAAATTTTCTTGTTTCTTAGTATATAAGATAATTTTCCAAACGCTGCTCATACTAGTCGTCTTCTGCGTCCTATTTCTATTTCTCTGTATGCGTTTCTCTAACGTTTATTTCTGGATCTTCTGGGTAAATTGTTTTTGTTTTATTTAGGTTGATTTTTAGGCCTGTTGCTCTTGATTTTGCTTCTAGTTCTATTAACATAGAGTTTTCAGGCCTTCTTTTGCGTCCGTAAATAAAACGACGTCGTCAGTGAATCTTAAGATGTTTGTTTATTTGTTATCGTTAACCTCTTTATAACTTTCGGTGTCGAGGTTGGTGCGTTAGCGTATGTGGTCTTACGCGTGTAATGCATAACCCGGGCCGACTCTGTAGGTGATTATGCGTCGTTTTATGCCGACATACCGCACCATGTGTATAGTGTACGTGCGAGTACGTATAGAACCTTGTTACTCTACCTCGTAGGCCTGTATTCGGAGGAGAGCGTCGTTAATTATGTACCCAGCGACGAATGGTCACCAGGACTCGATACCGACCTCTACATTGCAGGAAAATCCTGCACCTAGAGAGATTCAAACCGAGGACTAGCGCTCTACCACTGCGCCACCCTAACTCTCTGAATCTTAAGATATTTTTAATGAAGGTTGTATAACGATATTCTATACGGGCGGGGTTCAGTTCTTCCATTACGGACACGTAAAGATCAAGGTTGAATTCGACTACATTTTCTGTTTGTATTTTTACCGTTAATAAGTGGTCACATGTACTATAGTCTCTTGTTCAGCCGGTTGGTGCTGGTTTCATTTTTTCGTCATTGTGTTTGTAATGATCTTTGTCAACAAGTTATAAAGATACCTACGTCAGTAAACTAATTGGACAATAGTTTTGTAAAGAAGATGGGCCTCCTTTTTTTAACAGGATGATCACTACAATAATTGAATAAGGAATCGAAAATAGTAAGATTGAGAATAAATACAAATAAATAAAAAAACATGTAGAGCATAATTTAAAAAAATCAAGGGTGAATAATAATATACAATAAAGAAATAGATCAGGTAGAACATGACATCTATTTAGGACAAAGGAAAGTTAAATCAGACGGTGGGGCTAAAGCTATGTGTATGAGGAAAATTTGAAAACTATCAAAAGCCGAAGTCAACAATCGATGTATCATACCAGTAATGACAAATGACAAAGAGACGTGTCCTTTAACGAAAGTAGTAGAGGGATGGAGCGGGTACTGCTGGGTATATCCTTATGGGACAAGAAAAAAAAATACATGGATAGGGCTGCGAACGGGCGTAGAAGACATTGTAACTAAAATAATAAGACGGAAGTGGAATTTGATAGGATACGTCGTTAGAATGGGCGAACAAAAGTGGACCAAAAAGATCATACTATGGAAACCATGGGAAGGCAAAAGATATATGAAGATCTGTCGGTTATTTATTCGTTTTTTTTTTTAACAATCATTGTTACCCCAATAAACCAAACAATACAGGATTTCAAAAACGAATCCTGGAATATTGAAAGACTGACTCAAAGATGTCCGTCATCCAACTTTGTTTAGCGTTTGACTGGAAGATTAATATGGGCTAAGAAAATACTTTTAGCTTTAAAGCTTTAAAATATTGTTAGTTTCCTTTTTATTGGATTTATTGAATGTTTTTGGAACACTGTATTTCAGCTGAATTCCATAAATTCGAATTCGTAATTAAATTCGTAGCAGAAACAACGTAATTAGTTGAGTTCTGCGAGCAATAACTAATAGTTGTTAGAGGTAAAAGTTCCTTCCACAAAAGGCAATGGCTTGAAATGTAGTATTCTAAAACCTATAAAAAGTCCAAAAACTAGGTGATTTTCTGAATTCGCTCGAGCTAATAATATAATTAGCAACCTTTACTTAGTACAAACACGTATTTCGGCAACACCTCATTGGTAATTTATTTATAGAAAAAGCTGATCGAAGTGAGTTTCTAATATGTATTATATTGCAAATCCGGTTTTGTTTCATTAATTTAATGAAAAAAGTTTTTTTAAAATTCTCCTTTAAGCTTACGGTTTTCCAAAATATGTAGATTGTTTACTTTTCTGCATTTTCACTTTGGATTATTTGACGAATAAATGGAAAAAAATTAATAATTACAAAACCTTTTAATGAACCGAGTTCAATCCTGCTTTTTATATAGAAAACGATTTAGTGTTTCAATTCTAGAATAAATAATTGGTTTCCGATTTTAGAATGGGAATTTGGATTCTAGAATTAATTTCGGTTTTACAGTTTGGTTCGAGACTCGGCTCTCTAGTTCTAAAATCGAAAAACCGATTCTAAACTAGGAATCAGTTTACCTGTATTTTCTCCTACTTATTTCGTTTTTAGGTGTTCCTGTGTTCCTGATATCCTTGAGGTAAAGCTATTTTGTTCGTTGTGCAACTAAAGTTTTTATTTGGGGAATTAACGTTCCTAAGTGGTTTTTTCAATTTTCAAATGCATGTATTGTCCCCATCAAAAGAGTGGTCGAAGAAGGACGGTTTTACATAACACACTTTTTCGTAGTAAGACATATACAGTAAAAACTTGAAATGATTAATGTTTAAACCGAGGCCATAAAAGTCTGTTCTACGATTACCATCATCCAGTTAAGATTTAAATCAAGCTACCATGCTTTAATGGATAAGTTTTTGTTCGGTTTGGTATCATCAATCGTCACGCATGAGTGGGTCGTCTTCATAGGCGTAACAACATCCCGTTTAGTGGAACGTGGAGGGCATCTGGGGTTTGTGGAGTCCGGGGCCAAGAGTCGGTTCGTAGGGTTTGGACCGTCCGAGTCCCTGAGGGCGCATCGACTTGTCAACCCTCGCCATTTCCTGCACGTGTCGTGTAATTCAGCTTTACTGACTTGTGAACATGGATATTGAAATGCCACTTAAACTTTAAATCAAATTCGCAGGTGATTCATGGACGTAATTTGCGTTCTAAGCGGGCGCTTATTGATATAAATGCGGCAAACATTAGTTGTAAGAGTTGTTATGCGGTCGTTACGATAGGGTTTTACATTATTGCGATTACCTCTTGTTCGAAATTCTAACAAATATGTATTGTTAGAAAGGAATTGATGCTGGAATATGTCGCGATGTCGCCGATTCAAATAAATTTGCGTCTATGTAAACACGTTTATTAATTAATTAAGTCGTCGATGAGGGGAATATGTGAAATACGAGGCGTGTGGACTTTCAATAAATTGCTGGTAGTTGACGCGGTCGCCATTGTTTGACAGCTTTAGTATTATGTTCTACGTAATGGAGCTTTAAGAATATTTAATATGGCTGACTTGACGTTTTGCGAATTACTGTATTTAATATTAAAGTTAGAGCAGGCTGAAATTATTTTTTGCACGCTTGCAGAATAAGTAATGAATTCTTCACGTACTTATAAAATATTCTGCTACGAACTGAACAACCTGAAAATTGTAGTTTGTCACCTTGTTTATAAAGTCAAGAACAGGTGCCTTTGAAATTGTGTTGAGTTGGTTATATGAAGATTTGTCGCTTATTTATAATTTTCTTTAAACACTTACTGTTACCCCAATAAGTCAAAGGAAACAGGATTTTAAAAAAATCCTTTAGGTAATATTGAAATTGTCCGTCATCGAAACAATTATTCTTATTCTTATTATCTTCTAAAAATACCATAACACTCAACTTTATACAGGGTGTAAACGAAATCAGGCTCATACCTTTTTTCCTCCCGTAATTCCCATATATTGAGGACTGCAAGTTTAATTTTTCAATTGCAAAAATAACTAAATAAAAATAATAAAAAAAAAAAATGAAAAAAGGGGCGAGCCTGTTTTCGTTTGCACCCTGTATGTGCAGCTTTTAATATTTTAATTACAGTTTTAACCTCTTGATTGAGCCATTTATTTTCTTTTGCCTATGCCTGAAATTTTGAGTGAGATTTCTGCGCATACATTCTCAAGTGTTGACCAGGAAAATTCTCCATGAATAAATAAGCTAGATACATGCAATTCCTTTCCTAATATTCGCACCGATTTTTGTTTCAGAATTTAATTCCACAAGATCCAACGTTTAGAGTATTTAATTGGAAGCCGCTAATCCCAAGAAGACAAGGAAGAAGACCTAGAACTAATTTGTCAACCCACCAACCAATGAATACTCGCAGGCGACCATTTCTTGGTGACTAATGGTTTGAAGACTACGAAATACTCTCATCACCAAAAAAGCTGAAAGGCAGGCCATATCCCCCTAGGGACGAAGAAGAAGAACTTGGAAAAATCTGCAGACTACCCTTAAAAGAAGTTTTGGATACGAAATAGTGTTTTCATTTAAACTCTGACTTGGAAATCAGAAACCTTACTGGTAATTTTAGAAAGGCAACGCTTGTTTATTTATTCTGAACTATCTTAGATGCGTTGACCTTTTCAGAAGTTGTCTTCCTAAAATATTGACTCTGCTAACAAACGAATTTAATGGTTTATAATCGTCAGTAATGTAACCAGAAGGCAATGTGATCTTTAAACGTTGGACTTTTTGAAGCTTTCAGCAAGTCAGCAACAAGCTGGACTTTTTGAAGCTTTCAGCAAGTCAGCAACAAGCTGGAGTTGCACATAATATTAAAATTTCAGCGACTAAAGCTTCGATGCAATTCTTTCTACTTAAATAAGTCATAAACAAGGCTTCAGCATTTTGAAGCAAGTTGACTTGACGGAACTTTTTCAGAGGGGGAAGGGGCAGTGAACTTTCAGTTTTCTTGGAATTTTAAGCTTTTCTCGTCTGAACACCTCTCTAACACATGGCTGTTTTAAAAACAAAAATGAAAAATATCAACCTTTTAAGGCACCGTTAACTGACGTTTATCTGCTGTTTTCAGATGAAAATTTGCAGAAAAAAAACTGAGTCGTTTTTAACTTGTAAAACTTCGAAATTCATCAAATAATCAAATAATATAATTTCAAACATCGATTAACTTAAAAATATCCAGCCCCACAGAAGAACGGTATAATCTTCTTCAGACGAAATATGCAGGAAGAAAACTTGACTTTTTCAAAGTTTTTTCTGAATTTATAGGTGAGTTTGAAGATATGCACCTATTAATTTCAGAATCTTTCAGGAAGTTTAGCTTGAAATCCAACAATTTTCAAGTTGCATGATTGTCCAAAAACGGAAAAAAACCTAATTTAAAACTAGGCAGAGGCCTTTCAGGCCAAAATATTTAATGAAAATTAGAAAAGTCAGGCGAATGCTTTCAGATATAACGATTAACTTCTAAGTTATGAAAAATTATCAAGATATTTATTTAAAAAACTGCTTAAACAATTTTAAAAAATTTCAAAGCTTTTCCGGAATTTCCTCAACAAAATCTGAGCTTTTCAGGGTAAATATTCTCAAGCATAAAAAAAAACACAGAAATTCGATCGATTTTTCAGAAGAAAAACGATTTCTGACAATTCAAAACTCTTCAGGGATTTCCCTAAACATAACTTGAAATTGTCAGGTTGCATATTGTTAGGTTACCTAAAGAACTACAAAACTTTATGTAATTTTTTCTGTAGTAAAATGATTAATTTTTCGATTAAAGCTAATAATAAAATTAACATTTATTTTGAAAACAGAATTTAAAGAAGTTTTGGATTTTCAGAAGTTTCCCAAACATACGCTGAGCTTTTCTTAGGCTCCCTGAAAAATAGGCGATCTTTCAGGAGTAAAGCGATTTTAATTCTTAGCTGGAAAGTATTGATATTTTCATTTAAAACGAGTTTAAGCAACAATAACAAACAATAATGGAAAGTTCAAAGCTTTTCAGGAGTCTCCTCAAACATACGCTGAGCTTTTTCAGGTTGAAAATTCTGAGGTTACTTGAAAAACCCAAAGGCTTAAAATTCTCTTCAAAACATTTGCTTTAAATTTACAGTAAACCTACGTCGTTTAATGTTATGCAAATCAAAAAATACAATTCTACGACTCCATTTGACTTAATGAAAATTATAATTGCACTAAAATATCCTAAATTCACATCTCGAATAACACGAAAATAGCAGAAAAACCATTAAATTTACTTACATAAAGGCCTCTTCTAAACAAAAAACTAAAAAATCGATCATCTCTAATACACATACATTTTTGATAAAGCTTCCAATTCTGCAAAAAAATTCGACGGCTTAAGTATTATTCGATTGAAAGGCCATCCCATCTTTTGAGTGACAATTTGACAGATTGGAAATGTGATAACAACGGATTTACAGCTATTATTTTCGAATCTTTCTTCCTAATAAGAATTATTTTTTTCATCTTGCAGAATCCAATAATTCAGAAGTCCAAATTTTGTTTAACCAACTACTCATACGGAATAATTTTCTTTTATGTGAAACTCAAATTTAAATTGGACTAAGATACTTATGCTTTCGTTTAAATCAACAATCCAATAGTTAAGTCCGCAGTAAACTGGCAAGAAAACCGAAAACTTTATATGAATAACAACTTGCTTGAAGTACCTTGGTACCTAAGCTTAAACAACTTACATTTTAGGAAACTTCATTCGAACGAACCTTCACCAAAGTATCTTAAAAGCAACCTTCTGGGAAACCCATTAATGCGAAAGTGTAAAAAAACTAGTTTTATAAAACAAAACACGTCGACTTACAAACATGTATTACATGAAAAATTCGAAAATATACGCAGTCCTTGATATAAGAGTATTATGTTGTATATAAAAGTTAGATAGAAAGAATTTTCAGAAGATAAAAGGAAAACTGTAAAAACACTCTAAAATCGTAAAAACAGGGCTCAGAGAAATAAAATCGAGCATGAATCAATACCATTACGGTTAGGCAACCGAGTGAAAATCCGGGTTTTCATCAATTATTTATCAACTAAAACATTGATGCTTTCATCGTTTTCGAGGCTTTTTTAAAGTCTTTCATATTGGCACGAGGACAATAAAATTAGTACACAAGATTTACTGCTAACTGTCGCTTTTATTTAATTTTCCAGCGGTTTAAGACGAACTCGTAAGTAAAATCATGCTTACTTTTGTTTAAATGCTGAATTTAAAATATTAAAAAGTGAAAAACTCGCTACGAGAAATCAATACGATTTAAAGGAGAAAAATGCGAAGAAGACAAATTTCCCAATGCTTTTTGAATGTTTGTTTTACCTATGTTTACAATATCAATAATTCAAGAAAAAAGAACAAGGAACTCCTCGTATGGTTACTGTGTGATACGAAATACACGACAGAAATAAGGTAGAGATGAAATATCTTCAAGAGAAAATCCTTAGAGATAGGCAATAACAGTAAGGGCAAAGTTAAAATAAAGCTGAGACTTCCAAACAGTTGTCAGAATGTCGAGACAGACCCCAGGGACCTCACCATTTGTGCGTACTTATATTCGCTGGAGAGTAATTTGGAAGGGGAAAAAACGAATGCAGGTTATATATAAAAATAAAAAGACGCATTTCCGCTTCTTCTGTAAGAGGCTTTTAACCGATTTTATTATTCTATTTATAAATATCGGACAGTTAAAACGTTCACGAATCGAATCGAATCGCATTTCATTTCCATTCCCTCGTGCAAACACGTTAGAATTCCATTTTCACGTTTATTCGTACCTGTGCTGTTCTCTCTGTCCAAATATTTTGCGGTTTAATCATAAATATAATTAATGCTCTTGGTGGCATCGCGTGACCTAAAATTTGTTGGGGAGCCCGAATTTGCTTGTTTTTGTCAACCAATTCATAAGGAGAATAACGTGTTTATAATAACTTTGTTAAAGTACTTTTTTATAAAAGGGATTTTTTAAAGTCCAGGTTCAAATTCGAAAACGGTTTTTTATTAGAATTTAGTAAGGTTAGTTCGCGTTCCCACGTTCAAGGTAATGACAACGAATTTGCTACACTCGAACTACAAATAAATTTAGTGAAGCGTGGATGTATCCAATTAATCTCCTCCCTTATTTTGAGATAATCAAACATCGCAAACAAACAGAAGGGCTCTTACAAGAGGAACCCTTATATAAGTTTTGCAAACACCCCCAGTGGAATTTTTTTGAATAGCTCGTACCCCCCCTCGAGGCGAGGCGCCCTCCTGTAATTACACCCCCACGCAGAAACGTACTTATTCACCGAAATAATATAGGACCGTTACTTTGCATACTTTGGTGTCCTTTTTGTCAGTGAGTTATTTCGGCGGATGTTTCGCATTCAGCGGTTTTACAATACGAATTTCATTTTTCAACCATTCTACGCACCCCTAGGCCGCAATTACATTTTTCACTGAATGCGGTGAAATTTTACGCGGTTTTCATAATTTTTTAACATTTAATTAGACGTGTTCTCGGCTCAAATTACAGATGAGCACCATTTGTTGTATTCTTGTTTTTCTTTTTTTGTTTAATTTCACCTAAGTTGTTCACACCCATGTAAAGTCACCGAGGCGCTACTAAATAATCTAAGACTAAGATACAGTGAAATAAATTACTTAAGAAACATAAAAATAGAACAAAAAATTAATAAATATAAAAACGGTAAGTTCTTATGTTTTTGATATGAAATAACATACTAAGTCTAAAGGTGTGATTGAAAGGCATCAAAAGGTTTTAAAATGCATATATCTTAGCATGTGCAGCTATCAATAATTTAAGGATGAAATTAATTAAACTTTAATAATCCTACATTACAATACATGTACTTCCACTAATCCCAATTTTAGACCTTCGTCTTTTCCACTGAGGATGGCCACCACAATACGCATTTGGTTTTTGAATATTTAGTTGTGGTTTTTAGGGTTCAGCAACGCTATATTGGACCTCCAACCAAAGTATTATAAAGTAAGATTCTTTAAAAAGTGGTCAGTTAGCTACTTAAAAACATTCGACCAAACCCTTGGAATGAAATTAAAAACACTTTTATGTCCATGTAAATTACAAATTAAATTCTAAAATTTCAGGAAACCGAGGTGCTCTTCAGCAGATACAAATTAAGACAGAGTTCTCAGGTTAAAAGTAAATGCCATCTTAAGCTAAGTTGATATTTTCAAGTATAATAAGAAACATTTGAAATTACAAATTACATTTCAAAATCTCAGGACAGCTCTTTAAACCGACCTGCCGTTTAACAGATTTAATCTTAAGTCGAGTTTCAATAAAAATTAATAAGTCAAGGCGATTTCGAAATCTATAAAATGTGAAGCTAGCTTGAATATTTTCAAATATTACAAATTAAATTCCAAAATGTCAGGAGTTTTATAAACCGTGGTGCTTTTCAGCAGATTTGATCTTTAAAATTCAGTTTAATAAAAATTAACAATTTAAGACGGAGTTCTAAGGTTAAAATTCTATGTTATAAGAAGCTAGCTTGAATATTTTCAAAATTAATGAGAATTTCTGAAATTATAAACCAAATTCCAAAGTTTCAGGGATTTTATAAATCGAGGTGCGTTTTAGTAGATTTCATCCTTAAAATGCAGTTCTAATAAAAATTAACCACTTAAGACGGAGTTCTAAAGTCCATACTATAAGAAACTAGCTTAAATATTTTCAAGATTAATAAGGAATTTCTTAAATTACAAATTACGTTCAAAAATTTCTGGGTTATTTTTTTAAACTGAGGTCCTCTTCAGCAGAATTAATCTTTAAAATGCAGTTCGAATAAAAATCAACAACTTAAAACGAAGTTCTAACGTTAAAAGTCCATGCCATATGAAGCCAGCTTGAATATTTTAAAGGTTAATAAGGAATTTCTGAAATTACAAATTAAATCCCAAAATTTCAATAGTTTTATAAACCGAGGGTTCTTCATCAGGTGTGATCTTTAAAATGCAGTTCAATTAAAAATTAACAACTTAAGATGGCGTTGTAAGGTTAACATTCAATGCTATACAAAGCTAACTTGAATATTTTAAAGGTTAGTAAGGAATTTCTGAAATTGCAAATTAAATTCCAAAGTTTCAGGATTGTCTTTTAAGTCGAGGTGCTGTTTAGCAAATTTGATGTTTAAAATGCAATTTGAATAAAAATTAATTAGTTAAGACGGGTTTCGAAAGCTAAAAATCCATTCCATATTAAGCTAGCTTGAATAAATATTTTAAAGATTAATATAAGCAAATTACAAATTAAATTTTAAAATTTCAGGAATTTATGCTCCTCCGCAGATTTGATATTTAAAATGCAACTCAAATAAAAGTTAACAAGTCAAGGCGGATTTCTGAGGTTCAAAATCCATGAAATGTGAAGCTACTTGAATACCTATTTTAAGGGTTAATAAGGAACTTCGAAAATTACAAACAAATTAAATTCCAACATTTCAGGAGTTTTATAAACCGCGATGCTCTTTCGCAGATATAATCTTTAAAGTCGAGTTCCAATAAAAATTAACAAATCAAGGTGGATGTGAGGTTCACAATCTATCCCGTATGAAGCTAGCTTGAATATTTTCAAGATTAATGAGGAATTTCTGAAATTACAAATTAAATTCCAAAATTTCAGGAAATAAACTTTTAAACCGAGTTCGAATAAAAATCAACAAGTTAAGACAGTTTTATAAAGTTGGAGATCATTGTAAGGTGAGGTTAGCTTCAACAATTTAAAGATTAATAATCAATTAATTGCTGAAATTACAGCCTACAGCTTAAATTCTAAAATTTCAGGACTATTTTTCGATTTCAAGTCTATATAGGCAGGTTTTATTCAATATATGGAAGCTAACTGGTCTTCTGAATGTCCTAAATAACGTTTCTGAAATTGTAGTTTATATCCTAAAATTTCAGAACTTTTTTTGAAACAAAGGTATCTATTATTTAGCACCCTCAATTTGGATTTCATTAAAGACGGTAAAGTTAAAATGGTTTTCTTATGTTGAAAATAAAAATATTGTGAGGCTATCCTTGACATTTTAAAATGTTTCTTAATCTAATTGCTGAAATTACAGACTGAAGTCCGAAATATCAGGATCATTTTTTCAAAGAACTTCGGTTCATCGAATCTTTAAGGGCAGGACTGATTAAAAATGAGGAAGTTAAAGCGGCTGGAAATCCAAGTGATGCGAGGTTGGGATTATTAATAAATTTTGAAATTACAGATTGAATTCCAAAATTCTTCTTTTTTGAACGATTACGCTCTTTGGCATCTTTAATGTTTAAAAATAGGTTTGAATAAAAATGAGGAAGCGAAAACCGCTTACAAGCGAAGGTGCCCTTCAGCATCTTTAATCTTGAAACGTAGATTTGATTAAAGATGAGGAAGGATTATTCCTTAAACACATGAGTTTTTTTAGAGGATTTGAAAGATTAAAAAAAATGTGGAAATTACAAATTCATTTTTAAAATGTACGGCTTATTCTTGAATCAGAAATACTCTTCAACACGTCGAATCTTTAAACTAAGGTTTTATCAAAAATAAGAGGACCTTCAGAGCAGAGGTTGGAAATCTCAGCAATGGGAGGTTAGGTCGGATATTTTTCAATGTGAGATGTTTTTGTTCTTTTGCTAAACTAAAGATCAGATTTAAATACATTAAAAGGTTTGTAGGTTTAAGATAAACTGAGTGTCCAAGATAAGCACTCGGTTTGCGGGTTACCAGGACGTCGAAGAAAGTGATAGAAGCTTTTGGTTTTAAATCAAAGGATTCCAGGCTTATTGTCTCAAAAGATTTTATGAAGATGTTTGCAACCATCGGAAAATGGAGAGAACCCATAGCAATTTGTGTTCCTTTTGAACGAGAATGACTAAATTTGGAGGTTTGCCATCTTGAACTACTAACTGTTCGATGATAGCTACCGAGTCAGGGATGGGGACCTTGGTGAGCCGAGACAACCGGTATAAAGTCGTTGCTTTCTTCTGTTTACTTCAGAAGGGTTTCGCCTCTGGTTTAGTTGTTAAGTTGAATTACCTTGCCCTTCTTTCTCTAGCTAAAAGAGTTGTGCCTTTGAAGTGGTTGACCGGTTGAGTTGCTGTGTTCTTTTAGTCCCTTTTACCTATTGATCAGTCCCTCAGTGCGATCAAGAAGTAGGTACCGTTTCAGTGGGCAAAAAAAAACATTTACTTGAAATTGAAGAAGTACTTGAGGTTGTTGTTGGAAATAATATTTGGAGGTTTAAACTTAACTTTTGTTTTTTATAATATGTTGTTCAAATTCTTAATACATTTAGATTTTGAACGTTTTATGAATTTTTTGTCATTTCAGTCGATAAAACCGCCTTCCTGGATTCTTGTTGTTTATCACTCCTACACCTTCCAATTAACATTCTGTCAAATTAACTAATACCTTAGGCAGTTATTAAGAGTTTGATGTAAAAAATTCCAGTTTATTACCAACTGAAACAGTGTTTCTTGGTAATGCTATCGAAATAAATATACCTATTAAGTTATAATTAAATAAGGTCTCATGTTCTTAAGTTTACAGTTGCTTATTTCTTCTTACTTTAAAATTTCTAATGCACTTCTCTTTAATCGACAATGTATTTTTAACAGCAAAAATAACATTGAAAATATCGTATATTTTTTACAAAACAAATGAAATATTTCTTTATGTTTACAACGTTACAACGTACAGGAATTTAAAAAACAACGTTCTTGGAAAACATTAGCATAATTAAAACGACGTAAAGTAAATATCCCCATGTTTTCTTTTCTAAAAGGTTCCTTACGATTTTCAGAACAATAGTGGGTTGAATTGAAAATTGCCTAAGCTAAAGTTTGATTTTAGAAATTAAACTTTAAGGATTTATTACCTTTGTAAAATATTTTTAGCATATTATTAAGTTTTCTATATAGAAAATTTGAACCACTGACCTTCGACATTACGCGTCAGTGCTCTACCAATTGAGCTACAATGGTTCAAATCCCTGCGGAGGTGATATTTTCCTATTACGTAGACTTTTCACAATTCGCTAAAAGTACAGTAAATGCATGTTTTCTAAGGAAAAACAACAAAAATTTTATCTTAAAAATTAATTTTAGTAACTCTAAATTTTCTAAAAAAAATTAAAAGAACCTAAATTACTGACAAACTGTACGAGAAAGTAAACACAGGGCTTAATTATGATGAATGCCTTCGGTATTTTCAAGTCCATAGATCTAAGGTTGAAATTTAATTAAAGTTTAACTTTGTATGTTAGCTGGATATTAAACTATAAATTGTATGCACTCCAATTCTATCATCAACTAAAAGTTTTCATACAAACTTTTGTTTGGTATATTAAAGCTGCATAATTGTACAAAATAATTCCGAGTTAAAACAAGTCCAACTAATTTAATCCGAATTTGTTGATAGAAGAAAAAGACGAAAATTAACAATCCGCGTTTGCGAATTACAAGTTAAATTACTGGTATGATTTATTTGTTTTTGTTTTTAACTGTTGGAAGTTTTCAGCGACGTATTTGTACAAAATGCTTTTTCTTATTAGGTAAACACAGTTTGCTTAACCAATATTAAAGTTTATTTATATATTTATTTATAATAAATGGTAGAAGTCAACTGTAAAAAGGGTATGTGCGTACTTCAAAGCATCAAAGGGCGACCTTTGGAAAAAAATAAAGTCAGCTTGTTTTCAATATGGCAGCAGTTAAAAAGCCCAAAATAATGAAGCATGGAAGGCCATCCAAATACTTGGAAACCTTCAAGGCTTCAGGGTAAAATTCTAACAAGGTATTTCTCTACACACGCCACTTAGATTCGATAAAATAACAGTTTCTTTTATTTTATAAAGCAAAAGGCTGCGAAAAACAAGGTGACATTTTAGAAACTAGTTTTTACCAGAACTGCATATAAATTAACGACCGTAAAGAATGAAGATGTTAAAAGGTCTAACGTAACAAAATAACTGTAAAACGCCCCAGAGTTGTTACTACAAAAATAGTTTGATTTGAGAATACTGCTATGTAAAACCGATATTTTAGAACGAAGCAAGTTCTTCAAATGCTTATAAGCAACATCCTACGTTTTGTGCATAATTTCATTCTGGTCGCAACAACAACTTTTTTTGTTATCACTCTGCGCTTGGAGTTATTTTTGGCATAACACATATGGGCGTTTTAAGCAGAAGCACAGATTCTTGTGATGTCGAAGAGTAACGGGTCCCCTAACGATAATATGCTGATGATCCAAGTTCTCTTATATGGTCATAGAAAGTTTGAAAGTCAGATTATTTGCAATATTTGCATAATTGTCCGACTTAGAAAACAAACCGTAGAAGTAGTTAACAAGCACTTTGTCGTTATATGGCCGTACATCAACATCGAAAGGTGAGAATAATTTACACCTAATCGCTTAGGACAAAAAAAACTTTCAGATTTCTAGCAACCGTACGATGTACGCACATCACCTTACTTACTCCATCGATCTTATCGTTTTGATTAAGTGTCGGGGCATTGAAATTGGAATTTTGATTGTAGCTTAGGTGCTTCAGTCACGATTGGAAATTTCAGTTAACGTATTCGAAATACGGCGAAATCCAAACGAACCGAACTAGTAATTTTCTCGATATATTTAGGAAATTAGATTACGGTAGATAAGCACACCGAAAGCCATTAGTTTTATTAAAATTTACTATTTGTTAGGTTTATTAAAATAACCGGGTTATCAAACTTTCAAAATTAAATCTCCAATTTTTTATTTCAATAATAATAACATGCAATATGCATAAACACCGAAGATTAAATTTTAAGTCACGCTTACTTTTAATTTTTGATATTTTCAGTGATGGTTATCTTCCTGCTTTTAATCTGAATGTTTTGTTTGGCTTAGCTTGTCTACACCTTTTGAAATTAATTGGCCTTGAAGTGTGGTGCACAACCGGTTAAAAAATAAATTAACTAACCCATAAAAGTTATTCTAGCATGAATTTGGTTCGTTAATAGTTAGATGAGTTCAAAGGGATTTACTTTGCGTGTATTTCGTACGTTTTTAATTTTTTTTTTGTGGAGTCTAGGAAATTTTAGAAGATGCAGTATTTATTTCCTTACCTTATTTTTCAGATGCGATAAAGTTACGATATTATAAAATAAATTACATACATTCCGGCAGGGTTTATGATGGAATTGTACAGAGGTAAATCGTACTTTTTTGCATGTTTTATATGAAAGTTTAAAGACTGTTACGATTTTATAGAAGTAAACGTAAAGTACGTAAAATAAAACAAACTTATAAAAAGATTCACATTCATCTAATGACCCCAAAACGTTAGGAAATGTTAAATATATGTTTTGCTTTTAAATATCTATACTTTGCAGTTAGTTTTAATAATTTTATAAATACAGCAAAAAAACAACCCAAACGAACGAATGGAAGAAAGGAATGGAAGAGTTACAAACAGCAGAAAATACGTGGAAGAAATAACACAAAACATACAGAGAAAGAGAACAGGAAATCCTCCAAAGTACAAGGGAAAGATATTTAAAAAAAAATTGAATTAATTATACAGTACGCAATAAAACCGAAAGAAAGAACAGTGATGCAGATAAGAAATAAATTATAGATTAAGCTTAAAGTATTCCGGACGGACATAAAGTAGCTAAACAAACGTATAAAGACCAGAAAGTAAAAAAGAGAAAAATACAACCAAAAAATAACAAAAGATTAAAGAAGTAGAAAATTATTATAAAAGAAAAGAAATACGAATTGTTTACAGAGAAGTCACGAAAGCAAACCAAAGATATAGTCAATCATACAATGTTAAATGAGAAAAATATGGGGAGAATAATTCTACGAAATGTGAAACGAAGACACAAAAGAAGGAAATGGAAAGCATAGCGAGAGGAAACTAAGAAATCAACTACGGACTAAAGCATTCCAAACCCAACAAGAAGGAGATAACTATAAGCATAAAAAATCAGAGAGCAGAAGTTAAAGAGATAAACAGAGAAAAGGAGAGAGCCATAAATAAACAAAAGGTTAAACAGAGTTAAGACTGGAAAGCAAAGATATAACCAAATTTTATATATTAAAGATAGAAATGGAAATTTGATAGACGTGGAAAAAGAAATATACAAGAGAAAGGTGTAGAGAATACTTCTACGAAATGTGAAACGAAGAGGCGCAAGAAACAAATATGGAAATATTAAAAGAGAAATGGTTGGACGAAGGTAAGTAATAAACTGTGGATTAAAGCATGACAGACACAACAACAAGAAAGAGATAAATAAGCATTTAAAGGCCAGGAAATAAACAGAGTGGAAAAGAGGACCAGAAATGAACAAAGAGTTAAAGATATCGAAAATTATTATGAAAGGAAAAAATACGAAATTTTAGAGAGAAGCCAGGAAAGCAAAGCAAGTACGAGTACTTGTAATAACCAAACATTAGTGAAAATCCTTACCGATCGCTGTTCTAGCTAGTAAAAATGTTGCAGATATTAAGGAAAACTCAAGAATCTAAAAGTATATCTGAATCAGCCTATCGGCAAGCAGAGTTAACACAAAATTTAGAAAATAACATTTCAAAAGAGACCATCCAACTAAACTACTCTAATTCGTATGGTTTACTTAATGATGATAGATTTTTATTAAATGAAGATAATGAAGGTAATAGCTTCTTGGAATTATCGAGCTACTGAATTAGCACTAATAAGTAAGAACATTGCAGTACAAGAAATCAACGAAGAATCGGTTGCAATGAGAGATTGTAGGACAAACAACTAAACAATGCAGAAGAAAATAAAAACTTACTGACTACCTACTATTACTATCACCGTTAGTAATGTGCAGGATGAAGAGGGTTGGGAGCAAAATAATTTGAATATTTTTTTCAAGAATGTGAAATATTTCTTTGGCAGTTTTTTTAAACGGAATGAAGGCAAAATTAGCCTTCGATTGGGTTTTTTTACTCTCACACAAAACTTCAGTATTATTTAAAAAAAAAACTTAAAAAGGGCCATCCAAGCAAAATTTACTTTCTAAATCAGGTTTCAAATTTTCCTATGCAACTATTTGCTTTAAAATCAAAAATTTTCAAGCAGCTTCTATCGAAAGGACAATCAAAACAAAATTGCCTTTGAAATTAGGTTCCAAACTTTCTATTTTCTAGGAAGTGCTATCAAATTAAAATTTCTATTCGGGTTTTCGTGCAAAATAACTTCATTAATTTTTTGAAAAACTCGCCATTTCTTTGATAAATTTTCTAGAAAAGCCACAAAAATAAAATTTGTCTGCAAAATTGAGTTTCGGTTTTCCTGCAAAACAACTTAAATATATATTTTTTTAAAACACAAGATCACTAATAAGTCTTCTTTCCAACAAAACAATTCTAATAATTTTTTCCTTAAGCTCAAAATTAGTCAAACAGAAGGCCAGGAAAACAAAATTTTCACTCATATTTGAACTTCATATTTCCCTACAAATTTTTTTGAAAAACTCAGTATTGTTCTGGTACTTTTTTTAGAAAGCGTCAACGAATCAAAAATTTGCCTTGTTACCAAAATACTTAAAATCACTGCACTAAGTCTTCGACAAAGGGCAATTAAACCAAAATTTACTTCTGAAATTGGGCTTCAAACTCCCCTAAAAAATAATTTTTTGAAAAAGCTCTAAAATTTCCAAAATTTTATCTTCTAAGCAAGATTCCGTTTTTGTTTTGTACGTATTTTCTGGATATTTCGTTACCAGTTTCGTTTTCACACGAATTAAAGAGGTTTTCTTTTAAAATCATTATTTTGAAATTTTACTTCTTAACCTGAAATTTGGTTTTATTTGTACATTTTTTAAAAATAAAACTTAAGAGGTTTGAAGTTCCAAAAAAGCAGTTTTTAGTAATTGTTAAAAACGTTGCTTTAGCTTGAAAAATATGGAAAATTCTGTTTTATTTTTTATTCTTGGATGAAACTTATTTTATTCTTTTAAAACAAATAGAATTGGTATGAAAAAGAAAACATTCATTATTGTTATTTTGAAATTCAGGACAAATGACGGATATTAAATGTTTTAATGTTAAAATTGACAATTTTAAAAATGGAAACTTAAAATATAATCAAAAGATGCTTAAAACTTCGTAGGGTAATAAGTTTAGACTCAGTTGCAGGTTTTAAATTTCATACATTGAATTTACAATTTACAATTATTTAAGCAGGCTTTCAAAATAAAAGCTGAAATTTAGTAATTTTTAGTTTGAAAATTTAAACCTACAATCAATCAATGTCTTTGGTAGAAATTAAAACTGCAAAAATTTCAGCTTCAGTTGCAGGTCTAAACCTAAATTTAGGTGCTATTATTTTCAAGTTTTGAAAAGACATTTATAAATCATGGCATGCAAAATAAAACCTGAAATATGCAAAATTTTCGTTTCAAAACCTAAAACTACATTCAAGCAGTAATTAAAAGTTAGAAATTGAAACAAAATAAAATATACACAGCTAAAAATGGACAATTTTAAGTCTAAAAGCTTAAAATACTCGTATAATCAAAAAATGCTTTGATAGTGGTTAAAACTTCCACGATAATAATTTTAGATTCGAGTCAGTTTCAGGCTTAAATTAATGATGAAAGCTAAAAACTGCAGATTTTCAATGGTTTCAAATTATTTAAGCTGAAACAGCAAAATAAAACCTGAAATTTGGTATTTTTGCGTCTGAAAACTATAATAAACAACGCCTTTGTAGCAATTAAATCTTTAAAATTGAAAATCACAGCTTTAGTTTCAGGTATGAACCTCGAGTTTGGGGCTAAAATTTTCAAAATTTTCTAAAGCATGTACTCTAAAATATACGAGTATATAGGATAAAATAAAATATACAAAGTATGACGAGTACAATCGAAAGAAGCTTTTCCGGTATTTAAAACTGCGACGTTAAAAATTTTAGACTTAGTTTTAGGCTTTAAATTCATGTTGAGAACTGCAGATTTTCAATGGTTTAAAATTATCTAAGTAGAAACCGCAAAATAAAAGCTAAAATGGTCTGAAAGCCTAAAACCACAATCAATAGAAATTTTTGGTATAATTAAAACGTCGAAACCTGAAACTGAAATCTTCAGCTTTAGTTTCAAGTTAATAAAGCATGTGTGTACTGTAAAATAAAAGCAGAAATTTGCCAAATTTTCATCTGAAAACCTAAACTAGAAACAAAAGATTACTCTGGCAGTTTGAAATTGACAAATTAGATTGATTTCTAGGTTCAAACTTAAATTCCTAGCCAAAATTTTCAGGGCAATGCAACAAAAAAAATTAGTAACATGAACTGAAAATTAGCAATTAGTCTGAAATCTTAAACTATAATCAAAGCAATAATTAAATCTTCGACAATGCGTATTGCAGGTTTGAGGTGTATAACAAAGAATTTCATATTTAGTTGATTTGAAATTAATAAGGCAAAAACTGCGAAATAAACTGCTAAAACTCAAACTATGACTTTGCAGTGATTAAAACTTGAATGTTTGGTGCTAAAATTTTCAGGTTTTAAAATGATTGAATTTTCTAAAATATATACAAAATAAAATAAAATATAAAAATCTGAAATTTAACCCTTTTTGCTTCAGCAGTAATTAAAAACTTCGACATTAATAATGTCGGACTCAGTTTCAGGATTTAAATTAATACTGAAAGCTAACTGCAGATTTTGAATGGTTTAAAATTATTTATGCAAGTATTGTAAAATAATAGCTGAAAATTTGCAATTTTTTGCCTGAAATCTAAAACTACATCCAAACGAGATTGCAGTAGTTAAAATTTCAGCTTCAGTTTCAGATTTTAAACTAAAGGTTTCAGATTGAAAACATAATCACTGTCAAATAAAAGCTGAAAATTAACCATATTCAGTCTGAAAACTGAAATACCTTGAAATGTTTTAATGTTAATGTTTTGATTTTCTTTTCCTAAGGTCTAGAAAAATTATATAGCAAATCACTTTCTTTTATTGCCAAAGCTTTCTTAAAATTCTATTTGAAAGTTGAAATAGTTTTATTTCTTGAAAGATTTTTCTTCTCAATTTTCAGCATCTTTAAAAGGTTTTAAAAACTAGCAGAGTCTTTGGTTTTTCATTATTTTGCTACAAATATTAGCTTTTCGGAAAGTCTTTTTGTAATAAAGCAAAAATAAAGTATCTAAATCATAGAAAATTCTAATTTCGTTTTCCACTTTTAGTTACAACCTAAGGCTTTTGAAGCAAGCGGTAATTAAAATGTGTTTGTATAACCTCGTAGTTCAAAAGCAATGTTATACGAAGATAATAGTAGCATAAAACGAATAATAGCCTACGTAGGTACGTAATATCAAAATACGACATGTTTGTACAGGAGAAATTTTCCTGACAAATCCTAACATGGCAGATTCAGTCGTTGTACACGTAAAATAAAGTGGACGAAACGTTTATGGAAAGTTTCAAAGGAAAGGCGAGAGAGAAAGTGTATTAAAATAAACTCACAAATATTAAATTTCGTAGACATTAGCACCCTTTTTGTTTTACCAAAAATAACAAACTTATCTCAAGCGTTGTGGTCGCAGGTATATTGTTATAAAATTAGTGCAAACACAAAACGCGTTTTGAATGCATAATGTTTCAATTCGCGCGTTCAAAAGCCTTTGAAATTAGTTTCGCTCCGAAGTTTTCCTAGATTCAGCAAACAGTCGAGTGGAAAATTCATAAACAGGGAATTATTTAAGCCTGCAGGCTCGCAATTTGTATTTTCCGAGTTTCCCTTAACGCAGAGAGACGACTGCACGAAATACATACATACACATAAACTCCCGTCCGGGTTTGTCGAGAGGTGCTCGCCATAAATCGCGGAAAGGTGAAGGCAACAAGTCCTGCATCGAATGCACACAAAAAATGATATATAGGTATCAGAAAAGTGTTGAAATTCACGGTTTAGGGTGTCAAACGTACGCGAGAATTTCAATCTAAAGTTGGCAGGCCTGTCTCATAAACAGGAAATCTGCTTTAGACAGTGTATGCCCGTAAATTACGTTTTTTTGCCGGATGACGTGCGGGGGTTTTTAAAATATGAATGAACCGAATGGAAGCTTTGAAAGAACGAACTGGTTTTGCTGGCCTGGATGAAAAATGCCTCCACATGCCCCGGTTCCTTCGTCCTTTATTATAAAGTCGCGATGTCCCCGAACGAATAGGGACGGCGAACGTACACTTATTTAAAATTATTAAACAATGGGGGACCCCCTCTCTCTAGAAGAGAAAGAACAAAAGGCTTTGCACTTTGCTGTTGTTTTTAGGATAATTATGTTTGAATGTGGTGCTATCTATCATTTTTTTTTGTCCCCGCGTCGCGCGATTAATAAAATAACGCGGAAATTCAGCCGTCTTTTAAATCAATCTAGAGGATTTCTTGCACCGCATAGATTTGATTGATGATGTTTGCACGACAATTAGGGTTTGTTTTTGTTTTGGATCGGGTGTTAAACGCTACTGGATATGCCTAATGGTTTACTTAATTTTATACGAAACTAAATCAACATCACCCTTGTCAAAACTTCAACCTTTACCAAATGCATTTCCGAACCATCTTCATACAAAATGCATCACTACAAAACCTGACAAAACACAAACAATAATAATAAGAATTATATTCGACAAGATTACGAATTAACCGTTTAAATTGCATATTAATCCAGGATCATTAAAAACGAATAATTGCTGCAACTATGAATTATAACGAAAGCACAAAGATAAGATTAAAAGGTTGTTATATTTACGATACAGTCTATAATTACCTACCGTAATCTCGACTAAGATGCAATTATGTAATAAAAAACAGCGAAATATCACGAAAATTTACAAAATAATAAAATGGGAAGAAACTGTGCTTAAGACCATTTACATTTAATTAGAATAGGTAAAAGATGCAAATTTCCAAGTTAATTAAATTTAATGGCACCCAGTTTTGTAAAAAGTTATTTCCGTCGTAATTGTTCTGAAGTTTTTAACTGCAATAAATTATTGTGTGAAGATTTTTAAAGGTATTAAATAAGAAAGTTGTATTTTTTTTGTTAGCAGACATTCGAAATGAAGGTTTTAGTACACAAATTTCATTGATCGATGCATTAGTTAACTAAGGAAACCAAGGAAAAAACTAGTTTAATTTTTTTAGCACGGCAAATCCACTCCCATGTTTAAGATAATATTTTAAACAAATTATGAAATGGTAATATTTGCGACTTCCTTTTTACTAGCCGGCGAATAGAACAATGTTCAGCACTTAAACCGTTTGATCCGAATCAATATGTATTTAAAAAACTATGGCCTTATTTTGGTGATTTTTTTTTTTGGAAATAAGAGAATATCTGACATAAACGTAATTAAGATTTTAATTCCCTAATTTAATACAAATAACTCATATTATTTTCATTGTTGCTGATAAATAATGGTTTCTGGGACTTGATCGGAAAGAGGACTAAGGACTCAGGGTTCTAATCTCGTAGAATTTTTTACGAGTTATCAAAATAACCCTGGAAATAAGGAAGTCTAAACTATAAATAGGCCCTTATGATGCAATCGACACTATAATTCAAATTATAAAAATGGTTGAAGGAATAGGCAACTTAAGTCTTTTAATTTCAACAGCATTTATTAAAAAAGGACTAATTAAGAAAATAAAATTAATTTCTAGTCATGGCAAACTCCAAGCGGATTTATTATTGAATGCCCATTATTTGGAAACAATGTAATTTCGAAAGTAATTTCAAGGCTCATACGATTTTATTTGAAAAATGTTAGGTTTTCTATTTGAAACCATTGCATTACCTTACTTTCGAAAACCATTAACCCCAGTCTATTTACTTTTCGGTGTATGTTTTACGTTTTACGCGAATTAACGCCTCTTCTTTCGTAGGTTGTAATCACTTGTTATAATGGATTATATTTTAAACTTAAACCATTATCTCCTCTTACAGTTCTTGGTGTGTTTTGGGGAATGGGTAAAGTTCTCCATTTTTTTTAATGTCAATTAGATGATGATTGCTGTCATACCAACACCTTTGGTAATCACTAATCCAACTTCGTTTTTATCTTTAGATGGATTAGGTTCACCTTTTGCCTGGCATACGTCCTAAGAGGACTAATACCACTAACATTCGCAGACAACGATATATGCCTATCAAAGAGAAGAAGTTCTAGGATCCCCATCATCGTTCCTAGTTCCTAGCAAGCAAACGAAATTGAGAGTGTACAGGACAATGACAAGATCGACAGTAATTCATGCAGCGGAGGATAAGCCGGCTTATAAAAAAAGGCAAAGAACATCTGAGGATTTTTGAGAAGATACTGAGAAGAATTCTGGGGCAAAAGCAAATTAATGAAAATGCATACAGTAGCAGGATGAGCTATGAGATAGATGAAGAAATAGAAGAAGAGGATATAGTAAGAGAAATAAAAGCATAAAGAATAAGGTGGTGGGGACATATAATGACGACAGAATATGAGAAAATGACCAAAAACAGAACAGGATGGAAACTGGGAACACAAAACCAAGAGGAAAACCGAAGAATAAGTGGAAGGACGAAGTCCTAGAAGACTTTAGGAGTAAAGAACTGGAGGGAAAAAATCAGAAATAGAAAAGAATGGAAAGAAATTGCAACAAGAGCCAAATCACACAAGATCCTATACAGAAAGGGAGTGATCCACCCAGAAATAATCTATTAAGCCCAAGGACGCCAATGATAATCATTGTTCTTTGGCGTACTCTTTCCTTTTAATGGTTTTTCCTTAATTTTAAAACTTCACCGGGTGCCCAAACAATTTGATTCTTCATATTTTAATAAATCTTGCTATATTTTCCTTTTTGGTACGTTGCTCGTCTTCGTTTAGCTAAGCTTCGCATTCTGACAGGTATCACAAATACTTTGAACAAGGTCTTTTTAAATGTCCTTGCTTCCGGTACTTTCTCATAAAAGTTCTCGTCTCCAAACCAAATGCTACCATCGATCTTATTAAGGTTGAGTATCTGCTTTTGTTAGATTTTTATAGTTAAAAGATTTTTGTTAGAGTAGCATGGTTTATTTGCCCTTTGGACTTTCCATTTGTACTGACTGGTGCGTTTCTTTTTGAGGTGGTGTGCCCTTTACAGATTGTTGCCGTCTTCTATGCATAAGTCCGTAGTGTGTGTGGCAAGTAGCCTACAGACAGAGGGAACCTACAACTTTACTTGCGCTCCGAACCATATATACTCCAGTACTACCACTTAAAAAGTTAGATCTCTTTGATGGGGCTGGTGGACGACAGATTTGTTTCGAGAGCCTAGTGAATCTTACCCATCCTCCCAATTTCTAGGTCTTTATCTAACCGTGGGAGGGGGAACCAAAAGGGTTCCCGTGCAATGATGGTCCAATTACACAGGCGACTGTGGGAGTTTTACCTCACTGAAATCACTGCCTTCTTCTCAAACATCTCGATACCACAATTGTATTTCACCAAGGCGTTCGCTGTAAATCTCTCTCCTTTAGTTATCATGCCTCATCTTCCGTTTCTTTCCTCTTGCCCTTTCCTTTTAATGATTTCTTCCTCCTCTTATGGTTGAAGCCTAGCCAATGGATTGTTCCAGTTCTCTCTTTCCAAAATCTAACCTAACTTGACCTGACCTGACCTGACCTAGCCTAAACTAGATCAAAATGAATTCGAAGCCCACGGTCAGTGTCAGTATTAAAAGAACGTCTTTCGGGTTGGGACCGTGTCACTGTTGAGAAAGAAGAACTTTACGTTTCGCCCACTTTTTTAAGGTGTTTCATCAGGAGGAAAAGGAGGCACTTAAAGAGCACGGCAACTCAACGTGTGAACCACGCCAGAGGCGAAACTCTTTTAGCAAGAGCAAGAAGGGCACCTTAACTCAACTTGTAAAACAAGCCAGAGACGAGAGACTATTGATCAACTGCTCTTTTAGTGTCCCCTTTTTCCTCCTGATGAAGCCCATTAAGAAAGTGGGCGAAACGTTGAGTTCTTCTTTCTCAACCCGAAAGACGTTATTTTATCCTAGATCATATTAATTCTCCTTACAGGCTGTCTACCCACATATGGCCTACCCATTTCCCAACTTTCAAACGATATCCATCGTGATAATTGTATGGTTAAAAACTGCTGAATATACTTCGACAAAATCAGTCCCCGGCGATCCCAAGGTTCCTGTCCAAGGTATCAGCCAGAACAATGACGCGTGCTAAGAATTATCTGGTCCGTTCAGGGTACCAATCAAAACCACAGCTGTAAATCGGATCTTGTAATGCAAAAACACTACCTTCATACGCGAAAGCTATGGAAATGGAAAAATTCTCAAAAATCAAGTGATCTCTTTAAAGTAAGATAATGGGGAGAATATCAAACCTCTCTGAGATCTGGAAACCTATGTCACTATATTATAACAAGACAACACATCTGAAAGGGATGTTAAGTTTAATAACAGACACAATCTGACCTGTGAATTTTCTCGACGAATCAGATCAGCTGTAGCTGTTTTCCGGAATTTTAAATACATATGCAGTTCAGAGCTATCGATCTGCTTCAAGACAAACGTCTACAACTTACGTTTTTTTTCCTATTCTTTCCTACGACCCAAGGGACTTTAGCATGAAGAAAGAAAATAGTACTACATAATAATAATTAATACAGAAATAGAAAAAACCAAATACTGAACGTAGGCATAACAACTTCAGTGAGATGGAAATGGGTAGTGTTGATACTGATAATAGATCGACAGAAATAATCATTGATGGAGATCCCGATCCGAAGCATTTCGAAGCAAAGCCCACCTCCCAATGGACAGATAACTTAAAACGTGGCAGAATGAATTGGATACAGGCAGTCCAAGAATGCTTTAGAACCACGTGGAAGAATTTAAAAGAGGCTTGTTTATCTATACCACTGGACGCAACAAGCTTGAAAGCTATTTTCATCACTTGCTACTTATTTTTACGCATTTCACAAACACTATTCTCGTGCCTTTTCGCTTAGTTTTCTTGATTTATTCAGCAGCTATTATAATAAGATCCCCAGCATACACATACTATAGCTTTTGGTCTTGATGTATTTATTATGCATTATTGCGCCACTTAATTTGCTTTCCCGTATCAATCCTTTGAGTTTTAGATTGATTGCCCATCTTCGAAGTAACCCACCATTTCTGATATTCAATCACGTTATTCGATATATGATCGAACTTCCTAATTTCGTAAATGAACATTCAACACGAGTTCTAAATTCCATAAATTCTTATGCTATCAGTGCTACATAAATATGGACCATATTCGTAATCGTAACAGTTAGGCCTGTGTGAAATTGAAATAATACTGACCATATCAATATCGAGAAAGTATCGGATCAAAATTCTTATAATATCGATATACTGAAACAAAAAATCCAGCCCTAGTATCAGTTACATTGATACAAACAAGAGACGTACTACTTATGTTTTTGATTTAAAAGGAATTCATTTTAATTTGAGGTAAAACTTCTATAATAGTATATTGAAGAACGGTTTCTTTATCAAGAAGCGAACCCCGATTTTTTTATACAATTTTTTTACATTTAAAATGGAGTTCTTAAATTTTATACAATTATTAAACGTTATTGTCTTTTGTTTTAAGTGCTAACTGCAAGGTATTTATTTAAATTACTATGTAAATAACATACAAAACTGGTCCCTGCGGAACCCCTTTGGTAATTGGTAGAGAATTGTTTTAAACTGACAGTTTAGATGATGTTTATTAAAGCAATAGTCGACTTATCACTTTCAACATAATGGCGAATTTGAATTACATTAATCAGAATTTCCTGATTGAACTTAACCTATAAATATTTTAGAATTTTTTCGAAAGATCGACTCCTTTTCATGTATTTGAAAATATATTAATCTTAGAAATTTTTTCGAAAGTTCAGTACGACGTTTACCGAGAATGTTGTTTTGATAAAGCTTGTTAAAATGTGTTACGTAAACAGTGAAACTACAAAAAATATCATAAACAGCAAGGCGTGATATGGTATTCTTCTGCTAAATTACCCGTCCTGATAACACTCTATTCTTTCGTGGTGTTAAAATTTGAAAAACATTAATTACGTGGGGATTAATTAGCTGATATTAAAATTCCGGAAAATATCATCCTCGTCGTGGCGAGGTATAAATTTAACAGTCGGAAAAGAAAATGTCACTTGTCAGTTTTCGTAAGTGCGATACCCTGAAACGTTTCCTTTGTAAAAAATTTCCATACAAAGAGAATTTCTATGTTTGCAAAATTTTGCATGAATATGTCTGTCTATAAGATGATTCAGACCACCCGCGTGTATTGTGTGTAAACGGCATGACGTGTATATTGACAGGATATGCCAATATAAAATAGACAGACCTAAAATTGGGACTAAAACAACGAGCCGTTGACCTGAGTTGCTAAAACTAACAGGAATTGTACATTAACTCGTAATAACGTGTTACATGCGTACTACATTATCAAGAATTTGTTAAGTGGTTTATGATGTGATTTTATAATTATGATTTGTGAATCGAGTTCTCCGTTGAAGGGTTGAAAATCTGACAAGTTTGATCGAATGTTACCGAAAAAGCTTGAACGTAACGTAAAACCGTTTATTGTTAAGTATATAACCCTGTCATACGCAGGGGCGAAGATTAAAATTTTCCCTACAAGCTAAGCTAATAAGCGATGCCATTACGCACTGGCGTATAAAATATTAACATGTAATTAGGCAAAGGAATCAAATACAGTAGATGATCAAAGCCCAGGAGCTTCCGGTTTATTAAATTTTCTGCTATAGAACCAAAGGTCTACAATATTGTCTCCCCGAGCCTTTCTGAGACGGATTAAAATACCCAATTATACAAAGTGATGTTGTGGGATGTCAAAGCAGATCCATCCTTCGGGAGGGCACGAGATGGATTTTAGTTATTTGCCTTTAGGTGTTTCACGTAGGGTGCCTCAGGGGGGGCTGATGAACTTATAAAAATTACTACCGGCACGTAGTATGGGGACCGAATTGGATCAAAATCCCCCGTTGTATTTAAATTGGGCGGATTGACATTTTCGGGGTACGATCGCGAGGGTCTTTTTACGATTACTCGAGATATGGCATGAATTTTTCATTTCACAATCAGAATCCTAATGGTACCCTATTATTTTCCTTTAGTTTTTTTGGATGTACCATCATCAAAAAATTGATAGTCTGAATCGTTAATTATAATATATAAGTATCAGCATTTCCTTAAAATACCTACTAAAGTAAAAATAAGGGCCCAAATACAAGAACTTACCAGAAACTATTTCTAAAGATAGATGCGGACAGGTTACCACTATCGAAATATAGAAAAGATAAAATTCCTTCTCGCACATAAACGTTTTATAGTTTCTGACTTTAGACTGGCAGAGTTAAAAATAGATCAAAGTATATTTCGAAGGAAATTCAATTCAGAACTGCTCCGGCGAATTCAGAACTGTTTCATGATACAAAATGTCCAGATATATTGAAATGTTTTGGTTTTTGGTACGATATTGACAAAAAATTCTTGGATATCATTCTATTTTAGTTTTTGTAGACAAAATTGCAAAGATTTTCAAGGACTTTCCGTATTTTATTTAGTTAGGACATTTATAAAATAATGTTTTGAAAGAAAGCCGCAGATTTTTAAAAGCTTTGCTGGTGATATAAAGCAGCAGAATATCAGATAGCCATACTGATTAGAATTTGAATTAATTTGTTAAAAAGACACACCAACAAAGTAGGCACGCAATAGTTTCATTACAAACTTAAGATTCGAAGGTCACGAATTGCAAAGGATTTCACAACCTTTCAGGCTTAAAAATATTAATAAAGTGAAATTTTCTTAAATCGTAAGGAAGGAAGCTATCTGGTTCACGTATATTTAATTTTAAATTGTCAAAAAGTTGTTAATAATCGGCAATTAAAAATTTTAAACGAAAAGAATTACATACACTCAAATAAAGTTTATACTGAGTAAAAAGATAAGATGAATAAAAATAAAACCAAAACGATGGTAATAGGGGAAGAAGAAGAAGGGATACATATTGTAACGAGACGCGCAGTTGATTTCACTCGTATACGTCATCTGCCGACAGAATCGGGAGTGTTCTCGATTATTCGATATACGTCATCGTCTCTGGTGAGTTCTGGAAATATGTCGAAGAAAAAAGTGGAGGAAGTTTATACACGAATAGATATTGTATTGCGTTATATTTTAATTATTAAGTTATGTTTTATTATAACTTGATTTGTATTTATTACCCTACGCCAATTGTGGTAAATGGGGATTTGGATTATGGCCCCATTTAGATTTCGTAAGTGTTTGGAATCTTTAAGTTGAAATGTGTCTTCTGTCTGCTTGTTATAAGTTTATTAATTTAAATATACTTTAGCAATTGGTGGCGAAAACCCCAACTAAGAAATATAAAATTTGAAAAGCTTCTACAATCATTTTACGAACAAAAATTTCACCAAAATATTCAATTTCCAATGCAAATTTTAAGTAAAGTAGCAGTCAGTTGACTTAAAACATGAAGAAGTTCGAGGCATATTTTAAACAAAAAATAATGTGGTTTGAAATAATTTTATAATTTTGAAAAGTGTATTTCAAATTTCTAAATATTTAAGTTTAAACTTCCAGAAAAACAAAACATTCGGTCAGAGAAATTTCAATAAAATAAAGTGTAAATTCCTTAAATTTCCTTGACAATTAGACATCAAGATAAATGAAAATAGCATGTAATTTTCTTTGCGTTTTGAAAATTTTCCAAATTTGCTAATAAAATCTTACTTACATATTTGATTTCTTTGAAGAGCTTCTAAGCTTGTTTTATAAAGAACAACACCACCTAACACTTTAATGTCCAAAGCAAAATTAAAGCAAAACAAGAGTCGACTTGTTTTTGGAATTTTGCAACAATTGCTTGCTCTCTAAATAAAAATCAAGTTGATTAAAACAATTTTGAAGTTTTAAAAAACGGATCTTTGAATTTAAATAGTTTGCCATTTTTTAACAACAATTTCAACAAAACAGGAGGTAACAAACTAAAAATTTTCTGAAGCTTTAACCAGAAAATTTTGAGAGAACTAACCTTTTCAATTTGCAAAAAGGGAATTCAGAATTAAAATACTAAAGCTTGAACTCGTAAAACGTGACAGTAAAAGCTCTACATTTTTTATAGTTACCACAAGCTAAAGTTGCCAAATAAAGGTCAAAGTAAAAATAAGTGACCTAACCCAACTTTATTTTTAATTAAACTGGTCTTGTCTTGTAACGATTCCAGAATTTATTAACCGAAAGAGGTGTTCTCACACAACTTTCAAAGATAATCCTGAGCTTTCTGAGAATTGTCCACGATTATCTCTTGTTTAATAAGACCTCATGTGATTTACTAATATTCACGTCCGATTTTTATAGAACTTCCTGATTGTGTAAGCTTAGACTACCAAAGAAAAATTATATAAATAAGGTATCCTGAAAGCTTCTTTCAGCTTGCCTGTGCTTGGAAAGTGTTGATATATTTTATTATTTACTAATTCCCAAGGAAATGTTCTATCGTTCTAGTCAATTAAGGATTTAATGAAAAAATTCAAGTAATAAAACAACAGTTTTGAAGTATCTTCAAATTGTCGAAAAGTCCTTTAAAATACTCCATGTTGCCACCTTGTACTGGCTAATTTTAACATTTTCAGTTGTTTTGTTTGGAAAAATTCCTGCATTTCTGTCTGTATCTGTAACCTCTTTTACCTTTTGGTGTCGAGACTGGTGCGTTTAGAGTATGTGGCTTGCAGCAAGTTCCACTGTTCTGTTTGCTAATACAGAAACTAGCCAGAAATTCCTCAGGAAATCGTGCTATTGTTGAACATAAATTACTGGGCACCAAAGTTGATGAATACGTGGAGTAACAATTAACGCTATCTTGATATTTTTTAAATTAGAAAATTGAATGAAAAACCCCTTAAAAAATGTATAAGATTGCCTACGTGTTAGTGAAAAGGAAAACCCTAGAACTGACAGTAAATTTAAACCAAAACTGAATATCGAACTTCTTATGGAGGTTAAACATGGCGTACATGTTTCCGGCATTATTGATGAAAACGAATTTCCATAAATAATACTTCTACTATTGAGCATTACAATAGGTTTTATTTATAGCATCCTCATGCACAACGATAGTAGTGATTATAAATTGGAATTGATGGAATTGGAAATCTCCATTATAAGTTTCAACAGAGATTCTAAAATGGCTGAATTATAAATATGTTAACTACCAGTCCATTTTAATCAACCCACGTTCAATTCGCATAATAAATGAGAGAACTCTGCTAAAATAACCTATGACCCATTGGAAATTATTGTATTGCATCAAACACAAATTACAACCGTTTTCGTATTTGTAGGAAGCCAAAAGTCAAGGTATTTTCGGTACTTACAAAAACTTCGTGACCATTGCCATTTCAGATGGAAGCACATTATTACACAATAATGTTTTCATCGTATTCGTGTCGGGTCGAAATTGGAAATGTCATTTAACGCGTTAACATCAGAAGAAGTAGAAAATGATGAACGGAAACGGACAATTACCGGCAGACAATTACAGCACGTCAAAAAAGGCCGGTATGCGTATATCTTGGATTTTCTAATACGGTAAATAATACTTATGTTAAAAAGGAATGTTAGCTAAAGCGCATTAGTGTAAAAAATTTAGTATTTTTGAAACCTTGTCCGACCGCGGGTTAACGACTTGAAAGTTTTAAATGTACTGACTAAAAATATACATAGACACATTTAAAACTAAGCCTGGTGCGTTTTAACTACACTGTGCGTCAACGTACTAAACAAAAATAATACAATACATCTGAAACAAACATTTCAGGCACCTAACATACATTCCAGCACCGGAATTCACACCGAAAACCGTTCCAAATTCACCGAAACCTTTCAGAAACACCACCTGAAACGCACTAGATACGTTGTTAAGTAGCATAAGAAATTTCAGCCCATGAAATTACCAGCAAAATCTATTCCTGGCTCGTCACCTAAACAGTTTAAAAGAAGGGCGATAACTTAGGTTCGAGAGGATATAAATACGAGTGCAGAGAGTCTTTCAATTGCCGCAATATACTTAAGGCTCCCCTTTTGATGCTTAACAGCAACTGCAATGGTGCAATTTAAAAAATTAATGGAAAACTTGGCTAGGGTAAGGTCTTTCAGGCTATTGAGCAGCCATCTAACAACTGCTGAATCAACAGGAAACTTCAGTTCTAATTATGGATATTGCGAAACATTGCGAACTCTAGAAAAATTGCGGTGAAGCAGAAGAGAAAAGCTGGAAAATCGCTTTAATACAGTTGCCTTTTGTTTTAACTCTTACGAAATCGTTTTTTATTTTATGTTCATGTGTAAAATACCAAAATATTAATTTAGAGTAATATTAAATTGCTTGAAATACGTCTTGCCAACAAAATAAATTGGTTGAAACAGCAAAACCGTAAAAGTTTCAAAATTTCGAATTCACACCCTTAAATATTCTGAATTGTCCAAATTTAGTTCTCTTTTCCGCGCTCATCGTAAATATTTAGAAAGTTCCATGGAACCTTTTAAGTTTGTCAGTGTGGTAAATTGAATTTTTAAATTGGTTTTTAAAACGTGCATGAAATACTTAAGCATCCTTAAACTATCAATTTAACACAAAAAATAGGAAAGAAAAATCAGTTTAGGTGTGGTGATTTTCTGGAGTATTAAATAATACGAAAGCTTATTCATTCACGGAAAATTGTTCTAAAATTTTTAGGTTTTGAAAGTGAGAAAGTGGTCACATTTGAAAAACACTATTTCCAGGCAAATTAATTAAATAATAAAGCCACCAACGTTGAGGACGACCAACAAACCAGGAAAATACAAAGCAATCGCAGTATATTTTTGTATCCACATCTAAAAGTAGAGCTTTGGCACAATAACCGCTTTATTTTTAGGTTTTTCTCATCAAATTTGTAAAATGTAAATCACTGTTTTTGTAGGGCTAAAATATAGAAACGGGTATTTTATTTTAGGTATGCACTTTTACACTTCCCGATGTAACAAGAAACTTTACCGAAAACTTTCTTTTTTTTATTTTAGGTATGACTTTGGCCCTTCTCAAGGCAACAAATAAATACCTCGCCGTAAACTGTAAAACCTTAGGAAAAATAGAATGTTAAAAGTCGTGTAATGATTCGGGTCCCATTTGATAAGCAGGCCTTATTTTACAAGAAAATCTGGGGCCATTTAAATGTGTTACATAAGAATTCCTAAAATGTTTCCTGAAAACTCAAACCGAGTAGCAACACCATTTATATTATATGCTATGCTTGCATTTGATGATGCATACTTAAGTTCATAATTAAATTGATTAGGCTAATGATCTCAGCAAGACGCCAGTAAGCTTAACAGAATAAAAATTGCTGTTGATAAGATAACCCGACAAAAAAAATCAAAACCGAAGCATTATTATTAAGTTTAATTTTAAAAGGTTTACCATATCAGAAGTTACGTGCCTCTCGCTATCACCACCTTTATGGCAGTTTGCTTATGTGCGACTCACCTGAAACAAAAAAATTAGTTAGTGTTGTAGATAATTTGTAAGCGTAGGAATGGTAACATTAAGCACAGTTTAATTTAAGATAGTAGTCTCGTCGAAAAGAATAGCTTTGCTTAGTAGTTAGGGTAGTACACCCCCACTCTATAAAGTGGTGAAATAAGTAAGTAAACAGTTAGTACCCTTTAGTCATACAGGTTTTACAACAGAAAGAAATTATTTAAAGTCAAAAAGTTAACATTAAGATCATAATTAGCTTCGCACCTTGTCAGCAAGCAGATTTGTGTGTTGTTGGAATACCTCACTGCTAGTCTGATAAAACACCAACATACACCAGCTCTTTTAGTTTATGAGGATAATTAAACAATACGTAGAATGCTACAGTTAATAAAATGCACCTCTTTATTCACAAAATACTTCTTAAGCCAGCGCGACACGTGAAACACACCGACCGACTGAGGAATTGTTCATCTCTAAACACCTGGTTGGAACCAGCGCAGAGATAAGGATTTGTGCATTTCAGCAGACTTTTAACGAGATATGGTTTTACAGCTGCAAAATAATCGAATGCGACGAACACGGATGTGGTTATCAGTGGTTGTTTTCGAAATAGAAATATATTTTTTTAAATTACCGGCAGGTTTTGCAGTAAAAATATTCAAGGATTTTGTAGTGGGTTAATAGTATCAGTTGGTTACTGGTTCACTTAATCATTAAAAATTATAATTTGGAAATATCCATACAAAAAACCCTTTTCAAGGACAACACCCAGTTAGACCAAAAATAGTAATCGAAAACCAAACCGTAGAACAAACAAGAAACTTTAAGTTCTTAGGATGACACATGGGGGAAATAGATATAGGCAGAAAATGGCACGATTGAACTGGATGTGCGGAACCATTAGAAGAACATTACAAAGACAAGCTAGAACCTAATCAAATATAAAGCTATACAAAACAATGGCAGTACCAACTTTTTTTATGTATGTAAGTGAAGCGTAGGCTGTACAGGCAAAACAACACAATAGAATTCAAACATCAGAAATGCCATTTTTCAGAGGAATAAGCGGACATACAATATTAAGAGATAGAATACCCAATGTGGATATAAGAGAACAACTTAACATATTTAACTTAAATGACAAGATAAAACAGTACAGATCAAAATGGAAAGAAAACGTAGGTATATTAGAAGAGCATCGCCTACCAAAACCGTCCAAGAGGCAAAAGAGATGTGGGAAAGCTACGGAAAAGATGATCAGACCAATTATGAAAAAGGAGCCGGAACAGATCGAGTGGTCTAAACCGTGAATGAAGAAGAAGAAGAAGTTGGTTACTATCATTTCTTCAAATAATTTTTAACATGGTACTTTGACATTAATCGTCACTAAATTAAACATTTACTTTTCTAGGGTAAATACACACTTAACGGCCAACAAATAAATAGTAAAATCAAACTATTGCCTTCAAATATGATTAAATACATCATACGAATCGAGCAATTTACAGCATAAGCTTTGAAAAAAAAAATTCTGATTAAATATGGGTTTTTATTTGGAGGTTTAATTTACGGTTATTTTTATTTAGCACACAGTATCACGTTGGTACAAAAATAATGGATCTGCAACTGGATGCCATTGTTAATAAAATGTAAAGACAGCTAAAAATGATCTTCTTTTTTTCCCCTATGGCCGAAACCTAGCCCAATGACCTGTTAAATAGCGACAGGGTTTGTAATCTGCTTTGTATCTGCCCAACTGTATTGCTTATTATTTCTTAAATCTAAAGAGTAACAGATAATGAAGCTAATGGAAAGCATTTTAGTTGAGAGCTATTCTGGACCCTTTCATAAAGATTTACACATGGTAATTATCAGGAATTTGAGGAGGAGATAGCCACGTATAAAAGATCTCGGGTTCGATTCCCGAGACCGGCGATATCTCGAAATTTTCAAAAGTCCTACGTTTCTCCGTGCTTCGAAGGACACATTGAGGCGGCGGTCATGGTTATCATACTTAACACTTTGATAACCGTTAACCTCGCACCACTGTGGGCCGATTTATTCTCCTCATTCCCCAGTATACGTGCAAAGACCACTCACAGATCACAGAACTCATACTTATGAGTTAATAACAGGCCCTTGCCCTAGTCTTTGGCCTTAAGAAGAAGAAGAACAGTATAACTGGCTATTAATACATGTATTTTAAATAAGAACCAGGAACAGGTTAGAACAGTTATTTCAAAACAATTTTAGCCATCTGTACTTTTGATGGAAACTTTTCATTCAAGGTAAATTATGAAATTTAGAATGAAATTTAGGGTTGAGCCTTTCTACGGATTTGTTACACATTTGAATGTTAAATTATTAGAAAGATGTCATATTATACGTCCGACAATGCATAACATTTATTTTCAGATCTTTCTTTTGCGAGATTTAACGCTCCTAAAGGCTTGGAACCCCTTTTTGTCGCTTCTTAAAAGATTTTACTGTCGGGAAAGGTAAAGTTTTTATTTCTGTTGAAGTGCCAAAGGTATCCGTTCTTTGAATGTTGACGAGCGAGTTACAGTCACATTTGTAAAGAATTGAATTTCTTTTTTATAGTAATTTCAAACTCCAGACTTGCATTGAAAAGATCAAGTACAATTCAATTAATTGGTTAAGCGTGCGTCTAACCACTGAGGTTAAGAAACTGGTCGGGTTCTATTCCAGGACCACATATACACCGAAAACATCTGGCCGCTTCCCTTGAAAGGCAATGGCAAACCACCGAGGTAATCTGCCTAATAAGTTTTTTCTGAAGTAAAAGTGACCAATAACGGTCTGTAAAGGGCACGCCACTTTAAGAAGAATGTTGGGTAGTTTGTTAGCCAAAAATAAGACTGGTAAAATCCAAGTAAATTAGAAAGACCCATCGATTGTGACGAGAACAGACATAGATTTTACATAAAAGACGAAGAAGACGAACAAAAAGAAGAAACGAAAAGAAGCAGAAGAAGAAGAGGTTAAACTTAAGGAACCAGATGAACTTGAATAGAAAATTCCGTCTGGATCACCTTTAATTAGGAAAAGATCGGGGAAAAATGTCTCTGGACTTTTCCTGTCGGAAGTATATGTTAGAATTTGAGAGGGGCAATATTCGAAGTGCTTATAATAGTACATTTTCTTTGATAATCACATAATCAGCATCTGCTGTCTTCAGTACTCACAGAACTCATTGGCAAGGTGGGTGCTACATCATCGGAATGACAGGGCAAATGAATTGAGCAGTTTTCGGTTGAAATGTCTTAGTCTTACCAAGAAAGGATATCCGGAATTTCATTAACAAGTGGATTAGTTAATACTCAACATAAAAACTGAGGATAATAGATTTGGGCGTAAACATTAATGTAAGGTGTTGTTTTTGAAGAAGAAAACTACAGGTTGCTATGGCAACTACTTTGTGTACATTTGGGTTTTCTAAACAAAAGGAAATAAACAGGAAATTTACTTTCTTTAAAGACACATTAGCATTCTAACAGGGCATGCATTTCTGAAGTAATTCTGTGGAAGATTGGAAAATATGCTGAAGAACCATATGGAATCGAATACCTAGTTTGATCACCATCTTAGTGCAAGACCTGTGTATCGCTTAGGGTAAGGAGAGCAAGTCTTTAAGGCTTTGAAACCTTCGGCTCCTGGATAGATGGATCGTAGTAATGAGAAAAAGCTCTCCAAATAGACTTATGTTATGCAGGTAGCTTCATTGGTGTGAGAAAATAAAGATTTTCTTGGTATGGATCTGTCTTGTCTATAAATATAATTTCCAACAGATTCAGCAGTGCTGCCACAAACTTGATTACGTTGTTGAAGTTAGATTAATTTATTCTAACAAGTCAGATTTGGTAAAAGCGTTCTCCTACATAATCCAGCATTCATAATCTCATAACAAAAAATTAAATTTATCAAAAATAAATAAATAAATGTAACCCCCACACTTGATACCGAATCAAACCCACTGATTTTGAAAGTGTATTGGGTTACGCGCAGCTAGGAATTTATGAAAGGTGGGGCAAAACGAAGAAAAGAAACAATAGTTATTTACAGACCAAGGGAGGTAAGTGTAAATAACATCAATTCTAAATGTCTTTGGATAAGGCTTGACCATGAAAAATGGGAATTGAAGTATTGCAAATTCGGTTTTGATTTCATCATATACATACTTTCTGAGAGTTACGGAGCAGTATTCATAACAACTACACTTTCTGAAGCTTTGCCAGGTGTGATTATTAAAAAACAAAACGTAAATGTTGGACCTGCAAAAGCACCAGCCTCGATACCAAACGGTAAAAGGAGGTTGCCGATACAGATACAGAAATGTTGACCTGTAACTTAACAAAACGAAAGCATGGCCTTCCCTTATGCAAAAACTTTTGGAATGGTTTATAGGTGTACGAAATACAACTGTTATTTAAAATTTAAGTAATTTTGACGTAGCAATTTCACTGAATTAATGATTGAAAATCGGTTTTAAAGTACTTGTTACTTCCCTGTGAAGGTAAATTCACATTTACTCCCATGTGTCAATACAACCAATATGTAACAATCCACAACAAAAATATTGAACCTTACTCGAAATAAAAGTATAAAAGGTAAAATATTTCGGTTTAGAAACATATTATTTACATTACATATTTTTAATTGTCCGAATTCGAACAACCAAAATTCAACGGCAATTTAATAAAAAAACACGCGTAAAATTTCCGGTTCAAATAACTTTAATGTATTCTCTAACCCTTTTGAATGTCACCCTGTTCTCGACACCCTCAAACAGAATTCATAAACATATCGAAAATTTCGTTTGAAGTTTCGCAATGCTACATGAGCTTCAAAGATATAAATTGAAAAAAAAACGCGAGTGTGATTTTTGCCCGGATACGGAGCATATAAACGTGCAATTTGCGCCCGGCTTTCCTCGGAAAATTCAATAATATAATTATATTTTACCCGTTATCGTTCTTTTCCGGGAAATTAACGTTATCTACATTCCGTAAATAACTTTCCCGAGCGAAAAAACTTGCACATCAAACCTTTCTTTCCCACAAAAACAACTTCAATATGTGAATCACTTTGGTATCCTTGAATAAAATATGGTTTGATATGCAAATGCAACTAACTGTTTTATGATACTTTGCTGCCCCTGCAAACTGATTTGTAATATTGTAATCGTAAAATAAAATAAATGGAGTGATATTTTTATTAAAATAAATTTGTTGTTTGCGGTCTTCGAAACTTTAAGCCCATTAAAGATAAGGAATTCGAAGGGAAACAATTACGAAATCTGCACAAATATGAGAACACAACTGAGAGAAAGTGAGCAGGTAAGTATAATATTAGCCGTTGGTTGCTACTTTTTCTTCTCGAGTTTCAAAAGTCCGGTTCACCAGCTTCTAAATGGGGCGCACCTGCCGCCGAGGAATTTATGTTTATTATTCCGCGCTTTTTAAAATCAATATCTGTCCGGGTCTCTTCTGAGAAGAACTTAAAATATGTCACATATTATTATATTTTTTAATACACATTAATTATATTTAATTACCGATACAAAATACCGATAAGGTTGATACAACAATTAATAGATTCCTATCTAAAATGTCACCGTTTTAAAAACATTTCACCTTAATGACATTTTCTGTGAAGAACATCTCTGATAATAATTTAAAAAGGGGGTTTAAAGAAAAAATTATTAATTAAGACGTCATAAATACTAAAGTATAATTAAGGCCGGAACGAAAAATGAGCGAAAGAAGTAGGGAATATTATGAATTAAAGCAGTGATTTATCAAAACAATCATTGTAATATTTTAAGAAGCATTTTTTGATGTCGTTCTAGGCTTTAAACTTTCTAAATCACCATGAATATTCAATAAAGAGAGGAACTTGGGTGACGGAATATCAAATTTAATCATTAATTATTTATTTTTCTTTTAAAAAGCCCATACATTTAAACCAAAAACGATTAATTCGTATCTTTGAGATTTTTAAACTTCGGTCCGAACAATTAAAATCAATAATTTAAATAATTATCGGAGATTCCTCGTGTCTTTTAGCACGATAGGCGAGATAATATTTTTTACAACTCTTTTACAACTAAAATAAATTATTAATGAGTTTAAGATGCGAAAAAACCTACAACTAAGCTTCGAAACATAAGGCAAAGTATCTGATTACGAAATCCACGCATGCATTAAACTGATACAGAAAACTTGGAAACAGTTATGTCGTAAAAATTTAAATTAAGGAGCCAAAAATTTTTAACAGGTTGTTAAGTTTAGAAGTTGATAGAAGTTTTTTATATGTCGTCATTTATATTCCGTAGCCTATTTTCGTACAAAATGGGAATTCTTATAAATTTGTGTGTAGTTTTTTTGAATATTTACAATGCTTACAGAAGAATTTTTCAAAAATGTAAGAGACAAAATCAGGGCGACTTATATGTGTTTTTGCCATAAATCTTTCCAGTTCTAAAAATACCAAGGTTTATAGTTTCTGTCTTATAAAAAGTTCCCAAAAACTTTTAGTTTAAAAGCACATTTGATGCCATAAATATAATTATAAGAATATCAAAACTTTCCCGATCAATCAAAATATGTTCATAAATAAAATATAAGTTTAAGAAATTACTTCATTTTACCAACTTTGATATAATAATTTACAATTTCAACAGGTAAATGAAGGCATTGCATGAATTTCAGACTTCTTCCTTCGTGCAAATCGTACCTACGTATGTTTGTGAAATTTGTCTGCTGGGAATATTGGTATTCATTTCTTGCTATTATTTTAAGGAGAATCATAAGCTCACAACGAAATCAACTGCACGCAATGTGGTCAGTAATAACCCTGAATTATATTCTGTGGAAGAAAGAATTCTTGGATTATAATTGTTATTAATGTTAAATTCAAGGTTTTCAACGAAATTTAATTTTTGTAAAATGATCATATCCGTTTTCAAAAAGTATTTAAGGTAGGCGAAGATAATTTAATGATTTCTCAATTTTTAAAAGATTTTGCAGGTCAAACAACTTGAAATATTGGTTAAGAATCCCAGTAACAGAAACAAGTTAAACACAAACAGTTAAACGTATAAATAGCTACCAAGTCAAATCGTGAATGAAATCACAGCTGAATTAAAAATAAATTTAGAATTCATTGGTAAGAAATTTATTGGCGAGGATTTCTTTTCATTGGTAAGAAGTTCCTTGGTAAGACATCCAAGTAGTCAGACATGATTAATAAGTCGTACAAAGGCAACATAAATGCACAAGAGTAATCCATAATAACATCTATCAGTTACTATCGATCACATTTAATTCATTAACTGTGTTAATAAATAATCAGTTTGGCCCTTGGTTAGCTGTTTAGGGGTTCAAAGTCAACAATAATTTAAACTCAAAACTCAAAGTGCGTACAAAGCAGAAACCAATTTCAAAATAAAATACAAGAATTTTGTAGATAAAATTAGAATTTATTAGTAAGAAATTCATTGGTGAGAATTTCCTTTACCAGAATTTTATTGATCAGAAGTTACTTAGTTGGTCAGCATCAAAATATCAGCATAAGTTCAGCAATTGCAGTAAACAAGATTAATAAGTTTTGCAAAGACAATATGAACGCATAAAAGTAATACATAGAACATGCTATCAATTACTATCAATCACATTTGATTGATTAACTGTGCCAATAAATAACCAGCTAGACGTTTGATTCGATGTTTAGGAGTTTAACGCAACAAGTAAGTTAAACTCATGCGTACAAATAGTAGCAACAAAATTGTGTCAAATACCAAGTTGCGACTAGCATCAGTTGGTAAGAAATTAATTGGTTAAGATTTCATTGGTAACAAATTAGTTGGTCAAGATTTAATTGGTGAGGATTTTGTTGGTCAGAAATTACTTGTTGAGAATTTCAATAGAAAGAAATTAATTGGACAGGATTTATTTAATTGGAAATAAATTTATTTGTTAGGTCTTCATTGGTAAGCAATTAAATGGAAATAAACTGAGGAGTTTGTTGGGCCAAAAAAGACTTGGTCAGTATTTCATTAGAGAAAAAGCAATTACTCCGGAATTAATTGGAAATGAAATTATTGGTTTTGACTTCATTGCTAAGGAATTAATTAGAAAGGATTTCACTGAACAAAAAATTCATTGTGAGGAGTTTGTTGATTAGAGATGGCTTGGTGAGCATTTCATTAGAAAGACATAAATTGGTTCGGATTTAATTGGAAATAAATGTATTGGTTGGTATTTTATTGGTAAGGAATTAATTGGAAAGGCTTTTTTCCTGGCAAAAAATCCATTGTGAGGATGTCGTTGGTCAGAAATTACTTGGTGAGCATTTCATTTGCAAAAACTCAATTGGCCAAGATTAAATTGGAAGGGATATCATTGGTAAGGAATTAATTGGAAAGACTTTCCCTGGTAAAAAATTCATTGTGAGGATTTCATTGGTCAGGCAGTAGTTGGTGAGCATTTCATTAGAAAGAAATTAATGGGTCAGGATTTAATTGGAAAGAAATTTATTGGGCGGAACTTCATTGGTAAGGAATTAATTAGAAAGGCTTCCACTGAAAAAACAAATGTATTGTGAGGGTTCCATTGATCCGAAATTACTTGGTGAGTATTTCATTAGAAAGAAATTTGGAAAGAAAATTGGTCAGGATTTAAGTGGAGATAAATTTATTGGTCATGATTTCATGAATAAGGAATTAATTGGAAAGGCTTTCACTGTGAAAAAAGAAATATTGTAAGCATTTCGGTGGTCAGAATTAGAAGGGTTAACAGCGCTTTTTTAGGGAAATACCAGCATATCCATTAATCGTCATTAAAAAGTAGCTTAATGAGTTGTTAGGACGAGGCGACAAGAATATTACGATATCTTCTACATAAATTTCAGAATTTTTAAAACAAAAGGGCTAAAATATCACAGAAATAATACTTGTGGTTTTACAAGTCACGATTCACATTTAAAATAAAGTACTTACATTACCAGCTGTTCTTGTAGCAATTTTCAATTTCTAAACAAGAAATTTTAGTTTCGATTTATAATATTTTAATTTGTTGTGATTTCCAGATTTCATTTCAAAATTTAGTATTTTCTGTAGGCTAAACGTCCTTTAAAAACCATTGTTTGTCGGTTTTTATTAATATATTATTATTTTAATCCAAAAGAAGCACTGGATTTTTTCAAAGCTCTGATTTTAATTTCAAAATTTTAATTTTTGAATCTGCCACAATTGAAAGATTTAACGAAACCTTCCGAATTTCCAGATATTATTGATTGATTGTTTTATCGGCTTTGAAAACCTTTTGTTTCAAATCAAAATGTGGAACCGAATTTTTACAAATTTCTTATTTTTAATTTCAAGTGTTATTTTTGAATAAATGTCTGTCACAAATATTTTTAGAAATTAATCCAATTTTATTTTTGAATTTATAATATCTGCCACGCATTTAAATGTTTAAAAAATTTTCTGAAAATTATCAATTTTTTTTCAAGAAAAGGTGCTGAAATTTTACAAACCTTTGATTTTGAATTTCAAACGCTTAATATTTGAAAATACACTGTTTGCCACATATCCAAAGGTTTTTGTTATCCAACTGAAGAGCTTAATTGTTACAAAATTTTAATTTCAAAAGTGTCATTTTTGAATCCATAATTAGGTTCTTTATTTTGTAAAGTTCAAGACCCCTGAATTTTTCTAAATGTTTGATTTTTAACTCAAAAACTTTTATTTTTGAACCCATAATGTCTGCTAAAAATCCAAAAATTAATGAAATCTGAATTTCCAGAATTGGTTCGACATTTCTTAAAACCCAAAACAGTTGAATTTTTGCAAGTCTTTGACTATTAATTTCAAGTTTTATTTTTAAATCCATAATCTATCACAGTAAAACACTACTAAAATTTTCTAAAAATTATCCGTTCTTTTTGTTAAATCCAAAAGGGGAGTTTAATTTTTACAAAGCTCTCCTTTTGAATTTTAAGAATTTTATGTTTCTACGGATAATTTTGCCCTCTTATACCTTTACTGTGTCGAAGGAACCGGACACACCGCTCGTCCATCCAAGTTCTAACCCTTGCTTACTTACCTGACACAAATCTAAAAATTGATTAAATCGTCAGAATTTCCAGGCACCCCCGCTGTTTCATTGTTTCAAATCCAAAAGAGCGGAATTCTACCAAATTTTATTGTTGCATTAAGGATATCTAAAAAGTAATGAATCTTTAGATTTTTCAAATTTTGTTTGCGGTGTAGGGTGTAGGGAAGTGCACGGTTGTCTTGTAAACTAAAGGTTTCGAATTCGATCTCGGCTGAAGTAAAATTTTTAATTCGGAACCCTCGTCTTTTTTAGTTACAAAGTAAAATAGTAGAAGTCCCTAAGGTTTCTAAATAATCATGCTAGTCGACATGCTTGGCATCTGCAAACCTAGATTTTGCCGAATAAATAAACAGTAGTTTAATTTCGGGCACAGTGAAACTAAATTTCAATTCCATTAACCTTAAGCACCATCAACATAATTCAGAATAGACTGGTTATTAACTTTTCAAACGTGCTCTAATGTGTGGTAGAAATGTCTACTACGACAATCAAATAATTATTAGCCCCTTTCTAATTTCCATTGTCTAGCTACTACATATTTTAAAATATGAAGCAGGTTTTAGAGGCCCCGCATAAATAGTTTAAGATACGTACGTTTCGATGTAGCCACTAATGAAATTAAAGTCGCATCAGCGTCTCGTCCTTCGTGTCATTTAATTCGGAAAAGAGCGAGGTAAAAGCGAATTTTTTTTCCTCTTAAATTGGATATAATTTTAGCTTTTCTAGGTTGATACCCGGGTTTCTCACACTGTGTGCTTGTAATAGGTCTGGTATCATTATCAAAAGTTAATGTGGCCCAAATTGGGATAAAATGGAAGCTAAAAGGTATAATAAAATCGACTCGGGTTGTTTTATGATGCTGTACAGATGTGGTTAATTAAAACATATCGGTGATTGTTGTCGAAAATGGGGTTGTTGTTGTGTTTACGTCGTCAAACGCTCGCTATCAACCATAATTTGATAACTTCCCCTTTCGGAGGGTGTGAAGACATTAAGAAGCCGACACAGCAACCCCCTTTTTCGAGCGCCTACCGCAACCGTATGTTTTATGCAACGAAAAAGTTAAAATACTGAGCTCCTAAGTCGACGAAAGTTTTTTCGGGATAATCTGGAGCGGTGTTGGTTTTTTTTTGTTTGAAAAATATTTATTCCTCCTTCGAAAATTAACGTCGTTCGTATTTAAATAAAATTCCCAACAAATCCAATCTGCCAGTTCCACCTTCCGGCGTCAAATTATTCTGATTGGAAAAGTTGCAACAACGACAAGTTACTCGGTTGTTCAAAGGCCTTTGTGCTTTTCCTTTGAATGGTGGCTTTTAAGAAAACTACAATGAGTTGTTCCCTTGCAGAGCTACACTGCCAAGAACTCTGACTTTATAAACCTATCAACTTGTTTTTTCTAGGGAACATAATCTGCTTCTGTGGCACTTTATGGCTTCCTGTTATAAGATTCTACTTACTTTTTTTCTTCCAAATAGTAAATTACCGCTTTCAAATTATTTTGTAATTTAGTCTTTTGAATCACGGTAGCTTTTTATGTCGTGTTTAATAAACATTCTTTACAACAAAAACGAATTAGAAAATTTAACCATCGGAATTGCGTGCTTTAAACGCCCTGAGAATGCGATGCGATAAGAATAATCAGTCACAGAAAGATTCCAGCTTGAATCCTCATATATCAATCATACGTTTAAAATAACCCATTTTGGTTATCAGTACGAATTAATCAATCGATTTAGCGTAACAAATAGCGTTTCCATGATACACGTAATAGTATTTACATAACAAATTGGGATAATTCGCTTAATTTACAAATTACATAACAAAATGTATTAACCTCGTTGGGAATTTAGTTAGCTGGGTTAGATTAAACAATTTTTTGAATACGCGTTTACTATTATAATTAATCTCTAGCACGAGCTTTTGTGGTGTCGCTAATTAATTTTCTGTGTTAACGAGCTACCAGTTATAAAATCTGTTACTAAACTGGATGCATGCGAAAATTGTTTAATTGAATACTATTTTTACTATTGGATGAAACTTCAAGCAATCGGCAATTCAATACTAAGATTTTTTGGAGTTCTCTGAAAATTAATTCCTCCTTTTCCTTGTAGCAAAATTAAGTTTAATTTGTCATGAACATAAAGAATCTTAGAACAATGTGTTTTACTGTACTTCTCTGTCTTAATTTAAAGAAATATATTTAGAGGTCCCAAATATCCTTATATCATTGCACTACAAATTCATTTTAAAGTTACGTTATTGATAAATTACTTTTGTTTGTGTAATTCAAAAAATTCCAAAAATCCAAATGTCCTAATGTCTGATTTTCAATTTCAATTTCAATTTTTATTTAAAATCCATAACTAACGGGGTTAATAATAAAATTTTTAGAATTTCCAGAAACTGATTGTTTGAACAGAATTTTTCCAAATTTCTGATTTCGTATTTCAAAACTTTTCACGAGGGCGTTTGTTTAAGTTATCTACCTAGCTACGAAGGTAAATTCGCAGAGCCTCAAAAAATTAATTTTTCTACATAACTAACGTCTACACTAATACACTCGCCCAGATTGCTTGGCCTCGGCTATCGCCTCCGCCGCAACCTTCTGAGCTCAGCACAAAAAGTGGGCTTTCTACTCCTAGTGACGTAATATACTATTTTAAATCCAGCCACAGGCAGCAGGATAAAAATACTGAAAGGAAAAATCTAAAAAGGAATTTAATTTGGAAAACCTTTGCAAAGAGAAAAAACATTTTTCAGTTTTCAGGATTGCTGTTTTTATTGCATGAGATGAACCTGATATTTGTGCTTAAGAATTTTTGTATTTTAAGAATCGAATTTAGAGTTTGTGCATAAATAACATTTACAAAAGAAGAACTTTGAAAAACAAAGCTATTCCGTCCTTAATTTCCCAGGTTTTTCAGTTTTTCAGGTTATAAAGAGTTTAAGGGTTGTTTACGAGCTAAAATCGATTTAAAATAAAATCAAAGTTCTTTGAGAATTTTCAGGGATTCTGTTAAGATTAAAAGTATCAAAAGTTTTCTGTAAGCTCAAAATTCACAACTCAATTTTCTAGGTTCCCCAGTTTACAATTATTACAATTTTCTGATATTTTTTCTGAGTTTAAGGCTTCTTTACGAGTTGAAATGGGTTTAAAATAAAATCAAAATCTTTGATGAAAATTTTCAAGAGATTTCTCAAGATTTAAAGTTTTTTCCTCTATTTTCCAGGTTTTTCAGTTTTTAGGGTTATTACAATTTTGCGAATTTGTTAAAAGTTGGCTTGTTTTTCGAGATAAAATGGGTTTGAAATAGAATCAAAATCTTTGAGAATTTAGGTTTTTTAAAAGTTTTCCAAACTCATGATTCCTTTACTAAAGATTTCTGGAGTGTTCACAATTTTTTAATTTCCCATTGCAGAAGACTTCGAGAAGACGAATTTGAAGAATTTCAGGGTTATTTCAGTTATTTCAGGGAAATGCCCCAAAAGATCTCTGGAATTTAAGAACCTCTAGGATTTACTTTAACTTCTCAAAGTGTTTTAATTTGGAAGTTTATTCCAAACTTTCAAGGATTTCGTTACAGGTTCAAAGGGGTTTATTTATTTCCCCTGATCACTATGAAACCTCTAAGCGTTTCAAGGGGTTCCAAAAAATTTTAGAAAGAAATTTGCAGAAGTTGGGTTCCTACGAACTTGTATGTTTTTCCTAAATCGGGGCTTTTTAAACTACATTTTCATTACAATTTTTAATTTTCGTTTTATTGAACTGCCTAAATTTCGGATGTTTTTGAATATCCCTGAAAGCAGAATTGTCAGGATTTTCAGTAATTTTTTAGAAATTTTCTCTTGTTTTAACGATTTTAAAATTGCTAGGTTCCAATTAGAAAGAAGAACATGTAAAAATCAGAGAAGAAAGAAAACCAAAAGGAATAAAGTGAGAAAGCAAGAAAGAAAGGACGGAATACAAAAGAAAAACGAAGCAAAAAAGGGTGAAGACTTTAGAAGGCCTAAATTTTTATACAGAAATTATTTGGTTGAGATTTTACGGAAGCAAAATAAATTTTGAGAAATTTGAGAAGTAGAGATTTCCTCAATATTAATAAATTTTCCAAATATTTACTGAGTATTTCCCAAGCTTTTCTCAGGGTTTTTTCCTTCAAAAAAATCCTATACTTTCTAGAATTTACGACTAAGCCAAAAATCCTAATTTTTCCTTGATTTTCTTTTAAGTTTTCCAGGGATTTCCCGACCTTTCGATTAAGTCAGGAAAATCCAAAAGATTTCTAAATTTTCTTGGGATTCATCAGAGATTTTCTGAATTTTCGATTAGTACGTCAAAAATCCTAACTCTCCCTGAATTTTCTATTAATTTTCCAGAGTTTTCCTAAATTGTCGATTAACTCAAGATGATTTCAAACTCTTTCTATTTTTTTTTAAATTTCCTATGATTTGTCAGAGATTTTCTGGAATTTCGATTACTTAAAACAATCGTAACTGTTCCTGGATTTTCTTTTAATTTTCCAGAGACTTCTTGAATTTTCGATTAAGCCACGAAAAATCCAAACACTTTCTGAACTTTCTTTAAATTCTTCTGGGACTTCTTAGAAATTTCCCGAATTTTCGATTAAGCTTAGAAAAGTCCAAACTATTCCTAAAGTTTTCTTTAATTATTCGAAATTATTCTTAGGTTCTTTTAATTGTTGAAAAATTATATGAAACTCTTACCTTTTAGCTCTTTTAATATGCATCCTTAATTTTGCGATTTTTATAGAAATCCTATGAAATGTTCGAATTTTTAAAGTGTTTTTGAACTTTTTAATTGTCTCTTGTAATTGAATTAAGGATAAATTTCTTTAAAGAATTTTCAGGTTTTTTCAAACGTTTTAGAGATTTTACTGTTCTTTCCTAAGCTGCTATGACTTTGTAGATATTTTTTTGGTTTTAGAATAGGTGGTTATGGAATTATAAAACATTTAAAAAATCGCTTGTTTTTAGTTTTTTCGAAATATTTGAAAAAGTTGAAAGTGTATGTCAAATGTCAAACTGGCATCTAATTTGTCTTGAAATTCTGCCCAACTTTGCTAATTTAGCCGACTCTCTAACTTCTATAATAACAAAGTTACCCATACAACACAGGTAGATTATTGTCACCCTGTATAATATTTGCCACGCATTTAAAGGTCTTCAAAATTTTCGGCAAATATCGGTTTTGAATCCATTCCGTTTTTTTAACCCAAAAGAGGAGTTTATTTTTACAAAACCCTGATTTTTAATTTCATTAGTTTTATTTGTGAACCCATAATGTCAGCATCAAATTCAGAAATTACCACAAAACATTTTAAAACTGATCCAGTCGTAGGTGTCCTAGGTTTATGTTCAAGTAAACTAGCAGACTCTCCTTCCTTTTGCTGTGAGTTTTTACACTTTAATTTCTCACTAAATGGATGTCTCTGACAATTATCTTTTCATTTGTTATTTGAACACAAATCTATTGCAAAAAGCTATTAAAATATAAGATTTTGACCGGTACAACAGTTTAAGTAACGATTTAAGGAACAAAGACAAAAGGCCATCCAGAGATTAGGGATTTATAACATTAAATGTTGCAACTTCAATTCAAAATATTTTGGGCAAAAAACAAACATAATTTTGGTATCAGCTTTAAAGGGCACATGGCTCCAGATTCAGTAGGACCGGGTAGAGTCGGGTATAACCCAAAATATTTGTGAAAGACTATGACTTGTAAAATAATTGCTTATACCAAAGCATCGGCATCTTTATTTTTAAGAATAAAATCAACAATATTTGGGAGATTTTATTTTGATGTGTACTTTTAGTGCATTATTGTGTTTTTATTGTGTTCTTTCTTCAGATCTTCGGCTTAAGACGTACTTCAATAATGATTAACAATGTCAAATTTAAATCAAGGAACTTTTTAACTGAACACACGTTACTACTTCAAAATATAAAACAGTAAAATATTAACAGTAAAAGTTTTCAGTTCTATTTCATCAAACAACCATTACTGCTTTTCTCTTTTTTTGTGAACAAACTAATATTTGTTTTGTTGTGAGTAAATAAAAGGGGCACATAAATTCCGCCTATTGTTCCTAATGTCGAGTAAAAAAATTAACTAAATAACAGTCTACTCAATTTTCATTGTCTATTAGAAAGGATAACATTAATATATAGTTTTGGTTTATTAATAAACTCCATCTATAATAACAAAAGTTATGTTTTAATACCCACTAATATTAGGCAGTATTATTGAATCGTCGTATTAAAAGAATTACTTATTTTTTATAAGAACAGACGCCTCAAATACCGTGGGAAATAAATAAAAATAAACAGAATATAATCACTGAAAATTCAATGTTGATGAAAGCAAGACAGTAGTACACACTTCACCTGATTATTGTTCTTTAATTTTTAAACAAAACAAGTTTTTTGAATTAAATTGTTGCCTCTCGGGTGCAAGTTTGAATTGAAATCTGAAAAACAAATTACGATCCGTAGGTCATATTCACAAACGGTCATGTTTAGATAGTTTTATAACCGATTTTCTGATTAGTTTGTTGATAAATTTGTTAGGAACTAAAGAGTAAATATATCTCGTTAAACCTACTTAGAAAACCAGTAAAAACGTACGGTGACAAAATTATGAGTATAAGAGTCCATACAAAAAATTTTGTTTCAAATTAAAGTAGGTCGTGATTTCATAGTTGATAACATTGATCCGACAAATCAAATTTGATTGGTAAAATATATAACGTGGTTCAAAGTATTTGGTCTGGAATACAGTATAGTATCAAACTTGAGAGCTGATATGTTTCCATGTTGACAGTTTTGTGGCTTGTCCTTCGTTCTGATATCAACTATATAACGAAAATCAGGACGTACCCTGATTATATTATATTTATTTGAGCTCACTGTGTTAAAAAACTTGCAAGGATTGTGCTGAATTTTATATTTTGTTTTAGTTTTAAATCGATATGTCCAGATTTATATCGTTATTATTTTACAACCAAAATTCCCGTCAGTTACTTGATTATAATCCTAATTTTCCACATTAATATTTCAGCTTCCACATTATAACTCAAAAGCTAAAAGATCCGAATAAACATAACACAACAGCAGAGCCAAAACAAAAATAATTGGTCATATCATTTGGAGAAATTAGAAATGACAGACGTAATAAATTATTCGAATGGAACTCTGGTCAAAAACAATCAAAAAAGTTGTCAGAAAATTAGAAATAGAATAGTCGATTGATTTGAACATATACAAGAAGGATCTTGTAAATGAAAAAAACTCACCATATGAAAATGCGAAAAGGAACAACAACAAAAATAGGCTTTTTTAGTAATTACGTTTGATCGCCCCAGAATATTAAGGGCCACATATTTATTACCACATGATCTCTCAAGCTTATTTACTTCTTTAATTATGTATTTATTTATATGTATATCTCTATTTATTTACTTATTTTTCATCAAATACTTGCTTATATAAAATTGTACAAAATCAAAGTGAGAGTGCTTGCTTTTTGAAACGAATCAATCTAAAAGCATCCATCAGGTTTTGTTAATGAAGTACTTGGCTTATTAGCATCAACAAAATTTCACTTAGAATAAATAAGCCACGCTTTCGAAAACATGTCTTGAATCCCTCGCATCTTTAAATGTTATAAAGTATTTTGAGCTCATGTTATCGAAGTATGTTCAAACGTTGGTTTACCTGTTTATTTTTCAAATAAAGTAAAAGGAGATAACTAATGCAAAGTACCCTTTAAAGCACGCGACTACGATTTGAAATATTAAAAGTAAAACAGCATCCGTCAAAAGTTTATAATCTATGTAATCTCAAAATGTCAATATTGCTCGCTGTTTTCAGATGCAAGTTTTCAGAAGGAAAACTAAATCATTTTCATAAACTTGCGAAAAGAAGTTAGAGAATTCTGAAATCATTAAAAATTTTATTTCAAATATCGCAACGGCTGGAAATCAACAAAAATATATTCATCTGGGAAAATGTTAGTGAACCTTATGATAAAACGAAATATTGTTCTTCTTCAGATTTCAGGGAGGAAACTTTACTTTTCTTCTAGGAGCTTTTGTTTTATTTACTGTGAAAGTTGTAATTTTGAGGAATTTAAAATCGCCACAAAAATTTTAATCTAACTAAAAATTGGAGAAACCTCCTTTCCTTCCTTTCAGGAAGGAAATTTGACTTTTCAGGGTTCTCTTTTATTATTTGTCAATTTAAAAGTTTGAAGAGATTGACCTTCTAATTACAGTTCAGTTTAAATTCAGCATTTTTCAGGTCGCATATCTTTGGTCGAAAATAAAAAAATAGGCAAAGGTTATTCAGGCTAAATTATTAACTGAAAAATTGAAAAAATTCAAACGAATGCTTTCAGATGTAATGATTAACTTCCTAGCTAAGAAGATTTATCGATATATTTACTTAAAATCCGTATAGACAATTTCAGAAATTTTCAAAGCTCTTCACGAGTTTGCTCAACAAAACCTAACTTTTTCAAGCAGAATATTCTTAGGTAACTAGAACACTGGGAACTTTCAGGTGATTCTCTAGTATTAATTTTTTGGTGAAGACAAGTTACTAATATTGTAATTTAAAACCAGAGTTTAAAGATATTTTGGGCACACTAGGACTTTCCTCAAACTGAGTTTTTCAGGCTGAATGTTCTTAAGCTCCCTTGAAAATAAGGAAATGCAGTCGACTTTTCAGGAGTAAAACGATTTAACTCTTAATCAAGGAACATGATTAATATTTCCCTAAAAAACGAGTTTAAAGTTTTCAGGAGTTTCTTCAAACATAAACTGAACTTTGCAGGGTGAATGTTTATAGGCTTCCTGAAACATAGAGAATTACTGTTAATTTTTTTCGAGTAAAACGATTTAATTATTAATCTACGAAAATTATTAATATTTAATTGACTAAAGAGTTCAAACAATTATTGGAAAGTTAAAAGCTTTTGAGGAGTTTCCTCAAATATAGACTGAGCTTTTTCAGGCTCAATATTCATAGGCTTCCTGAAAAATAGAGAAGTACGGTCGATTTTTCAGGAGTAAAACGATTTGGTCCTTAATTCATGAAGCTTGTTAATATTTTTGTTTTTAAGCTGGCTGAAGAATAGGAAACTACAGTCGATTTTTCAGGACTAACACGTTTTAATTCTTTATCAACCAAAATTATTAATATTTTCAATAAAAAATGAAGTTCAAAGCTTTTGAGGAGTTTTCTCAAACATAAGTTGATTTTTTCAAGGTTGAATGTTTTTAAGCTGCCTGAAAATAGGAAATTACTGACGATTTTTCAGGAGTAAAACGATTTAATTCTTAATTGATGAAGGTTATCAATAATTTCATTTAAAAACTAGTTTAAACGATTATTAGAAAGTTCAAAACTCTTTAGATATTTCGTCAAACATAGGCTGAGCTTTTTCAGGCTGAATGTTTTTAAGCTTCTGAAAAATAAGGAAATACAGTCGATTTTCAGGAGTGAAACTATTAAATTCTTATTGATGAAGGTTTTAATATTAACTGATTATTTAGTGTTCAAAATTTTTCAGGAATTTTTTCAGACATAAGATGAACCTTTGCAGGCTGAATGTTCTTAGGTTTTCTGAAAAGTAGGGAATTAGAGTCTATTTTTCAGGAGTAAAACGATACAATGCTTAATTGAAAATATGTAGTAATATTCGCATTAAAACAATTCGAATTCAAAGTTTTCCTCAAACATAGGCCTTAAGCTTCCTGAAAAATAGGGAATTTCAACCGATTTTTCAGGAGTAAAACGATCTAATTCTTCATTGACGAAAATTATTAATAATAAAAAGCAAGTTCAAACAATAATTCGAAAGCTTTTCGGGAGTTTCCTCCAGCATAGGCGGAGGTTTTTCAGGCTGAATATTCTAAGCTTAGTTGAAAAAATAGAAACGTGTAGGCGACTTCTAAGTTGTAGAAAGAAAACGATATGATCTTTGTAGTTTTAATTTAAACAACCGAAGGATTTTCCTGAAAACCAAAGTTTCCATTTTAAATAAGCCGAGTTCTGTCCATTAAAATTTTCGAGTGTTCAGTTTGTCCGGCAGGCCCTCCTGTCCCTAGTCCGATACTGTACACTGAAACTATCACAATTCTGGAAATCAATGGAAATTGAAAATTTCAGGTCGAATTTCTAAAAGCAAAATTGAGACTGAGAGTTAGCACCGTTTAATAAATTTAAAAATCGTTGTGCCGTTTGACCTTGGATATTATCACTTCTGAATGTGGAAAAATCATTTTAGACCATAAAGGAAGTGGAAGGCTGAGAAATGGCAGTAGTAGTACGAAAAATGTTATTGCAAATGTACTATTGGACAAAGATTTTTGACTTATATTCGCAGAAAAAGCATGGGAAATCTCTCAACAAACTCAGCTTTTGGTTTAATATGCAAATTTTACATTTGTAATTAGGTTAAAACCTATTAGAAGAAGTTGCTAAATAAATTTAAGTTAAATATTTTTTGAGTGAACATTTATTATAATTTTAAAATGATTTGAAAACCGGAGGGGAAATCTTTTAAAGGAACTGTCGTTATTCATGAAACTTGGGCGAGTGCTTTCAAGGCAGACAGAATTCAAGACACAACAGAAGAATTGAAACATCCGGCGTGACCGGCGTCTTTCTCTCAAATAAAAAGTGATGCTAACAGTTTAATGTGATTATAGGGCATAGTTTAAGGGACGGGTGAGAAATATGGTTGGGTTGTGCTTTCGTATTCGCCATACAGTTTTAGGGCTGCGATTTATTTTCAAAATTTAAACAAAAACACTTTACTTTTGATCTTGATGGCCATTCGAATAGTCCGCCATTTTCTTTGGAAAACTAACCTGCATTTAATAGTTGACTAAAACGGGGTGTGGAGGAACAGCGATTATTTCCAAATAGGGAAGAACATTGCAGTACTGAAATAATTTTGCAGGAAACGTATTTTTGGGTGGACTTTGTACACGAATTTCGAAATCGCGTTAAAGAATTATAGAAGAACAGCAACCTTTTAGTAAGTGTCCCGCAATCTGTTTATCCTCTTAAAAGACAATTAATTACTGTGAATTAATTTTTGCCACTTTAGGAGGATTTGTCATTTTACTATTTAATGAAACCTATATCATGCATGGTAGATTTCACATTTCGCAACATTACGTAAAACGTGCAGTATGATTTATGTGTGTCTAAAATTCAGAACCGCAGTGAAGCGATTTGACTGACGTATCCCTCGTAACTGTAGCAAACCTGCCCTTCACCTTCCCCTCTTTCTCTTCTCCAAAAACAGTGATAAAACCAGTACGTAGTAGCATCAGTGGGAACGAGGATTCGTTGAAAAAAAACCTGAAATATGAAACTAGGGTACCAAACAGCAAAAAGTCGCTTAAAAACTCACAAGATAAAAATATCTTTACCATTCCAGACGGTCTGGGTTAAATGACTGGGATAAAACCAAGGTGTTAGTTGATGGAAAAGGTTTCTTTTACTTTATTGGATTTAGTTAATGTTAGTACTGAAAGGGCCTACCTTTTTTCAGATTCAGGGTTGTGTAGTAGCAACTTCAGACAGGAAACGGTTTCTAAATTTAAATGTATCGATTAATCACCAGTTTATTAATTTGTATTGGTGCAAGTTAGTGGAATGTTAAACAGATGGGAGGGTGTGAAATATAATCGGTTCGCCATTTTCATGTTAGGTAAACTTAAGTTCGGGGCGCATTCATAATTAGGTTAGGTCAGGTCACACCGAACGCGTGATTAGTTGTAAGGGTTGTGCCTTAATGTATTAAATTTTAATACACGGCGAACTTTTCTTTTAATAAGTAAAGAATTCAAACCGGAAGATTATCATTCCTAATTAAATTCAGAAAAGTTATAGTTCCTGGAAACCTTAACGAAAACTGGGTTGTTGCAACGAGTTCGCTGCAGATAGAAAGTGGTCATGAATTTTTTATGAAGCCCGGAGAGTTTACAATTTTCTAGCGTTTTCACGTTTACACAAACTATAAAGTAGACGAAGTTGGATGTAAAATGCTTGTAATAACTTGGAGAGGAACGCGCATGAGAGTAACTCGCCGGTCTAGACTGTATTACCTAAAATTAAACTTAGCAGGGTAATTCTCTTTACAGCTATTCATAATGTAGCGCACGAAATTGGCTAAAATGTATGTTTTTTGTGAATGTTTGCCTTAGTAAACGAGATCTTCAGTTCAAGTTAAATTTCTCCGGTTGTCAACAGGTGCTTCCTTTTTGTGCTGTGCTGGTGTATTTCACCCAATTTACTCGGAAATTTTGTGTTTCTACCAACACTTAACGTACCAACAAAAAATTCATTACAAACTCAAGGAAATCGCAATCAGTAATCAATGAAACTTCATTAACGGGTTGACTACATCATTTTTTAAATATCCGGGAATGAAGTGTTGCTGCACAACCAACAGGCATTTTCTGAAATTAATTCAGATTATATCTGATAAGGATCGCAGCCTTAATGAAGCAATTAATCCTTATACGTTCGATTTTTAATTAACAAGCACGTTATTTACTAATTCTGATATATTGCAAATTAGTCAATTGCATTTACTATAAAATTCATGACATTTTGCTGGGTTTCAACCAGAACCCATTATTTGATATTTTCAGGAACGCAGTCAAACATTTACTTGAGCCTGAAAAAAAGCTGCAGAAACCTTAAATAAAGAACAAATAATAAGGTAAAAGGAAACGTCTTAAAAATTTATATACCAGCAGTGTAGTGATCAATATAAAAAGTAAGATAAAACTATGAGTAAAGTTAATGACTGTCACTAAAAATAAGGAACAATATATGACCAAGTATGTGCTTGAACAAGGTAATTCAATTTTCCCTTTATTCCCCATTTTCTTTTTTATTTCTAATTTAATGGAGAATGTATCTCTTTAATAGCGCATTTTTAACACATTTCGTTTCTTATCTGTTCCTTCCATTCGGGTAATCTAAAGATACCAAGAATTGTCGAAGTTTCAATTTAAATGGATGGGGAAATTTTCAAAAATGACTCTTAAGTGCTGAAATAATTTGGAAGGAATATAATCCAAGACCGCCAGGGGTTTAAATATAAGTTCTGAAAGTAAAACTGCCTGTTAGAAGACTTTAAAATTAATTTATGCTAGTTGATTTGGTAATATTTTAGTTACATCTAAGATTAACTTATTATTGATTTTACTTTAGATTGTGATCGGTGATTCTGAAAATGTTTATTGGAGAAGTGTTCAAGCAACACATGAAATCGTGGATATGGAAACACCAACGGCCACTAAATAAATTATTTATTTCATGTATCGCGTTTGAAACTTGAACTACCTGCTGCTAGCGGAAATCTCCTTTCTGTATATCGTCTGTCCACAACATTTCGTTCGTAAATGACTGTTTCCAGTTGCACAGTCGCTCAGTCATACCTCATGGATAATTATATTCCAGTTAAGTTTAAGTAAAACTAGCCTAAATGCTATTCTTATTATCATGGAAGACCTGGTAACGAAGGATTAGTCAACGCCTAAAGGGTTATGGAGCAATTGCGCATAACAAATGCAAATCTAACCCTGATAGTAGCAGCTGAAGGTCAAATTTTATTAGTATTAACAGTAAAACAAACACTTAAAAAGGAGCAATGACAAGTACCACAATAGACACACATACAAGACAATAAAAGGGAAAAAAAAAATTAAAACTAAAGGGACAGAACAAAAATTCTAAAAGAAGAAATATACGAGATCATAACGGAAGCGGCAAAAGCAAGTTGTAAAACAACCATAGAGGTAAAAATATTCTGGTCAGTAGATGTGATTGTCAGACACACTGCTTTTGGAGGTATCTCTTGTAACCCCAAAGGTGGAGTTCTATAGAACTGTCTAGTTCAACACCCTCTTTACAGAATCCCAAATACCTACCTTTAACTCCCACATCGGCTCTTTCAAAATTAACCACATAATCCTAACTGATAATCTTGAGTTTCGTTTCAAAGACGTTGGCACCATTGGTACTTCAATTATGTTATTAACGATTCTTCCAATGAGCCAACAACTTTATCCAGACACCATTAACTGACTTTCTGCCTGTATCCAAAGAAGCATTGATAGCACTAGGCTCATTTGAACTGAACTATAGATATCAAATGACCACCGTTGTTTCCACCTGCGCTTTGGCTAATCCAGGATAGACAAGACCTTTACTGGGAGTTAATTTGAACACATGGCCCTTCTGTTAAAACACAATGAAATCACTTCAGTGCTCTTGTCCGCTTGAAAACGACCAAGTTTAAGGAGGATCATTGGGTGTAATTCAGTTCCGATGAATCACAGAAACGACGTTCAATTTGGAGGCTGTGAAGCCCTGCTCACCACCAACTCCAATCCAGGACTATATTGTCACTAACCTCCAAGTCAGTTGAACGTTATAAACTCTAAGTTTCCTTATTTTGACGACCGATTCTTTCAACGAACCAGCGCCAGCAATTGTATCCAGAACAACCTCTTTCTTACTCACTCCAAATTAAACCCAGACTAAACTGACAACTTCCGTGACATCAATAAATCCATTGAAGATCATATGGCCACAGTTGTCCTTTTCCTCCGGAACAAAATGCCACCTCTGGTGTAGATTTCATTCTTTGTCTCGTCTTTCGCCAACTTTCAGGCGCTGTTATCCCACCAATCACCATTATTTTTAACTGTTTTCTTCGTTCTGCTCATTATTCTTCGCAACTACAGTTATGATTCCTAAATCATCTAAAGGCACATTTAACCCGTTTGAACATGCTTGGAAAAGCCTTCACGAGAATCTTGCTTGCTAAGTAGATCAAAAATGAAGAACTGCGAAGACTACACAAAAATTGTTAACGTAAAATGTTTGAAACGTATTTACTTATTTTAGCAGAAATATTAGTAAACATTAAGTAACATGATTTGAGGTCATCTATAAAATTATTTACTTTAATTATTTTTATGTCATTGACGTCTTTACATCTTTCAAAGTGGCGCAGATTGCAGCTAAAAAATGTATCAAAAATAATTTTTCATTGTAAGCTTCAACTGAATTTTTTTTAGCTATAAAAATGTTATTTGTTTTTTCGATATTTACTTTTCATGAAATTAAAACAGCTGCCAATGACAGAAAAGTAAATGATTTTCAGAGATGACTTTTAGATTCCACATCAACCACAATCCCAAGGGCTCTTGCTCATGTTATACTATGTTGGTATTGAATATGTATGAAAATTGAACTAACTAATTTCTCAGGTAGTAAATATTAGGTAATATTTAATACAATTTAATACAATAAAGCCTTAAACTTAAATCAGTAAAGGCAAAGATATCGGCACTAACGCCCCGCGAGGAAGCAAGGCTAGCAAACTGTAGGGTTAAGGCCTCCTAAATTACTTCTCATACTTCGGGTGTTTCGCACGCTATGTGCACAGAGTGGTGTGGTAACCACTACGTCTTCGACAACCGCTTACCTTGCCTACTCCCTCACTGTGTTTCGGTTCCCAATTATTTTCAGTGACTGGGAATACCCCGACGAGGATACGACATCCGCCTTTGACCCCGAGACTGTCCGAGCTATAGTCGAACGCTTTAACCACTCGGCCTCTCTTTAATAATACCGAAGAAGTTAAGAACATTTGTGTTTACACAAATAATGACATGCTTAAGTATCAATCAGGCAACACACTATGCGCTGCTTCGGTGCCAAGATTTTTAAAGCCACTAACTATAAGACGTTGTAGGTATGATTAACAAGTTAGAATAAGGAAGTTACCCATCGACTGCTGCAAGGCTGTTTATCATACAATAACAAACCTAAGGTGTGTCATTACTTTCGCACGTGACTGTACAAAAGACAAGGATAAAATGAAAGACTAGAAAATCACAATTTCCAGAAATATAAACACTTCTTGAAAGTAATTCTATGTCGGTATAATTATAATATAGGAATGTTTGGAATTTTACTTGGAAAGTTACTGTCAAAACTTTGAGAAACCTTTATTTTTATTTCAAAGTAATAGTAAAGTAATCCACCCTGTACAATAAATACTAAAATTTGACTCAAAATTTGTGTAAAACCAGCCAAATCAAAGGCATTAAATTTAGCTTAACTTCGGGAATTAATAAATTATTTCAAATTATTAAAGTATTCTGATCAACAAAAGCGATTAGGCTTTTTCTTGGCTATTTTGTAGAATTTATTAAATTTGCGGTTCCTTCAAATTAACTTTTTCAGATGCCCTTCCACCTGCTTTAATTAATTTTATAATTCTTATCATATATAAATCTGGCATGTTTTCAAATTAAAGTACAACTGACAATCGAATATTTCTAAATCTTATGTAATTAATCGTTCATTTTATGTAATGTAATTTTTAAAGCTCGTCTTAATTTAGCTTGATGTTATCTTTGTTTTGAGATTTTACGATCATTAACTATGAGGAGCTGGCGTTTAAGAATTATTAACTTTATATTTCATTATCGCGTTATCATCATATATCATTTGTTGGTTCTGACGTGTAGATTACTTTATCATTTAAATCTTGATAAAATATATCTTTCTTTTGCAATTATTTTTTAATAAATCTACAAATATTTGGAATTTATTCAGAAATGGCCTTGATTTTTGTGAGATCTTATGTGGAAAATGTAACGTGAAATTTCTATTACGTAGTAATTAGTTATTTTATGGGTTCGCCATATAAAGTTGATTACTGATATACAAGATAAATCATTAACTCGTTCTCTAATGATCGCGATAAGTTCAGAAACCGTGAAGCTAAACGAAAACCGAGCAGAAACAAAATGTTAATTACTTTTCGATCATAAAAACGGTCAGTACCGCCATATGTGGATGAAAACCCTTACGAGCGTGAATCTGCGTATTAATTTTGTGGCAATGGCGTGTAAAACGCTTAATAAAACTACTCGGACGGCTTTAACATTTTCAATTAGCACCCCTTAGATTCATAAATCTATAATCAATCCTCGTTTAATTATCGGTTAAGTGTTGTGGGATTCGTTTTGAACTTGATAACATTTTCATTGTTACGGGTAGTTAAACATTTGCTAGTAGCACCGGAGTTTTAGATAGATTTATTGAAGCATAAAGTAACATAAATAATTTCATGGGAACACGGAATTATCGAGGCTATAACTTTAATTTATTCATTTATTTAATGCCGTAGATGCAAGTTAATTCCTACAATTTAAATAGAATAATTAATTTAATGACTATTTGTTTACAATTAAAGCGAATTATTCATTTAAAGAGTGCAAAAAGTGGAACAATGTATACGCTAACGAGACCAACACCTGCTTTGTACAATTTAAACACCGGCACTTGCCTAATGAGATAATAAAGACAATCATGATTGTGCTAACGCGATTGTAAAGAAAAGCTACTTATTGAAAATAACTGAGGGGCATTTGTAACTGTGTCAATTATTTTAGAATTCGCCGGTTGATTTTAATTAGAAACTGCTTTACTTCGCTGATGTTTCCTTTATACGAGTAGTTTCCTGCAACATTAAGATGGGTAGAAATTACAACGTGAATCAGAAAATTATGGGTGGTTAATGGAATCGAATAATTGAAATTGCTAAAGTTTAACGATAATTTAAGCTGCATACTCCATCTCGAAAGTGAAATAATTAGTTCCAAAGTTCCGTTTGTGTTTTTAGACCTGATTTTACTAGTTAAATGTTGATGCTAATTCGGAATGCTTCGGTATTTTTAAAACAATAATATAAGTAAATTTAACGAAAATGTATTCCTGTTAAAATACCTTTTAATGATCAACGAAATAATTAGCTAATTACAGGACGTTAATTGAATGTTGTTCATGAAATGATTTGGTATTTAATTAATAAAGTTGAAGTTGTTTATATTCTCTCTTAAGAAAGAAATGCATTTGTTTGCTTTTGTTAATTAGCAGGTGAACTTTCAGAGGGGTTGCCCACATGTGCTAAATTAGTTGGAAAAGTAGGAGATTTTAACAAGCAAAACAGGAACAAAGCTGCATATTTAATTTTATAATCCGGCGGTAATTGGAAATGACATTAGTTTCATGCAAAAAAGTGGAAATTTTATTGAATTAGTCAACTCATAGAAGTTCGTTGGTGCAGTGGTAAGAGCGGTGGGCTTCTAGTTGGAGTTTCTTGGGTTTGAATCTCACGCAGTGGTAAGGATTTTTACAAATCGTATTAACGATTCTGTCTGCGGAGTTGTCGATTTCAGTAACAAGACACATACAGTATACACCTAATACATGGTCAGAAACTCTGCAGAAGGCACCGGGAAACCACTGCTTTGGTTTTGACCTTTTGACCCCATTCGCCAACGTCCTGAAAAGGATATGGCACTAAAGAAGAAGAGATCAAGTCATAGTTAAAAAGTTATGAATATGAGCGGCCCAAAAACTAATTGATTTTGAAAATTTCAGTTTATCCAATTGTGCCAGTTGATCGTTTATCAGACACATGAAAGGCAGGATTTAGAATTTCCAAAGAGTTACTTATAAAATAAAAAATAATGAAGTAAATTTAGCCGTATTTTATAAAAATTTGATTATTCAAAACTCGTACCATGTTTTCCACAGAAATTCAACATACATTTTCAATATTTTTTATTGTTGTTTAACTTCAAAAGTTTTGCTTCTGCCTGGTATTTATTATTGATTAATCCTCAAACGTCCTAATTTAGTTTAAAACAGAAAGGCCGGTGTTCTCACTTACATAAAACGATAATGTAAGTTCAAACGTATAAAACAAAAACAAACATATTGCCATGATAATTTAGCTAAATCGCTAAATTTAAACATGAGTTGAGAATTCGGACCAAACACTTTTAACATTTAAATCAGACGGTGCTAGGTACAACTAAATTACTATCAGAAAGGTTTTAAAAGTAAGCATGACCTAGCACTACCAGTGAAGTAAGATTAACATCTTACTTTGATACTCACAAAGAGGCTATAATGAGAGGTTAAAAAAATAAATGGATTAATATTAAATTAGTTAGTATAAACACGTGATATGTTCATCTCATGACAAACACAAGAAAAAACGAGGCAAAAGGGACTAGAAATAGAATAATGGAAATAAAAGGAGAAAGTTTTCAAAGCAGAAGAAGTAGAAAAGTTTACATTTCTGGGTACAGTGTTTACAAAGAAGCTAAGAGCAGAAGAAGAAATAAATGATGTCAGGTAAAATGCGTGTGTCTGTGTGTGCCATAGCAAGGCACGTTTATTAGAAAAGCCTTGCAAAAAAGAGAGCTATAGGACCTCTTTCTCTAAGTAGGACGCAGCTCACTGATAATTTAACAGGACCTGTGTCCGTGAAGGAACACCTGCAGAGGACCGGAAAGTTTAATACGAACTATGCAATGAGGAAACTGAGACTGCTATGCACATGGAATTGAAGAACTTCCTATGTCAGCTACTGAGCGATTTCTACACAATGTTGCGCGGATCTCAGATCATCCAATGGCTGTGATTGATATAAATTAAGACAAACACAATAAGTCTATTCGGCTGCAGTGTAAAAATCGAAACCTTTGGTAGACGAACCTTAAACAAAAAAGATGCTCCAATTATGTATGTCTTCTTGGTCATATAATGGCCATATGAAGCTCAACGCATACGATGGGTGGGACACGTGACACGGATGGAAGAAGAGAGATTACCACAGAAAGTACTAGAAAGTAAATTGGGAGGAGTAAAAAGAAAAGGGAGACCAAGAACAAGATGGAGGAAGGAAGTAGAGAATGGTTTGAAACAGCTCAGAGGAAGAGAACGGAAAACGATAGCATCAGACAGGAAGGATTGGATTGGAAGGAATGGCGGAAGATTGTACAAAAAACATGAACCTGCAAGGCTTGTACTTAGTGCTAACTTATATGTATAATGGCATTAGATGCGCATTTGAATATTCTACAAAATTATGCTCCAAACCACAACTTACAAAATTAAATAATAGAAAGAATAAAAATAGTCATTAAAGTGGAAAAATCGATGGAAATTTGTGGATGAACCAAGGGTATGAAAATGACATTACTATTTAATTATTTTTATCAATTAAATCCCACTAACTGAACGTCCTTAGTTTGCAGAAACTTTCAACGACGAGCGAATCAGGTTGAGGCTGTAGCAGTTCATCTAATAAGTTGTTGATGTATGTACATAGCTTCAGATGGTTATTTAGGATATATTTTTATAATTTTCAATTTGCATAATTGTAACCTTGAGTTAGCGAGCTAATTTTTCAGCAATTTGTGTAACACCTCTGTGAGGAAAACTGGCCGTGTTATTTGCTCTGTTCTTCCTACGTTTAGCAGGCTTAAAAATTGGAATTTAATAGCTGAAATCGGAATGTCTGGCAAGTCTAAAAAATTGTCGATTCATTCTTCGGTCGATTTAATTTGATATATTCATCAGTCAAGTATAAATAATTTTAGGGAGAAACTGTCCCCTTATCTCACTCACTCACAGTTTTAAACCTCTGAGTTATACATATTAAAATCCTTTTTTAATGATGATATGTGATTATTGTTTATTTCCTTTAAAATTTTGTCGCATTTATCAGCAATAAAATTTAATCAAATTCGTTTCTCATCTGTGGTTGCTTATCATTTGTATACACTTACATGGGGTGCTCAATTTTTTTCCAAATTAACAATTTGTATTCTTCTCCAATATCTTCCACTATATCTGTATTTTCTAATATTTGTTCGAGTCGCTTTCTGTATAAATACTTCACACTCTCTTGTTGCAGTAAATGCAGTTTATTTCAGTCTTGTTTCTGTTATATTTGTTTTATTACTTGTAGCTATATTTCCTGTTCTTGTGCCTTTTATTGGTAACAAAACTTTTGACTTGACTTGACTAAGTAATGGTCTGTTCCACAGCTCGCCCCTCTTAACTCTTACACCTTGCATCATTTTCGCCTAATTCTGTCTTGTGATGACATAGTCCAAAATTGATTTATGAGTTAGTGTTGGTCTCTCCTATGTATATTTATGAGCTTCTCTATGCTGAAAAAAGGTGTTCAAATTCTGAGATTATACTGTTTATAAGTGTAGGAACGAAGTGAAATCTAAATAAATCAAAGGTGCGCATCAGACTTCTGTTCTTTGTTCCTTTTTTTGTGCTTCATTCTATATGTTTTTATTTAATACAAAAGCGTAACTCATGTGATTATGGTTTAAAAATCTGAATATGTGTGTTGCATAAAACTTTTCATTAAAATCCCCGCCCCCTTTCAGAAAAGAGGACATAAAACAGAATTGGTGTGCTAGCCTTTTTTTTGCAGTGCACGGTAAAATTTAATTTACTATTTCCTGTGCCATAGTTTTTGTTTTAGGAAATAAACTTTTTTCTCATTTTTAATATCTGTATATGGGCGTTCATAAATAATAACAGTTCTGTAAAACCTCGACGTAAACGTTTCTCATTCCCGCATTTTAATCTGTAATTTTTAGGGAATAAATCTCTGCTGTGTGCGAGAGCTATCACTTCTAAATTTAACCTTTTCATATTGAGTTTAAGGGCTTCCGCCATTTTGCCACGACACCATTTCGTTCTTATAACCCTAGGTCTAATATATCAGGCAAGATGAGCGATGTCATGAAAATAAAAACCAGGAAACAGGGGCTCGGATTCATAAATTGGTTTTGCTAAATGCAATAACATTTTTATATGCTGTGTCAGATTTTCGTGGGGGAGAATCTCGTTAAAATAGGGTGCTAAACTATACGAAATTATGCGCACGCTATAAAGTTTTGTGCCTGGTTTGTTCTAGTTTATCTTTTTTTAGCATAATTAACTGCTTCGTTCCCTTTCGTACATAAAAAGGACGCGTGAGTCGCCGTCCCCTCGTACTTTTATTTTTACGTCGTATTAGATTCCGAATAGGACACCATAATCTATAGGAAAAAGGCTTTAAATAGCATTTTTGCCACCACTGACTGAAGATAATCTCACTATACGACAGGGATGATCTCAAATATTGGGTGTAAACGGTCGTGGCTTGGAAGCATTCGCAAGCTGAGCTCCCGTTCATCGCTGCTTCGTAAGCTAAGCAGTCTTGTAAATATTCACCCCTCCGGGTGTAGGCCGTCTAGATTTATAAGAACGGGTCCCATTCACGTTTGATGGCCCTAAATGTTCGGGATGTTATTAAAGAATTATATACGAAGATTATTTACGTCCGTTGTTTATCTTTTCATTATCAAAATTTAACGCAACGACTTTCCTCTTTTCTGGCTTTCCCATCCCACTTGACCTAACAAAAATAAACTTGCATCGATCCTGTTAACGTTAGATCAATTACACTTAGGTAAAATTAATTGTGAAACTCGGGGTTGTAGATATCGCAACGTTAATGAAGCACGAATGTTCTTCACACATCTATGTACGGTAGTTTGGTACAAAGCAGCACGGTTCTTAATGAATGTTTTACCTACAGCAGCTCTTTCCCAAGGTTGTTTGGTTTGACCGCGGAGAAAAAAAAACTGTACGTTTTTTCAAATCCCTCCGGTCACGCACATATTAGAGATATAATTGTCCCCACTTTTTGTCTATGGTAGATGCCTCTTCTGGGTGTTATTAAGTAGGCTCTCTAGTGTTAAACGGGTTCTAATGTAAACACGAATGTGGAGATAGATGGAGATCTTAAATAGTGATTTCAGATATAACGTGGCTACCGTCATTTATATGTACTTAAAATTGTTTGGATTTTTAAAACGGGATTCGCAATTAAGCGACTCCCAACGAGAAACTGAAATTTAATACCGTAAGAACAATAAGTGTGTGTTAATAACCACTTGAGCATCGAACACGGCATTAATTTTATGATAAATCTTTCTTAAACTAAGCCCGAACTTTAACACGACTCGATTAAAAACAATTTACAAAAACATCTTTGATTTACAACCAATTTGTTTGACAAAAATAGGAGAGAAAGCGCAACCTTTAAACTTGCACAAGAATTCCTTCTTTAGCAGCTAATAAAACCCATTAAATCTGCTGATATTCGTGTTGTATATTTAAAAAAACAGAATATTAACTACTTAGAAACATGTTAAATTTGCACTTTATTAAGGAATTCTAATTCTCAACAAGAAATGAATGTCGAATGATATTAAAAATAGCATTCTATTTGAAACTTTTATGGTAGAAAGTTATCATCAAAAGTAGGTGGTTTCGATTTATAAAAGAAGCGAGTAAAAGTTGAATCCAAATTAATTAAAAGTGTCGTTTTTAATATGTTTCGGGAATCGCGGATTGAATATTAATTAAGTAATCGCAAAATTCTAGTTTGATTAGATTTTGAATTATAGAATGTTTCCAAAGATCTGAAATGTTTGAACATCGCATCAGATCGACGGACAAATTAATTTTATTTACAAATTGAGACGTCGGCGTATTATTTCAAGAATTTTGTGGTTTTGATTTAAAAAAAAACTGTGATTTATCTGCTTTCAGAAGTAAGTTACAAACAGTTGAACAGTTGAAGACTTCCCCGTTCCTGTTTGCATATTTAATTTCAGTATGTTTTTAATTTTATTTTCATAGGTATTCCTATTTTCAAATTTCAGACAGTTTTTGGCTGAAAACGTTGTAAACTTTTAATGAAAAATAATCAATTTAAAAAGTTTGTAAGAATATTTAAAATAATCGTTGGTTAAGCTTAAAGAAAATCAAAATCAACTCTGCTCAACGACCGGGAATTACATTTTAGAAATTTGTCTGAATTATTTCCGGGATTTTTCAAGCATTCTGCCAGCTTTCAAAGTTAAATCTCCAGCAGGGTTATCTAAATTGCAAGCTTAATGTGTTATCGTTTTTAGTTTTTAGTTAATTAAATGGAAGTACCGAAAGTTAGTATCTGCTTTTCGAACCAAGACCAACTACAGTCTTCAGCTTTATTTTCAGCTGAAAATATTTGGAAGGGCATATAGAAAACAAATCTGAAAATTCATGCTTTGGTTTACATATTTCATACATCCCTTCAATGCATTTTGATTTTTTTTTAGAAATTCCAATGCTTCATATTTTAGACAGTAATATTTACTTAACTGAAATATAACAATAATAATAATAATAATAATAATGTCTTTTATTGCCAGTGTAGTACAAATAATACATAATTGGAAAAAAAACCAAAATATAACAAAAACAAAAACACAAAGCCAACGAGGCGAAGTTCAGATGCTGGATATCTAAATATCCAGCCTCTAAATATCTGAAAAGTTTCATGAAGAAATCGATTAAAGGTTTTGTAAGTACGTTCAAAAAAATTGAAGGTAAGCTTAGCATAATCAGTTAAGCTAAAAAAAAAGTCAAATTCAGCTCCTAACTACTAATAAATGCTTTTATTCAACGGGTAAATAGAAAATCAATAATATGAACTTAAATTGCTTCGAGCATGCTTTAAATGGTTTTAAAAAGTTTGTCATAACTATTGTAAAGTTTCTTAAAATTTCAGTTTTTACCTGAAAGCACTTCAAAAACATTAAATGGGAGTCTAAACGTTGAACTTACTTAGGTCTTTCCTTTTTGATATGCAACAGGAAACATTTAAAAAGTTTTTTAAGTTTCAATCTTGAAATTTTCAGTTCAAACTCGATTTATAACTACCAGAAAGGCACACAACTGTTTGTTTCTTCCTTTTCAGACGTGAATTTTCTGTTAAAAACTGTTTGGGTTTAGACAGGCTAAAGAAAGAAAATCCGAAAGCTGTGATTATTCTGAAGGTTTCGGGAACTCCAATTTTGGGTTTTTATATTTTAAAGTTAGAACTTTTCAGTCGGATCTTCTTAAACGTTTTCTTAACAAAATACAATTGAAAAACTGAGCAAAAATGGACAATGAATTCCGATAGCTAAATATTTCAGCATCTAATTAGACAGGTCAGGTTTCAGTTCTTTAACCTCCAAGTATTCAAGTGTTTGTTGAAACATTATGGAAAGTCAAGAGTTAACTCTAAAGACTGCGAATTATGTTTCTGGATTATTTAAGAAGTTTTTCAGAAATTGATTTTTCAGGGTAAAATTTTCAACACCGGTTTTTGATAAGAAAACTAGTATTATCTAAATTATAAGCATAAATTGAGTTTTTCTTTATAGTTCTTTAGCTGAAAAGACCGTAAATTATTTGAATGTTCTAAACGTGATTACAGTTTTCATCAGGTTTACTTTCGGTTGAAAATACTTTGAAGGCATCGAAAATTCAGCAAAACAAACCTAAAGACCTACGGCCTTATTTGCATGTTTGATATTATATTTTCAATATATTTTAATTTTTTTTCAAAATGTCAATTTTCAAATTTTCTTCCTGCTTCAGGCAGTAATTTTTGCTGAAAATATAAAAATTTCAGGAAAAAGAAATTACTAATTTTCTAAGCATATAAAAAATAAAAATAACCTAACAAAGTCGATAATTAATTCTTAAAAACAATTTGGATTTTCAGGCATCCTGTCAGTTTTCAGAATTAACTCTTCAGCAGCAGTTTTTTAAAACTTGGGTTGTCTAAGTTATTGTTTTTTGTCTTGTTTTTAAACGAAATTACCGTAAAAATTAAGTTATCTAAATTATAAGCTTAAATTGAATTCTCCTTTTTAGTAGTTCTTTAGTTGAAAGCACAGTAAATTATCCGAAATTTCCAAACGTGACTACAGTTTTCAGGTTTACTTTCAGCTAAAATATTTTGAAGGTATCGTACGAAAAATCCAGAAAAACAAACCCAAAGAACCATTCCTCAAATTTCCTTCCTACTTCAAGTAGTAATTTGTAGTTGAAAATTAATGAAAAAATCAGGTAATGATATTTAAAAGAAATTGAAAGAAACAATTTACCTCTTAACGACCGCGAATTATATTTCTGTTTTTGGAAAATTGTCTGAATTATTACTGGAGATTTTCAGGTATCCTTCCACTTTTCAGGCTAAATCTTCAGATGCAGTTGTTCGAGTTATTATTAATTTCATCTGAAAATATTTTGAAAACCTCCCACATAAAATATATAGCAACAAACCTAAAGAGCTAAAAGCCTTGCTTGCATGTTTCATATACTGTTTCAATATACTTAAAAACCTTTTTTGAAATTAAAATTCCTTTCATATGTCAGGCCATAATTTTTGGCTGAAAATATAGTAAATATGTCATGAAAAAATAACTAAGACATTCATAAAAAATTAACTTGTAACAACTACGAATTATATTTCTACCTTTAAAAACTCTCAAAGTTATTTTTGGGTGTTTTCAGGTATTCTATCGGTTTTGAGCATTAACTTTTAAGCGGCAGTAGTTTTTCATAAAAGTTGTGTTATCTAAATTACAAACTTATTGTGTTTTCGTCTTGTTGTTAAACGAAATTGTTCTAAAATACGTCCTGATTTTCCAACAGTGACCGTGGGTGCTCTTTCAATGTTTAAGTTTAATTTCAGCTGAATATACTTTGAAACGTCATACAGAAAATATAGAGAAACAGACCTGAAGACTTCCGTTCTTGTTTGCAGGACTCATTTACTGTATCAATGTATTTTTCATTTTCGGAAATCTCAATTTCCAATTTTGTCTTTATTGCAGATATCAGTAAAGTTTGGCTGAAAATATTTTAAATATAATCTGAAAACCCCGATTAAAGATTGGGTTAGCACATTCAAGAAAATTAAACATAAGCTTAACGTAACTCATTAAGCTTAAAGAAAGTCAAAAATCAACTCGAATTATATTTCTGCCTTTAAAATATGTCCGAATTATTTTTAGAGCCTTTCAGGTATTTTGTCAGTTTTCAGAGTTAACTCTTCAATAGTAGCTTTCCATAAAGCTTGACCTAAATTACAAGCTTATTGTGTTTTCGTCTTGTTTTTAAACGAAATTACCGAAAAATATCTTCTGATGTATCAACCCTGGGTATTATTTCAGTTTTTAGGTTTAATTTCAGTTAGAAATATTTTGAAAACATCGTACAGAAAATATAGAGAAACGAACCCGAAGAAAAAAAAAATAAAAAATGTTTTCAAATTCCAAATTTTACAGTATTTTAACAAGCAATATTTAGCTGAAAATATCTTAAAAATTTAAACTAAAGATTTTACAATAATATTTCAAGACAGTTAAAATAAGCTTTACGGAATTCTTTAAGCTTAAATAAACTGAAAAATTCACTCTTAACGTCTGCGGATTACATTTTTGTTTTATGAAATTTGTTTAAAAACTCGTATTTTGTAAGTTTTTCGGGAATTTATTTTCAGTTTTGGACATCAGCTTCATAAAACTATTTTTAAGAAATTTTAATTTTCACATCTACAGCAGAAAATATATATCGCAAACATTTCATGAGAAAAATTTTAATCAAAGGTTTTTAATTATAAGATTCTGTCAGTTTTCAAAGTTCATAAAACTTTCAACCGTGGCCAACAGTTTTCAACTTTATTTTTAGCTGCAAATGGTTTGAAGGAAATATAGAAAACAAACCTGAAAATTCATGTTTTGTTTGTATGTTTCATACATCCTTTCCACATATTTTAGAAATTTTAATCTTTTGTATTTTAGACTTAGACAGCAATATTTAACTGAAAATATCTCGAAATCTTCATGAAAAAATTAATGAAAGGTTTTGTAAGTATTATGATTATTATAATCCTATGTAGGGCAAAGGCCTCCCTCTTTCCCTTATTCTTTTCATACTTCTTTCTTTTCTACTCACTTTTTGGGAGGCCCCGAGTTGCGGTAGTAAGTACGCATATTAAAAAAAAAATTAAAAATAAGCTTAATATATCCCATTAAGCTCTTAAGTACTGGGAATTATATTGCTGTTTTCAAAAACTCGTCTGAATTATTTCTGGAATTTTTCAGATATTCTATCACTTTTCAGTTCGGCAGCATAAAACTTAACGCATCTAAATAACAAGCCAGCCCATTGCATTTTAATTTTTATTTAATTAAAGGAATATTAGTGTTTTTTTTTCTGACCAACAGTTTTCAGGTTTATTCTCAAGAAGAAAATACAGAAAAGCAAACCTGAATGCAAAAAAAAAACAAATAGGTTGAACGGTTGAAGATTTGGAAGTTTAATTTTAAAAAGCTCTCTTCGCAACGAAATCAGAAAATTCCAAATAAAAACTACAAATTAAATTCAAATCAGCCAAGGTCTTCCTTTTTAGTTCAACCTTTCAATGTAAAGTACTTAATTGAATTAGAAATGATTAAATCATAAATGACGGTTTTTGCGTTACTATTAATCGTTTGTTTTTAAACATTAAAACAGCCTTATTATACTTGCAAACTGGTTGATATATTTTAAGCTTTAGATTAAAAAAAATGCCACATGAATTTCTAAAAAAATCCTTTTTCTTATTTATCAAAAAGGTTGCCAGTTCATCTAAACAATTCGCTGCTATAATTGGAAATTAGGAAATAGGCCATGTTTAATTCTGTTTGGAACTGCTAGTTTTCAATATTTTATTGTTTTCCGGACGTTTAAAAACTGGGTATTTTGTATATTTGATTGCAGTAAATGATTGAAAACTTTAAAAATTCAACCAGATTTACAGAGTTTTTTTAAACAAAATTCGAACATTTGTGTTATACTGAACTTGTCAAGTATTTTATTTTTACCGAAAGGAAACTTTATAAAAAAAGTCAGAAGCAGAACTTTCGTTAGTTAATTAGAAATTAAAAATATAAACGTCGATTTTCCGAAAGATTGGTTTTCTATAGCTGTAGAGTTTGTTAATAATTCTTTAGGTCTAATTAAAAGTTAGGTTCTGCGATTTTTTGTCAGTAAACCAACAAACTAAAAATCTTAGGCCTTATCGACTCTGAACTGTTTGTTCTTAAATATATTTTTTTAATTTGAAAGTTTCTCAGTGTACGTCTGCGTTTAACAATAAATTTCTAAAATTAAAAAAACAGTTTTACGAAGTGTTTTTGATAAGTGACTTATGTGTATTCGAGAATAAGCCACATGTAAATTTCTCATCGATTACAGAATTCACGCTGCTTCGTTTATGACCCACAATAAAACATGCCGGTTTAAAATGATCATTGGACAAAAGGACACCAGGCAGGAATCGTTCAAAGTTTCAAACGTAATTCATATTCATGGCATCGCGCTATAATTTATCGAACTGTATGTTGTTTTTACAATGGATTAAATTATAACTAACTGATTGATAATTGATATACAAGGCAATATTTCTTTATACTTAGTTAGACCTTGATCTATTAAACCTTCGTTAAATGTATTACATTACTACTATATTAGCATTAATTTATAGTTATCACTTTGACAGTGAAGGTCCGATTTAAAAAGAATTAATTAATTTTTACAACTGTAAAGCGAAGTTATCAGATATGAAATACAGCAATTCCCAATTAATCAATCAAACTAAATCAATCCATTTCACAGATGTCAAAAGAACTGTACGATATGAAGGTAATGAAACTTAATCTCTTTAATCGCATATTCGATTAAGAAATAATTTCTGCGTTAAAATCAAGTCAGCTACCAAGTAACCTAACACAGGACGCAGGATCCGGTGACCGATGAATATACAAAGAAGTAATCGGACAACCGAATTTCTACCTGTCTCCCTTTTACCAACTTCACTTACCAACATTTTATGCAACAGTTTGCAAAGTTATCAGAAATGGATGTCAGTGTCTGCGGTCTCGCGGTTGCAAACTGGTTGCAACACCGATGCGATCGAAGACTGGCATAACCTGATCTAAATTTTTACCTGAATTATTGCAATTAAAATTAGAAATGAGTCCGGATTTGTATTAACCCAAGAAGGCTCGAGATTTTAACGGGCATCGGAAATTAAGAAACTCCTTAATAAAGAACGGCATATCGTTCGTTCCGTTACGTTCGTATCTATCAATTTCTTGATTAATAGAAGAATATGATAGTAATTAGCTTCCCATTGTTAAATTATAGATCAGGCGTGTTTTCGATTTAAAGAACCAGATAAATCAGGTTGATTTAAGTTGCCTATAATTTAAAATCGAAGTAACGCCGGTTGTACGCTTGCTTGCGTGAATAATAAAATTTCGGTATTAACAAATACCTTTATAATAACCGCGTGATTTAAAGCTGCAATCCACAAGTTCTATCTTTCTCTAGAATTTCCTGGGTTGCTCAACGCGCGAGATTTTTAAATTGCTCTACCTTAAAAGGACTTCTTATAAATATAATAGCCGACGCTTTATATTAAAATGGTTATAAGTGTATGTTAAAAACTTGCAAAGCCGTCTATTAATTACAGGCTCTTTGATGCTTGTTTTAACTAGAGCCAGAAAGCTGTCTTTTATACGGTTTAAATGGTGGGATCTTAATAAACCCATCATCTTCGGCATTAAAAATAGACGATTGGTTATTAATAACCAAAAAATGATTGAATACTAATTTCTGAAAATTACATTCTTTTTTGTTAGCCGGGCGTATTCTCGTCGATAAATTAATTTTTAAATTCGAAAACGAAGAAAAAGGACACCGCCTGATTAAAAACATGGATTATTATTAATTAATTATTACCCTTTGCTAATTAATTACTGCCATTTGCACTGTGATAACGCATAAATTACGGATAATTAAGAGAATATTCATTACAACTGCTACTACAACTCTTTTGCAATTTGTTTAGCAGTTCTTGTTCTCATTATGTATCGAGCATCTTTACAGAAGTTAACTCATTAATAACAATTTTTAATTTAACACAACACGCTTAACTTGGATGGTTCTGTATATTATTAGAAATAATGAACGTGTGAAATTTAAGTCAACTTCTTAGCATTATTCGAGGTTTTGGTTTCCACGCTGATAAGTTAAAGAGGAAAATGTTTAAAAGATAAACAGGTGTATAATCCTCAAGTTTTTCTACTGTCACGTGTACGTAATAAAGCTTGATGTCGGCTGGTTTACACTCATGGTTACTTGAAGTTCCCACTCATTTTTGTCTTATACTTTTTGTCCCACTGTTTTTCTGTTTTGTTACTATTTTTAACCCCTTTTTGCCTAAGCCTTACTTGGCTTTTTATTATATGTAATACCAGGTGAAGGATATGAAAACTTTTCTTAGCAAATTAGAAAAAGGATCGACAAGAATGGGTCTTAGAATAAATGTAGCTGAAACAAAAGAAATGATAATAGGGTTTCGAGAAGATCAAGAGATAAAGCAAGTAAAAGAATTCTGTTAAAAGGCGGTTCAGATTCGAATATAAGGTTAAGAATATGGAAGGCACAGCAGACTTTTGTGAAAAATATTTGAGCATCATCTCGGATTAATCGAAAAACAAAACTGAAAATCTTCAATAGCACTGTCAAGTCGACCTCTATGGGAGCGAATCTTGGTCCATGTCCGGAAAAAGTCAGAAAAGGATCCAAGTGTTTATAGATAAATGCCTTAGGAGATTATTAAAAGTGTTCTGGCCTAATTCCATTGCCAACGGTGAGTTATGTAAAAGGACCAACTAAGAACCACTACGAAATATGAAATATAATATTGAAACGGAAGTGAAATTGGATCGGGCATCTCTAAGAAAAAGTAATGATGATATTACAAAACAGGCAATTAAGTGGATTGTAATGGGACAAATAAAGAGATGAAGGCCAGAAATAACATGGAGGAGAACAGGAGAAGAACGCAGGATGTCTATTAAGAGCTGGAGTAAGTTACTTATACTGGCTAAGGGCAAGAAGCAATGGAGACGATTTCTGAAGGCCCTATGCTTCACAAAGGATAAGTATTATATGCTAGAATTTTTGATGTGATTTGGTGAGATGGGGTGTCCTATTTTCTTCAAGTTTTCCTAATGTTAGCCGATCTTGCTTGTTTTTTTATGTCCATTACATGGTAGTGGTTGCCATACCAACATCTTTGGCAATCGTTAATCCAGTAATATTGTGAGCAAACCTTGTTCTTCCTTTCAACGGGCGAGGTTAGCCTCCTGCCCGATATACGCTTTAAGAGGGCTAATACCACCAACATTTTGTAGATAATAACAGGTCATTCATCTTTCTCTTTAATAGTCTTCATTCTGTAAACCCTTTAAAACTTGAACCTTACATTACATCTTCCTAAATTCCGAAGAGATTATTTTACCTTTTATCCTTCCATTGCTACTGCCACTGCTTCATGGATCCTGTTGCTTTTCGCTGTTATGAATATTTAGATTATATTGGAGTTATCACATTGATGTTGTTGATATTACCACATATCTCCGAAGATTCTGCCATTTGTAATTCTCTACCTTGCTATTTTGAGTTTATTCATTTTTTGTTTTCTTCAACTGCCTCATTTATAATGATAATAGTGCAAACAATTGAATTCACCGTATTACCTTTTCTCTATCACTCTTCGTTTCCTGTTGTCTTGTTATGCTAGAATATAAAACCATCTTTGCCTCTGTTGTTCCTATGTTTTATTGTGCCTTCTGAGTTTCTTTGTAGGTTCAAAGATTTTCGCATAAATACAAAAAATATATTTTGATAATACTTCAGCTAATTCTCAAATTAAAGCTTTATGAAGTACCTATCTTAAATACTTACAATCAGAAGCAATGGTTGCCACGATGGTCCGCTGGTTTTTAAGGCCTTTAACTAAAATAAAACTAATCCACTTGAGTTTGTAGATTTCATCAGTTTAAGGAGTTATGGAAGTGACAACGCTGTTTCAGATTTTTCATGATTTACACCAGCAAATTCTCGTTTACGCCAGCAAAATTGCTTACTTAACATGGCGTTCTTAAGATACAAAGAGTGTTGAATGCATTCTACCTATATTTATGCGTAACTTATTGCAAGAATTCTGAAAAGCCCCAAAAGCAAACTACAATTGTAGATTAGCAAACTAAGAAATTAAAAGATGTTATCCGAATCCCCTCAAGTAATCCTTTCTTACACGAGCTGATACGGAAGCAATTATTTCGATAAAATAGATTTTTAAGCAATAAACCATGTATAATAACAACAGTAACTGATAATTTCAGCAATCTTCATCTCATAATTGCTGATAATAATAGGTAATAATAATGTTTAATAAAAATTTACACAGCGGATTATTATTTGTGTTCATTTTACTATAGTAATGTTTTAATTCGCAAAAACCGTAAGTTAACATACCAAAGCAACAAATCTGAAATTACTATTAGAAAATTGAGAGTTAAACTGTGTTCTAATCTTAGAGTTAACTCATTAGATAATCCTGTTTTCGTAACAACGGATCCATTAAATGTAATTGCGGCAAATGCGTAATTAAACCTGACCACTTTAGACTATTCACTTTACCTCTGCTTAACTTGGGCATAGAATTAAAAATTAATCAACACTGCTTTGAATACCTACAAATTGTTTATATTTTTTGCAATTATGTTAGAAACTTTTTACCAAATGTGGGCGATTTTAGAAGGTTTTGAAGATGTTACTTTGCAAAGCTAAATTTTGCTTTTAAGAATTATGTTGTCAACAGTAACATTGCCTTCTTTGTTTACTTTTCAGCTTCAGTTCTTTACTCTGCCGAAAGTAACCCATAAACTAATTTATATTAAGCAAAGGACGCACAGTGCCTTTTGTTTATTCGTTCGACTAATGGAAAAGGTTGTTTAAAAAGACAGCCTGATTATTTTTAAAATCTAATTAAATCAGGCAGTTTAGAACGATTTCAACAAAAATGAAAACGACCGAATGAGAAACATTTCAAGTATGTAGGCCAACATTTAAATTAGGTAGTCAACAAAAACCCTTTAAGTTTTTTAAGTTAATGCATATCTAGAACATTTTATTTATGGCTTTAAAAAATTGTAAATAATGAAAATCCAGTAAAGGTTTAGATTGTAGGCAGATCACCTCTCAGATCTCGCTGACGTTAAAAAGTTTATTTAGATAACTCCTACGGTAGGCGGAAATCGTCAAGAATTTTTATCGATGTCGGATCGATTTATATTCCATGTACGCGACGAAACGGCGCCTATACGCTATGTTCTTAATTCTAATGGTTAATCTAGCTTACAATCGTTATTTCAAATGACTCGAGCTAACTGTAAATTAATTCTATTAAAAATTTTTACACTCGTTGATCAGTACTTATTTGTCGTGATATTCTTGTTGGTTGTCTTTCTAAATTCGGAATATAACATATGTCTAAGGATTAATTTGGCATATTTTTACCAATTAAAATTGTATGTTTAACTTTTAATTATTCACTGACATTGCTGTGCCGCGTTTACTTGGAAGAAAACGGGATTTCAGTGTGTTCTTTTTAAACAAGGTCGAGGTATTCCAAGTCTGGAATTTCAAACAATTTTGTTATTTTTTAAATGATGTATTTAGGAGATTGTTTGTACTTATACTTAATGTTAATTAATCCTTGAAATAACGCTCGGTTCACAATGGTTTCGAAATTACTGTATTTACAGTGCTGCAGTAAATGTATTTCATACTCACTGTCAATATTAGGTCAAAACTACTCTGTTAAATGAAATTTGCTTTAAAACGTAACTCTAGTCAGAGCCGTCTTAGGGCGATTTGGAAAGAAAACACTTAGTAGGTTATTTTTTTTTAATCTTTCACGCATTTTAGAACAATCCTTTTTATTTGGAATATTGACAAAAATATATAACGCAAAATTAAACTTATGCGAATTCAAAGTGTATTAGGGAAATTCGATGAAAACGATGTCACATTCCGCAAGGATTAAACACAGCAAGCTAATAATCATTATAAATAGATTTTAAAAAGTTTATCTCTTATCCCATTGATTTAAGAAGAAGCAGAAGCGCTTCTGTATATTTTGTAATATTATGCAGAACCTTATTTTAAATGTCAGAGATCGGCGGTTTTTAAAGATTTTTTCCATGCTAATTCAATTTAATTTAAAAGTATACAGTATACATTAGGTTAAGTTAGATTAAATTGACGAGCAGGCATACAGACTTGTATGTCTGCTAAACCCAGCTGCTAAATTATACGAGCACCTCTTAAATGCTAGGTTGAAGCTGAAGCTAAAGCCAATTTAGTTTTCGCAAGGGCGATATACCATTGATGCGATGTCAAAGGTGCAAGAAGTAAACATGGCAGATTATAGAAGTAGAGATATCTGTGGTTTACTTAGAAAACACATTTAACTCAGCACCGTGGGGTGGCATAGTGGAACAACTTACTTGTAGGTATAATAATAGGTGTCAGTAGATACTTAATAAAACTTATAGAAGACTATTTTAAAGATAGATGGTTGAATATTGAAAATCCCGAATAGTTCAATATAACAAGGTCCTGGAACCTTCTTTCTGGAATATTTTTATTATGATGACATTTTACGGTTGCCAATTACGAAAGCGGTAGACGTCATCGGATATGCAGATGACTTAACAATAATAGTAACAGCTAGAATGCTAGAAATGCGGAAGAATTGAGCTGTAAAGCTAACTGTGCCCTGTGGATTAGTAAAAGCAATCGAGGCTGGCACCAGTGGCACCGCATAAAAGGGAAGCGGTATTGCTGGTTTCAAGAAGAATGGTAAGAGATTTAAGATTTAGAAATAGAAGTATATGTGACAATTAGAACCGTAAACGCATTCAAATATCTGGGAGTGATGTTCAATCAAGATACAACCATAATAAGTCATATACGTAAGGACCATGCCCAACAAGGTAGGTGCTAAAAGTAACTAGTGTATTCAGTAATTTTATAAGCCGCACCAATCTGGAGAAATACAATGGTCTACCAAATATAGAGAAATGGTAGTAAAGATCCAGAGGAGGCTGATGATAGCGATAGGCTGTGCCTACCGTGTGGCATCCACGGAAGTATTAAAAGTACTGACACGGACCATACCAATACCAATACCAGAAAAAGGAAGATGCCAACACAAAACGAGAAATTAGAGAAGATATTTTAAATAAATAGCAATAAAGATGGGAAGTATTAGAAAACAAGGCACAGTGGACAAGGAGACTGATAATAGACGGTGGCGACGAAACACGTAGAGATAGATTACTATATGATACAGCTTATGACGGGGCATAGATGCTTCGCTTTCGACCTGAGATTCTACAAAAGAGTAGGTCATTTTCAACGGAAAAGCCTCATCTCCTAGCATTACAACGGTGTCATCCAGTCAGCTCCTGGAAGTTTTGTTGGATTAGGCATATTGAAATTGCCTCTTTCTAAAGCTTTTCCTAAATTTGAATGCGCAAGAATACCTCCATGTTTACCATATGACCCAATACCAACAGCAGGGAAACTGTATTGACCCTCGACCAGTGCTAGGAGTATTGAAAAATTATGATCCGGAATTCGTTGTTATCACAATATGTTCCCCATCAATAGTTTCCAAACAATTAGGAAAATTCCAAGTATTCCAGAAGTCTTCAACAATACTTCTCCAATCTTCTACATTTGGTGTGGCCATTACTTTGTACAGAATTTTTTTAATTATTGCCCCACTAACCTCTTTTCTCAATTTGTAACTCTATTGTACTGAAAACTTGGAGAAAATGGCCGGTTTGGATATAAACATAGGAAAAACTAAATATGTGGTACAAACAAAGGGCAAAGATATTATCAAGACTTCCAAATCGGAAATGTAGTTTTTGAAAGAGTAGAATGTTTTAAATATTTGGGAAGCATTTTAAGGCACACACCAAGGCAGATATAGAAGCAAGATTATGCCTAGGAAACAAATGCTATTTTGCATTGCAAAATAAGTCAAGTAATCTATCAAGAGCAGCAAAGTTAAACATATACCTACATGACATTAGTATTGACACAAGTAATTTTGCAGAAGTTTGGGTATTAAAAATGGCGGATAAAAGCAGATCACTAACTTTCGAACGTAGAATTCCAGGAAAGATTTTTGGACCAATAAACGAAGGAGGACAATGGCGATGTAGAAGAAACCAGGAGTTGTATAATGAACCTGATATAGTGGCTGTAATCAGAAGTCAACGCTTAGCATGGTTAGGTCATATGTATAGACTGAAAGAAGAAAGAGCATCCAAAAACTCCTAAGAAGCAAAAACCAGAAGGTAGACGATTAAGACGGAGATCCAGAAAAAGATGGAGTGATAAAGAGAATCTGCAAATCTTAAGGGTGAAAATATGGAGAACCAAAGCCCAAGATAGAAAGGAGTGGTGTGATGTTGTGGAGCAGTCAAGGCCTTTTGAAGAGCTGTATTGCCAAAGAAGAATAGTCTAACTTGAAGCTTAGATACCAATAAATTACTATCATTAACAAATGTAAATAATGTTGTCAGTGTAATCATATAATTAGACGATAAATAAATACATTTCTTTAGAGGATCAACATGCAAAAAGTAGATGGAGATCAATGGCGAAAAAATAACAGAAGGATGTTACGAAATCTGGACAGGCTGTCTCCCTTCTTGCTGCTATCTTCCCTTCAGTAATAATTTTTAACAGTCCCTTTTCTTTTAATATGTGGCCTTTTGGTTGGTCTCTTCTTTTTTGGATATGGCTCCACAGTTTCTTTTCTATTGAGCTCTTCTTAGCACCTCTTGGTTTGTTACTCTATCTGTCCAGCTTATCTTCATCATTCTTCTGTATGAACACATTTCTAGAGCCTACAGCCTTCTTCCGTTTCTCTTTTATGAACTCTTCATCTATTTTAGTTTTTCGACGATTATTCGTTTGTCCCTGTTTTATATCTGCTAGGTTCCATTTAGTTGTTTCTTGTTATCTGTTTTTCAGGTTTAAGCGACACTTCATCATTACCACATTATGATCACTGTTGATATCAATCTGAGCCGGGGTAACTTCTGCTATCTTTTACTTGGTTTCTGAACCTCTGTTTGCCTAAAATGTAGTCCAGGCAGGCTAGCAGCCCAAAAAATAAAGTGGCAATATAAAGAAGAAATGAGTTTTTTGCAATCTTTTGGTAACTTCAATCAAAGTGACAAGGAGAAGGACAATACAATATCACTGTTATCGAGTCAGAAGCGAACGCAAAAGGCGCAACAGAAAACAATATATCAGTGATTACCCCAACATCTTCCAAAAGACAGAGCATCTGTTTCAGTTTCGAAACATGTACAGAGACAAAACGAGATGTAGTTAGGAGAAGCTGCTTCTTCAGTTTTAATGACACATCTTGCCCAGAAGAAATAAAATGGGCAAGCAGACCGCCCTAAAGCCAAAGATCCAACAGATATTTTTTGTAAGTATTGCTGAGGAGGTTAGGCGTTTTTCGCCATATAATCGTAAGATTATTAAAGTTAAATATTTTCTTTGACACAAGAAATGGAGCTACAACAGATTTTGTAGGAAAAACAACCACACCATCAGACAGAAAGATGGCAACCTTTTCCTCAACTTTTAAATTCGACAATTGCTTCATTTGTCGGAACATTTACTTCTTCTTCTTCTGCATACGTTAGGCCTCTGTCTGTGTTTTACTGGTTTCCTTTACATACAGATGACCAGCTAAATATTATGTATTTATATTTAAAATAAAGTCAGACGTACTACAGTTGCTTTTATCGATCCTTTTTTTTGTAAATTAGTTTCAAAGCATTTCATAAAACGGTAATACTGAAAAAACTTGTGGCATAGTTATTTTCTTTTTTTAATACATTCAGAGTCGTCGTTTTCTCTTGCTTTCCACTCACTACAATGGCGGCTAGAATTAAGTTTTCTTCAGACCACACCTCAATTATATTTCTTTATCGCAGGAGTGGCCATGTGGTTAATGCATTCGAACACAGCGCGGACGGGTGGCCTACCCAGTCACTGAAAATAATTGGGAACCGAAACACTGGGGTTGTTGAAGGCATAGTGCTTACCACGTCACTCCATATGCATAGCGTGCGAGACAACCATATATGAAAGCGACTTAGGAAGCCTTAATCCTCCATGCTGCCGACCATACTCCCTCGTGTGTAAGTGCGGATACCTTTACCTACATGATGGATATGAGGATATGGAACCTATAATGAGAATCAACCCTAAAGTTGGCTTCAGATGTAGGTACTCGAATAATCCCAACGCTTGCTTGCTTTCTTTATCGAAGTGTGCCAAATGCGATTGCATCAACTGCAGGCTGTCTGTTCTGAAAAATAATATTGACACAGAGCTTTTAAGACTTGTTGTTTCTTGGTATTTTTCGGAGGATATTTTTATCTTTCAACATCATTGAGGTTTAAATATGGGAGGTAAGAAAATCCGAAAATGTGTCTATTGTGCTAAACTTTGGGCTATTAACGCAATTTACACGAAAATTTCCGATTCTACATTTTGTAACCTAATTACCAGAGTTAAAATACTCCATAAAGTAACAACGTTCTGGTGAAAACAGTATGTGCCCGTTATAATCTTGATATCCCCCAGAATGTAATCGAAAAGACCCTCAAGGCTGAAGACAAAGAAGGCCATACTAAATCCTCCAAACCCGCACAAAATAAATTAGATAACGTGATTTCAAACTGCAAGCTGAGCTTATAAACGTTCTTGAATGCAGTTTTATTAAAATTGTAACTCACCCACACGCGAGATAACAGTTCCGGCATTCTTTGGAGCGATTCGCTGATCTTGGTCTTCTACAACGGTCAACCGTCTGAACTAACAAAAGGTCTTTTTTCAGTACACACGGTTAATTGTTCAGATACCGATATAATCACTGCCATTAGACTTTAAATCATTCTGTCGCTTCGAAAACGGTATTAATATTCAATACCAGAATTGTTATGACTACCGAATCACGACTACCGCGAGGTAACCCGTGTAAGCTACCCAATGTTTAGATTACAGATAAAGATTCTAAATGTGGGTGTACCTGTTTTTTTATACTGCAATTTTTGCCGGTGTTTGTCACATTTAAACACGGAATTCTTGACGGGGTGAGGGAACGTTCAAGACGGATTGAGTTGCTCTTTTCGTAATAACGCCTTCCTATTCCTACACCGATTCGAAATAAATAAATAAACAACTTCCTTTTATCGTATAATAACCCCTCCGACTATCCAATTTTCGAAATATAATTTATTAGGCCTATTACGTATTCAGATTGGAAGAATTTATATTTTTTGCTGATGCTGTTACGCTTTTCTGTTTGGTTAGAAATCTAATTAGGAAGCGGTTATTTAGTAATTTTATTTCGTTGTCTAATTAATATTTTGACAAGTCTTTAACAAATTTAATCACAGGTTTGTTTTAAAATAATTTCTTGGCCGTGGAGGTTTTAAAGTATCAAACGAATGACAGATTTGAAAAGAAATCCCAGTTACAAATGAGTTCTAATTATAGTTTTCGTTAAAGTTTCTACTAAATATTCAGTTTAATAACAGAGTTGTTTTGATATATGCATAACAGTGTAAGCCCCATAGGATTCTTGTGCTCTTTTTTCAGGGCTATATCATAGACTAGTCCTAGATAATTGCTTAGCGGATGGATAACTATGGGGGGCCTAGTATACCATTACGTTTTTTTTTTTCTAAAAACGTGGCAAGTTAAATTAATATTTAACGTCCAATTAAAATAATAAAAAATCCTGTTAAGCTTTACATTTAGACGGAAAATGTTCTCAGTATATAAATTATTGATACTATTTCTAGTTGACAGATTTGATTAGGTGTTAATCGATAACACTAACCGTCAGAAAAACGTATAAAATTGTAGAATCCTAAAAATTCACAGCAGGCAACGGAGTGAAAATTTGAACATTGTATTGATTATTAATTATATTTTTGACTAATCAATGCTGAAATACAAGAGCAAGTTTTTTGCTGTTCGTTTGTCGTGATCTAAATTTGGAATTTTTGCATCCTTTTTAATGATTATACATAAATAAATATTCGCCGAAAATTAATAATTTTGAGCGTAACACTATTCCTAAATTTAATTTAGAGGATTTTTATAGTCTTCATTAAAAGAAAACTCCAGGTTTCTTTTTATGTGCGTCTAAATTAAATGTAACGACTGTAACGTTGATTCTTAAATGTGTGGGCTTCGTAGCTTATATCAAATTTTTTATTCACTTTGTTTTCAACAGTTTTAAAAAGAAATTTAAAACGAGTGAACTTGTTGGTGCAGTGTCGGACTGGGGACAGGAGGGCCCACCGGAGAAAATCCTTGGGGCCCATATCTCAACAACAAGTTTCAGTCAACCTGACAAATTTCAACATACGGAACTCTGCCTATTCTTAACGAAAAATTTTGCATTTCAGAAAAATTGTCTTCCTAAAGGAGTCGCTCCAAATTTTCTATTTTTCAGGTAATCTAAGAATCTTCAGTCTGAAAAAGCTAAGTCTATGTTTAAGGAAGCTCCTGAAAAGCCTTGAGCTTTCCAATCATTGTTTAAAGTTGTTTTTAAATAAAAATATCAATAATTTTCGCCAACCAAAAACTAAATCGTTTTACACCTGAAAAATCGACTGCAATTTCCTATTTTTTCACGAAACCTAAGAATAGAAGCCTTGAAAAGGCTCAACCAGGAATTTCAAAAATTTCTTTGAACTCAGTTTTTAAATTAAAATATCTAAAAATTGTTTTTATCCAGAAATTTTACTCCTGAAAAATCATTTGAATTTCCCTACTTTTTCACGTAATCTGAGAATATTTGTCCTGAAAACTCAACCTATGTTTGAGGAAATATTTTAATATAAGTGATGCACTGTCGTACTGGGGACAGCAGGGCCCAATTAACAAACTGCTTGGGGCTCACATTTCAATACATTAAAAAAATCTTGAAAAACTTGGATATCTGGAAAATCCTTTAGTTTTAAATTAAAATTCGAAGTAATTTTTAATCTACAAAGATTTTCTACGTAAAGAAGTCGACAAACATTGCCTAATTTCCAGGTGACTTAGGACTTAGACTTTGGAATTTTCATCTTAGAAAAGCTCAGCCTATATTTGAGAAAACTCCTGAAAAGCTTTAAACTTTCCAATTATTGTCGTTTTTCGGCAACTAAGAATTAAATCGTTTTAATCCTGCAATTGATTACGAACATTCAACTTGAAAAGTTTCAGCTAAGGAATTTCCAAAATTTCTTTAATTAAATTCGGTTTTTAAATTGTAATATTTAATATTTGTCTTATCTAAGAAATTAATTTTACTCCTGAAAAATCGATTGAATATCTCTATTTTATCAAGTAATCTCGGCACATTCGGACTGAAAAACTCAACCTGGAGGAAACTCGTAGACTTTTCAAATTTCCAAGAATCATTTAAACGCGTTGTTAAATAAAAACACCAATAATATTTCTTAATTATGAAGGTTTACTTCTAAATGATCACCTGAAAGTTTTTTTTGGCAATCTACCAAAATTCAGGTGGAAAATTTCAGATTATGTTTAAGGAAATCCCCGAAGAGTTGTGAAATTTCTGAAAAACGTGTAATTTAGTTTATAAATAAAAATCTTCATACTTTTTCTAACTAAGTTTTACTCCTGAAAATAGGCTGAATTTCACGTTTTTTTTTAGGCCACCGAATGTAAAACCTGAAAAGGCATAGCTTTTGATGAAAAAGCTTTGCTTTGAATTTGTTTAAACTGTTTTTAAAATAATTTTTCTTAGCGTGAAAGTTAACTGTTACAGCTGAAAGCTTTCGTTGGAATTTTTCAATTTTTCAGGTGATAAATTTGCCTGCAAACCTCTGCCTATTGTTTAATTAGTTTTTTGTTTTCGACAAATTTAAAGGTGTGCGGCCAAAAGGATGCAGGATTTTGTGCTAAACTTCCTGAAAGATTCTAAAATTAGAAAGTTAATATCTTTAAATTCAGCTTTGAATTGACGAATGAAAAATGAAAGCTTCCAAAAGTAGAGTTTATGCCCTGAAAACTTCATTGCGGAAATTTTATCAGAATTTAAGTTAGTTGATTGTTTTATGGAGGTCTTTAGACTGAAGCTCCTGGTGGTCCTTAAAATTACAACTTTCACTATAAATAAAACAAGAATTTGGGTAGGAAAGCAAAGTTTCCTTTACGAAATTTCTTTCTGGAGAGTAAGATCCCGTTTTTCTGTAGGGCTATCATTTTCATCTTAATTTCCAACCGGTGTTTGAAACCAAATTTTTGGAAATTTCAGCATTCTGCAACCTCATTATGCAAGCTTATGGAAATGTTTTAGTTTCTTTACTGAAAATTTTCACCTGAACAGTCTCTCAGTTAACAACCTACGGGATTTAGAAGGTTGAATATTTTTAAATTTATATCTTTGAGGTAGCTGTATGTTAGATAGAAAAAAGCTTGAAAATCTGAAGGTTTACTACCCCCCCGGTCCCCTAACTCTCAAAAACTTTTTTCAATGCGCTGAATTTCTGAAAGTCCATTAAAGACCATTTCAAATCTGTACTTTATGTAAATGTAAAATTTGCAAACATTTCAGATTTTTCAGAAGCTGAAAAAATAATCTGATAAACTATGAACATCATTTTAAAGGCAATATGAAAATTAGGAAAACTTCGAAGGTTTACGAAATTTTTGAGTGTCTATTAAAGATAAGGTCGCCAGATTTTAATTTTGATAAAGCGGGACAAATTCTCCCGGGCGGGGGGGGGGATATTACGAATTAAAGTAAAAAAAATAAATTTTATTATGAAAGAAAGCAACAAAAAACATAGTTCAAAAACAGAATATTTTAACATAAACATCTGCAAAGATAAAAAATACAATTATACGGACTTTAGAAATTTAATAAAAAAAAAATAACATAATTATATTTCCGGATTATAGTTCGCATTTGAATAATTTTTTTTAAAGGTTGGTATCGTTAATTAAAATCGTTAATTAAAATGTCATGAAATGCGTATATTTTCATTGTTTGGAGTAAACTGGTAAAAAGCACATTCTTTTCAAACAGTGGAACATTTTTTAAAACTTCTCGGGATGCGAGACAAATTGTTAAAAATCGGGACTGTCCCGCCAAAAGCGGGACGTCTGGTCACGTTAATTAAAGACTAATTTAAATCTGTAATCTGTACCTTTCAGATGTTTCAGAATCTGAGCAAAATATTCAAACCAAACAGTTTGAAAAATTCAGAAAAGCGTTTCAAAGGCAATTCAAAAGTTTTGAGCGGCTCCAAGGTTTCCGAAATTTCTCAAAGCTCATTAAAGACTAACTTAAAACTGCAGTCCTGGAAAATTTAAATTTTGCAAAACTTTCGAAACTTTCAGAATCAAAGGGAAATATTAAAACAATTTGCTTAACCTGACAATATAAATTTTGCAAACATTTCAGATCTTTTAGAATTTAAGAGAAATATTAAAACAATTTGGAATTCTGAAACTCTGAAAATCTTTTCAAAGGCAATATAAAAACTTGGAACAACTCGAAGATTTACGAAATATCTGAGAGTCCATTAAAGACTAATCTACTCAACCTGCAATTCCAACTTTCAGATGTTTCAGAACCCGCGGAAAATATGAAAACAATTTGAAAAACTCTGAAAATCCTTTCAAAGGAAGTATAAAGAGTTGGAGCCACTCCAAGGTTTACGAAATTTTCGAAAGCCAATTAAAGGTTAATTTAGATCTTTTTAACTTGAAAATATAAATTTTGCAAAAATTTAGATCTTTCAGGATCCGAAAGAGAGTTGAAGCATTTGAAAAACCCTGAAATGCCTTTCAGAGGTAACTTAAAAGCTTTAACCAATTCGAAGCTATATGAAATTCCTGAAAGTCCATTAGAGACTAATTAATACTGCTTTATCTGAAAGTTTAAGTTTGACAAAAATTTTAAGTACCTATTTTAGTATCTGAAGGGAATAATTTCCAAATCTCTGAAAAGCTTTTACAGAAGCAATATAAACACTTTGGGCACCTCCGTGTTTAAAAAATGTTAAAAGCTCAATAAAGATTAATATCAATCTGCCGAACCTAAAGTATAAATTTTGAAGAATCTGAAGAACAGCTAAGATAATTTGGGAAACTCAGAAAAGCTATTCAAAGGAAATATAAAAGCTTTGGGTAACTTGGAAGTTTCCAAAACCCTATGTGGCCAACATCAAAATTTCATGAGGCACAAAAATTGGACCAAAGCTTCGTTCGCTGAAATTTTAACATTCGAAGATACGTACAATTTCAGCTTGTTGCTAACTTGCTGAACGTTTCTAAAATATCAAATATGCCTTCAAAGCGAAAGGCGGAACATTATTGACAGTTTTAAACCAAATAAGTCATCTTTTAGTAGATATAATGGTTACCTTTCAGGAAGGCAAGAAGTTCCTGAGGTTTCTTCAGATTCTAAATTCAAATTTTGATTACATATTTTTGAAAATACGAAGTCTATTAAATGCGAAATAAAAAAACACAAATCAAATTTTATATTAGGAAAGTTTGACCGTTGTGACGATTTTGAGATTTGTTTTTAGTGAGGCCCACCGGGAATTTTTCGGTTGTCTGGCGCCCCAGTCCGACGTATTAATCTCAATATAACCTTTAATTAGTTGTTGTGTTTGGCAGGATTCGAATTTTAAACATGTATTTTTAATGTGTTGTCCGACACTTTATACTTATTTTATTTTAGATAAAAATACAATTTCAGTGAAATCCAAACGTTCAAAATTTAATTTTTATTTAATTTAAAAAACTTTTTAACCTTGATCTAAATTTCAGTATTCCTACATGTGATCTACAATATGCATGTGTCGTTGGAGGCCTTCATGAAACGTAAATTAAATTAATTTAGTTCTATTTTAGAAGTCGCCAAACGACCTAATAAAATAATAAAACAACGTTAAACTGCACTATTTTTATTCAATTGAATTTACGCTATACATTCACGATGAATACTAACAAGTTTAATGCACGTGCCCGATGAGCAACAGCCCATATTGTTTACATTCCCTCCAATTTTCCAATTGAAGAAATAGGGATGCTTAATTTATTTTGATTGGATTCAATATGGAGGAGTCAAATGTTAATAGGAGGGTTCTCTCCTTCACTTTTACTTATTACGGCCGTTAAAAGATTCCATCTTAACTCAGTTTATTGATCTGTGATTTTGGTCTTACGTTGCTGAATTTATTACTTCTCAAGAGCCACATAAAAAATTCGCAAATCGTAATTAAGATATTTTCGGTGTCCTTAATTAGTGAAGTAAGTTAAATAATTCAATTTCACAAAACGTGGTGAGAAAAGGTCTGCCTTGAGATTCTTCCGAGTAAAACCACCGACCAAGAAACACCTGCGTTTGTTTAATCAAAACCGTCGGTTAATTCCATTATTCTAATGTTATGCAACACCGGCATTTTTAAAGGTTCTATTATTACATCAAGGATATGTGACCAGCAAATCTGCAAACAAACGATCTTTGTGAGAAAACGTAGGACTGACGTTTTCTTCAACAAAAATATTTGTCTTCCTGTCCCTTACGTTCTGTAAGCATTTGACTACCAAAATATCCCGATATTTATTGGTCTAATTGAGCTCTCATTGATTTGTTAGTGGTGAAGAGCGCGGCTTCTGCGAAATCTTGCTTAATCATGGTTACTCACTCATATTTTATTATATCCGGTCGAGAAGAAAACTAGAATAATATAAAATATAATGATATTCCAGTTTTACAAAGGTGCCTTTGAACCTCCTTTGATATAAGTATTACTTTTCTGCACTAAAAATGATCCTTTTTAAATTAAATAAGCTTCCACGAATTCTTCAAAAAGTTGAAATCAAAGGTACTTTTGAATGCACTTTAATTAAATTTGTTTCCCGTCCACTCTTATTAAAGCTTTGATGTTCTGAAAAAAGTCGCTGTCGTGTCCGATCGGATTGAAAATTTCTTATTTCCTCAAGTTCATTGAGCAGAGAGATTTTTGTTGTTTTTTTGAATTCTACAAAGTGCGCGTTCCGCTCGACTAGATGGTACTCAAAACTAGAGCCCGGGGCAAAACTGGTCTACTTTTTAACATTTCGACCGGCTTAATTCGATCCGCACGTCAGCAGGTTGCGGATTTACTCCAATCTGTGCCGTAGAGTAGGATAGAACTCTAGTTCGAAGACAAGTTTAGACATTCAGGGCTATAATCGTCCGGATAAAAATGTAACTCGCAAGTGGATGACCACTTAAGTAATGCAAGTATAATTGACAGGCAGCGGTCCAAAAGAAGGATGTAAACAACGATGAGTAGGATGTAAATAAGATGTAGCTGTCCACGTACGTTATTTGCAAGGACTGCTGGTGTTGTGGTCATATCCTGTTTTTAATTGTAACTTTTTCCCTGCCTTTTATTATTTCATCTTACTCCGTTCGTTCATTAACTGAGAGCCGTTACTGCGCAATTAAATGGCAGAAAATATGCTTTTAGATGAACGAGGAGAAACACAAAAACCTGTAGAGGTACTTTGATTATAAAAAGAACAAAATTGGCTATTATTATTCTAGCTATCTAACCAGAACTTGCTCAAATTATTCAACGAATTTATCATTCATAAAAGAGGGTTAAACCATAAAGCATATTTTGTTATTTATAATTTTAACACAGGATTTATGTATGTGATTTTTACTTTAGCTTCTTGAGGCCTTTCCATAAGGTTTGAGCAAACAATACCGGAGTTAATTTTTCATAACACCCTTCGTACTTGTTGCTAAATTTGTCGATTTTATGCCAAATAATTTTTAGTATGCTACACAGTATACATGTTTATATTTTTTATAATATAAGAATCCTAGTTTTATATTGCAAGGCTCATTCATTTTCTATTACAATAAGGAGTAAAATGAAAATGGCTTTGTTTTATATCAAGAATTTATGCCATAAATTTGATGTATAATTAAAAAGGTACCGATGAGCGACTCTTGGAAGGACTATAGATGGACAAAGGAAGAAAAAACATGGAGATAGTGTGGGATACTTGGGCAGAATAAAAACTAACGAATATTGAAAATGTATTTTTTAAGTAAAATAAAATCAGCGTATTCCAAACACAACTCCAAAATTTCAATACTAATAAACTAAAATATTTGCAGAGTTATTACAAAAAAGACTGGGGAAAGAGGGAGACTGAAACAAAGTAACTTCAGCTTGTCGTAAGACCAAAAGAATTTTTAGTAGTATAGATAGACACATAGACAGATAAAGGGACAAAAAAGAGAGCGAGGCAAAGAGATGATTAGATAGATAGATGAGAAGTTACACAGAGGAAATAAAGAGATAAGAGATAACGTTAACTGAAACCAAACACCCAGCTAAATAAACAGAAAGCGGGAGAAAGATGGAAGAAGAGAAAAATAGGACAAAACAGGCACGGAAATACACTACGCAGAAGAAAGAAGAAAACGTAGAAAAGGCGAAGTAGAGCCAGACAAGCTTGAAAGTCAAGAGTATCCTGCATCAACTTTGGGCGAACTGTAAATAGATAGGCAATCAAACAAACATAGAAAGAGCGAAAGAAAAAGAGTGCGAGGGGAAAAGGGCGATAGAGAAAAAGAGAGAGAGTAAGAAGTATCACAGAAGAGGAAAAGAAATTAGAAAAGTGTGATGTCGAAACATACTGGGAAAAAGAGAGAGGAAGATTAAAAATGAATTATGAAGGCAAGTAGAGGATATAACAAAACACTGTTAATTAAAAGCTGCAAGTAATATCTAAACAAGTCCTCTAACTATGGTAAAATCATCTTCAACGCTTTGCACTTTTAACCTTTTTAGCTGCAAATTTGCAAAATTTCAGTCCTAAAATTTGGAAATCTTTTACCTTGTCCGCTTTGTTGTAATTTTTCCTAAATTTTTATTTTTTGTAATTCTTTAAAATACTCAGATCCAAGAAAACGCTTTAGCACATTGAAGTTTTAGCTAAATATTTGGAAAATTTTTATTCTATTATATGAAAACTATGGTTAAAATTTTCACCTGACATTTTCATTTCAGGGAAAAAGTTACATCTGCAGATTTTCAAATTTTCAGTATTAAAATCTGAAACTTCAAGCTTTCAGTGTTAAAACTCTGGAACTTGGCGACAACAAGGTTATACTTTCATATATTTAGTTGGATTAACTTTCGTCTGAAAATTCTGAAACCAGCAACCACTCTGAGGACTTTGGTATTTAAAATAAACTCTCCTCAAGAATACAAGTTCTAGAAACTTCAGAAAGCAAGCTTATATTCGAATATAATACTTCTGAAAAATATTTTGGAAATTTGGAACCCTGAAATCGATCCGAAAACCTTTTCAATAAAACTATTTTCAATGACACTTTTTTTATACTTAATTTTTTAGCTCCAGATTTTCAAAATTTCAATCCTGAAATTTGGGACTTTTTTATATTGCTCTCTCTGTTATGTTGTCATTTCGCCTAAGTTTGTATCTTTTGTATTTATTTTAAACAATTCGGAACAAACATGTTAAAACTGTGTTATACAGGGTGATTCAAAAGGTATGGTCCAAACTTAAGGGTGTGATTGGTGATGTTAAAATAAGTAAAAAATGCCAATAAATTCATGTCCGATTCACAATGGTTTTCTAGTTATAACAACATTTATGATAATTTATTATTAATAAAGAACGTATACAATTACAAGAAAAATTAAAAAGTATCACAACAAATGTTCAAAATGTCCAATTTGCACTAGTATACAAAGTTGGCAACGCCGACGCAGAGAATTTCGAACATTCCTCAACCGTTTAGGATGTCTTCGAATATCTTCAACAGCTTAATTTATTCTATTAACTAAATGGTCCCTGTCTTTAATTTCCATTGCATAAACATTTTCTTTTAATGCACCCAACAAGTAAAAATCTAGTGGAGTAATGTCAGGCGAACAAGCCGGCCATACTACTGGACCGCCTCTTCCAAACCAGCGCTGTGAAAAGCGATTATTTAGCCAAACCCTTATCTGATGTGAATTGTGCAACGGTGCCCCGTCATACTGATACCACATGGATCTTCGCACAGCATTAAACCGATGTGATAATACATATACCAGCCCAAACGTTAACACTGAAGCGTTCTTGAAAAGCAGTAAAACCACTGTAACTAGATAACGGTTGGAAATAAGACATGGGTTTATCAGCATTTTTTGCTTATTTTAACATCACCAATCACACCCTTAAGTTTGGACCATACCTTTTGAATCACCCTGTATATTTTCACCTCAAACTATTAGTTTAAAGAAAAAGTTACGGCTGCGGATTTTATATTATAATTTGGCCAATTTTCTTCTGAAACTTCTGAAACCTGCTGATATGTTCCTTTTTTTATTGAACAAAATCCGGCTTGCGGTTGTGAGTATCAAGTACGACTGCTTTGGTGCTAATTGTTTGTCAAATCTAGATGGCTCCCAGCTCTGGTAGGCATGGAGATAATACTTTTAATGCCTATTTTGTAATTATTGGAGGCCGTTTGTTTTTCATTCTTTCTTGTTAATTGCCTTTTGATGTTGTTTAAGGACAAACAAACCTTCTGGCAATTTATTTAAGGCTACGAAGCATGAATTTAAGTTAGAGCTTTAAAAGTATAGCAAAGCTGTGCCTTATTGAGAATACAAACACTTTTTTTATTAATTATTTAAAAGGTTGGAATCTTCCAGAAAAATTCTTGCTTCTTTTATTTAAAGTTTTCCGTCGGTTTTCATGCGGAAATTGCCTTAGGTTTCCCTTGTTTTTATTTTTTTAAGATAATGCTATAGCTTACGAGAAAATGTTGTTTATGGTTAATTCTTTACTCTGTAGATTTACTAAATTTCAATCCTGATATTTGGTGGTTTGTACAATATTCGCTTTTTTGGAATCTTATTTTTTTGTATATCTTAAAAACAGTTTGAAGATAAACCTTTAGTACTTTGAAATTTCAGCAATACTTTTGGAATTTTTTTTCTTAGTAATCTGAACACTCTGGAACTTCAAGGCATAAAGTTTGGATTTTAATATATTGATTTTAGCTAAATTCCTTCTGAAAGTTCCAATTTATTGTTCCGTAAATCTCAGAGGAGTATTTAAAATAAACTTTCCTCAAAAATATAAATTCTAAAACTTCTAGGTACCAAGAGTTCATATTTGAATATAATAATTCGAAATAAACTTTTCTGAAAACTTGGAAAGTGGAAATCGGCCTCAAACCTTCAGCGTATTTTCAATACAATTTTTTTCATTGATGTTTTAGCTTATAGCAACCTCGAAGGCAACCATCTAAGAACAAAACTTTTTAAGCAAAATATTTCACAAATTTTTATCCCGAAATCTGAAAGTAAAAACTCTGGGATTTAAAAAAAGTTTAGATTTTAATATTTTAATTGAAAATTCTGAATGTTTTATTGCACAGTAAATCTCAGACGTCTATTTAAAATAAGTTTCCCTCTAGAATAAAAGGAACCTCTAAGTATCAAGCTTCTATTCGAATGAAATAATTCTTTATAATATTCCGAAAATTTGGAAAGCTGAAATCGATCTGAAACCTTCAGTTTTTCAGTAAAGCTATAGTTTAATATAGTAATTTTGAGCAAATTCTAGAAAATTGGGAAGACGAAATCTAGCAACAACTATTGATTTTCTTGTTTACATAAATTATTCTCGATGCATTATGAAAAAACTAATTTCAACAAAACACCACTGTTGTCCCGGATTCTCAATATTTAAAAAATCCCCGTAAATAATTTATTAAAAATATTAAAAATGTCTTTCCCTAAAAAATGGAAAGAGAAAATGTTCTTTTTGTGGCATTCGCCGTATATTTATGACGTTGCTAGACCGCGTCATTAAAAGAAATTATTGAACTTGACGTTTCCAAAAATGTTCTCTTTAAATTTGTGAATAACGTCTAAAAAGGGCAAAAATCCAATCGATTCCTACACGTAACAATTCAATTCTGAAGCCTAAGTTCCACAGCCCACACAATCCTTCTGGCATTTTATTATTAAATTGGAAATGTACTGAAATAAAGTACAAAAATAGCACAAATCGGAATGAAAAATAGAAATTTTCCTTAATTTACGCAGCAGAGGTTATTTATTATTAACTTACTCCCGTCGACTTATTTTAGTTGTTTTGCCCTTTACTTTTAAAGGGTCTGGGATGTTGCTGAAATTTTTGCTTTCGTTCTTTTCACTGCGAAATTAATTCTGATATATAATTTGAGGCGTTTTGTAGAAACAAAGATAATATCCATTCCACTTGAGTTAAAAAATATCACACTTTATGTTAATAAATATTTCTTGGAAGATCAGGTTTTTTTGTAGATAATTCTTCAAACCTACCAAAAATTAATATTAAAACGTCCATAAAGGAACGTAATTTAAATTTACCAAAATTAATTCTCAATTTTCGAACTATAACCTGTCAGTTTTAAATAGAAAATTTTCTCAAACCTGATCGCTTAAGAATCAACCGTATCATGTTACGAATGGTGAGAACATAAATGTTACAATTTTGATTTTCATCAATCATGCATTTAGAAATAAGTAGTTCGGGCTCTTCGTCCATTTATGGTGGGCTTAATCAGAATCTATGAGCTCCACGGGAGATTACAAAGGGGCGACATAAAATAAATCAAAATTCAAGCAAGTAATTACTTAACACATGATCTAAATTATCGCCCTAGCTTCACCGATCTTGTATAAATAAGGATTAGGATCTGGTAGGGCTTAAATTTAAAATTATATGCGTGTAAGTCTGAGATAATGTTCGATTATGCAACATTTTTAAAAGTCCCAAAGCCGTCCTGATCCTATTATAACTGTTTGGTATTTTACGATTAGCCGATTCGATATTCAAACAAAAAATAAACCAGTTTCGAACAATCTGAATCAATTAGATAAATTACGAACTGGAAATTCGATCAATATAAGAATAGCCGTTCTAAAAATTGTTAATGTAGACGAGGAAATTAAGAAGCGCAACCTGCACGGCTAGCAATTATCATTAATATGTTTGCGTTCAGATTAAATCGCGAAAATCGCTCCCAATATAAAAATCGGCCATAAATTCTGATTTCCTTTAATAATGTTTGCTTTAATTGGACGTTGCTCTTAATAAAAACTTGACTCTGTGTACAGAAACAGGGACGTGCAATTATTATGGATGTGAATAAGTACGACACTTATGTATAAAATGCAAATTTATGTTTACATTCGACCCGTTCTACTGCAAATCCTACTTAATAGCCTCGAGCTGTTACCGTCTAAGCCTTTAAATCTGTAACACACGATACAATCAGAAAACTTCTACTACTTTAATCGGAACATATTTAAACTTTAATTTTACAAATTTTTAAAGCGTTAGAACCCCCATAACCGATACAACTTGCATCTCCCATCACATTTTTGTTAGTTTCTTGTAAAGAGAAACTACTTTTCATGAGCTTGCAAAGAGTTCAAGTTCAAGTTAATTTGCAATACTGCAACGAGGTGCTCATAAACGATTATGGAAAACTGAAAGTAGGTTAAATCAATTGTTATAAATTAAATTACGTTAGGAGAAGGCTTAAAATGGGCAGTGACCATTTAAGATTAACAATGGAACTACACAAATGCAAATACCCAGAACTGCCATGTAGAAAGAAATAAGATAATAAGATACTAAAAAGTAACTTAGAAAAGGGGCCTATTAACAAAAATATCAGCAATATACCAGGGGAATAGGAATTAAAGGAAGAAAGAAGAAGAAAACCTACAACAATTATGGGAAATGTTTAAGATAATGTTAATGGAAGCAACGTAGCATGGGACTTTCAGCTCCGTTTGCAGGACTTGGAGTATGCTGACGGTATCTGTCTCCTTTTCCATAAACATGAAGATATGGAAACCAAATTACAACGCTTAACCACATAAGCGGTCTTCTAGGACTTACAATTAATGCCTCCAAAACGATAGATAAGAGAATTGAAACAGGCAGCCCCATTAAGTTCTCCATGGATCACCAAGAAACAGAGGAAGCTATTTGGGCTTTAATATCCCTACAGGGGGGGGGGTCTTTATAAACAGGTGCCTCTCATAGATAGATCTCCAATGAATAATTATGGCGGATTACTATTCAAGCAGAAATAGCAAGAGCAATCATGAAACGAAAATGGGATTGCATTGGCCATTTCCTAGGGAAATAAGAGACGGAAATCAGCAGGATAGTACTAGACTGAAAACCAGGCAGACCTCAGACAACCTGGAGACGCGCCGTGTTGAAAGAAGTCAAAGACAACATGAAGACTTGGAGCGAAGTTAAAGCCTTGGCGCGAAATCGAGTTCGATGTCGAGAACTTATAGAAGCCCTATGCTCCAGATAGAAGTTTATGGAATATATAATTATAATAGTAAAAATTTGAAACACAGTATGATGAACAGAAGAAGTAAAAGAAGAAATAGTAGAGCATAACAGAACCTGAATATCAATGTGCAAGAAGACATTGAAATATACAAACGATAAAGGAATACAGCAGAGGTTATTTGCAGAACCTAAGAAGAAAGAAACTATTCTATAGGGTGCAAAAAACCTAAGACAATAGAAGAAATTCGGAGAAAAAGGAGAGAACATACTAATAAAGAAGGAAATATCATGAAAAGGTAGAGGCCAGACTATACGGAATTACTAGAAAGCAGAAAAGTACAACAGATAGTGGAAGGAAATGCTGGAATGGAAATGGAGAGAATAGAATATTGGGGGGAGGGGGCAACAACAGGAAGGTATGATAACAGAGTTGCACCAAAAATAGTAAAGTATATGGTAAAAGACGAAGAACAATTATTCTCCAAAAGCCTGGGAAAATGCCAATCATTAATCCAATTTACAAGAAGGACGCCGACAGAAATGAGAAAATTCGTTATTTAGCTCATCGGGGAAACTTTATGGGAAAATATTGGTTGGGAAAATATAGGTTGAGAATGTAAGAATCAGATCAGGGAGGGGCATTGACTTAAGATTCAGCTTTAGATAAATGCACGCCCCAGAAATATAAATCTTCCTGAAGCTTTCGGTTGCATACAAAGGGAAAGATTTGTACGGCTCTCCAAAAACAAATCCATGGACCACAATTTAATAACAGGTAGGTATATAGAGTGTGTATAAAGTATGAAAGTATCACTCAAGAACGGCCAACAAGGAATCAAAATGTGTTTCGGACAAATTTGGGAATGAGGCTACCGTTGGATGGCATCATAAAAGAAGTAAAGAGCCATGTTAGAGAATACCATGCGCGATATTACAAAAGGACACCCATTTTCGTAACAGAAATGCAAACTGCAGCTGACATGTTTAATTGCAGCTAAGACCAAAGAAGACCTTGCATTTTGACATCGAATTGAGGAACCAGGTACTTCTTTTTCTTTTTCATTTTATCAGCCTTGATCTATTCACTGTTGGACATAGGCCTCTCCCTGTCTCTTCAATTTCTGTCAGTCATGAGTCACTTGCAACCACTCTTTTCCTGCCGTTCGTCGGACGTCATCAAACCACCTTATTTTTGGTCTTCCAGCGTTTCTCTTGGTTAGTCATGGTCTCCATAAAATGTCCCAGCGGTATGGATCTTGACGAGCTACGTGTCCGACCCATTGCCATTTCATTTTCAGTATTCTTTCACATATACCAGTCACCTTCGTTTTACGTCTAACCTCCTCGTATTTAATCCTGCCCCGGAGGTTGACGCCCTACAGTATTCTCTCCATTGGGAAGTTCTAAATTTTATCAGGTCTTCTTGGCGAGCGACATCTAGGCACTTAGAGGAGGTAATTAACACACAAAAAGAATAAAGATAATGGTGTGTTGCAAGACAACAGGTAGTGGAATTCAGAGGTAGCAAGTTTGGGAACAATGTTCAGCTGAGTTGTAGTAATGGAGGAAGAGGTTAACATTAGTATCAAGGATTTATAAGCGAGAATTTTTTTTAAACAAGTGAAGGGGAGAATACGACAAGGGAATAGTATTAGAACAATGTACTTATATGCCCCTTTACAAGTAGCGTAATGTTAGGTGGTAAGTGAAAGGCAAGCCTTGGTAATGAGACTCTTAAAAACATTAAAGGTGTCCCAAAGGCGAAGGGCATCAGAAATGAGGAAATATGACAACAGAATACAAAGAACGCTAGAGCAACAGATAAGAGTAAAAACAATCAGCTAGAGTGGGTTGTGGGTTGGTCATCTGTGACAACCTAAACAATATGGAAGGCCAAACTGGATACGAAAAGACCACCAAAAGGAGGCCCAATACCATCTATGATTGAATAATAAATAAGGTTCTTAGGGATATTGTTTGCAAAGTTCGTTACAAAAATTAAGTTTCGAAGGCTGTTCGCATTAATACGGAAAGTTTATTCATTATGAATTAGCACAACAAAATTTCAATTCAGAATTTTACAAAGAAGAAATTATGACTGAACAGGAATGTATTAAAGATGAGTATAAAAAAAGGAAGAACTTGCCAAATCTGTTTGAAAGTAATAATAAATTCATAAGAACAAGAAATTCAGGAAGAGGAAAAATGAAGAAAAAATAAATAAAGAAAGAAAAGCCTTAGATTAGGTGAGCAAGTAATTAAATTAATTAAATAAAAAATGTGGTTTTGATCCTCCTCGCATATGGCACTAAGAAGAAGATAAAACTTGTAGGCTTTTTTACCAACAGGAATTTTGTTAGACAATGTTACAATTTTTCGTTGCCAATAAAATTTATATTTTCATAGAAACGCTGGTTTTTGAAACAATTCCATAAAATGCACTGCAATTAAAAGTAACATTTACCAATTGAAACAGAAGCACAAAAGTTGCCCCACCTTTTATTGGGAACGATAAATAAATACTCCTATTTCTTCTACTTTATTTAATCCAATGAACTCACAAAGGATTTTTTAGTATTTTGAGTATCGTTAGGGAAACCTAATACTTTTGCTTTAATCAAAGTTCGTTTGATGCAGAAATACCAGAAGGCCACTCGTTTAGCTTTGTCAAATTATCGTCCCAACACTAAAAATGTAGAAGCTTCAATTTTCCTTTTATCGCCAGTACTAATAAGAAATTTCAAAGTGCACTACAGAACAGTTAATTGAAAATATAATCACGGTCCATTTAAAGTATTCGATTTAACAAAAGTTACTTCCCTTAAAATGACAAAGGGTTTTAACTAAAACGAATAATTAAGTGCTCTATCGAAATTCCTGGCATAATTATTTTAAAATATCGAATGCAATCCTTTATACTCGTCAAATAAATCGATTCTGATGAGGCGAAGAGCCAAAGTAACGCCCCTAGTTTTAAAGAAATTTGAGTTGAGTGACGCCTGAAGCGCAACTTTTTTCCCTGATAATCGATTGAGTGCTTAATGCGTTAATTTAGTTGCAGTATTAAGAATAATACAAAGTCTACAAGTAGACTAAACTCGAGCTAACGACCTAAGAAAATCAAAACCAATTTAAAAGCTAATTAAAAATTCAGGTGCCACGATCAATTTGTATGAGAATCGATCAAATTAGTTTAAATCCGGTTAGATAAAGAACGATATGCCTTGTTATAATTAACGTTATATTTAAACCGTAGTTTAATAATAAAAGGAAAAGGAGGAACGTAAAGTGCGATGGCTAATCCGACGAAGCATTCTACTGTATTTGCTGGGGCTACATTCTACAGAAGGCCACTTCGGTCCGATAAGCCGTTCAATTTAATATTCGGCTGGTATCTGAAGGAATTTCAATAATGTTTATATTCAAATTTCTTAGATAAGATTAAATATATTGGGCTCTTGTATCTAAAGTTTTCAGTGCTCTTTTTTAAGGTTTATAAAAAATCGTTATTGCCTAAATTGGTTCTGCATAACTTCAGTTTTAAATACGCGCAACTTTTATACTCTCTCTCTAGTAACAACACAAATCGAACTTTATGAAAATAGGCGGCTTCAACTTGAACTTAAAATTTATTTGATTTTCCACCGAGATATTTCTGGAATTTCCGAGTCCAAGAATATGAAGTTATAAAGTATTATTTCGTAGAGAGCATTTTATCAAAAGTTGCAGCAGTCACGAAGCCACAATCTTAGATAAAGTTGGAGCAAATTGGGCACTAAATTTCATATCTTGAGATTTTAAAAATTACACCCCGACGTAAGCATTTGATAAGTACCGACTGTCTAGAGTCTAGAGCTAGAGAGTATTAAGTAATTTAGATTTATAAAATAATCGCAACGAGTAGAAATTCGCTGTCCGACAATTATTTTTTAAATTAAAGTTATAAAACTTATCTAATGAAACCCGAAATATCCATATTAAAACGTTCAAAAAATTGCAGCCATCTTTTTATATTCACCTCTTTGCGTTGAATGATTAAATTATTGCTTGAGATAACTATACGTGTATTGCAGAAATAGTAAGAATAACCTGGGTTTAACAGACAAAAAATTGCATCATCCTGTTATTAGTTAAAAGTATCCCAAGTATTTTGGGATGCCGTTAAAATAATTATGAGGAGTGGATAGCCACGTGTAAAAGGCCTCGGTCTCTCACGTAGGCATCTTGGGTTCGATTCCCGAGACCGGTGATACCCCCACCCGAATTTTAGAAGGTCGTACGCTTCTCCGTGCTTCGGAGGTCACGTTAATCTCGTAACACTGCTAGCGATCTTCGTCACCTCTATCGATGAGTAAGGTTATTATCCAGCCTCCTGCCCAGCATACGTGTGAAAACAGCTCATAGTACTTATACTTATGAGTTATTAACAGGCCATCGGCCTAGGCTTCGGCCAGAAGAGGAGGAAGAAGAAGAAGAAGAAATTTAGAAATCCCAGATGAAATCTTTTGTAGCTGCAGTTCTTTTTTTATTTGGCCTCCTTATTTTTATGTGTTTAGGAAGAAGTCTTTGTTTTTATATTCTTGTCTTAGTTCCATCAAGTCCATAATCCCTTGCGGCATCCATACTTTTCTCTTTACTATTGTAGTTTTTAATTACATTCTGACCACTCTGTTGTTAGTTTGACATTGAGTGAAATGATAATAAAGGTAGGGAGTCTGTATGCTTTGGTTAATAAAATCACTGATTGGGAGAGCTGTAGAATTGACTTTCCAGAGAGATTAACTTGAATGTCGGTCGTAGAATCAATTAGAAGCAGGGGTATTAGGGAACTGATCAAGGAAAAAAAAGAGCTCAAGAGATCCAACTGACAAAGCCATCCTGAAGAATAACCCAGAAAAGCTCAAACGAGAAATTCCCAAGCTTAAAGAAGAATCGAAAGCTGCTCACTTGCAAGATCTAACAGCAGATGAAGAAACCGGCTACTCTCTTTGGAAAGCCACCACAAAATCAGGGGGCCAGTAACCTCCATTTCTCCAATAACAAAAGACAATGGTCCTTGGGTTAGGGACAATAAGCAAGAAGCTAGGATTTTCGTTGATCATCTAGCAGACCCATTTCAGCCTAATCAGATGCAAGTCCACGCCACACTTGACGTTTCGGAAAACCATTTCTCAGAGGAAATTACTCCAGTTGCTCCAGAGGAGTTATCGAAAGAGATCAAAACCAATTTGAATCCAAGAATAGCCCCAGGATTCACTTTTAATCACAAGTGAAGTATTGAAGCAACTGCCCAGGGTAGGTATAGTCATGCTTACTTACCTCAATGCGACACTTAGATTGAAATATGTTCCATCCATCTGGAAAGTGGCGGAAGTAATGATGTTTCCAAAACCCACAAAACCTCCCCATGATGTGAAGTCTTTTGTTCCTCAAAAGGTTGTAAATTTAAAAGAGGATATTAAATTGATTCCAGATTACCAAGTAGATCTGATCATAAACGTAATGGAAAAGGCTTTAGAAGGAAAACAGGTGTGTTCTGCCGTCTTTCTCGATGTAACTCAATCAATCGATAAGGTATGGCATGGAGGCTTGATCTAGGAACTGAATAAAACCCTCCCCAAACAGTATTGCTGACAGACTATTTCGTATTAAACAGGAAGATGAGTATTCGGACCTCAAAGAATAAAGCGGATGTGTTTCAGGGTAGTACAGGGACCAATCATGTACCTACTCTACACCAATGACATTCCAGAGATGCAAGAAATCACCATAGCTTTGCGTGCAGTGGGTCAGAATGCAGTGAATTCTGCAGATTCTTGGAACAGAATTGTTGACCGGATTAACAAATGGAAAATCAAATTGAATGAGCTTAAATCCAGCCATATCAACAATAAGAGTGCCTGATCCGTCAATGGCACTGCTGTACCATTTGCAAACTTGACCAAATACCTAGGTATGACCGTGGATGCGAAGTTGCGATGGAAAGAACATTTTAAGAAGAAAAGGCTTGAACTTGGCATTAAATATAAACAGCACACTTGGTTCCTGGGTGGGAATTCTACGTTTTCAATCTTCAAACCCATCTGGTTATATGGTATACAGCTGAGGGGTTGTGTTAATGAGTCTAATATCAAGTCTATTCAAACGTTCTAGAATAAAGTACTGGATATGTATGTCAAGGATGAGATTAGAAGCTTTGTAGGGAAACATAAAGCCAGACTTCATCGGCATGTTAATGTGGAAGCTCTTCGATTCTTGGATAACCAACATCGCGTGCGCAGGCTGATGAGGATCAAGCCATTTGAGCTCTTGTAATGTTTGTGAGTTTTAAGAACAGAGAGTGATTTAAGTGTATTTGAACCAGTTAGCTTTAAACTTAGAACGTCATTGGATGTACCTACTTAACTATATTTACCTTTTAGTTCAAGATTTAACATGGAAAAATTAATGGTTGGTTACTCCTGAACAGCTTTACAGATACTAATACTGTAATACTGGTATTAATTGTGAACTTAAACACGTACAAAGATTAGCATGTTTAAGTGCTACCGGTGCAATGAGAATCACTCACACTGCAGCTCCGAAGACTATCCTGGGCCTCGCTTCACTGGATATCTATGTGGAGGGTGGAGGAGATGGTGTTGGGTGCATTATCTTATTGTTAAGGAGGCTATCAAAAGGACAGCTCTTCTGGGAGCGGTTGTTGACTTCCTTCCAGAGGGTGCCATGTTGGGGATTTCTGGCTTGATATGGGAGAAATCCGTAGCACACTTTGGCTAGCATCCCCACTTTTACTGAGAGGACTAGATGGATATTTTTGGGGGTAGTATAATGGCCCCACTTTGAGGCCTAAGCGCACATGAACATAGTTCATCCCCCACACCAATTCCAAAATTCCAACAGGTGTTAATTAAAAAAAACTTTGATCAGCCGTTTCGATTTATCAAAGTCGGAAATCACAAAAATTGTTAAATTGCTGCTAGTATATCAATAAATAAATTAGTGGAAAATAATAGAAGGCAGTATAAAAAGGGTTTATATTGATTACAATGGTCTAATTTTGAAGTTTACAGTGCAATATATCCGTTTTTCAGGATCAGTGAACGTAACGGAATTTTATCCTTGTATATTACAGCCTTTTAGTATGTATCGAACGAATTGTTTCAATTTAAACTTTCTGGATTTAGCTCGTCTGATAGAACTAGTGAAGAAGAGTCTCTAGAGTTTTAATTACTTTTAACTTTCTGGCTTATTTCCAAGTAAAATTCTCTTAAGATAAAAGTTATAAGCGAATTTCAAACATGAATATACATTTCTTTCTTACATGCATTTCTAACGCGGTCCAGATTTATCCTTAAGAAAACCTTTCAAGATACGTTCGTTTGGAAATTTATAACAGGTTCTGAAAACGAAACGTTTATAAATCATATTGGGCTTGATTTTGAGAATTACTTGTAATTCAAGCTAAGCGAAATGGATTATATACGTGACGTTTTATACGTTCCAGGGAAGACTCGAGTAAATTCTAAATTGTAATCAAAGACAAAAGTTTGTAACCAGTAATAATAAACAAAGAAGCCGCTGCAACGCAAAGAACCCACCGAAACAACCTACAAAGCCATTCAATTTCTGATGAAACTTGTGGGGTGGTGACAAGAGAATCTCGTTACTTCGTCCTAGTTTGCTGCAAGATAATGCACTCTGCTCATAAACACACACATATTCGAACACATATGTTTACTTCCAGCAACTCACTTAATTACTTAGTTGGTTTACTGATAATTACTTTGGCAATATGTAAAGGGCGTGTCATGCCTGTACGTGACAAAGCTACTTGCCAGTCACTTGATTCCAGGGTTTAACTACCAGGAATTTTCCTAATTCGCGAGGTTAACTGGGCGTTACGGCAGCAATTAATACAAGGTTATGTTGTCCTTCAATTTTAAACTTTAAATTAGAAGGAAATGGGGATGTTCTATTATGTTCACCTTTAATTAAACGTGACGAACGTCCCCTTTTTTTACAACGACGAAAAACAATTTTTTATACTACGCTTTTTAATTGCTGCAAGTTAAAAGCATTTTAATTAACATTTTAAATGAAAGTGCAGTTTACAATTTTATTTAACTAACTGGCTCTTCTGTTCGCAAAAGAAAAGTATTTCGACGTTTAATTTAACTTAATTCTTTTAGATGAGAATATTTTAATTTCATCTCGGCTAGCTTGAAAGCGTTCTGTAAAAAGTGCCACCTCGTTCTTAACAAAAAAAACCGGTGACACAGAAATTATTAAACGGGCGATAGAATTTAATCTATGGGAAAACGGTTTTCAGGAATTATCAAGTAGTTTAATAACAGCGAAAACTATTTTTGTTTAGAGACAGCTTGTTTGTTATAATCACAACGAGTATAACGAGTTAATTATACTGCTATACTTTGTAATTATCATTATATGAATATGTAAAATTTGCCGAGAGACAGAAGAGTCTCTGAAAATTTTTATAACCGTCTTTAATTAAATGTTTGAGGTTGTTAATAACGTTCAAGACGTAAAATAAACTCTTAATAAAATAATTTAAAGAAAGTAACAGTTACTTCCTGTCTTTGTAAGTCAAACTTGATTTAGTGAAGTACAAACATGTTTACCTAAGCTTTTAATTAACTAAAGTTATTACACAATTTAAATATGGTTGGAAATTAAAAAAAACAATTTATTAATGATTTGTAGCAATACAGTTAAATGTAGGTCACTGTGACTTTTTTATATATCTCTGTTCAACTGGAATCGATTCAGCTAAATCTGGAAAAATAGATTTTTTATTGTTAGCTTGTTTAAATACAGAAGCAGGCGTATAATTTGTTGTGACTGTTTGATACATATAAAGACTAGAAAGGGAATTAAACCACGATTAAGTTATTATTTCAAATATTCCAGTATCGAATAAGGATTTTTGTGAGAACTTCATCCTGAATTTGCATTTGCAAAAACACCTCTTCAAAGAAATTCTCTTGCAACAATTTTCAAAAATTTCGGCCTTTATTGAAAGGTTTTTCCATTTCTGATGTAGGAATAACCCTCAAAAACCTTTAAATAGCGATAAAGTAAATACAAGACGATCAAGCAGATATTGTGGAAAGCAAAGTTTGGGGATCAATCCCGTCGAAGTGAATTTCTGCTTTTTATGGGGGTAGTGGTGGAAATAAAACATTTAAAATTCACTGCCTACATTAATGTAATATCGCCGAAGTGGCCGAGTGGTTTATAAAGGCATTCGACTACAGTGCGGACGGTCTTGGGGTCAAACCCTAGTTGAATGCTCGGAGGTTGGTCTATCCAGTCACTGACAATAATTGGGAACCGAAACACAGTGGTTGTCGAAGGCGCATAACGTGTGCAACAACTGGGTATGACGGCAACTTAGGAATCCTTAAGCCACCATGCTGCCGGCCACACTCCCTCGCGGAGTGTAAGTGCCAATACTTTTACCTTTATGTTAATGGAAGAAGTAAGTAAACAACATTTGTATGAAGAAGCCAAACCAGAAGAACTAGCAGATTCAATCAGATTACAAATAAATACCAGAAAGACAGACTTAGCAGGCAATGAAATTGATACGATTTATGAATGATAAAGAAATAGAAAGAGACAGTTGAATACTGCTGTTTGTCGGATACGTAGTTGCTCTTATTGTTATTGATTCTGGCGAGCATGGAGACTTATCGGGCACGCATTCTATATGAACATATAAGCTTGAGGATCTAGGCCTATTTAGTTGGCTATGTGCCTGAGAACTTGGTAATTTGGCGTGGTGATCAAGGGCCCTTGACTTGACTGCAAATTATGGAGTATAGTGACTCCCGGTTGTCCACCCGGGGGGGGCCCACCTTCGCAACTAGGTTCCGTTTGTTTCCTAGAATGTGTGGGTCATCTACGATGGGGGGAACATTGCAATGGGTGCATTTCCCATAGGTTGACTTGGTTATGCCATAGTTGGCTTGCAGCACATCTCTGCCTGTTCACAGGTTTATAAGTAGCTGATCATCACTTCCCAACATCCTTTGGGATTCCACGGCGGGATTCCCTCCTCCCTGTAAGTAACACTATCCGAACTTACATAAATATACTAAATGTAGTAATGTGGTCCTGTTTTGCTTTCATGTATCGCTGCTATCTGTGATATAATCATATATTTGCCTGGGTTGATGTAAGCATTAACGTTTGCATCAAGTTTCGGGTGTTTATGAGACCTGGTTGGGGTTACACATTAATCTAACTTGGGTCCTTGGGTGGAATGAATGTTATTCCTTGGTACGATGATTGGATATGTTTTTATTTATTTATTTTTTATTTTTTTCCAAAAATAAAGTAAAATCGAAACCGCAACTGTCCTACACTTGCATGTTGAAAATACTTATTTAAAAACTGCAGTTGGAATGAAAATGAATTTAGCTAATATCCTGTAGATTTGCAGAATCGTACAAAAATTATTTACAAAGTAATTTTACAAATATCAATATGAATGATTCAAAAAATATTCTAAATTTCTGTTTCACAGATGGAGTTGGTAAGCTGATTTTTAAAAATTTGAAGGTCTAAAGCACCAAAAATTAAAATTGTTGTGCATCAAGAAAGTCTATGTTTAATAATGCACGAAATTTTTAGCATGAAAAAAATAAAAAATATAATTCACGGGGTAGCCGCTTATCATCTCATTATATATGTAACACCCGAAATAGCAAATAACTTGAGGTATTTCTTGCGATAAATACCGTGTTTCTTAATTCTTTCCATTTTTGCTGTTTAATATTAGATATCAGAAGTTTGTAAGTCTAAAACGATAAGTCATCTACACTTTGTTTTCTCTTTAATTAAAATTAATTTGCATATGCAAAATGTTCCTATAAATAATAAAATAAATGAATAATTTCATGAATAAAAAATAAAGACATAAATCAATGATAAATGGTAATGTTTTGTGTAATATATAATTTGCAATTTTTCCTCGCTCTGTTATTATAAATTAGTAACTACTAATGTGAAACGAACTGCACCTAAAAACGAAAAAGAAGAAAAACTGAAGGATACCAAATGTCCTTTTTTATACTCGTTCATAGCTTAAAAAGTATTAATTAATTAATAATTATTCTGAATGTAATTTGATCCGGTTCGTAGAGTGTACGTAAAAAATTTATAAGGATTAATTTGACAAGTCGGTGCAGTTACTTTTATGTTTTTGCAACATTTTTTTCCTTTATTTATCTGTGGAGTTCTGCGTTAATATGGAATGCTGTACGTGTTGGTGGATTACGAAATGTTTCCATAAAAGTTTAACCTAATTTACCATCGCAATTATTGTCCAGTTACGCTGACAACTCCGGTTATAAATAAACAATAAACATCGGATTTCCTTTAATCTTAACAACGGTATTCGTTCTAAAACATAAAATTCAATTAGAATCCAAATACAGTAAATGATATCCGTATCTGCGTTATTTATCTAAGGCTTAATAGTTTTCAAGTCCCACAACAGTAGCATTCGTGTATAGTAAAACTAAGGTTTTATGGTTGTAACATTAATTTAACTTAAAATTACAGTGTAATACCCGAAATACCGAAAATATCCAGCGGAAGATGAAGATTTTCCAAATAAAGCGCTCGTCGACGCCGGTACATCGCTGATAAATTACAACAAGACATTTTCACCTTATTAAGGTCATTTAGAATCACAAACTATCGACAGTTCATGGGATGGCAAAGCAAGATGAGTGGAGTGTTGACAGTTACAGATTGTGAAGCCTTTGCGGTGATCAATCTCTGACCAAGATTGACGCTAGCATTGATCTCGGAAATTTCTACGTACCGGCGCGTTTATATCGGATTTGTCTTCGGTTTTATTGTTAAAGATTTGCGAGCTAAGAGGTACTTTAAGGGTGTGATGTATAAAACAACAGCCTTCAGATAAGTTTGAGCGCGTACACTCACAAGGTCGGAATGTTCCAAATTATCGTAAAAAAGGAACACTCGAAACGTCAGGTTGTCTTTAAATACGTGGTTGCCTGGTGTCCAGAAGGACCTGACACTGACATACCGTTGCAGAACGTTGAACCCAAACACGAATCGGTCACCAATTTCTGTTGCTACTCTCAACTGACAATACCTTTTTGCGGCGGGGACACACAGAGTTGACATTGCGAAATGAAGCTACCGAACGGTTATCTGCGACTTGCAGCTGCAAATTGGAATTCAGAACGCCTTACTGCCATCTTCGACGTTTATCTATTATTGGACAGAACATGCAGAGCGAGGTACCCGCGGTGTACGCAGGACGATTTGCGAATTTCCAATGAGTTCGTGAAGTAAAGACCTAAGACAGGGTTGCTAGAACTGTCGCCGTTTCCAAATTGGCTGTATAATTGATTTAGGGTTGTTGCCATCATAAATAATGAAGGTTTAAACATACGGGCCATCTCGCTGTCGTACTGGGATTTCTAAACATTTCGAAATTCCGGGTTGTTCAAAAGTAAACCGACACCAAACTGGGATATTCTGGCAAAAGTAAACACCCTAAAATTAGGGGTCTTGTTATTACGTAATTAGACACAAAGTTTCACCCTTTATTCCAGCAAATTCGAAGCTAAAACATAATTCCATTTATAAAACTAAAATAGCAAATACGAAATAAAAACCATTTCTTTACGCAAAATCGTATTCATAAAATTATAAATCCGTATTTTATTCACAATATTCTATACAAAGTATTCAAATCGATTTAGATTTTCCAGATTTTATAGGTAAACCTAATCATATTTCATCTTTACGATAATATCAAGGTTATTTTTTAAACAGTTTTGATTTGCAACCTACATCAAAATCTAATTTTATTAATATCGAGGAAGTTGGGCTTTTGTAAGTTTGTAAATCGCTGAGCATAATTTTTATATTTTTTTTATTTACATTTATATTTATATTTTTATATTTTTTATTTATAGATTGTTTCTATGAAGATGTCACAAGAATCCGGTAGATATTATTGTTATGTAAATCAATCCCGTAATTTATTTATTTTCAAATCGGTAAGGTTCACTTTACATATCGAATGTCAAATCTCTTAAATTCTGAAAGTTCATCTGCTTACCATGAAATAGGTTTACTGTACAGGGCAGGATTTAATCTTTTTTAATACTAGAATTTATTTCATTAACATTAAATAACAATAAGCAACAGATATCAGCATTTAATGCATTTAATGACAGCCAGAAGTTTATACTGATTTTTAATTTTTGTACAGGGCAGGATTGTACAAAAATAACAACAAGCAGAAAATAGCTGCTTGCAAAGTAGTTTAAAAATCCACGGAAATTGAAATAGTAAAAAGACGAATATCTCTGTTTTCAAACGAATTAAAAAGGCTTAAACATTGGAAAAGTGGCAAATGGTGGCAGAATACTCAAGAAATAATATTAAAATCAAACTGGCCACAACCAAACTTTTGAACGTTATTGCGATGACTTTGACATTTTATATTCCATGAGGCAACTAAAATCCACTTATGAACTACTTAAACTTCTGGAAGTCCAACATGTATATTCGTTCTGTATATCTTAAAAACTTGGAATGCAAAAAAGATGTTAAAGTTTTTGTAATTTAAAGTATAAGAGACTAGTAAATGGAGTGTAAGTAATCTTTTCGCAACAAAATTCATGCTTGGATAACGGAAGCAGAGAACCGAACATTTTAAGGACTTCATTTTATAATTCATGTTGTATTTAATACTTTTTTCTATCCTCGGAAATGTAGTTTTTATAAAATTTTGATTATTATCACGGTCACGGATCTTCCATTCATTAGAAGAATTAATGAGTAATCATTATAGATCGGCGACAAAATTTATTGGAACATTTTTGTAGAGTTTCAATTTCAACGTTTCATAATATATTTATTAATAAATAAAATATTTTAGAAGAAAAGGGATGTGTTCTAGATTTCTGGATTTTTAGTTTGAGAATCAAGCAATCCAATCTTTATATGATGATGGGCTCGGGTTTTTCATCTCCTAATAAATTTAACTTTTGGAAATCTACTATTGAAACAATTGCATTAAAAGGTAATCCAGGAAAATATCGTTTATCAAGAGAAGAATAGACCAGCCACAAACTAAAAAATAAATCTGAAAGATTTATCAACATTCAAAAACGACATATTTTTAATTGGATTTCCAAACTGAGCGATTACTTTGTGGAGCTATTGAAAGCCTAACTTCAAAAGGGGTCTTTCAAAATCCTTTGCAATTTGAAAGCTTTGCAATCGTGCAGGAAGCCTGAATATGAAGCTGCTCAATTTACAAATTGCAAAATCAAAAATGTTGAAATAGAATTATTGGAAAAATCTTTTAATTTGGATTTGGTTCGTCGAAAGCTTTTCCCTTCAAAGACAGCTTTGAAAACTGCAAGCTTTACAGCTATTTATCACGAACGGTTTAAATTCAAAACTATCGAGCTTAGAATTTTGAAAATAATTCTTTTTAAAAAGTAATGAAAGCTTTTAAAAATATTAATTATTCAAAAAATATCTTACGCTAGTTCGGGTTAGGTTTTAAACTTTTAAAGCTCTATTTTTTTAGTCCCAAATATTAAGACACGCAAAGCATCAATTTACAATCCTTACTTCGAATCTTCAAAACTCAACAAATTTTAAAAATGTTAAATTTGTAAAAGCTTCGTTTGTTAAAAATCCCAAGGTGACCCAATTCACATGATGTCATATTATTCCAGTTCCTCGTGATACGGCTCGGGGAATCCCCTGTACGCCAGGCCACGTCAGCTGACCTGTGTTAGCGTCGTTGGAGTCTTCTTCCACTCCCCTCCGCAGTACGTGGCAATTATTCAACCATATCAGACGTCTTTGGCTGCTCCGGTTTGACGGGTGTGCAAGTTCATTGTTCCGAGTTTGGGTATTTACCTCCACCGGGAAGGCCCCTATTACCGTTAGTTTTCAGGGAAAACTAAAATTACGACGAAAGGACGGATTCACCTAAAGGGTGTTATATAATCACGGAGTAACATAGTTTTGTGTGGAAGTTATGAAGTTTTGTGGAAGTTGGATCACGCAAATTCAGTATTATATTGGATTAAGAAAACCCTTAACCTAAGCAATATTCTTCGTCTATCACCTGCCTTCCGGGAAAGGGGGCACCATCTCCTTCTTTGCCGATCACCATCATTTAACGTCCGTCACGTGCTCCCTGCGCTTCATCAAGTACGAACATCTCGCCAGGTACAATCTGCTTTTCCTTTTTGCTGCACCTGATTTAGTCGTTTGTGTTTCAACATCAGTTAAGATTTCTACATTTACCTCTTGCTGGCAGGCCTTTTAAATGTTGTTTTTAGATTTTAATAAGTACCGCCTTTTGTTTGCAACCTGGTTTTAAAGTAGTCGATTGCTGGTCTATCTGTTTGACCGGCATTGTAAGAAGCCTTTGTGAATTGCCTTTTGGCGGCTTTAACATTCACATTGTAAAGGTTGAGGGCCCCTGGCAAATCAGTGGACTAGTTGTCTCATTGGTTTTGTGTTCAACTCAAGTAAAGTTCATTTGTGTTCAGAATGTAGTTTCAGTTTTAATGTTAGATCTTGGTGTTCAGACTGAAGTTTAAGTTTGCCAGTTCTGATTCACTTTAGAGATTTCATTCGTAGTTCAAGTATTAAGTCAAGTTAAGATATTATTTTGTGTTATGTTGCATGCGTGTGAAATTCTACGGTGCTTGTTGAATTGTTAATTTAAGATTTGTTAATGTTATCTTTTCTTTGGAATTGAGGGGCTAAGCTTGTAAATGATTTGCCTTACCTAACGTAAATGTAGTACCCTCAATTCTGTCGTCCCGTAACGTAAGTATAGTTTTTATTATTTGTTTTTAACGTAACATTTTTGATTGTCGACCTCTCTTGTGTAACTTCTTTGTATTCATTTTCATGTCTTTTGATTCATTAAATATCTGATTGTCAATTTAGCTTGGTCTCGTTATTGTGTTCAGTCCTTCCCGATAATATTTGTGTATTAGTGTTTTGCTAAAGATTTACGTGTAAAGTGTTAGCCTGCCTATAAGTTTAAGTATTTCAGTAAGTAAGTAATTTTCAGTTAAGCTATGTAAGTTACATCCTGCGGCAGGGTGCAGCTACAACAAAATTTTAAAAGTATTGAAATAACTATTGAAGAAACCTTTGGGGTTGAGTTAGGCTAGGATTGAAAGTTTGGCTTTCAAAAAGCTTTCCCAAAGTCAGGAAGTATTAGAAATATTCAAACTCGTAGAGTTTGGATTTAAAACTGTTGGGATTAGGATTTTCACAACAGAACAGAATTTTAAAATTTTAAAAGTACTGACATAATTGTTTAACCAACCCTTGGGGTTGAGTTAAGCTAGAATTGAAAGCTGAACCTTTAAAAACGCCTTTTCGACATCAGAAAATGTTATAAATATTCAAACTCGCTGAGTCTGGATTTAAAATTGTTGGCCTTAAAATTGTTAAAATTATAAAGAAATCTTTATAAATATTTGAATTGTTTTGAAATATTAATTATTGGAAAAACCTTTTGAATTAATTGAAAAACTCCACTGGTAATCGAATAAAAAAAACTTTAGGCCTTCAAAACTTTAATTCGAATTTATAGATCCAAAATGAGCTCTCATTGGATATTTACAAACTCAATTGCATTTTTTTTAAGGAAATGCATTTGAGCTTCAACATCACGTGGAAAAAAGAAAAGAAAATGAGTGATAGAAAACTTAATTTTTCACTATTTAAAGGCCTTTCAGGAATTGAATCCTAATCAAGCTTTATATTTTCATGTATCATTTTGGAATTATTCTTCGCAAAAAGGGAAAAATCATTTGGTAAAAGAAAACAAAAAATATTGTTAAAGGCTTTACACTCGAAATGTTATTAATGTTTAACCTTAAAAGCCCAAAGTTTATTAAAAACAAGAAAAGGAAAAAGCTCTGAAAGTTTTGCTTTTTTGGGGTTTTAAAGGTGCATTAGAGCTATTCAACCTAATTTTTCTGAACTCAGAAAGCTTTCTAACAAAAAAATTCTTCCGAAGATTGATAGTTAAAGCTGGAATGGCAGAAATCTTCGTTATTTTTTTAAATTTAAATTAATTTGTTTAAATTCCAATAAACAAATATTTATATTAACGACTTAGGGCGAATAACAGAAGGTATTTTTATAAAGCTTTTGAGTTGTATGATTGCAATATAGTTTCATAACTCTTTGCTATAAAAAAATATTATTTTCTTTGCAAAATTTAAATAACCGTCTCTTCCTGAAATCCAGAAATATTACTTAAATGTTAAATAGAAACGAAGATCTCAATCCAAAATAGATTTTCTGTTAAAATGAATTAATGTTTAGAGTTTAGAGGATATTTTACGTTACAAGGTAGTTTAACAACCATTTTATTTTTGTGTAAGATTTTACATTTTTCAGCTAAGCTTTACAAAACGTTGACTTTCCTTCGCCAATCGGGAAACATTACTTAAGTTAAATGCTGACCGAAGACCAGATTTTCTGCTAAAATGTGTTAATATTTTGAGGGTATTTTACGTTGCTACCTAATTTATTTTTATATAAAACGTTACACTATTTCAACTAATTTTTTACTAATTCACCTTTGCAAAATTTAGGCAAGATTTCTCTCGTTAATTGAGAAGCGTTACTTAAGTTAGACAGGGAACGAAGACCTCAATTCAGATAAGCTTTTCTATTACAATTTATTAATATTTTGAGGAAATGTTACATCATGTTTTGCTGGTTTCAAATATTTTAAGCTCTCGTTTTTGTGTTTCTGCTATCATGATAAATTCAGAGTTTTAGGAAATCTCCACAGACTCTTGGCCCCAAAGCATGAATCATATTGCAAGACGAGTTTAACAAATTTTGAAATAAAAAGCCTATTGTTATTTTAGTTTTAGATAAATAATCGTATATACATAGATCATAAGAATAAAATAGATATTTGTTGTTATGCATTACTAATTTTAATTAAATAATACAAACGGTAAAACAATAAAATAAAATATTCTTCTAAAATATTCCCCAATCATCAAATCGTTCGTGATGATGTCGAGTTTAAGAATAAATATTCAAGAAGACTTGATGTTTGTTTTTGTAGATTATTCGTAATGCCCATATTAGCCTCTAAGCTAAATAATATCCATAAATTGATGACCGTGTTTTATGTAACGTAAAATTAAAACAAAAGGTGTGTAGATTCAATTAATATTTATAAAACTTACAGAATTTTGTATTCAGTAGTGAATGCCCTCGAACGTTTGAAACGTAACGTGTTTAATAATAATCTATAAAATAGTAAAATAAAACAAAACGCTTCTTCATGTTTTAAATATTACATGCGCGAAACCAGTCATATTTGAAATTCATATGAAGCTGTGTAGCGGTTAATTGATTTTGAAATAAGGTATTTTTTTCTGGGAATTTATTTACGTAAAAACGCTTCTTATTTTCTTCGGTACGTATACGTTTGGTTTGATTAAGATTAATTGGCATTTCATTGTTTGACTATGAAAATTGTCAAACACTACAGAAGAGAGATAATTGCGTTTTATAAAATGCGCTAATTGACCCAGGAAAATTAATTGAATTGTTCAAGGCAGTTACGAATTACATTCCAGTAGAATTCTGGAAATGAAGTGGGCAAATTGTTTTCAAAATTTTATTCTTAATTAAGAGTAAATAGAGCTTGCAGCCTTTGTCATCTTTTAAAACAATGGATTTCGTCGTCGACGTAAAGGAATCAATTCGAGCTCGTTTCGAGTTAAGAAATTGATACATTTCGGCGAACATTCTGAAATTGAATTATTGCGTATTATATCGCGACAAGTATTCAATCTAAATTCAATTTCCTTGTTTTTTTTAACTCGTACACACACATGCGGGCACGGATTGTTTCCTCGCCAAAGAAACAATTCGTCGTCAAATCTTCGAAAACAATTTCGCGGGTCGCGATAAATCAAATTCGCATGCGGTTTTTATGTGAAAACTTTATATCTTTTCGACACCTGTCAGTTGGATATCCATCGATCACAAATGTACCCAACGTTCTCGTACCTGCATACCAAGCAGTTCTCGAGAATACTCAAATTTAAAAACTTACACCTCTTGCATAACTAAGAAAAAATGGAACGATAAAAAGCTAGTTTATTAACTTAATCGCGACCACTCTTGCTTCTTATTTGTGGGAAAACAGTACGTGCTGGTTGAATTATCCCTACCTTTTTAAAAGTTTTAGTAAGAAAAATGTAATTGTTTCGTGGTCGCATACGAAAGACAAGTTTTTACGACCGGAATACTTAAAGAAGTATCAACACCTACACGCCCAGTTGCTTTTAAAGGTTTTATAACTTGATAAAAATCGCATTCTTTCGACTTCCCATAAATTATTTTTCATTATCTCTTAAAAATTTTAAGTAAGTCGGAGTTAATATTATTTTTTAAAGAGGTGTAAGTGGGCACAAATCGATTTTTCTTTATAATTTCACCAAACGACTTCCTGCTTCATAAATCACTTTTTATTGGTTTTGACCGAAACCAGTGAGATTTAATTTTGAAACGTCAATATTGACCTAATAAGCAAGCAGCTACTCGAAATTGTTAATTTCGTATAATTAAGATTTAATAACTAAGATACAAAAGGGAAAATTTACCCTTTATATGAGAGCGTTAGCAGCGAAATAAAACAAAACAACAGTAAATATTGAACTAAATCTCATGAATTTATATTTACGCCGTCTTTCATTGACCTGGACTCCGTCAATTGAAATAATGGGTTCATTAAATTGCGCCTGCTTTGCAGCTCAACGAGCTTGATTACTAATAATTTTCAGTTTTGTAGCTCTCAGAAAACCCTCCTTGGAAGGAACTTTATGAACCGAACACGAATGTAGGCGAATTACTAGTAGGCCTTGTTCAACCAGTTACGTTTTTTGAACTAATGAAATAAATTACTGCAATTTTTATCTCCCGTCTGCTAAACTTAGCAAACGTTCATTGAAACAAGGTAGTCGATTTATGGGGCAATAATAGAAAATTTCACTAATTTTTAATGCCAGTTAGGAACTTAAGAAGTTGGCTTGCTTGCTTAATCGTCTTTAGTTTGGGCTCGTCTTTAAACCGAGATGCAGCATGAATACTAATTTGAATAAGCAGAAACAAAAAACTTAATAGCCGGTATTTAAATAAACATATCTAATTGTCAGTTAATAATAGCTTGTAGATTTTTAATTCAAAGTCGTTGAAAAATCTGGTGTCTTACACTGGTAAACAAATAATTAATTACCCATAAAATTAAGCTTTGATAAATTTGGCTCTTTAAATAGAGATGCACTGTTTAACATGCATAATTTAGAAATTAATTTTAATTCAGTATAAATATACCTATACTTATTACGTGATAACATCCATTACAAGGCCTTTAAAAAATCGTCGATGCTATATTTAAGTACACGAAACGGGTATTAAACAAACATTAACTCTAATTTAAGTGTGATTCAACTGGAATGTATGAAATTGTTTTCTAATAGAGCCTCACGTTGAACCCCAATTTTTCGTCCATTACTACTAAATAAATGTTGTTTTGACATAATAAAAAAATATGTACATTGTTTGGGAGTATTCAACTATAATTTTAGGGTTTTTCGGTATGTATGGTAAGATTGAAAGGTTATTTACAGAATTCAAAACTAATAACTAATCAACCTTCCTACTTTAACTGAGCTAATTTAAATTTTTTTTTTGTAGTATTCGGGTTTTATTTTTATTCATTTTATTTAGCTATATTACTATCTCGTATGACTAGAAAATTGTTGAATATACAGATATGTTAGGAAATTCTGGAAAAGCAGACCCAAATTTGTTCATTCTTAAAAGGTTCAGATTTTTTCTGACTGTAAAATCGTTAAAATCTAAACAAAACTTATTCTGCTAATCAAAACGTGTAAACTTCGTCGATTAATCGAGGAACAAACTAAATTTATACGGAAATCATACATAACAGGGCTTTACATGAAATGTGGCAACTGCTGCAAAAAAGAAAGAGTTCGATATAAACCTTAATAAAACGAAGTAAACGAAGCGCAGGGGAAGACCTAATGAAGGACAAAGGAAATGAAAATAGGACAATATTAATTTGAAATGGTAGATAAATTCAAATAAGTAGTATGTATTAAAAAAAAGTCTTTTCGGGTTGGGACCGTGTCATTGTTAAGAAAGAACGACTCAACGTTTTGATGGAACCCGGGTTCGCTTTGGTAAAACTAAAAATATATATTTTGGAATTATTGTTTAAAGATGTATTAAGAGCAATTTTAAATAAATTAGGGGTAAAAATAAACATTAAAATGAAATCAACTTACCAAAAATCGCGAAAAAATAATCCACTACTCCGGATCGTTTGATGGGAACATTGTATAGAAATTCGCGTGGTCTACCCGTTAAAATGAATAACAAACCAAAATATGTAACATCGAAACCAGAAGGCAGGTTGCGACTGACGCAGGTCTAGAATCTGTTTCACTTCTCCGTACAAATTCATTTGCAAGTGTGCCGTTGCCATGGCAATAACACGTATGCAAACCTACAAAAATTGACGCTGTATTTCTGTATAAGCGAACCTGCTTCAGATGAACGCCTGTGGTCTGCAGTATGTACTGCGGAGCGGCATAACCTGCAGAGGCTTGCTGTAGGATGTCTACGCGCCGGGCATAAAATACATAAATTAGAATTCTTTTCTATATCAGCTGAAAAACGAAAATGAAAAATACCGTGTTCTGCGGTGCGACATGTAGCTACTAATAATTAGAAGTGGTAGTAATTATGTCATTATTTTCTGGTTATATTAACTGAATTAAAGAAAATGAAAACAATTAAAATGATTTCGGATTTTGAATAAAAATAAACATTTAACCGAAAAGCAGCGCTTCACCTGCGTCATCAGACGGGCCGCCGCTGCTAGAAACAAACTTTTATATAATAAATAAATAAAATTGGTTTTGTAGTTCAAATAAATATTATAAAATTTCAATGTTAAGTAATATGTTTACGGAAGTGCTTTTAGATGTATTGATTGGTTCGCTCATCGCTAGTTTATCAAACTCTTCAGAACCTTTTGCTTTCGAAATATATAGGGTCAAAATTCCTTTGTTTTCAAAATACAACTAAAGCTTGGATTTTTTTAAAATATTCCTAAAATGAAACGGCTTCTGAGCTACTCAACCATCTAGTTTACTATTCGATTCCAGAAAATTATAACGTTTCTTTTGCAAAACGAATATTAAAATCAGATACAAAAGAAAAATGAATATGGTTTCACATTAAAAATTAGAACCTAAAATGAATGTCATAACAGTTACAAACCATTAAGCTAATTTTTAACAGTTACCTAGAAAATCTCATGTTGAGCATTCATTTATTATGCTTGATTAACAGCAGCACGTTATGAACAAAATGTTAGTAATAAAACAATAAATTATACCACTTTAAAGTACATTTATATGTTGTCAGATTTAATTACGTATCTTCAAAAACAATCAAAACCCTCAGTAAAGTAAACCATTAAATATGAAACTTACCCGAAATTCAACTGCGAAATTAAGATTGATTGGACTTACCTGAAAGAAGAAAAATTAACAAATCAGATATATGCATATATAATTAGAAAGATATAACTGTTTTTAATTACAGAAATTTTAAAATACGCCTGCGACTTTATTTAACACAAAAAATAAAGTAGGTGATGTATGAAAGAGATAAGGAATTTAATTTATCATTTCCTTTTGCTTGACTTTTTACGACATAATATTTTCGTATGCAGTAATAATTTACTACATACAATTTTAAAACTAATTTACGTGCTGTATTTAGAGTTTGAAAAAAATCGTAAAGCATATTGCTCTTTGGGCTATAAAAGTGCAGTTAGTCCAATCTTGTTTGCCATTTCCATTAAAAGCCTATCGGGTAGTTACATAACACAAACATCCTTGAAAGTACGTCCTCGAGAAAAAACAAAAACTTTTAATGCATTCGAACGAATATGGTTATACGAAAACGCAGAATTACCCAGAAATGGACATAGCCTTAAAAAAGAGCCGCTAAAACTAACCGTACCACTAATCGTAAATTAAATGCAGTTTTAAGACTATACGGCTGAAAAAAATCTTTTATAGTTGTCAGCACCTACACGTTGTGGTCCTGTAACACGAGCCAGCACTATTAAACGTATTTTATTAAGCATTCATTTGCATTTACTGATTAGAGTGGGTTGTCGGAATTAATTTTAACTTTACAAAATTATGTAATAAGAAAAAATAAATTATTAAAAAAACCTGAAATTCTACTTTTTGTGGTTTTCTGACGGTTGTGTACATCAAATTTTTAGTGCGATTATAGAAACTTGATGGTTCGGTTTATAAATTATGGTTTTAATTTATTTTTGGTTATTTAGGTGTAAAGCTCTGACCTAAATTTAGCAAAATTTGATGCGATGGGCAAAGCAACATATTTAATTTATGAGGTTTATGTACGAGGCTAAAAATAATATCGAAAGTCATCACGGAAAAATAGGATTTGTTTATCAAAATTTTTTAAGGGTGTATCGAATATCGATCAAGTAACACAGAGTATGAAACAATTGAATACAACTTATTTGTTCGTATCAAGACAAGCCAACTTTAATTTACGGTTAACACAAATAAAATCTGTTTTCTGAAATGTAGTCCTTCATTAAAAAAAAAAAAAAACGGATGAAATATCAATATTTTCATCAGTAAAATTAGAAAAACAGAAAAATTTGCCCAAACTATTAATTTTTTTGTTGTAGGCAACAGTTTACATATTTATCAAATTTTCCTCTGAAGCATGAACTTATTAAGAGAATATTTTGAAGATTTAAAAATACTAGCGCCGTTTGGTGTTGTAACAGTGAAGATGTTGGTGAGACGAGGCTGCTCCCAACGTGATGTTGTATCACCTCTGCTGTGGTGGCTTCTTCTGACCCCTCAAGAGCTGATGTGAATCTATACTACGATGATTAGAACAGTCATCACGTATGGTTCACTATCCCTGCAAGGGACCAATGCCCATTAATTACTGTTCAGGGACAGCGTAAAATCTTCTGATCAACTGTAGTTCACAGATGGAACGAAAACAGGCGTAGAATCTGATGCTGCTACTTATGGCGATCAACCTAGAATGAGATTGACTTTCGCACTAGGCAAGTTTCCTATCGTTTTCCAAATTGAGGTCTTTCTAATCTTAGTCTAGGCCCAGGAAAACAGGCATATCGCGCCATATTCTAAGATAAGCGAAGCAACGCATCCACAGACCTTCAAAGGCTAGGTCCAAATAGCTTCTAAGGTTTAGTAGATATCACCCTAAGATAGTTACAGGCCTACTAACGGGCCATGGCCTATTTAAAAGAGTGGAGAGGACTCTGTAACGAAGCAGATGAAACCTCCCTTAATCTCCTTTTGCGATGCCCCAGACTACTTCTGAGGCCAGTCTTCTAGAGTCCGATGATACATGGAGCGCCTCTGTGGATAAGGTCTTGGCATTTGGGTTAGGTGCCGGTCTGTACGAAGACACCCCTTAATTTGCGTCGGATCCACAATGGGTCTAGGGGCTTTTTGCTGCTACTTGGAACCGCCGAAAGAAGAAGAAGAAGACGTATCTTCAGAATATTGGATATTGATAACCTATGCATATCCAGCGCATTAGTTAGCGGGTGCAAAGTCATGGTTTCCTAGATTACTAGGCTTCTTCTTTAGGTACAAGAATTTCTAAAAGTTCGAATAGCCCAATACCAAAATTAAGGAATCCGTTTTTAAGAAATAAATTAATTTAAATAAACATTACACCTGTCTTAATTTATTTACAAAATCTGTATCTTGAAAACGAAGGAGTTTAGATCACGGACCGCTTGTTTTCATATAGCAAATGGCTTCATGGAGCAGTTTGTTCATAAAAAAAAAAAAAATTTACATTAAGATCTGCCACTAATTTTTATAAATTTGTAAATATTACTTATAATAACAATATTTTCAGTTTCTATGGGAATTAAAGCATGTTACTGGAGAAGCTTTGTAAAGAGAAAATTTGCAAGTTTCGTGCTGCGTTTTCACAATTTTTAGGTTTAAATATTTTTGATTGCAAGATTTCGACGAGATGTTATCTTATGCAAAACAGAATCGATCTTATCTATTTTACCTCACACATCTCTGATTTTAATTTATAACGCCTTAAGAATTTTTTACGATTTTCAGTGTCGGTTGAACAAATCTAAGTTGCTCTGCTTTTTTATGTATCAAATGTTAGCCAGTGAATTTTTTAATATAATTATCTAAGTTATCGGCAGTTTTGGGGGGTTCTACTTAGATTAAAATATAACCAAGTAGCTAATTAACGCCCTGCTTAGAAATACGCAAATTGCACGCATGGTTTAGCTTAACTGCGTAACATTAAATGCTCGTGGTCCACGAAAATGAAGATAAAAGTAGTGCTTCATTAACATACAAATTACTTTTAGGTTACAATGTTTTTCCAACACCACGACAAACGTTTTACATTTGTTCCTTAACAACTTCGGTATAAAAAACATTAAAACTACGCTCGCAATTAATGCTGAATATTATATTAGACACGGGGGTATTTTGTAAACCTCTGCCCTCTAGTAACGTATATTTCTTTTATTTTGTGTTGTACACGGTTTGTTACAGAATTTTTAATTGAATATAAATTTCGTGCATTCAGTTTTAGATTTAACTGTTACAATACGGGACGGACGGATAGTTTTGTGTGTAGCTCCGGGGGTTTGATGAATTCATTAGCGGAATTCTAGAATTGAAGAATTCATGCAATTATTTTAATAATAAATATATAGAGTGGATAAACGGCGCCGCTTTAGTTTATATACAGGAAATAGGAATGGTGGTACGTCGTTTGGCATTTAATAAAATACCAGTTTGAAGCCATACCAGCCGCTAACATTAATATAAATCAAAGTTCTGGGTTGGTAACATTACTTTTTGCATAAAATAACTGGTGGTCGCGCTGGATAATACTTTATAAATGGTAAAAGTTAAACTAGTTCGTTAATTAAACCAAAATGTGAATATTTTAAACGGGCTCACTTATAGTTTTGTAATGGAAGCCTGGCACGCGATCCAACTTATAATTTAGTCGGGATATTATGGTTTTGAGAACGCGGCCCCCAAAGCAATATTGGTATTGGTTTCACCGGGACGTACCCGTTAAAAGTTCCATTCCCCACGGTTTGCTGCATTCCCGCATACGTACGTGCATCGCTGCAGGACACGATCCCTTAAATTTATTGGGACACTTGTTTATCCCGAACGTCGTATTCAATATAGGTACTTTATAACGCCTGAATTTGGTCTGTATAATTTTACAGACCCCCACGAAGTTATGTAGGTGTGTTTTGATAATGGATTAATGATTATAGCCGTTATGGTAATATGTATAATCAATTTATTATAATCGATACATTTACATTTTCATATTTGACAACTAGGAAGAAACTATAACAAAAGGAGCGAGTAATTTTCTAGGCAGATTGTATAATTTATGATGCTTGTAAAATTTCCCTGGTTTTACATAATTTACATTTAACGGCTGTTTTGTGAAATATGGACCACCAAGGAAAAACTATTCTGATTTTTAAATAAGCTAAATGTTACTGTTTGTTGTAAAATTATTTATGGTTTTGTGGCATGACTAGTCTTACGATTATATAATGTTTAACCATCAATTAAAGCTCTTTTTTACCTTGAAATCTTATTGACTTAATTCGATTAAATTTTATGAGGACTTGCTTTTTTATTTGTTTATTTTATTTTATTTTTTTTTAAATGATTGGTTTAAGATAACTGTGTGACGTTCTGGGAAGTAAGAAAGAATCTTAGTGATTTAAACCCCTGAGCTTTAAGCTAAATAACAAGTGGTTTTACTTAAAATTACGGTCATTTTTGAAGCCTTCTTCAGGAACTACAGCGGAAGTTTCAGTAGGTTAATTTAACCTAAACTTCAGCTGTTTTTATTCCCTCTTTTTCCATATTTTTTTATTCGTGTTAAGTTAGGTTAGCGTGGATTATGCGACGAAGTCGACAACGACATTTGGGACAGCACGTACAAATTTGCGACCGGAAAACTGGGGTTTCGAACGCCGATCACGCTTAACGATGAAGAACAATTGGAGGCAGCAAAGAAGCTCGTTCCTAAACACCAGACAGTGAGATGGGAGCAAGTACTGGTCGAAGCAGAGGAAATTCCGACCTGCACAAAAGCAGAAATTGAACTCGCGGGCAAACGGATAAAACTAGGAAAAGCCACAGGCCCAGATGGGGTACCACCCGAGGTTGCGAGATTTCTAGCCGAAAGATGCGCAAACATTTGTAAGGTACTAGATAACCTAATCAAGAATGGGATCTTCCCTAGCATCTAGCTAGTGTTGATCGAAAAGAGTAATGGATCCTACAGACCGCTATGCCTTCTAAGCTTAATTGGTAAACTTTTGCAACATGTGATCAACCAGAGGTTGAAGGACGAAATCCAAGACAAAGAAGGGCTTTCGAAAAACTAGTACTGCTTCAGAGAAGGCCAATCCACTATCGAAGCCGTACAAAACGTACTGAGCATCGCAAAGGAAGCAGATCGAGAGAATTAGTACGCAGTTCTGATTACGCTAGACGTGCAGAACGCGTTCAACTGCGTACCATGGACCGGCATCGTAAATTAACTAAAGAAGAGGAACATACCTCGGTATCTAGTCAACCTGATACAAAGCTACCTGCAAGACAGAAGACTGGAGTGCGGATTGACTCACAGTCTGCATATGACATGTGGGGTTTCACTGGACTATGATGGGGTCTTTAATCTACAACTACCCAACGAAACCTCCCTGATCGGATACGCCTACGATCTGGCGGTAATAGTATGTGGGCGGGATAAAACGGATGTGAAAGAAAACATACAATGGTCCTTACAGACGATTGAGGTATGGTTAAGTAGCAGAGGCCTGCGGCTTGCCCCTCAAAAAAAAACAGAAATGGTCATATTGGCAGGGAAAATAAAACTACAAGAAGTTAGAATAATCACCGGAGGCCTAGAAATAATCAATCAATACAGCCTGAAATACCTCGGTCTAACTATTGCACGAAACATCTACATTGAAAAGCACATTGAACAGGCAGTCAAGAAAGCCGAAAAAACGGTAAGAAAGTTGAGCCGTATTATGCCCAATATTCGTGGTACCACAGCGGAACGACGAAGGATTCTGTGTTAACTCGATAATATTATATGGTGCACCTATATGGAGATCTTATGTAGAGACAATCCGACACCGAAAATTGATATCGAGTGTACAACGAAGAGCCGCTATAAATACCATAAGCGCGTACCTACAGAACGGCCTCTTCTAGAACTGTCCAAGTAGTAGCTGGTGTGATACCATTACACCTACTGGCTATGGAAAGGACATATGGCCAGGAAGAAAACAGGAGGATGCAGAAAGTGGTGGATTTTGCGGCGACATGGAGAGGTGAATTATTACCTGTGCCAAGCATTAACCGGGCATGTGGATGCTTCCGTAGCTATCTTTCGAGGATGACGATGAGAGAAACGAATGTATGTGCATATTGTAAGGAGGTCGACAAGCCAGCACACACACTCTTTTAGTGCAGACGGTGGAACGACGAGAGTATAAGAGCAGAAAGGGAAATAAGTGAAAGGATTATAGTTGACAATAGGGTTCCACATATGCTGGAAAGCTTAGAGAAATGGCTCGCGATCGATAGCATGGTTACCGTAATGCTGCGAACCAAGGAAAAGGAGAAAAGGAGACAACAAAGGGGAAGAGTCTAAGAAAAGGATGCAATGTGAGAAACGGAACCAGGCTACTCGGCAAAAGGAGGAGGAGTTTTTAGTTGGTTTAAGTTAGGTTAGGTTTGGTTAGATGGTTTTGCCAAGGTCTTTTATTACTTTGACCTAAATGTGGAATAGGGATTAGAAATATCCCGAAATTCAATTTTAAAGTTCGTTGAGGGTCAGAGGACTTTTTAAAGGTTTTGTTTTCGAGGTTGAGCTGCAGATGTCAGCCCCAAAATTTTGCATAAAATTCTTGAAAATTCTAAAAACTGGTACAGAACCAGGGTTTTTTGTTTAGAAATTATGTTTGTCTTTTAAACTTCTATAAACATTTTGTAAAAGTTTTAGAAGCATAAAACTTCAGACTTTAGTTTTAAGCCTGGACTTTCGGCCCTCCTTTGTGAGTAAACCCTGTATGGTTTTGAAATATTTACTTTTTATTCATTTATATATATTAAAATAATCCCGAAACAAAATTGTAAAATTCGTTGAGACCCAAAGTACCTACTTCAAAGATTTGAGTTTAAGTTTCTGAAATTATGAAAAGCTGAGGAATTTGGAAAGAACTGGTGTGTTTTGTTTTGAAATATTTTTTCTTAAAAACTTCACCTACAATTTTTGTAAGAATTTTGAAAAATCAACCTAACATCGGAATTTAGTTTTAAGGTCTGAGTTTCAAGCTTTGATTTTTGATATTTTCAAATGTCGTTCCAAAATTCTGTAAGAACTTCCTGAAAGCGATTGATATGTTCCTCAAAAGCGTGTGCTTGAGTTACAGGCTTTAATTTTAAACTTTACAGAACCAAAAGACGTCAGACCCTAGCTTTAAGGTTAAGATTTGAGACTTCCATACTTTTCTGTAGCAAATGTGAAAATTTAGAAAAGCTTAAAAATATTCAAGCTTTTTAAACTTTTTTCTTTTTTAAATGCCTTTTGGATATCCTACATTTTATGTTAAAAACTTTATTACTGCTGAGAGAATTTTCTATATTTTGGGTTTTTTTAAATCGATTTTTAGGCTTTCGGCCTTAAGAAGGTTTGAGTAGTACACAGAAACCCAACAAATTTTATTTTTAGCAGGCTAATTTGTACAAAATTTTCAATGTAAATCAAATAATAATTTTTGAACTATAAATACTTCCAAGTTTTTTATATTTTGATTATGATTGCTTGGTTTTACGTTTCAATCTTGAAAATTTCAGTTTTAATTTTTTTTGTCAAAACGAGCCTGAGAGTTATAATAATAAAGCTTTAGCTTTGGTATAACAAAATTAATAACAACCAGATTTTTCAGTTTTCAAGCTTGTTCAAAATTTCACATAAAAAATTTGTAAAAACTTTAAAAAACAACAAATTTTTAAAAATTCGATGCCACTGAGATTCGAACGAAGCCTGTTAGCTAAGAACCTAATTCTAATTTTAAATAATAATAAAATGGGGCAAATACCTGCCTATGTTGATGATGCTATGATGACTGAAGAATTAGAAAGGCAGTTAAGACAGCTTGTCAAAAATTCAGAAGAAAATGAAATAGCTTTATATACGTATAAACAAAATCATACAACGTACTTTAAGCAGAGTAAACATAAATTTATGTTTAGATAGAACGCGATGCCTACGTAGATGGATTTTACTACAACTTTGGTTACATTCATGATACTGTGTTGTTACTTAATTCTTCTCCCAGCTCTTTGAATTTTTTTTTCTAGCCATCTGCTTTCTTATACTTTAATGCTACTAATTCTTTTTTTTTAAGAAAAGCCTAATCGACATTTTTAGTATCCTATTGAGGGGATAAATGATTCTGATTAGTCCCTGGATATGAATAAATGAAAACAAGTAGAATTTCAGCAAATAAGTACAAGAAAATAAAACATAAATTACATCTAGAAAGTTAAAGATAGAAAGCTACAGAAGAGAAACAAACATAAAGAAACGAAGAGAAGCGAAAAAGACCTATAAAAAAACAGAAAAGCATTGTAAACATATTTCAAGAATAAGGAAATCACAAACATCTACCTGATTAATAACTTTAAGAAATGAACATTTCAGAAAAATAAGGAACAAATATCACAACGACAGCAAGATAATATGTTGTTGTGTATTAGTTACTCCTACAAAAGTGTATGGAGGGTAATAGATGAAATAATATAAATTTACAAGAAAATAAAGGAATTGCATAAACTAGAAGAAACCACTTCTACAACGGGTTCTTTTCGCGCAAAAACTATGCAAGGAGTAATTAAACCCAGGGGCGAATACAAGCAAAGGACGGATCACCAAATAGTGAAGGGAACGAAAGGCGAAAATATAATAACACACGTAAAAGCTCGAAAAATAATACAAATTTCAAGGGAAGCAAAGGTCAGGTATCTGGATTAAGGGCATTGGAAGTCAAAAATTGGACAGAAAAGGCAAGCATAGAAGTGGAATATAGCTGATAAACATGAAACCGTAGCGAAGGGGTTAAAGGTATAAATATAGGTCAAGTGCAAGGTGCAGTGAATACCCCGAATATGGATCTTATAAACCTTGTGGCACGGGATAAGTCATCTCTCTTATATTAAGTTATTTGAACGAATGGCTTATTATGTTAAATAAAAACAAATGTTACAAATTCACAAAAAAAATCACCATTAAATGGCAAATGACCATGAAAGATCCACGAAAACTTGGATATTTACAGCTTTTTAACATTTACTTACAACTGACTTCGTTTGATCTTTAGTCAAGAATTGAGAAATAATCTGAAAAGGCTTTTGAAAACATGAAATTACATGAGTCTGACTTAAATTTTTATTTTCATCATTTTTTTAGCAAACTAGGTTTTACCTCCTTCATTAATTTCTGCTAAGGGTTGTCTGTGAATTTCTAGTTATTACCTATTCTATATCAGATTACGGTTGTGTTGCTTGGTTACTATAATAAATTGGAAATCAAATTAGTGAGTGAAAGTAAAGGAATAAGTTTGAAATAGTTCAAGGAAGTTACTTTTTCAGCAAATGGAATGTTGTTTGCACTGAAATATTGGAAGAGATATTTCAGTCTTACGAGTTCTCAAGGTACTTAATGTGAACAATCTGTTTTACTTTGACTGTAAAACTTTAAAAAAGTAAGTTTATCTTGAGTTTAGCCTGGAATTTATGTAAAGATAACGTGAAGAAGCTTATTCGAAAAACAGATTGTCAAAGGACATTTTAATTCGTTTTTCGCAAAAAGAAATTTATCTCCGAGGCGTGAGCGAGTGTTTAAAGAATAAAAATGGTGTAAACGTACAAAAAGAAGTGGCATAATCTCGAGTCAAGCTTGGTTTTTAGTGCGGTGAATTGACAAATCAGAGTCTCGCCTAAAAAGGCCATCGTGACGCTCTCTGAATAACAAACGACGCCCGTCTCGGCGCCAACCACTAGACAGTCGTACTCAAGAATCGTGTACTTTTCACTCCGTTAAAGTCAGAAAGCGGATTTTCAAGTAATAAATATTCCTAGTTTCAGAGCGCTACCCGCAAAGAAAAAATCTCCGTGTAAAACGACAGCCCGCTCTTTTACACGTCCTCTATTTGTAACATGTCGAATTGAAATTCCTTTCTTTTACGCCACCATTTGTACATGAAGGTAATGGAATTTTAAATTACGAAATACTTTTAAATGCCAGTTTAATTAAAATAACAACGCTAAAGCAAAAGGATGCTTTTACTCGAGCTTTACGTGTTACGGGTGCAACTCTCGACTTCATTAATGCATCCCGAACTTTTTACCCCCTGTCTTAGCAAGTACTTTGTACGTTTAAAACCCTTAACAATAGAACCGCACCGATAACATTAAATACAACGTTTCAAACGAAAATTGGAACATACGCCTATTACACAGCTTCGAGCTTAGAATTTTTTAATCGACCCTGTTCCTTCGTTAAAATACATTAAACATCAAAGAGATGATGCCCGCAACAATATGTTAAAACAGTCAAATTAAAATACATAAATTAACATTAACAAGCCAACCCTGAGAATCCCCTTTTATGTTGGTAAATATCTAATAATGTGGCGTTGAATACATTCAAGCACAATTCGATTTTGAAAATAAACATTTGCATCCGCACAGTAAATTTGTACTGGAAACCAAGAGTCGATAAACGCATGGAAACTGTTCGCATTTTTTATGAAACCCTAGGTGAAATTGTAAAATATAAGTTTCTCGTGCTGAAGTACTTTCGATGTTTAAATTTAATAAAGAAATAAATTTATTTCCCGTAGAAATCTTTCGTAAATTTATGGTAGTACTTTTTTATATATTTTCGCCATTTTTGTTCGCTTAAATCTTCGTTCACGTTTGGGGTATAAATTTCCTTTGTGAAAAACGAATTAAAATGGCCTTTGATGGCCCGTTTTTCACGTAAGCTTCTGTGAATAACCTTTACAAACTATTTAGTATTTAGCTTTACATTTTAATTGCGAGTCTCTAATTAAATGTAAAATAAATTATTCACAGTGGATTTACGAAAACTCGCGTATTCGAAATGTTAAGCCAGAAATAAGGCTCGTATAAAAACCTTGCAAATAATCTGAAGATGAACTTTGAAGTTTAAAAATACATGCGAAAAGACGTAAAAAACGTATCAGAAGGTTTTAGTTTGATCCTACGCTCACGCTAAAACCAGCAGCCGTTTGAAATAAAATTCAATGCCGATCAAGTACAATTCTTAATATTTGGCTTTTCATTTTAGAACAATTTTAACCTAGGTACTGGTTTTTCAAGCTTGAAGGAATCTTGGATTCAGTGCAAGGATACTTTATCAAGTGCTTTCGTTCGCATTTCCTAAATATTTTTAAAACAGAATCTCTTGCCGGCCTAGATGGTGTCCAGCTTAGCCTTGTAAACCAGAGATCTCGGGTTCGATTCCCGGTCCTGGTCGGTGAGATTTTTAATGCTAAACAACACCTGAAAGTATGTCGCCCTTTGGATTTGACGTTAAACCGTAGCTGTCATGCCAATATGATGTTTGGCATGAGAATGATCCCTTCCAGGGGTTTGACAAAATTCTAGTTGGGTAGTGCCAATGACCATAGTAGTCGACTCGCTTGGAAATCCCTGTCACCGACAAGGCTAGATTTGGTCCAATAACAAACAAACAAATAAAATAAAATCTCGGTATTTGTTCTAAGTTCAAAGTGATTTCGGCGATTGATAATATTTTGCTGTTGCATCTAACTTTGATCATCAGAAACCAATGAAATTGTCCAAAGGTTACAAGAACCGGCAAGGTTAATGGGATTAGTACTAAACGAAAAAAACTAAAAATCAGATGGATAGAAAAGAAAAATTATTTTTTCATTAAGCGCATGCAGGGGAGAAGTGCAAAGTAAAAAGGCTGCAAAATTGTAATTTTTTGGGAATTATGATTAACATGGTGGTGGGGTAACAAAATCAATCAAAAGTCCAAAAAGTGAACCCGAAAAGTATGCTCAGAAATGCACAATTACGAGTACGTAAAGCAATAAGCACATTAACTAAAAAGAAAGATGCGAAATACAGGATATAGTGAACTGGGAAAAAAGAAGAGAACAAGAGTTGAAAGCCACGTAGAAAGGATAAAAAGAGAGACTGGGATATATTTGCAAAAAGGAACAACCGACAGGGAAATGTCTACCTGGATGACCGTCCAAGAGATGGACACAGAGTTGGTTCTCTTCATCCGCAGAATAGAGCAAAAAACCGAATGTAAAGCAAACAGGATTAGCCCGAGCTGTTAGTAGAAGAAAAAGAAGAACAAGAACTAAAACCGACCAGAAAAAGTGAAGATTCTGGCAGAAAAGAATATTTCGAAGAATATTTTGGGAAAGGAAGAAGATAACATATGAGTGGCCCAAAATAACAAATCGAAAAATAGAAGAAAGAGATATGGAACCAAATATTTACGTACCTAAAAAAACTACAAAGGCCAAAATAATTAGCATATTTGGCAGGGTTAAGAAAAGGAAGAGCACCAAGGTTGTTACATCAGAAAAAAGAAAATGAAGATCAAAACGAAGATGGATAAGCTGTGGGTTTCATCAGAATGGTAATCAGAAATTAAAAACAATATTAATACAATAATCATCGGTTTGAGGTTTCTGAAAGAGTTGTGAAAGAGTTCCATTGTTTCAGTTGTTTATATTTTGAGTTTCCTATCTTCCAGTCTATCATTTTTCGTTTCTTCTTCTTCTTTCTTTTGCCTCTCTGTACCAGAACAAAAGTTTCAAAAATAAGATGAAACTGTTATCAGTGATTTAACGATGTATTTTGTTTATTTTTATAACAATGTATTGCAGAAATTGTGTGTATTACGTACATAAAAACATTCTCGAGCGAGACAGTTTAAAATGAGCAGACCGTTTTGGTTTTCACTTGTTTAATTTATTATTTTTTAATAAATAGATTAACTTATATTCTATCTAATAGAAACCGAAATTCCATAATATATTTATTGATTTTGCTCAGGTATGATATTAATTTTATTGTCGCTTTATCGACGAAGACACAGTGGTGACTAATAGACTTTTAAACATATAAACTACGCTTAAGCAGTTTCGACGCAAGGTAATGGGCGGGTTCTAGGATACTTTTCATTATCGTTACCCTACTTAACGTCTCCTTTCAGGACGTGGACATTCTAACGTATTCTTGTTTGTGTTTTGTCTTGTGGAACAAAATGGGGTCACTTCCCTTTGTCTCACTGTTGTGAATGTTACATGAGTAAGATTTCCTTTTCTGACTAATACCTCCAGCATTTTTTAAAATAAGCTCTTTCCTTTTTCCTGTTTCAATTCACGCAGTTGTTTATTTTGTTTAATTCAAACTTGCCTTCTTAGGTAACTCTTCAGTTTTGTTGTGCATATTCCTTCATACTTGCAATTTTAGCCTCGCTAATTCTTAAGCCCTGCCTTAAAATAAGTTTAGTGAAATGGGCAAATTCACCTACATCTCCATTTATTTCGGTATTTACAAGTTCATTATTTTAGAGAGCATAAACAAAACCCTTTAACTTTGTTTATAAACACGCGAGAACTAAAGTTGTTAATTAATCCCAGATCTGCAACCTGCACTGCGACACAGAAAAAGTTCAGTATACGAACAACCTCTAGAGTAGAACGTTTGTGGAGCAAGTAAACATTTAAAGGCCACTGTACTCACTTATTTGCTTACTTTGCCTGGTTCCGCTATTTTACTTTATGTCTATTTAAATTTTACAGCGTTAAACGTTTTAAAATTGTTTTAATAATAACAACAGAGGGAAAGCTCGTTACGAAATTATTTAACACTTTATTTTCAATAATCTACCCGCTGATGACAGACAACTGAGATTAAACGAAATTGAATTTAAAAAAAAGTTAAATTAATTTAAAATTTCGTAACTTAAACCGTTTAGGTATTTCGACTGTTTTAATTATATGGGCACGCGATTGAAGAATTTTCTGTAATTATTACAAGTTATACTTAAATTCAGCACGTGAATTCGAGATACGGCGTTTCTATTAATTTCAGGGAATGCTGCCGCCTTTCAGTAAATAATTTAAAAATAGTATTTAATTCATGAAAATAGGCGGTTTAAATGTTAGTTGTCGAAAAATCGTGGGTCGTCAAAATGACAGCCGTTATATCTAAGCGATTAGGTTATCCTCGTCTTAATCCACTTTTTATACTCTTTCTGATACCATTAAGTTATTAAATTTTATGCCTTTTTAAATTCCATTTCAGAAAATTACCCAATAATTTAGAGATTTCTGTTAATTTAGACAAATTAGTTAATTAGCATTTTATGTAAATTAATATTGCGAGTCTGTCGCCTTTTCATACAACAAACAACATTTTTCATGGGTTCATTAGCTTGTTTAATAAACTTAGGTAGAATATTATAACTACTGCATAGGAGATGATGCCTTTCTATTATGGGATTTTCATAATTCATTAAAATACATTATAATTGATTAAACGGAAATGCAAATTCAGTAATGTTCTAATTATCTAAGCTAATGCGAGGAATAAAATTGGGTTTTGCTGGTTATTAAAGCGTATTAAATAAATAACTCTTTTATTTATGCCCCCCGGTCAACTACAAGGGATACTCAGTGTACCAAGAACGGCAAAAAAAGGCCAACCCAATCACCAACCAATAGTCAGAAATATATTTTATTCCACAACTCTTTCAACAAAATAACATAATTATAAACACGATAAATACCGTGATTAACAAAATAGCTCAATAATGGCTAAGTCTCTTCGATTGACTTTATGGAACGCCAATGGACTTCAATACAAAAGCCTAGAAATTGAAAATTTTCTACATGTACTAAATAGGTATTACGCTCGTGCTAGAGACTCACTTTACCGACAGAACGTACATAAAGGTACTACACTATTCTATCACACAGAACATCCTGATGGAACGGCACACGGTGGTTCAGCGATACTCATCCGCAGTTCTATGAACAACAAGAATACAAAACAGACTATTTGTAAGCTACAACAATTCAAGTTGTTGAAAAGCTCACAACTCCACCCATTGCCTCAGCTGTTTACAGTCCTCCGAGACACAATGTAACTCAACACCTTTTACGACCATTTCTCGAAAGTCTAAGTCAAAAAGGTATAGTCGGCGGGGATTTTAATGCCTAGTATGCGCAATGGCGCTCGCGCTTAACGACAACTACAGGCAGAGTGATATTTAAACTGATAACAACAATTGGCCGTCTGATCCAAACAAAATCCCAGACTTGTTAGACTTTTTCGTTACAAACGGACTCTCATCAAACGATATGGATGTCATCCCAATTATGATCTGTTGTCTGACCACTCACCGATAATAGCCACCATTAGCACTACCATCATCTACATCTACAAAACAGCTAGTCCTTCTCTCAGTAACAGGAAAACTGACTAGGACACCTTCAAGGATTACATCGAACAACATCTCAATAGAAACATCAGCCTAAAAACTGCAGAATAGAATCTACAATGAACCACGGAAGCGGGCTGGAACTCCATACCGCAGCCAACAAATGTAAAAATAGGCAGTCCCAATTTACCAAATGAGGCCATGGAAATCTTGAAAGAAAAAAGACGGGCAAGATCTTGATCGCAGTGCACTCATATCATCGAAGATACGAAATAAATTAAAATCTATCAAGAATGAATCCTTTCAAACATATTTGACGTCATTAAATGTTCATGACAATTCAATGTGGAAAGCCACCAAAGGAGCAAATAACCACAAACTCATATTCCACTAATACGAGACCAAGGTGGTTCATGGCTAAGAGCAGGTAAGGAAAAGGGAAAGAATTTGCTAAAGTTTTCCAACCAAATTCTAATGAGGCCGACCAGGAAATAGAAGAATTACAATCACCAACATAAATGTTCCCATTGATACGTAAGGTTACAGTCACAGAAATAGAGAACGGGATAAAATGGTTGAAAAATAGAAAAGCACCAGGTCAAGACCTAATAACAGCAAGTATACTCAAACAATTGCCTGAACAAGGAATACAATTCTTAAAAATTCTATTTAATGGGATCTTGAGACTTACATACTGGTCGCTGCAACTCAAATTCGTACAGATGATGACCTTAGACACTAAAAACACAACACAAATATTAATCCGAAACACTAAGTAATTTATTTATACAGTTTATTTATATTCACATACGCACTTGATCGCGACTTGTTGGGAGGCTTTGGTAGACTGTTTGATCACCAAACGAAAGCTGCCTTATATACCATTGCGGCATCTGAATCCAACCTGGCATAATCGAGACGAGACTGGAAGTCTGTCGGCGGATGACGCATACGACCTCACACGTGCTCTCCCCGTCCGCTGACGCATCTCATTACAATATTCTGATTGCTAATTAAATAGATAAATACAAAAAAAATGTATGCCTAACAGAAGAATTAAAAATACCATCATTAAATATTGGATGAGAATCATAACAAAGCATGGCCCAAACTGGCATACAAAATCAGAAAATTAATAAAGATAATACCATATAAAACCGTGAAGCAAAGTATTCATGGAAATATAAACAATTTCTGCAAATAGCCTGGGGAAATATCGCAAACAAAAAAGTTGATTCAGGGCATATTAAGAAAAAAAGCGGTGGTTTGAAAAATCGTGCACAATATAGAGAAAAGGTAGCAAACGACGTCAGGGATTTAAAAATATAATCTAACAAAGTAGGCCATATTCTTTTGTTTCAGTGTTTCTGTTGTTTCATAATTATAAAAGAGTCTTTAATGTAAAAAAAAACACTTGGGTGAATGAATTATTAAGCTTCTTGATTTTAAGTATAAGTTATTTGATTAATACTTATTTGAGAATCTTCTTTTGTACAACGACCTTTAAAAAAATAAATAATTCAAGTAGCCGCTGTTAACAAAAGAAAACGCCGTATCAACAAATGCTCTTTACGAATATTTAATAAAAGCTAATAAAAATTAATTTTCTTTGTAAGCTTGAAGTCATTAACGAAAGGTCGCCTTTAACATCAAATAAATTTACTTGGAAAACAGTATTTATTCGAAAATTGGGATCTTTTTAAAATAAAGGGCAGGGTATATACCGGTGATATACGTCAAGGTTCTTTAGGCCGCATTCAATTTCAGAAAAGCTGAAATATGCGTTTGATATAAAAAACTTTTTTTACTACAGACCTGGGTCCATCCACTGAAGGTCTCTTAGGTGCTAATTTAAGGTATAAAATTTTATGCGGTAATAACTTACACCAACTTGGCTTTTTGTTAATGCAAGGTATTTACAGTAAATTTTGTTCTGTAACGTACATTCTACTCGTAAACATTCTAACTGTATGCCATTTTGTCAAATTAATTTTAGAAAAGTTAGGGTAGCCTTTCTGAAATTGTGGAAATAAAAGGAGATTATTTAATTTAACTACGAGGTTTTGAAAGTATGAATTTTACTTTATAGCATGAAAATATGACAGGTTTTAACGTCTAAAGTTTTTATAGGGCTTCAAATGTAGAAAATCCTTTTTATTCACATTTTAACATTGTTATTTTTAAACTGGTGGTGGGAATTTTCACTAAAATTCGTTGTTCGCAGCATAGTATTTCTGCCTCTTTATGAAAGCAGATTTTATTTGAAATTCAAGCATAACCATAACAATACAATGGTAACCAAGGAAATTTGCACTTTAAACCAAGTTTACACGTTAAGGATCCTTTAAATACAAATTTTTAGACATTCAACTCCAATGCTACGCTGTCCATAAAATATTTAATAACTGATAGTTATTTACATGGCAAGGGAAGTAAGTGAGATGTAGCTACTCTGTCGAGCATATGGGAAATAAAATAAATCACTTAACTCCCATCATAGTGAAAAAAGCTTTTTATGTAACTAGATTTCAATAAGAGATGTGTTTACACTCAAATTTGGACACAAAGAGAGTTTGCCCTTAGGGAAGCTGTCCGTATAATTAACACGTAAAGTATTTCTCATAATTACAGTTTCAAATGTAATTCTAGTTTTTTTAAATTTAATTCTAAATAAAATTATGGGTGACGAATGTGACGATCCAGGGAATTTTAACGTTTTAACCTCTTAATGGGTTAAGTAGAAGGCCGTTGGCATAGTGGTAAAAGCGCTAGGAGTCCTAGCTAGGAGTCTTGGGTTAGAATCTCACGCAGTCGTAAGGATTTTTACAAAAAATTCCCCACTGTTCGAGCACTTGAGCGAGCGAAGCCATTTAATTCCCTGATTACAATTAACGATTCTGTTTACGAAGTGGTCGACTGCAGATAGTAACAAGACACATACACTCCACACTTAATACTTGGTCACATAACTGTGCGGAGGGCAACGGGAAACCACTGCAGAAAACACATTCCCCTAGTATAAGGGGGATACGATACCAACTCGTTTAGAAATGTGGATTTGACTCCCTCTTCAACTTAAGACGACCTGACACAGAAGAAGAAGAAGAATGGGTTAAGAAATGTAACAACTATGGTTCAAGAGGTACGGACTTAACGATATTTAATGCTATAGTTTATGATGGTTTCTTGGACTACATCAACACGAACATGGAGGTATGTTTAAAGCACTTCATTGAACATTAACCACGGTTCAACTGTTACCATTTTCTCAACATCTCTAACCGAAAATGTTATGGTTTGGCTAAGTTGAGGTCGTTGACTGCTCCACAAAATTTTTCTCAACATCTATAATCGAAAGCGTTATGGTTTGGCTAAGTTAAATTTTGTAACTTCCAAACGCTGTTGTGCCAATTTCGCAATTTTGGGACTAAGTGGCTTATTTTGCTGTCGAAAACCGATCAGTTTGCTCAAGCAACCCATACCATTTTCCAATTTATGTGCTTCGGTGGGCTTCGGCAGTTTCATACTGTGTGAGGGAAATCGAATAAGGATCTGAATTATAGTTTACGTGTAAGCTTAAGCCAAAGCACGTATTTCAATACTCAGACTTAAGTCTGTGATTGTAAGGGCTTATATTTCAGTATAGACTTAAATTAAACCTCAAGTAGGCTTAAGTTAGAGCTTAGTCCAAATTTCGATATACTTAAGCCCTAATTTAAGCTCTAGCTTAAGCCTGCACTGAAATACCGACCCTAAGTTCATTAAAACAACTAATAATACTGTAACGAAACACTTCGTCGGTGGGCGGGATTCTGGAGTGGCCTCAAAGCGACCAACGAATTCTGGAAATCTTGAGATGCGGTACGCCATGCGAAGTTTAAAAAAATGCGTTCGTGAACCTTGTAGTAGCATGCGACAGGAAAGAAGTGCGTTCGAAGGAGCGGATTTCGCCCTTTCCCGGCATTTTCATAGCTACAAATCGAACGAGTGAATTGAATGCTCCAAAGGCGCTGTTGAATATTTAGGGTAATTTAATGTTAGTGGCGCCCATTTTGCTGTTTTACTAGTGCATGGGTTTGTTATTAGTTGTTGTTGGCTTTTTCAATTTCTAGTAATAAATAATTCACACAGACTCACGTTATAATACTGAGTTACACCATAAGAAGGCCAACATTTCAAATTACAAAGAGCTAATTTTTTTTGGAAATTTTAAGGACAGGGGTGGTTATCAAAAGTTTTGCTGAAATACGAGTACCATCATCTTTACCTTTTCTATTGCAGTTTTATAGTCAACGAAGGAACGTATTATCAAATTATAATTTTCTTCTAAAGTGCCCCTTTAAAAAATATGATTCAAGTAGTATCCTTACTTGGTTTTAGTTTACTTTTTTTAATTACTGCCGAAATTTAAGTTTCACGTGAGGTTTTCGGCAAGTTATTGATTACAGTAAAATAACTTTAATTACAAATTAAACCGGCCGCTGTTTATTCTTCCCCACTCTGAATATAAGGTATGATTTATTATGCTGGATCGTATTCTATCAATTTTTCTTTTAGGCTTGTCTAAATGTTTTTTGGGAAACGCGAGTAAACTACAAACTCAAAACTGGCAGCTGCGGCAGCCAATAGAAATTCTGGAAACCTATAAGAATTTTGCTCGTAAAATCTGAAAAATGGCCTAAAGAACGCAATCATCTAGAAACCGCAGCATCGGAAAATATTTGTATCCGATCCGTGAGATTCTAATCTGGGGTAATAATTTTCAAATGAGATGCTAACCTGTCAAATTATAAAAAGAACTTGATTCCCTTGCACGGGCTTTCAGTTCGTTAAAATAACTGCGTCATTGTATTAAATAATTTGGTGGAAGTTCTGAATTTACGCCCAATAAATATTTGGAAGGTATTTTCACCTGCATAATTACAGAAAGACTTTTTTAATGTAGTTTTTAGATATAATCGTTAATCTTGGGCATTTTAATTATTGCGAACTCGATGCTGTAGTTAAGAGCGCAAAACCGAGCGAATTCAAATTTAAAAATGCAAACTAGAACAAGTTCGTAAAGATGCCGGTCGTTATAATTCGCAATTAGCGTCAGTGATTTCAGGACAGGTAAGTATCGACCGTTCCTGCAATAAAGATATTGTTAATAAGGGTGTGGACTAATCGCGGTTAAGCCGTTAAAAGCCAAAGCGAATGTTCGTTCTGACGTGAAAAATAAACTTGGAAAACCGAAGGACAGAAATTCTAGTTGGGGTCTTAAGTATTTTCAGAACCGATTGACTTGTTACGTTTACAAGGTCGATACTAATTATTTTTCGTTGCCGCTTTGATGTAAAATATGTATCAACTAAAGATACTATCTAAACATGTTTACGGTGTACGAAAACATTATTTTTTTGTGTTTAAGGTAATTGTTACAAGCTCGCTCATCTGTTCACATTTTTGGAATATCAACAAGATTTTAGGTTACATTTTAGGTTGTAGCAACTGTAAAATCCCACGAAATTTCGTCCGAAATTAATTACGTAATTTGAATATAGTCAAAACGGTATTCCGGTTAAATTAACGATGTGTCTCTAACACACCAAAATAAATTCTGTAGCAAATATCACATGAAATCGACTTGACTTACTGTAGAGAAGACGGGAGGAGAATTAACTTACCTAAATGGCGCTGCAAGCAATCAAGGACGCAAGTATGCGAACGACTTTGAAAGTCTACTTAATTTTTAGGTTAATCTCCGTACGTTTTTGCTCCGTTATAAAAACGCCTGTCATAAAATTATTTCCGAATAAGTTTAGCAACATAATTTTTTCCGTGCTAAATTTAGAATAAAAGAGGCGAAACCGCAGTTGGAAAAATATAATACATAAATTAAAGCTGAAAGGCGAATTGGTTCATTTTTTTAAATTTAAACAAACCATTAATTTACGAATAAAAAACTGGTACGATAAACAACTCAACCTTTCAAGGTAGTTAGAATGCTGCATGTGATTTTATAAATGTTTAAAAAACAAGACGAAAGAGAAATTGTCAATTTATTTCATGATCTTTAGAATTCGGTATTTCATGGAGATTTTGACACGTTTTTTGCAAGTTGTTGTACTGTTGGAGTTTGGAACATTTTTCCTAATGATAATACTTAATTTAGAAAACAATTAAACAAAGAACCATGAAAAGACAATGGATTACACCCGAAGGAAAGTTTGCTGGCGAAGCCCAAAATTTTGTAGAATCAACATTTTAACGACGGTTCGTCTTTGTCGTCTCTTATTACGCGAAGGGATTATATGGTAAATATATACTGTTATCTGAGCCTAGAGATTTCGAGTGTTTACTTTTTGAATTAAACCGTGTTAACTACTAACTATGTGGTAAGGCACAATATGCAAACAGTTATTTCAAGCAAGTATGTGATCGATAAATGCCATGTTAAGTTAGTTTAGTTTATAGTTTGGCTTCTGACAGAGCGTGCAAATGGGTACTTACGCTTCTTATTGTTTTCCTTCGATAAATGGTTGTTGATTATAGTATAAATTGATTTATTTTTATAAAAAGTCACCTCAATGACAATGTACTACATGCAAATTGTGTTTTACAAGCATTTATGCAAAATTGTGGTATTTTCGAACACGTTTATTGATTCTGCTGTAAATGAAAGCAAACGCTAGAAAATAATTGTACTGCTACAAAGGGTAACCAGATTGAACATCTAAAATTTTGAAAACCATAGGCCAAACCCTCGCTTCTTCATATAAAATAATTCCAATCGCCCTTTCTGGGGCCTTTCTTATCCCATCGTAAAATAAGCCTGTCCATGTGCAATAACAATATTAACTTCTTATAAAGTGACATATTTGACTACTTTACGTTACAAAGGAGCCCCTGGCCACGATCTAATCACTGTCAAATCTCTGAAAGAACTACCGGAGGAAGGTCTGAAGGTGATCACATACATATTTAATGCTATTCTTAGCTTAGATTCCTTCCCACAACAATGGAAAATAGCGCAAATAATTTTAATCCCAAAACCTGGAAACAGTCCGGAGGAAACCACATCATATAGACTTATCAGTCTCCTACCAGTCACCGCCAAAGTTTTCGAGAAACTATTATTAAAAAGAATGAACCCAATTCTTGAAAAAATTTCATACCTAATCAGTGATCACCAATTTGGATTCAGAGAAGGGCACGCTACCACCGAACAGGTCCACAGGATCGTCACAAGAATCAATCACGATTTACAGCTAAACAAATTCTGTTCTGCAGTCTTCCTAGATGTCAAACGAGCTTTCGACAAGCTGTAGCATACCGGACTGTAATACAAGATTAAAAAAGAACTGCCAGCATTCTACAAAATCTTAATCTGCAGTGGTTGCCCTCTAATTTTTGCATAGCCTTCTAAGATTTCTTAATTACACTCGTATTTTCACATTGTTTTCTCTATTCCTCAACCGAATGTTTAAGGTAAAAAATTGCAGAACTGAAAGAACTAAAACGAATAAATTTGTGTTTAAAAACCCCAAATAACTAACTACTTTGGACTTTTGGAGTATAATTTAGAAGAAGACAGTAAACAAAATTAGACAAGTTAAGGTCAATAACCGTTTTACAAATCAGGTTACATAAAATTTAAATGAATGAATCAAATCATTGCAAGTAAACTGACTGATATGTCAATATGGAAACTACTTAAAAATTAACAAGAAAGGGGCAAACAAAGAAGGGTTTAAGTTAACAATGTAAAAGAAGGAGCGGAAATTTAATAATAGAACTTGCTCCTTATAAAAAATCTGTATCAAGACATTACTGTTTTGAAAGTTCAGGAATAAAAGTGAGCTTCGTTAAATTGCTGTAATGTAATTCATTAGGCATTACATTTATAATAGATAGGTAATAGGTATTAAATATATAATAACAAAATGTAACTTTTCTAAAGCAAATGCGTTCATAGTCTACAGATTAATATACTAACCTTTAGAATTAATTATAAAACCGTATTTATGAGTAGATTAAATGGAAGCCCGTGCAATAGGAAAATCTAAAATTAACGCAGATACGTTAAGGTTTCCTGTGCTTTCTTATTTTCTAACAGTATAAAGCAATTAGAAGGAATGTTTGTAGACTCTTTGATAGTACTTCCTTTGTATTAGAATATCACAGTACATTTTACGATTGGATATCTGTTTTGCTTTTCCTTTTAATTTCAAGATGCTTAGGTATAAATAACTAGCACGTTTCAATATTTCTTTACGCAATGCACTAGCGATCCTTTTCACAAATACTCTTGATATTGAAGTACACAAATAAATAATTCAAATACAACTTTAGAAAAGGAATTTCCAAGCAAAGCATTGCTAACACAACTCGTTGAGGTGTGACTATTAACAAGCGAAGGGTTTCTAGCAAATAAAGTACAAATATTAAGAGTGGGTTTGTAGCATGTTTACGCGCTGAAAATTGTGTAATTTTAAAATAACGATAGGGTTAAATAATAACAGTTGAAAAGAAGGACGGGTATGAATTAAAATTTTTAGACCTTTCCTTCATAGGCTACAAGGCCAGAACGACCAATTTTAATATAGTAGTCTGGACTGTCACAAGTATTACTTTATCATTTAGTTCACTATGTAAGCACGTATTTACTTCGAAATCATTAATTTCATTAATTAATTACGGCATTTCCCCTTTATAGCGCTATTTCGTGTATATTCAGATTAGATTTGTATTTATTCAGCATCGTACGCAATTACAGTGCAATTAAATTAGTCTTCAGTGTGTTAACACAACTGTAAATAAACAAAGACGACATATATAATGATTATTGTCAACGAATCTCCTTGCACTATTGTTGAGCGTTTGACATTACCTAACAAAAATTATATAAGTCAGAAATTTAGAAATCAAAACCCGAACTGAACAAGTTTTATTTTTATACCGTAGCCGTATAGAATTCTAAAAAAATATTATATAAGAAGATTAAAGGTGCTGTAAGTTCTTAGCAAGTCTAAAATCAGAGAATTCAAGCCCATATATTTACAATAAGCAGGTGTTTTCTGTTACGCCTCCAGATATCTAAAAGTAGCGAAGGTTTTCTCAGCAAGAATACAGGATGTTATTAAGTTCTGTTCTCTTTTTATTTCCAATATTTATGCGATTAATAACAAATTCCAAAATAAAACGTAACAATGGCCGTTTTGTATTTAATATATACGCTTCGAAGCGGAAACGTTTTGAATTTTTAGGGATTTTACGTACCGTCTCGATTAATTCCCTCTTAATTAATTTATGCATCTTTCATTTTTATTCCTTCAATTAGTTTTTTTCTTCTTGAGGGATTTAATTTAACTTGGATATTAAAAGGCGGCCAGCAAATTTACGAGAATTTAATTTTTATGCCGGCTTTATTTTTTTATTACGTTACTAACTGAATTAAGCTTTTTTTTTCTTCTTTAACTTGCGAATAAGTTTAAAAGACTTCGAGTGCTTTTTGTTTAAATTAGAATAGCGCAGGGTACCGCAGTTTATCTTCTAACATTAATGTTTTAGTTGTAGCGCATATGTAATTACGCAATTAATTAACTTCGTAACATTTTTAGAATTTTTAATCCCTCTTAAATATTTGTCGGAACGTTTTGCATGCGCCCGTATATTTAAATGATAATATAAAATTATGTATCATCTGTCATATTTGCACATGCTAACAGTTGTGAATTTGCATGAAAATTTGATACCGCTGTTATAAATTGTCAGTTGTACGAATGATATTAATTATTCATGATGTAATACAACTGATTTTGCTACTGATTTATATCAGGTGTTCTTTAATTCTCCTAAAGTGTTTTTTAAACAAAATTATCGCAAATTATACGGCTAATTTGCAAATAAGATTTTTTTAACGAGTCCTTTTCAGATTTACACGCCACTTAATGGCTTGTAAGGATATATAATTTCCTTGTTTTTTATTATCTGCATCTGTGGTGTTCTTAAACAATTTAACACTATCATATTACTATTACTAGGCTTTTTTAAAGTAATAATGGGTCCTCATTTTGCAGTTTTCTCTCCCTCAGGTTTTTCTTTAATTTAAATAGTATGAACTTCTTAATAGTTTCATCGAAAAATTACAAATAAAGAAGGTGGTTAAAACAAAGATTTAACATGAAAAATTTCGGTATGAACGTGTACGAAATTTTTAAAGTGTCCACCTTGAAGCATGTATTAGAGATGCATTAAGGTTGATCAAATTCTTAGACTGTATTTGTAAAAATTAAAGGTCAGTTATTTTCAAACGTATGTTCCAATATAGTTTGTGAATTAATTTCTAATGAATTCATCAAACATGTTTTTTTAGACTCATATATCAATTTACCCTTGAATTTGTGAAAAATGTCAGGAACGACGATTCTTACGGAGTCTTCAGTTAGTCATGGAAGGAGATTTCATTTGCAAAAAAGGGATTTATTATATGTTGCTTGGTTTCTTGCCAAAGTTTAGCCTATTTAAAAATAATTGGACTTTGCAATAAAGCTGTAATTAAGGTTTGAAATAAAGATAATTACCAATAACATTGTTCTGTATTAATAAAAATAAAAACAAACGACCCCCAGTTCCCGGCAGGTCTTAAATGACCAGGGGGTACGAAGAATCCCCGGATGCTCACTCAGAATTGCAACGTGAAACGTAAAGAAAATTCCATAACGTAGCCGCCGAAATGGAGAGACTTAATTTAGACATTTTAGGCATAAGCGATATTCAGTGGCCTGGAAATGGAGAATGTGCTTTAAACAACGATATGATGTATTGCACAGGACAAAACAACGCCAATCACTATTATGGGCTGGATTTTATGGTAAAAAGACGTCTATTCTGAATGTGATACAGTATTCTGAACGAATAATAATGCTGCAAATGAAATCTAACATCGGAAGAATCAATATTATACAGATCTATGCCCCAACAAGTGAAAAGCCCGACAATGAAATTGAGGACTTCCATCAACAACTAGTGGTAATAGTCAAGATATCACTATAATATTGGGCGATTTCAACGCGAAAATTGGAGAAGGGTCAGTAGATGACTGCGTTGGAAAGTATGGCGTGCCTTAAAGAACACTAAAGAGCGTAAAGCTATAGGTCCTGATGAAATACCAGTGGAATTTTAAAAACTAATAGAAGGAGAAGAATTACATACTATAACAGACCTATTTAATGCAATATACCGTAGTGGGCGTAGTGCAAATATACCGGAAGATTGGTTGAAATCAATATTTGTAGTACTACTTAAAAAGAATAATGTCACAGAATTTTCAGAATACCGAACTATAAGCTTAACGAGCCACATATTGAAGATACTTCTAAAGATCATCCATCACAGAATATACCATAAATTAGAGCAAGAAATAGCCCAAACCCAGTTCGGTTTTCGCGATGGTATGGGAACACGTCTAGATATTATGAATGTTGATGTACAGATGTACACATATATTTTGTTAACTACCAAAAGTCATTCGACAGGGTAAATCATGACAAAATGATTGAAATTTTGGATAACAAAGCTGTAGATTCACACGATATACAAATAATACAAAATCTATATTGGCAGCAAAAAGGACTAGCCAAGATTGACGGTGAAATAACCAAAGAAATAGAAATAAAAAAAGATGTAAGGCAAGGATGTATCCTGTCACCTTTTCTTTATAATTTATACTCCGAGGTTATATTCAAGTATTAACTGAGCAAGCAGGTAGAATAAAGATTAATGGACAAAAAATTAATAATACACCCTACGCCCACGATACTGTGCTGCTAACAGATAACATTAATGATTTACAAAACTTATTAGAAAACGTGAGTCAGTAACGATTTCGGTTCACAAATAACCTTAAAAGAAACCAAATAGATGGTAGTCAGCAAGAGACGTATTACAGACGATAACCTTTTTATAAACAATATGAAAATAGAAAAAGTTAACAAGTGGAACATGGCTAAATGCAAAGAATAACAATACACAAGAAATAAATACAAGAATTGAGATGGCCCACGCAGCATTTGTAAAAATGGGAGAGTTCTTTTCTAATATTGGATTTGAGAGTGATTAGGTGTTATATATTTTCCACATTACTATGTGTTACAGAAGCATGGATCTTGAAAAAGAAAAATTTAAAGAAATTGCAATCCTTTGAGCTTTGGGTATACCAAAGAATTCTTAAAATTTCTTGGAGGAAGAGAGCAGTTGGAAGAAGAAGAATGTCCTGGTTGCGAAATCTATTCCAGGCAGTGGTATCAAAAATGAAAATAGCCGTGATGGTGATGACTAAAAATAACAGAATAATCAGTTTTTTACGTAGTATAAAATAGTTTAGGACAAGAATAGAAATGTAGTGGCTGCGGAATGAGGCTTGCGATTAATTTTTAAATCCTTCAAGAACGGCTAACAGTGATAAGTCATAACTATATCAAGCACAAAGTGGAGGAAACGGTAAAAGAGGTTAATGAGATGAAAGAAACTACGGGTGATGAGCAGATAAATGCAACATGAACTTGGAAAATCTAAATCTATGTTAGAATTAAGGAATAAAGGTATTAAGGGTCGAGGAAGTAAGAACAGAAGCAAAAAGAAGAGAGCAAGGAAGAAAGGCATTATATCAGAAGTTGAAACAATTACGTAAAAAGTTACAAAACTATAAATCGATAAATAACGGGAGTATAAAGAGATACAACACGCCGGAGAAACTTAAACAGATTGCCAGGATAAAAAATGGAGAAATCCAAAAATAAAACTGGTTACAGATGACTAACAAATTGGGAATTAGAAAGAATATCAAGGATACGAATGGCAGAAGGAACTTTGAATTTACTAATCTAACTAGCTGCAATATAAACGATTTAAACAATTAGTGAAGCAGTTACGAAGCTATAAATTTGAGTCATTGGCAATACAAGAGACAAACATAAAAGAACTATACCCACTGGTAAATGGCAAATATACGTAATAGGTTTGGTACTGTTTTCCTAATAAGTAAAAAAATGAAGAATATCTTGATTGTTTTCAGGGCGATATGTAAAAACTATCTTATATTAGGTTCAAATGTGGATTCAGGAAAATAAGCAATATTAATGCCCACGAATCTATTAAAGATACAGATGAGAAGAGAAGGAACAGCTTTATGAAATGTTAGAGGAAGAATATAGCAAACCCAAGTTACGATGTGAAGCTGATAATAAGTGACTTCAATGGAATGTTGGGCAAAGAACCTAAGGTATATGCTAGTAATTGAATCTCATAGTAAGCACGAGAAAACAACAAATTTCCTAGCAGGTGAATCTAGGATAGTAAAGATAATCTTCCTGTAGCATAGAAGTATCCGCAAAAGTACATGGAAGAGTCCGGATGGTAAGACAACAAACCAAATAGACCATCTTGCCATGTATTAAACGAAGGAAAACAAAGGGAACATGTTGAAGATGTGAGCAGCTGTAGAGAAGAACAGGTCAACTCGGACCAGTATATGTTAAGATTTAAAGTAAAACAGCAGTTACCAAGACCTCGTAGACGTGAGTATCAAGGTGTCAATAAGGGGGATGTACAGAAAGTAGAAGAGGAGGTATCAAGAAGAGGTACAAGAAAAATCCAAAAAGACAGAAGAAGAATGGGAAAGAGTAAAGAAAATGGAAATGGAAGGAGCACAGGCAATTCTAAGACCAGGAAGAAAGATAAAGGGCAAATCATGGTTCGCTGAGGAGTGTGTAGAAAGCATGGAAGAAGGAAGCATTGACACGAGATACTCTAGAAAACAGAAACAAATTGAACGAAGCAAGAAGGAGAGTCAAGGCCGTATATAGGGGAAAGAAGAGAGCGTACCATGCAAAGTTCATAGACGAAATGGAAGAAGACTATAAGGATAACATAACAACAGCATTTTATTAGAAAACAGGAATGGCAAAAAAGGATACCAGCCACGAATAATAATATGTAAAGGGAAAGATGGAAAGATAATTGAAGAAAACTAAAGTGTAATAAAAGGGTGGCAGGAATACTATATGAGTTTCTATAATTGAAACAGAACAAACAGAGGCTACTGTACCAGAGGTGGAAAGAGTGGAAAATATGGAGCCAACACCTGTTCCAACATCACATGCAATTGAAGAGATTATCAATTCCATGAAGAGCAATAAGAGTCCAGGGAAAGATGAACTACACATGAAACTGATAAAATATGGAGGACCACAATCAGTAGAAAGGATAACAAAAAAATGTCAATTAAACGGTCTGAAGCTGTAATTTCCCTAATCCACAAAAAAGACGATCATCTAAGGAAGGTGTTCAAATTATAGGCCAATATCAACACACTACAAAATACTGGTAATAATAATTACCAAACGTTTAAAAGAAAAATCAGGGAATATCAATGTTGTTTCCGACAGAGCAAGCCAACGGTTGACCAAATCTTTATAATGAGAGAAATTATAGAAAAATGTGTAAAGAAGAATATTACTCTTCGTGCTCCTGTTAGATCTTAAAAACGCTTGCGACAAAATAAATAGGAGAATGCCATTTCAAACATTGCAGGACCTAGATCTTCCACAAGATTTAATTACTCTAATCAAGATGATACTAACTAGAACACAGAACCAAGTGGTAGTATATGGTGATTGTAGATAGACAACAAGTTGAACAAAACCTGATAGTTGACAAAAGTGGGATGAGAGGAGTGATGATCTTCGAATTAGTTTATTCAACAGTGTACCTTATTTATTATCAAGTACATCGGAACAAAATAGAAAAATAACATCGGGTTTAAGAAGTGCAGCAGCATTAAATCTTAAGCGCACAAGTTCTTCAAGCTCCGCAAAGATACAAATTTATAAATCAATTATAAGCCCAATAGTGCCTTTTGGTTGTGAGACTTGGGTATTGAGGGAAGTAGGCAAAATAAAGCGAAGTGTATTTGAACCTAAAATTCTAAAAAGAATTTTTAGAGGTGTAATGGAAGGAGAGTTACAGAGAAGGTGAAATACGGAGAACTAGGAAAAATAAATATTGTTAAGCAAGCCCGTTCAAGATGGTTAGGTCATGTAGGTAGGTCCGAAGCAGGAAGAATGCTAAAAGTAATACTTTTGCAAGAGCTAGAGGGCAGGCCAAGAAAGTATTAATGGGCATGTGTTGGGAATAGCAGAGTCGGAGCCACTAGTCCATAACAGAAAGAAGTGGAAAGAAATTTGTAAACGAGCCATGGGCCTTAAAGATTATACAGTAATAGCGATTATTGATAAAGGTACCGTCTTATAAAGTAAACACCCAGCAATAGGCTTGTTGAGTACAATAAAACTTGCCTGCTCAGTGCAGTTAAGATGATATTTCTTGAGAAATTTCTATTTGTTTTCAGTAAAAATATCATTTAATTAATTTAACGGGTAAATTTTATATACCATGTTTTCGTATAAATACCTAGTAAGCAGGCACTTACTTGGCATCGCTTTGATCACAGCAACAAGCCAAAGACCTTCTCAAATGACTTATTTTCATTGCTTTGTACGTGTTGCTGCATTTGTAAACTGGTACACGAGTTACTTTATATTTTATATCTATGGAGTATTTAAAGTATTTAAATTTAAAATTTTTTTGATCCTGTAATACACCAATTAGATAGTCTACGCTTTTCTCTTATTACAAATCTCAACGCCGGATTAAAGAGATTTTGTTGGCGCCTCAATTTTTAAGTAGATGTGGAACCAAATCAAGCAAACGTTTTTACTCAAAACAAGCCGCTCTAAAGTTCTCCGCTAGTCCGCTAGAAGCGAGAAATTCTTCAGTTTCATTACTAATACGGTCCTGTTAAACCTTTAAATATTAAAACAAATCCAATCTAGGTTCGTATAACTTTTTGTCTGGTCATCAGCGTTTTTCTGCTAACGTTTATCATGTCGTTAATAAATATTTCTGGGAATAGCTACACAGATTCCATGATTATAGACATTTTTGAAAAGGCTTCCCTGCTGTAGAAAAAAGAGAACATATTTATTTCACTGCTAATGAAAAATTCATGCACCACTTACCATCGAAGTTACAGAAAGCAGTGCAGTGTAATTATTTTGATGATATAATAGTTTCATGTAGAGTAATTGAATAGATTGGTCGAGCGTTTGAATTTCTGATTTCTTATCATAAAGGAGATTGACATAATCTTCATGTAAGCAATTTAAATATCGTTTGGATTCTGGCGTAAAGTTTAATTACGTAAAAAAAATGTCAGTGCGTCCCAAGCACTGCGGAAAATAAAATTTCAGGGCGAAATAAATCGCATTTGGGAGCGTGTTTCAGGTTGGAAATGCTAACAAAAAGTGGAAAAAGAAGTAGCAAGCGCCACTTGTATGTCCCCGAACTGTAAAGTGACCGGAGGATATGGACGAGAAGAGGATAGCGAAGCATTCAGCAGAGGCAGAAAACAGGAGTGCGGATTGTAGGTGGAGGGGCCCTGACGTTACACTGTCCGACTGCAGCAAAAACATGTGCCCGGATGCGGTTATGCCGCGGGCCAGTTTGTTAGGTCGAGCTGGTGTGAATCGTTCAACTGAACCTGGATCCGTATTAATAACACGTTTTATACTTGACAAAACATTTGTATTTTGCATAAATAAATCACGTGGAGTGCCTGTTTTAAAACCAGATAAAAATCTAACGATGGTTTTTGGCTAGTTGCATTATGAAATGTTACGTTTAACACTAGATGCCTCAGGTGTACTAACTTGATAAACGAATACCCAATAAAGATATTAGCAGTAAATAACGCACGGTGCTTTTTTAAAGAAAACATATGCTACTGCTATTAGTTAAGATTGGTATGCACGTTTGCTTCGGGGCGGATCCACTTCGAATAAAATCTGAAACAGCTGCCTCTTCCGGCCAGATAAAAAAAATAGCAGAAAAGGCCAAAGAACTAACTATTCTTTGTTAGACAAAAGCTTGCACAATGGATAAAATCAGAAAGAATCGCTAAGCTAAAATAAAAGAAAAGAAAAGAATCCGTTCTTTCGAAAAAGATATTTTACGATTCAATTCATCGTACTGTTTGTAGAATGTTTGCTATAAACGGGTATTAAATTAATTTAAAAATTAATTCTTAATTAATTAATCTGTGCCTACTTGTGGCGTAGGCGAGTAAGGCCTTGCCTCACAACGATCTGCAGCGAAGTTGGTGTTCAAGGTGTTCCAAATCTATTAGGTTAACATAAATACTAAGTTTAGAATGAGAACGTGGTATTCCGAAAATTTTATTGAAAGGCCCAGAAAGGATTAAGCGTTAAGTGAAAGAAGATTGATGCAACAAATTTTTTTTAAATATAATAAATTAATGCTCTTAGGGAACTAATCCAATAATGTTTGGATTACCTTGTCAGTGTATCGATTAATTGTTTGCTTACAATTCCGATTCTGTCTCCGGAGTGGTCGACTTCAGATAGTAACAAGGCACATACACTATACACTTAATGTATGATCACAAACTCTGCAGAAGGCAACGAGAAACCACTGCAGAGAACACATTTCTCTAGTATAAGTGGAATATAACAAAGTTCACGACGCCAAATCGTTTAAAAATGTAACTTTGATCCCCCTCGCCAACGTCCTGCAAAGGACATTAAGAAGAATAAGAAGAAAAATTTTTCTAAGAACTTCATGATGTTAAATTACAAGGGCGGAGGAAATACCCAAAGTCATGATGTGTACTGCTTTGGTAACGTTTTTAATCACCAACTATTAAGTTGTAACACTGCAAGGATATTTCCTCCAAATTCGTGGAATTCAATTCCACGCGATTAGTTTATTCATTTCCATAATCAAATTAGACGAACATAACTAAACAGAGAATAAACGTTCGATGAAATTTATAATAGTCCTGGCATATTACTAAAACCGGGTATTTCAGTGTAGGTTTAAACTAAATCTTAGCTTAAGACAGTTGAAGCCAGAGCTTAAGTACAATAAATCTTAGCTTAAACCCTACTTAATCTAAGCTTCAACCTAAATCTGTACAAAAATTCTGGCCATAAAGGTCTCCTTATTACTTTAACTTGAATCTTCTTTACGAGGGTGGCCTTTGAAAGGAAAAGAGATGTACTGCAGAAACCCGAACAACTGCAGAAGTGCTCTACCACAGAGGCTTATGGAAAATCTAATGCAGAAGTTGACGTAAGTCAGAATGACCTACAGACAAAGGCAAAGACAGCATTTTGCACCAGTTTCAGTTTCCTCAAAGAAGGTGTAAAATCTTCTTCTTCCTTATATTTGGCCGAAGCCTAGGTCGATGGCCTGTTAGTAACTTGTAAGAATGAGTTTGGTGTGCCCTCTTAACACGTATGCTGAAAAGGCTGAAGGCTAACTTCACTCATCGAATAAGGAGAAGAAGATCGACCCGCAGTGGTGTGAGGTTGACGATTGTTAAAGGTATGACAACCATTACCGTTGGCTTAACGTGTCCTCCAAAGCACGAAGGAAAAATGAAAGCAGCAGAAAAACATTGTCATTCTGCTACTAAACTACTAAAATGGTTATCGGCCTTTACCTTTTTTCTCGACGTTTTATAAGATGTTAATTAGGATCAGTACTAACAGAATTACCAATGAACTGGGCCGATATCAACCAGTCGAGCAGGCAGTGTTCCGCTTAGGTGACTACCGGCACATGCTATGAATCCTAATGCAAACAAAGAATATAATCCGCTATTCTCTTTGGCCTTTGTCTACTTTGAGAATACTTCCGACAGTATAGAATTGTAGACAGACGGGGAGGCCTTGGCCAACAGCAAAGACTCTGATACATTATATATTATATTCGAAGAAGTAACCATGCCAGTGACGATAGACGAGGATTTCTGTTCCAATTGAAAGAAAATTAAGACAGGGCAATACAATATAACCCAAATTATTCATTTTAATTCGAAATCAATGACATCACTCTTTACGGACCACCAAGCTGCTATAGCTCAAAACGACATACAATATGTTAGCATCTTTTACATTTTTTAGAACTTCTTTTGTCCGCTTTGGGTTTTTACCCTATACGGCCTATACACATCTGGGAGAAGCCAATGCAGGTTCAGACTTTGAAGGGTAAACTTCGTAAACAATATTGTAGCCCTTGTTGGTTTTATTCTTAATTTAAAGTATTATAATATTTAGTAAAATTTAAATAGTGTTTTTCTTGAGAGAAAGAAAATCCAGAGTAAAATTGGAATCAAATTCACAATACGTGGTTCAAAAATTAGTTACGTTTAAATAGGAGAAATGGGAGTTGGAAATGAATGTTAATGGAAATTGGACAAAACACTGAAGATTTAGAAAATGACAATGGGTTAAAAATGAAAGGATGTGTTCATTATACAAACCTGAGGGTCCGTTAGATAAAATTGAAATGACAGAATAGTACAGCGGCAGATGGAATAATAAAAGGAGAATAAGGCATTGAATTTCTTAAGAAAAGAAAACTAAATATACAATAACAGCGCAGCGTAGTAAAACATATCAATCATGACAATTAACTGAAAAAACAAAAGAGAATTTAAAAGCTATGGAAATTGGCTACAGAAAGTTCTCAGCAAGAACTTTTAAATTGGATAGTCAGAAGCGAAGCAATTAGGAACTACTGGAGGTAGAATAACACATAGTGGGAGATGTGAAAACACAGTGGGGTGGAAGAAACATGTATTCCGAAGAATGCTATGCAATGAGCCTCCTAAGAATGTATGAAACGAGGGACGTCGAGAAAAATCTGGAGAAGAGGAATAGGGGATGGAAAATGGAGAAATTATGAGAGGTGCAGGAAATTATTAGGGACCGGGTGCCGATAGATCTTGAAGAACCAACAGAAAAAGAAGCTTCGGAAGACATATCTGCATCTGTATTCTTTGTTACCTTTCATACATACATACTGCACCATGTGTATAGTGTAAATATGTGTACGTGTTACGGTACCTCGTGGGCCTGTATTTGAAGGAGTGCGTCGTTAATTTGGTGTTTAACGACAAAAGGTCACCAGAAATCGATAGGTACTGACCTCCACACCGCAGTAAAAGCTTGCACATCAGGAGTTTCGAATTAAGAACTAATCTAACACTCGCCTGACACCCTACCACTGCGCCACTCTGGCCTGGCATATTTGTAAAAAGATGAAAATGACGTGCAGGATAAACAAATCAGGTTCGTAAAATAGTAAAGAAAATGCGCGAAGAAAGGAGGATGATGAAAATTCCAGATGGCTTGGTGTGAACTCGATGTTTATTCATGTTAGCTAGTTATTTATGTTGAGGATAACAGTAATATTAGATCCTTGCGAAAACGAAATAAAAGAAAAAAGCAAGAGAAATAAAAGGAATGTCAATTCTTATAACGAAACTATTGAAGGCTACAAGAAAGGCTTTTATTTCTTTTTTGAAGCGTTCATCAAAAAGTTTGTAAAGTATGAAAAGTTTGTGTTATTGGCATCGTAAAAAATATTTTTGTTAATGAAATTTCAGAATTTGAAGTTTCTTGGAAGAATTTTCAGCGAGAATAAAATGGAATTTTTTATATGTTAGCAACCTGTGATTAATTTGGTGTTCAACGACGAATGGTCATCAGGGATCAGGGTTCAATACCGACCTCTATACTATAGGAAAATCCTGCCCATCGGGTGAGCCAAACCAAGGACTAACGTAATGCTAACCCTATGTATCACATACCAACTTGCGACGCGTGTTAGAAATAATTTCAATATCTTTAGATATTTTTTAATATATGTTGTTAATTTGTAAATATCTCTTCGCTACAACATTCCCAACATTTGCCTCTTGCTTTGGATTTTCCCTATTGTCTGGTAAGTGTTCCTTCCTGTTCGTGCTTGATTGCATATCTTGGCCTTAGTTGCAACGAAATTTTCTGTATCTTCAGGGCATAGAAGAATATTTCAAGTTTGCTCAGATAGTTTGTCACGAGGAACTTACCTATTGATATATGTCAACAGCAGCCCCTTTGACAACGATTATTTCTTGCCCTTTGAGTTATTTGATACTTTTTTTATTTTGAAATCTCATTATAGTGCAATTTCGTGAATTACAATTTGTAGTTCATCTCAGGTTGAAGAAATTAGCTAAAACAATATCGTCGGCGAATCACAGATGGTCCAAGTATTTTCCATTAATTAATTAATAGACGGGTTGCTTCCACAATATAATATATGTCTTCCAGGTGCCAGGGTGGCGCAGTGATAGATATCACTGGCACCTGGAAGACATATATTATATTGTGGAAGCAAACCGTCTATTAATTAATTAATGGAAAATACTTGGACCATCTGTGATTCGCCGACGATATTTCGTGAATTACAATTTGTAGTTCATCTCAGGTTGAAGAAATTAACTAAAACAATATCGACAGCATTAACATTAGAACAAGGAAATTCTAGGTTCGTGCATAGAAATTTTTATAAAAAACCTTATGTGCGATGGAAAGATGACTCTTGGAATGGGGATGGTAAAAATTAGCTCAAAATCGAGAAAAATTTGAGAAGATAGAGGAATCAACAGAAATTTCACTTACACACTTACAATAAATTCAATGCTTTGAAATGTTATCAAGAAAGTAGTGAATATTTTCAACTCCTCTTGTAATAAAATCAATATTGAACCCTTACTGAGTTTGCTAATAATTTTGTTGGAGTTTATAATCGAGGGATATAAAGAGTTGAGAGAGGTTACTACTGCAAGAAATGTGACGGAGAACTGTCTTTGCCAAATTCGCAAAAACATATTTTGTAATAATTAAAGCTATGTTTGTTTTGATAATCCTGAATTGTGCAGATTTAAAACCCTTTTTGGAAGTTCGTTGCTGCAAGTTTGACCAACTGCAACTGGTGGCGAAATACTCGGACAAACTTTATACTTCTTAATTTAATTACAATTTTAGCAAGTGGTGGCAAAATATCCATCTAAGAAGTATAAAATGTGGAACTCGCCACAACAACCCTTCAGAAAATAGTACTTATAAATCTTCTAAAAGCACCCTTATCTTCTCTACTGATATCACAATTTATCCTGAAAAACCTATCAAAAACTGTAGTAAAGATTTGTTTTAAACAAAAACGAAATACAAACAAATGTTGCTTCAGCTTCTTTTAACTTAAGGGTTTGGTGTTGCTACATTATTTAACACAGATTTTCTAAAAATATCTCCACTGCATCTAAAGACCGAAGGTATTTTATAGCATAAACTCCAAAACGCTCACGTTCTCCTAACGTCAACCGAAAAGACTTCATAGATAAAAATTTATCGACGATAAATTTACAGGAAAAATTCACTAAACCTCCGGAAAGGTTATTTTAAGTTCCTGGATAAACAATGCCTGGTATTTGATATCCGAATATGAGAATATCACAAACAATATTACCTATATACTTTTATAACATAAGGAATTCAGGACACTATATTCTAGGATCTTTTGAAAAATAATAGTTATTTCTAAAAGATCCACAATATTTATGGAACAGAAATATCTCTCTAAAGAAACCGATCGGATTAATTTATTTACAGAAACATATCAAAGTACTTCAAAGTATTCTTAAAGCTCGCTAAAAGCTCAGAATGGTTTTCTTGCCCGATATCACCAGGTTGTTACCTTTTCAAATAGATTTTATTATAACAAAGAATATAAGCACGAAACAAGAGTTGCTATCGCTTGTTTCTGTTATCACATCGTTAATGGTGTGCTTAAAATAAGGAAAAGAATTATTTCACTTGCTCAACTTACTTAGCAAAAGTGCCAAAATTCTATGGCCAGATATAGATTAAAAAGAATCACGAAGTAACCAATATTCAATGGTGGAATTTGAATAACGAGTAACAAACACCACCTGCAGATCTTGTCTAAAAATCAATTTCAAGGCGTCTCTTTACATTTTCCAAACGTTTCGATTTAGTACTTTAGATTAAAAACAGGTAGATGGTTGTGTTTTACAATTTAGATCGTATCGGTTTATTAGTTTCGAATTCAAGGGCAGTTAATTGAAGTAAAAACTATTAGTTCAATTAACTTTTTAAATAAAACTGTATGTTTATATACACGCCCTCGTCTGGTATCGGTCGGCTGCAGTTTACTTAGAAAATGAACAACCCAGATTTATTTTAGATCATTAAATCTGGCCCGATAAAGGCGACCTACTAATTCAATTAGTGCTGGTGGAACCCAGGAACAGTCTATCTCATTTCCCCGCTTCCTTATCGCGGGATAAGATTAAGTGTCCCGGTTATCTAGCTAATTGGTAGTGGACTTCAAGCTGTTATACTACGTTGTCTCTTGCACTTGCTCTTCCGTACTTGTCACGTCCTCGCGATTGTCCACATCTGTTATAAATACAGACGGCTGTAGAGGAAGCGGGATAACGCGAACCTACATTTAATTAATTAAAATGATTATGTCCGACTCGGCAGCTACAATAATACCTACAATTGCAATACAAACGGATTACGGTTTACCACCGGATATAAAAGGATCATCCTTGAAAACCAAAATTGTTATGGTCGGATAGAAAAAAAGGGCTCTTATTTTTTGATACCTTTTTCTGCCGAATTTTCTTTGTAAGCGGGATAATTGCTACAATTTCCTCCTGCTGTTTGTTTTTCTCTTAACTGCTTTCAGGGTTTCAGTTATATTTAATCTGAAGCTTTGTAATCAAATTAAAGATTTTTGTAGATATGGCTTTGACAAACGGAGTACACGAGTTAGTCGATCTTTTCCTTTTATTTGTAGAATTTTAGACTGAAACTTACTAAGACAAAATGCTAAAGTGCAAGTATTCATTGCAATATTAGAACGATTATTACCTAAAATATGGAAAAATGTAACGAACGGTATTTATGTAGTACTTATTAGAATAATAAAACTGATGATCAAATTAAAAAGATTACAACAAAAAATAAATAGATACGGAATGAATAAAAAATTAAAAAAAAAATAGAAAATAAGGTGGTCCTTAAGGCATTCCATATGAATCACCTCATTCTGCTCGAGTTCTAGAAATGTCTGCTGAGTTCGCTAACGTAGAAGCTCTTCAACAACAAGAAAATTCGCAAAAATTGGAAAAAAGGCTCTCGTAGAAAAGTAAATAAATGCGAATATACAAACCATCGAAGGTTTATCGAATATCCCCAGCTGGAAGATTGTTTAGACGAATATTTATTTTAATTGGAAACGAAATGCTGTTTTTCTTATAAAACAAATAGCAGAAAAAGAACAGCATTCCGAAGTCTGTTTTGTTTTTAGCTTATAAAACCTTTTAATGGAACTCTAAATCATCTGAAACGTGGAAAACCACAATTTCAATAACTTCCAGTGGTGCGAGTTTAAGGGACTAAATCTCCCCTCTCAAGACTAAAAATAATGATTTTTGGGTCTTCAAGTTTCAAGTAAACCTCATTCAAGACTAATATTATTTCTATTATTATTATTATTATTTGTAAACCCCCGCTGAGTAAACTTCTTCAGTGCACTCCTGAAGATCTTACTTATTTACTTACTTACGCCTTGGACTTTAGCAGCCCGTTAAGGGTCATAGCCTCTCCTTTGAGCATCTTAATTCTTCATGTAACCAGAGCAGATTAGTTAGATCTGCGCCTAGACTTAACTTTGATTTTTCTCTGGCACGGTTTGTCGCTAACGTCCTCCAATTGTTAACCCCTGCCTTCGAAAATGGATGTTTGAGACGCGACTCTGAAGTTTCTGGCTTATAAAATTTTATGAGCTGAGAAATCAACGGTGAAATAGCTATTAAATAATAGTAACCACCGCATAAAGAAATTAAAAATGGTATGGTCGTTCGTGGAGATTGAAATTAAATCTCGACATAAAAATAGAAGAAAATGGGCAAGATCCTGAAATACATAGCTCAAGTGACCACAACAAACATTGAATAACAGATATCTGGACGCAGATGATCGCTTAGATAGCCTTAAAGCATAGGATGAAAAGGATGCAAGAAATATCATGTTTGAATTTGCAACAATACAGTCTATCCAGAAACTTACAGAAATGTTTCAACATACACAAGCTTCTCCAATTTCACTATTTTTCATTATTTTGCCTACTGAAAACGCTTTCTAAAGGATTTCAGTCAAGTGTCAATTAAATCTTGCTTTTACGAATTATTTCATATTCGTATCTATAACCTAATTTTGTTTAGAAAAAACCAAATCTTAAAAGAAATATACGAAAATATAAAAAAATAATCCGTTAGAGGATCTCTAGAACTCTAGCTTTACAGCAAACGCTCCAACACACTAACCAACTGAATTACGTGGATGAATCGTCAAGGAAACATTAGATTTCAGAAATCCAAAACTGTATACCGACAAATAGCATTTCCTTGACGATTTGCCCCTCTAACTTAGTTGCTTTGAGCATGGTGTTAAGCTCTAAAGGTCGAAGGTTATAACTTTCCCACATTTTTTTATCTTAGACTCATAATGTCTGTAATGATGGATGCCATGCTATTTTTACTTGAAAACTAGATTTTATTAAAAAGTTTGAGGCAGAAAATTTTTAAAAGGGAAATGGATATCTATAATTTTATCAAAATCCTATATCTGGTTTGGGAAATCTAAAACGGGTTCGCATAGAAAACCTCAAATTCTGGAAATTTCAAATTTTTTTTAATATCTGTGACTTTTGTTAGCTTAAAATAATTTATTCAGCACCCACTTTAAAACTGGATGTTTTGTTCCTTCAACATTAAGTTCAAACATACTTTCTCGAATTATTGCTAAGCATTGGTGTTTGTTTTATAAAATTGCAACGAGGGTTTTTGCCCTTTGTTACAATTTAAATTCTGTAATGTTCGCTGTTGAAAGCTTCGAGAAAAACCTAGGATAAAATAACCAAAAAAACGTTTAATCACAAATAGCAAATCAAAAGCATTACAAACGAGTCAATCCCAATACATAAATCTCAAATGAGCAATGACTAATTGCCTAATTTTTGTTTAGTGTAAATAGCAATAAATAAACGTATTAAATTATAGTTAGCGGTGATCGATTCGATTTTAATCACGGCAACTGGGGCCAACCGCGTTGGCACGCACATGTTGTAGAAAGATAGGGAAGTGACACCCCAAAGTATAATCGATGACTGTGTTTCGCCAAAACAGATTTGGAACGCCGAAATCGTGGTCTTGAGACGGAAAAAGTCCTGATAGTTATAACGTGACGCTGACTGGAATTTTCGGAATGTTAAAGGGGCCAAACGTATTCCAGAAAATTCGTTAGTTACTTAATTACCGAAGGAATTCCCTGATCACCAACCGGAATAAATAGGGACAGTTGAAAAGAGACTTTTGCCAGTTGTATACTTAAATAACTTGAACTCGTAAAAGGAAACTGGTGGGATCGTAGATTTTATGAGGGGTTTGTAGTTTCGTGTAGTAATTCAATTGGTTACAAATAAAGGTAAAACGTGGAAAATGTTTGCATTCCTTGGGAATGCTTTCAATAATAGGAAATCCGATGCATTTTTTTATATTACGTTTGATTTCAACTTTGGAGATTATCAAATTTTTCAGCGTTCTTCTATATCTCCATTAATATTTTTGCAATTAGATGCAATACCTTAATACTTAATATATTAATTTGGTAAACAATATTTAACAACACAAGTTTAACTAACTGTAGCGGGACACAACATTGGGAAGAGAAAGCCCAGAACATTCTGGAAGCTTCTAGCATAGTAGAAAAGTGTTACGACTAAAGATGCCCAGAACACCCCGGAAGCTTCTAGCGTATTCTATAGCAGCGCGAAGCGTGTTACGATGATGATCAACAATCTCCAGAATATTCGAACCTTCTATCATATTCTGGGAGGTATATGGGGTGACGCTGACGTGACTTAAACGTCAACCTCACCTGCTTGCGGTACCTACACCCTGCTGGATAGTGGAGAAGCTCTGGCGATCGAGGAATGGCGGTATTACCATAACACCCACATGTAGCAAATGTCATGTATGCATGAGAAATACAGGTCTGGAGGCCACCACCAGAATCGGATGGGTAGACTAATCATCTGTTGTATTTTAAATCATACCCAGATTGGCGAAATCACAGAAATAGAAAGCCGGACGAATTTACAGATGACGATTATTCGCATGCAAACTGGGGCATGAATAGGCACATTGAATGTAAACAGTCTCCCAGAAACATCCCGACTTGCACAGGTAGAGAAGGTAATAGAGGACTCTTAGATACAAATATTAAGTCTAAGCGAGGTTAGATGGCCAGGCCAGGGAGAGCAATCTGTCATGAGGAATACTATAAAAAGTTCTTTATAGCCTCTGCACCTACACCGAGAAAAAGAGGACGCCCTGAGGATGAAGAAATTTCTGCATCAATGGAGGAGATATTCAATTACATAGAAGGAAATGACGACTGCCAGTTCTCCTTGGACGAGTTGTTGGAACAAGTTTCGGGAACAATACCTCATATAAAGACAATCAAGGTGAGAATGGGAGAAAAATATGGGGACCGCATTGTTTTCAGCACAATTCGCACAAGAAAAACTGTTGTGCGCTTTCGTAGTGCAGGTGAAAAAATGTTTGAATGATATGTGGTATTCTTCGAGGTGCAAAGACGAACAAGCAGAACGGGAGGGAATCGTATGACAATTCTGTTTTCCATCTTGTGACAAATTCTGTAGTGGGGCTGAGGAAATGGTACTTCGTATACTCTGTGTCTTCATGGACTGCATATTAGCAAGGGCAAAACAGAAAATTGAAAAGAAGTTAACAGCTATATCCCATGGCCTCATTGCTGGCATTCGCCCTCGATCTTTCATATCTCCTCTTACATGCTGTCTTTCTGTTCATTCACAGAAAGTTTGGATCCAAACACTTGGTCAATCTACTTGCTGGTTTCGGATTCAGTGGAATTTATCACAAAGCTCAACAGCTGGAGCTATCAACTGTCTACAACACTGAAGAGCCTACCCCAAGTGTAACATTCTGTCAATATGTATTCGACAATGCCAATTTCAATGTCTCCAATATCGATGGCTGGAATACTTTTCACAGCATGGGAGGCATCAAATTGCGGGTGCAGTATTTTCACATGGTTTCATTGATGAAGAAGTTCATAGATTCTGAGCGCCGCGCCGTGGTGATTGGAATGGCCACTTGGCCTGTGTTCAATACATGATACCATTCTTTCATGCAAGCGGTCATTTTCAATATGTAATCTTTTGCCGATGTTCTACTGGGTGTGGAGGACGATGTGGATGCCGAAAAGCTGGCATTCCATGCACCATGGTGTGCAGCACGTGCCATGGTACGTCTACGAGTGGTGCACCGTTACTCAATCGGAAAGATGATGATCACGATGATGATTCAGTTGTTGATTTTTGAAATGTACACATTCAAGATAAGATGCTTGTTTTTAGGAAGTAATGTAGTTTTTCTGTTAGCTCTAAGTTCATTTAACATTAAATATTAATTTTATACCATTAAAACACTATTTTTAATAATTCACTATTTTTCCATCCCCTGCATCTCGCAAACTATTCATCCTAGAGAAAAAATGAATAGGACTTTTGTTGTAGTAAATTTCATGTAGTTTAATTCTGTATATTACGCTAGAGGCCGCGGTTTTCGAGTTATTCGAGAAAAACTTCAGAAAATGACCTTTAAACGGCCCCTCCCACCCCGCTCACCCCCCAACGGTCAGGATTTTTAGTATGTTGTTCATGGAACTTCCCCCTTCCACTGTACAAAAATTTGCGACTACACGAATTATTTCCGCTATTTTTCCTTCGTTGACTGGACTATAATTTCTGTTAATCTTAGTGTTCATAAATTAGTATACATATAAGCGTCACCTACTGTAACAATTTAGCTTTAAGAAAAGAATCTCCAGAGAACCCAAGGACGATTAAAAAGCCTAATATTTTGTATTACTTTATTTAATATCGTTTTTATTTTAACTAAATTTTGGAAATTTCTTTCTAAAATCTTCCTGATATTTTTGTACTAATTTGAAACTTTCATGGCCTATTTGTAAGGAAAAAGTAAACGCTCCTAATTTTGCCAATAAAAAACATTTTACGAGTTAAAAAGTCGCCCGAATAAGCAATATTGGATGGGTACGTATTTTCCCTACAAGAAGGGAATGACGTCTCTTAAACTTGAGTTTTTACGACTTTCCAATCGTTTTATGAGTTCCACGACCACTTTCCTGACAATTCAACATCCTCGCCATTTACTGCAAATTTTTGACGTTCTGCAAAGAACCCAACCCAAGTTTGTACTACTTCTTCTTATTTTAGTTTTTAACTTTTGTTATTCATTTTTTTCGCTAATTTTCTTTTGTCGGTTGTCGGCTCTTTGGTGGTTTAAGGACATCATTAAAAATTTTATTTTCCGACGAATTTTTTGGATGTTAAAATTACACAAAAGGTTTTTGATTTCCTAATTGTTGCTTCACAAAAAAAAAACACGTTTGATGTATCAAAATTTTCGGTTTTTATTATTTGGTAATTTCCAGTTTCGAGAGATAAAATTAATATAGAAAACCCGAAAATTACTGGAGCGTTATTAATCTGTGCTCTGAAATGTTTAGAAGTAAAGCATGTTGGAAAAATAGTGGATAACATAAAACCGGTTGAAGACAAAATTGATAAACAAGGGAGATTTATGTGGAACTAAAACAGCACCCTTGTTATACAAGCGACAGGCCACGTAATCTGCCTGTCAAGTATTATTGTAACCAAAAACGTGCTGAATTCGTTGTTGTCTCGACACAAAAGGGACAAAGGGCTAATCGTGCTAAAGATACTAATTTTTAGGCTGCCCAAAATTTAATTCCCAACAACCACGAAGAAATGTAGAAAATCCGGGTTAGAACTGCAGAATACTCTTCGAATAGCCACACGAAATAATTAGGTTACGGTTTTTGACAAGCTCGAAAAATTAAATCAGTCCTCGGCGGGGTAGATAAACGAATCCGTTCGATGGACGACTCCACCGACAAATATGTATCGCAATGATTTTTTGTTAGGCATAAATGGACCATTTATAAGCAGGAGCGAGTTAAATCGTACACACCAGACCACATGAATACAAATGCGCCGAATAATCTCGAAAAATGGAGCAAGCGCATGGCGCTACAATAACTTTATTTTACCCTATATACAATAAATTATTACCCAAATCTGCTTCAGACGTATGATTTAGAAAATAATGCAAGGGCTTCCCGCGTTTTCTTATATTTGGGTACGTAAAAGGAGAGGAAACTGGGTTGGTCGCCTTATTCCGGAACCTTCCAAGCTTAAAAATATTACTGCGGAAGTAAAGAGAAATTCTCTATTAAGGGGCTTTTTCTTTGGAAACCTTTTCAAGGAATATTTTTTACTAACAGTGCTAATTATTATATATTGTTAAACATCGTTAAAATTTCCATATTTTTGAAAATGCTTACATGTTCGTCTATTTCACGCGACCAAACAATGACCCCGCAATGCACTGAGCTCAAACTCGGCAAGGGCTCGTTTGAAACATTAAATTTATCGGCCGTATATCAATTTTGATCTTGGTGCTGTCATCTCTGCGTCGTTTACCTTACTTTTTAAACGACGCCCGTAAATCTTTACAAAATCCTGGCTTCACGATACACTACCGAAACCGGTTTCAGTATTATTATTTTAATGATAACTTTTAAGCTATTTTTCCCATTTTTAATAGCTTTTGATGGTAATTTTATTTGTGTTTACATATTTTTACAGTTAATCCACAAAACCTGTCTCTTTCTGATATCAAAATAAATTACACTTAGGTAAAAGTCCAAGAAAGCTAATAAAAGACTGAAAGTTTCAAAGTTGATCTGTAACTGTCATATACTTGTATTTTATCCTCTAAAGAAACACCCTAATGAAATATAAAATAAACTGACGGACCAAGACGATCTAATAGAGAGTTTTAAACAGAACGAGGCTTTTACTAAAGTTAACTATAAGTGCAGCAGTCGTATCAACTTCTAACATTTTATCTTTTATCTGGTCAGTTTGAAAAGAGAAACCGACCCTTTAACTTGTTCGGTATAGGTACATAAACTTTTATAGAAACTGAAAGGCAAAACTTTTCAAGGAAAATGACCATTGAAAGCAAAGTTCTAAAAACACGACCTTAAATTTACTAAATTTAATAAAGGTATAAGAAATACTCCTATCATTTATTTGTATGTGTAGTTCTAAAACAACGAGGATATTGAACTAAAGTCTTAAAGTCTTACAAATTAAATCAAAATAAATTCATTGAAAACCTTAATTAAGAAGACTTTGTGAATTCAACTGATGAAAAAAATTTTGATACCCGTAAATGACCGCCGAAAATTAAATTAGGTTGCCTTTATTTTAGTAAAACTATTAAAAGAGTAATATTAAATGCGTGAATACGTTAATTTTTAAAACTAAATTTTAATTTCGAATACATATTTTATGAAATCCATAAACCCTGTTTTCGTATTCCATAATTTCACAGCGTGTTACATTTGACACTGAATATTCATTTAAGCAAGTGTCAAATTTTTTGCGATGGATATTTTAAAATTTAAATTATAAACTGGCGCTAATAAAGTCGCCTCAGATTTTACCAGGTTTTAAAAAAAATTAATAAAACCTTTTAATTTTTAACACTGAATATTTTTGCATGTTAAAGTGTATAGGTACGATTTTTGTTTTTATTCACTTTTTAGCTTCTAATTTGTCTATTACGTTATAGATTATAATTATTGTATAATTTTCAGTAATTTGTGCTAAATACGTCGACGGGATGATAAGTGGTTAGCCTTCACGTAGGTGTTGGTGAGGTCTCTGGTTTATAAGGCAAGTGGGTTCGAGGCCGGCCATTTTAATTTTAAAAAGCTCGTCAAAGGGCCGTTCTGTTGCATTTTAACAAGTCTAGTAAACCATTTTTAATGTACTACTTATGAATTAAAAATAAGTGCAGTTGAATGGATTAAATTTAAAGTCAGCAGTAAACTCAAAGCCTTATACGAACTTCTTTTGCATTTATCTTGATCTGCAACACACGATAATCATATAAATTTTACATTTTTGGGAAATTTTGTTGGAAATTTCGATGTATGTACTAGCATAATTCAATATTTCAAAATTTTACTTAGCAAACTAATTATTGAATCTAAACCGTTTATCAAAAAATAATTTTATGCAGATTTGACAAAACTTTTTCACGTGCCATGTGCTCCGATAATGGGACTAAAAGCTCCAATAAAAATCTTTCTTGTGTTGTTCTTCCCTTAGGTAAACCTTTTTTACGGTAAAGGAACTCGAGCGATTTAGAAGTTATCCAAGTTTCAACCTTATTGACGGTGAGAAAAGGGAAATTTAGTAAATAGATACAAAAGTTTAGCATCTAATTTCGATAAAACTTAAACTGAATTTATATACGAGTATATTATGAGTTTCCTTGTGTTTGTAGATCAGAAATCGGCGAAGGCAAAGCGAAAACTTTAATTAAGTTTTGATACCGGCTGGTGAATTTCGTTGTTAAGATGGGATGAGGGACTCACATACGCATTCCATTTTTATTCCAACTAAAATATTTTGAAGGCACAATGCGACTTGGTCTCATTATCACACCGTCTTTTGTGCCGGTATATTTCAGCCTAGCGTTTCCTTCCAAGTGAAAGCGTAACAAAGGGTCTGAAGATAAATACAGTACAGAATAGATAAACAAGAAAAGCGAAGAGATAACCCTAGCAATTTCCTCGGGAAAGGAATAATTGATAAACTGAGGACTGGCGCCCCTGTGCACCGTGTCTTAAGGAATAATTTTGGAGCTCGTACACCGTATGCTCGGAGATTACAAACAAATAAATACTAATGTTTAGTTGTAACTACCACCGGAGGTTAATAGTGCGCCGCAATTTATAGTATATTCGCGTTAAGGGTTGTTGCCCTTAACGGCGTTGTTAAAATCGACGCCATCTTGCTGCCGTAAACAAAATTAATGCGCGCCGGTTGCATCAGCGATTACGCAGTATTTCAAAATTTTACCTTCCAGATAAACCAACTTTTAAGGGCTTTTCCACACGCAAATAATTACCGTTGTAAAAACATACCTTAGAACCGGCGCTAAAATACCCGACGCAAAATTACACGTTTCTAGAATAATTTTCAAAGTAGTTATCTAATTGCGTTGCCGAAGGTATAATTTATTCTAATAGTTAACGTTTCCTTTACGGTTTATGAAGAAAATCAACCTTGTTAAGAACATTTAGAATATAATATTCTCAATTCTCAGAATACACGGTAAACTTTTAATTGATTGGGTGTGTACATTTCTTAACTTGAACTTGTAATGGATTTCATGTCTGGTTACCTACCACTTTACCAATCAATTTTTAATGTGTGACTTGGGGTTGCTTTCCAAAGATTTATTCATAAGGTTGAACATGGAAATTTACATTGCGTGAAGTATGTTCTGTGTACTCAATCCCGCCATGCGTTATTAAACGTCTGCGAAACTAAAAAAAAAAAATTGCAGAAAAAATTCCTTTGCCGAAACTTTCTAGGTAAGCTAGGTGCCCAACTCAAGCAACGAAATGCTATGGAATTTGCTAAGATTAGGTCTTGACTAAATATAGACAATGTTTAATTATTTTCGTGTCCCTAAATTTTAATAACACTTGGCAGTCAAAATTTGAATTTAATTCTAAACTGTAATATTGGATTTTACTAAATGAACGGTTCAACATAACGGTTTAAAGCGAAAGCTACGAATTTCGACTTTATGACTCTGCCTTTAGTTTAGTAAATTATCATAGATTTTAAACTGAACAAATTTTAATTAAATGCGACATTTAGATGTAAATAATATAGAGTAACATATTTCCTGAACCTTTTGTTCCACATCATACCTACGTTCATTTCTGTGAAACTCTGAAGTTTTTAATGAAGCTTACGTTCCTTTGTAACGATGGCTACAAAAAACATTTTAAATCCGGAATAAAATATTAAAGAGCTAGAAATCCTTAGTAAAACAAATCAACTAAAGCAACTTTAATGCGTTTCTTCATCTTTTATTTATAAGGCGCTGAATAACTATTCGATTTTTGCGCAGGAAACTATATTTAGTCGGGTAGTTTAAACCTTAGGGAACAAGATTTACGTAGATATAAAAGAAAATTGCCTACATCTATAGGGATTTGAACCCTGATTTTCACATTAGCATTTTAAGTCAGATGTTTTAAAATAAGGGTGTAAATCCCTGCCAACCAGTTTATGTTTGTGGTAGATGGACAATGAAATTGTCACTTTTAGGCTTTATGAAAACAGTGAATTGGCAAGAATAATTTAATTATCAGGCATAAGGTAAGTAGGTTCTAATAGAAATAGAATTTACCACAAATAGAACTAACCAAGAGAAATTCCAACGTATTTATTTTACAGTAATTACAGTACACGAAAATGAAACTGAGAAAAGATAAAAGGTCGGCATTAATTGATTAATGAGATTCCCCAAGTTCCACTAGATAGTCAAACTTGGCATTTCTTTCAAACAAAGTGGGCCGAATGGATTTCGAATTTCTACAAAATTTTAATCAGTGACAAAGGTGAAAGTATTTTGAAAAGGGTCTTATTACTTATTAGCAACATTCCGTTAGTGAGAATATCCCGAAAATCATAAATCACCTCAGCTAAATGAAGAGCATTGATAATACTAACCCATAAACCTTAATCTGACAGATAAGCACAAGTTAGGTTAGAACTTTGGAACTTTATAGTTTGTGACAGGTTTTACTACGAACATGATCGTCAGAAGTTACTAATCTGACATCTGAAATAGGCATTATTTAAGTTGATTACAGACAATTTAATTATACAACGTGCTTCAAACGAAAAAAATTGGCATAAAAGATTCATCTGTAAATAAAGACTTTTTGCTTTGCGAGATCTTAGAATCTTTCAACCTTTTTTTTAGAAGTGTACCTTAAAAGCATGAACGAAAGTTTAGTAAAAAAAGAAATACCTGCAAAGCACTCAAGTTATATTGATAAAAGAGATGCCCAACAAAAAATTAGTTGTTATTTGGAAGAGACTAAACATCGACAAGTTGCTTTATTATTAAATGTTAGAAGAAATGCAGGAACAGGAATTTTCAAAGCATCCTACAACCTTTAAAAAAATAAGCTGTAGGATTAACCTCTATTTTCAAGATAGAATGGAGAGCTCACACTAAAATTAGAAGACAGGCAGAAACCAAGACGAAGCGGAAAATTTGCAAAAGAGGTGAAAAAGAAATTGTACTAAAACAACAGAAGATTTGTTGAATGCGAATGTGAAAGGTCTGGTTAGCCATAGATTCAGTTATATTTCGAAGCTATACATTTTTCGTGTAATCAAAGGAAATATAAACATTTAAATAGGCAACAAATTTCTTTGCCAGCAAAATTATAAGCACAAATGACTTAATCCAACTTGACAGGGGAAAATTTTGTTGTAAGTCGCAAGTCATATCAACTGGAACCTTTGCATAGGAGCTGAAAGCAATGACCTACTGAATGGTTTAGGTATTCGACAAAATTATCCAAAATTATCAGACGCATAATTTCCGTTTTAGCATTACCTTAAATACTTAATCAAAGAACAATAGCATTAAACCAGAAGTTACATCAATTTTGTTATTTGTTCATAAAATTTATTCAATCAAGATTTAAAAACATAAAAGTTTATATGTTATTGGACAAACTGCCGAATTCCCCAAATTTACCGACTTTTCAAACATAATTGGTAACGTTGAATGAAATTGCAGTAGGTTCGAAGGCTAATTGTTAAAATATCAAAAGAATTGAGCTTTAAGTCAAGTAAATTGAATGACTTTGAAAAGCAAGCAAAGTCCAAAATTAAACTCAACTCAACTGTTGAGTTGTTGCTGCGACAAGGAGGCGACCGCATTAGGCGCCTCTTTTATTGTGGATCGAATTGTATAAGCCCTTTTTTATTCTCAAATCCATTTACCTGCTAACAAATGAATTTTGACGAACCTAGGGAGGCTTCCACCCCTGGTAGGGATCTTTAGCATGCTAATCGAGTGCCATTGAGGAAAAAACGAAATGCTTCTTATCTATATAATTATACAAGAAAAGACATCGTGGGCAATTAAACATGTAATTCTAGACACATAGTTTTATTATCAACATTTATAAAAACATTCCAGAAAATTGTTGCTTCATGAATTTTAGAGAATATCATCGGAGAGTTAGCATGGTTTGACAGAGGACTATTCTACTACGATTGCTCCATTAGATATGGTTGAATTTTTGTATGGAAAATTAGCTAAAGAAGAACCTAATAAATGTATTTGGTTTTCAGGGTAAAATTAATGTATTCAGTTTTTATTTGTCTTACAAGAAACGGTTTATAGACCGTGCGCCGCAGGGAAGTGCATTTGGTCCTTTATTTTTGCTATTTTCCATCAGTTATAATAATACCGCTTTAAAGTGCAAACTTACATGTTTTGAATATGATATAACATTAATAATGACTGAAAGTACTGACAGAATTTGATTGGTGGGTCGAATCTGGACACAGTTTTATACAAACAATTCAAGAAAAATTTTAATTAAAGGTGAATGAGAAAACCATATTACAAGTAACAGTTGCCTAACAGCCTAAAGCTTTTAAAAAACATCGCAAAATCATCGTTGCTTCAAATGTTTTTTATTCCATAGAAGAATATGTAGCATTTAATTTTAGTGGATCAAAAACATTCTTTTTTTACTTAGACATAAAAACCATAGATCACCTGCAAAAGAAAAAAAAAACTCATAACATAACCTAATCTATTTCACTTTTGTTGATTATGAAAAATCAGTCTATAGTGGAGACTATTGGATTTATTTTTCGATTAATGACGTCATCAACTTTTTTTAAAATAAAGGTATCGGCACTTACACTCCATGCGGGAGTATATGCCGGGCAACACGGAGGGTAAAGGCCTCCTAGGTCGCTTTCATACCTTTTTTAATAGCAGCGTATAATTTTTTGTAAATTTTATAATATTGATTTTAATCCTCTTTTCTATAAACATTTTTAAAGTTACATAATCCTGTCTTCGAGAAAAACTAGAAATTGCATAATTTTTGCATAAAATCAGTTTAAAAGATCCATGGATTTTGATACTAAATACTTAGTAAATTATGCAATAAATTAACGTTCAGTGATGATTCTTAAAAATATTATGGATCCTCCTAGAGGCAGGAGAGGTTCACGCAGAATCTATGTACGATTTAGTAAATCGTTACAATAACTAAAACAGATGTTTAAGTAGTTTATATTATAATGAATTTGAGTTTATGAACTATAAACAAGTGTGAAGGTCTAAAACTATCTGGGGCATTTTTTGTTACTGCAAAGTCCCGATGCTTGTCGAAATTCACAGTTTTGGTGTCAGAAATTCTGCATAACTTTTTAAAATCAATAAAATATTCAGCGTGCTCCACTTTTTACGAAAAATTTGTAACCCTATTTTTCTAATTCGATTACTTATTTTTGATAGTGACCTTAGTACATATGTCGTATATGGAGCATGTAATAGTACATCATGAAATTAGTTTATAATGTACAGTATTACGGCATGAATGAAATTAGCGCATGAACGCAGTGAATGCGATAATTTCATGAATGCCATAATACTGCATTATAAACGAATTTCATATACTATTTTATCGTCGACTAGCATTACAATTATTTATGTATAAGAAATTTAATTTAGTTTTTTTTTTGCTAAAATAATAATTATTCAGGTTATATAAAATTATGACGTATTTGTCACAAAATAGTATTTGTTACTATGACGACTGATGTGGTTGTTAAGTACCGTTTGTTTATTCCGTTGTTATAACAACTTTATGGCACAGTGCCATAAAGTACAATATTATGCACGATTTTCTCTATAATAATGATAGCATTATGACGCTAGTCGACAATAATAGTATATTGTGTTATTAAGAGTAAAAGTGTCATTTTGTATGCCGAGCATGACGTTTCATGCGAGTGATGCAACAGTATAGAAGTATTCAGTATATAGCAGAAGGGTGTAATAGTATAGAAGAAGCCATACTAAAAGCAACTGAAGTAATGTTAGGTGAGAAGACCAGACAATCACATGCTAAATGGTTTGATAAAGAATGTAGGATGGCGACACAGAAGAGAAATAATACAAGAATGGCGATGCTAAAGAATAATAAGCAGGAGATGAAGAGAAAATATGAAGAGATTAGAAGGGAGGTGAAACAGATATGTAAAGGTAAAAAGATGAAATATATGGAAGAAGTATTAGAAAAAATGGACAACAACTACATAAACAAAAATACAAGAAACTTCTACCAGGAAGTGAAGAGAGGAAAAACGGGGTGCAAAGTAAGACCTATATTTTGTAAAGATAAGAAAGGAAGAGTTGAGGATATTTTAAAGCGATGGGCCAATCATTTTGAAGAAATCCCAAATGAAAATGGAAGAACGCCGGCAGAGAAAGAAAATGAAACAGAACACATTCTGGAGGAAGGCGAAGAAACAGATACAGAGCAAGAGCCATGCTTAGCAGATGTAAAAACAGCGATAGTACAATCAAAAAATAATAAAAGTCCAGGGGAAAACGGATTAGTGGGAGAGCTGTTAAAAATAAGCGGAGAGAAACTATTACGGAAATTACAGAAGCTGTTGTCAGAAGCGTAGCCCAAGGAAGTGATGCCGGAAAAATAGTCGGAGGCTGTGCTTTGTTTGATATATCAAAAAGAAAGCAGTAGAAGAAGCCAATTCCGTTTCAGAGGAAACAGATCAGTTCTTGACCAAATATTTATGATGAACCATTTAGTATCCGACAGTTACGGGCATAACCTGGAGTTACATGTGATATTTATACATTTTAGACAGACCTATGAGCGATACAAGCTATTTCAAGCAACGGAAGACCTAGCAGTAACGCCAAAATTAATAAGACCTGTAAAGATGACACTGAAAGGATCCAACAGTAAAGTTAAGGTGGCGGATAGACCATATAAAAGCTTCTTAGTCAATAAAGACATCAGACAGGGTGATCCGTTATCAACGGATTTATCTAACTTAGTTTTAGAGAAATTGTTATATGCATCGTAGAGGTACAATATACGACCACGGGCATCAGTGCGTAGCTTTTGCGGACGATTTAGCCGTTAGCACCAAAACAAGAAAGAAATTGCAAGATGTTTTGCGAAAATTAGAGAAAGTAGCAAAAGAGTATGGGCTGCAATTTAATGGAGAAAAAACTAAGTATATAAGGGTTAATGGTGATGTCGAAAGATAACAGAAGTCTGAAATTCAAAATCACAGAAGGAAAGGGATTTCCACATCAGTCGAATAAAAGAGGACAAGCAAACAGGAGGAATCTCCTAGCCTTCAGAAGAAGAAGAAGAAGAAGAAGAAGGTGTGACAATCACAAATAAAGGCGGAGAGAGTGCTGAAATTAATGCGCGATTAGTAAAAGGAAGCAGAAGTGCGTGCGTGATCGTTCCTAAGAATATCGAAGTAAACAAAAGATCCCGACGAACCCAATTAAGAATTTATAAAACAGTTAGACGGAGAGTAGTGACCTTATGCCGGTGAATTGTGGGTGCTAAGTAAAGGTGACTAAAAACAACTTGAGATTTGTGAAAGCAGAATGTTAAGGAGAATATGGGTGAATATGGTAAAGGCGGATCTCAATGAGCTGAATATCAGAAACTGGGGACGATTGCCGAATACAGGAAGAGATGGAAATTGATAATTAAACAAGCCCTGGGTTGCCAAGGTATGTCGAGCTAATATACTCGTATATACATACGTACATACCTATTTCTTCTTGAATGAAATTGTAGGTTGCCTTTTGCTTAATGTCAAGAAACACTTTATCTTATTGTAGAGCACGCGTCATTGGGAAGTGAACAACCAGAATGCCATGGAAGCTTTTACCGTATTATAAGTAGAGCAGAGGGAAGCGTGTTACGAATAGCGAACGCCCAGAACGCCCTGGAGGTTCTACCATATTCTAGAGTAAGCAGCGCCCGCATATATAAAAATACATCCCGACAGAGTGGAAAAGGCATCGGACGTCTCAAGCAATGCGTGCAATTTACAATAAATACCAACGATACAACTAAACATTCAGTGTAAATAACTTGGACTGAATTCTGTTAACCTTAGTGTTTACAAATTATTAAATAAGTGTTGTTGTTCACATAGAACCCGAGTAAGATTTACTGAAGGCTTTTCATTATAAATACCGAAAGTGGTTTTGCTTCTATAAATATTCTGATGAAAGTAACTTTAAAGTAGGGTTTCTCTTGAGCTAATTTCAGGCGTGCTAAATTAGTTTCACTTTTCAATAGAAAATACAAAAGCTTCATCGAATATTATGAGAGTCTTCCAAAACCCATACAAATGTGCTACTCTTGAAAATCGAATTTATTGCAATCACTGAATTTAGGTCACGTAATCGCTGTAAACTAAAATGGGATGCACTTGAGTGAACGTGCACGTGTTGATTGTATAGTAAAACCTGACAGTGAAGATTCTCGGTGTTTTTAGTTTCTGCACATATGGTAAGAAATTTGATAATTAAATTCAGGTGATGGGTCGATGATGTTGGTAGGACACGTGAGTAAACTATTTTACACGAAGTAGCCCCTTGCGAAGGCGTAGGCGTTCGCAATCTACTGATAAAGTAGATTAGTGTTTTCAGCTGTGTGCAATTACAAGTTGGCCTCTTTTCAGAACTGGTAATTAAGTTACTCATTAAGAACGATGAGATTTACTTTAACTGTTCACGGCGTTGCAATTTAAATAAATTCCAAAAGGTCTTTATTTTTAGTTTATGTTTGTCGCCGAAACTCTCTAAACGTTAAAAGATCCCAAGTAGTAATTCAAAACTTAAAGCGTTAACAGAATTCCTCGCTTTTGCCAACTGGTGGAAGAAAAGCGCGAAAATACGGAAATAAGCATTAGCTACCTGGGATAATCTGAATTGGTTTCGGAGGTTTTCAGAGCCTATCACGTAGCAATAACGCTTTCTCTAAAGTTACATTTAAATATTTGCCACAAGCAATCGATCCGATAGGAATCAACATAAAACGAATGAAAGCGCAGTGTTTGTCTTTGGCCTCTTCGAAAAGTCGCCAGTTTTCGACTGTCGAATGCGAAATTTACCGTGGCATTTAAAGCTGTATTAGTTTGTAAACTCGGAAAATTTTAATCTTGGGATAGGCGATTAAATACGGGAAATTCGAACAACCCATATTATTCCAATCGAAAAGTTGTCAGTTCCAAAACCAATCTAGCAACTGAAAAAACTTCAATCAAAGCATGAAACACCCTAATGTAGGAAGTTTGAAAAATAAGCGAGGCAAAGAAACGCAATAAAGGAACTGACAAAACAAGAAAATATTTAGATTTACGTAGTGAGATATATTAGTTGGATTTTTTCGGCGTAATGCCTTCTCCCTCGATATGAAACACCTTAGCATGTTTTCTCCACTTTGAATTGTTTCCCCCTTTTTCCTATTATTCTCAATTCTCCTTCCTACAGAATTTTTTGCATTCTTTATATATCATTAACTCGCTTGCCGTTTTTTACATTTTATATTTGCATATACTTTGTACTTTTTTGCACTCATCAACTCTTGGTTCTTTTTTCTTATATTAACCTTTAAATCCGAATTAAGTATGAGTTCCGTAACAGATTTTTACGTGAAAAAGCAGCACGAAAAACCAGTTCTGCGATCACTTCGGCGGCATATTATTACAGTGTTGACTAAAATTAACTCACCAATTAGTCGATGTTCGGCTTCCCAAAAGAGCGTATCTGAAACAGAAGAAAATTATCAGTCAGATAAAGTAAAACCTCGAAAAATTCGTGCAAGTAGCGGTATTCCACGAATTTTACAATTAGAACCTGTTCTCGATTTTTAGGTTTTTAATTAAGACAGCCTCTGGTCGAGTGATAATAATTCACCTAGACAGAACACCCGAATCTGCCTTATAAATTATCGGTCAAATCGGTTAACAACTAAGAATTAACTACGGACCGAAGCGAGAACCGACATGTGTGTTATTAAATACTCTGGCAACTCGGACTATTTTTTTCTACGGAACGGATGAGAAAGCGTTTCAATTTATCAAAAATCCAATATTGCTGGAGATTCATTGGATTCGATATTTACTTTTTCAGATATCCTGAACGGAATTCAATAGGATATTTCATTTAAACGCAATAAGGATAAGAGTTATCTAAACCAATATTTATAAAGTGTTCCTTGCGGTATGAGAACCCACCGTGGAATAAACACTACAACCAAGAGAGCCGAAGATGCACTTTGTGGATGAACGATTATTGACATGTTGGCCTTTTATCGCTATAAAGTGGTCTTTTCATATTTCGCGTTTTCGCAATTAATACTGATTACCTATTTTAATTTATAATAATAACAACGTCACAAAACGCAGTATGATGTTAAAAGCAGTTAATTTCGCATTTGAAAATATTTAAAGTAGTTTTCACACGCCGATTTAAAACAAAATGAGTTCGCCAAGCTTAAAATTCAGTTTGATATATAGGAAAGCAATTTATTTATTTATGAGTATTTCAATCAACTCCTTGCAAGAACATTTTCTGGTTGTTATTATAGTCTGTCGAACTCACTCATCTGAAGTAAGCTGAAATATTCTAGTATAAGTGAAACTTACAAAAGAGACGCCTGCTCATAACTCATGCGAGCAACTAGAGCAAGTGCGTCTGTTCGAGGAATACATTGGGAAGTATAGTACAGTGAGGAATCGTACAAGCCGGGCAAGCAGAGTAGCGATCACGTTAGAGTTCCTACGGCAGCCCTAATTCTTACATCACGTTTAAAGTTGTCTAAGCTCTTGTTTAACGTACACATAAAACGATATACAATGTGATTTTTTAAAAACCCAATTGCAGCAGGCCGTATTTTGACTTAATACAGACAGTTCTAAGGTTATTAAGACAGAATACGGCCTGCTGCAATTGAGTTTTTAAAAAATCACATGGTAGCTTGATACTGTTTTTAATGTGCAGAAAAGAGAAGCACAATATTGCCGTGATGTTAAATTTAAGTATGAGGTGGGAATACCCGACTATTAAATAATATCAATAAAGGCTGTAACTGTACGAACCCCAGGTGTGTTACCTTTTACAGTTTTTCGCTATGATCGTCTAGTTTTCACTAAGATTTTCTTTACCCTCAACCATTATTGGTTAAGTGAAAATCTTTGTTTATTTCGGTTAAGCTGCTGAATATAGCGGTACTACCTAGATCCTTTTTTTTATCTTTTGTTTTTCATCTGTCAGTCAACATTCAGTTCATTTTGAATATTATAAAAGTGTCAACATGGTTTACACCACTGCCGAATGAATCGAGAATGTGCGTTTTTTATTTCAAAAATAACGACTGTGCACGAGCTGCAGCGCGTGCTTTCAATTAACTTCATCCCGATAATTCATTCGGGATTAGTTGATGCAAAAATTCATGGAAACTGGCTCAGTGACAAACAAAAAACATCAACCAGAAAGACCAATTATTAATGAACCTGTTGAAATTGCTGTTTTGGGACAAGTTGCAATGGATAACAATCAGCCTTTAAACCAACTTTCCCAAGCATCGGGGGTTTCAACAAGCAGTGTATGGAGAATTTTAAAAAAGCACAAATTTCACCCATACAAGATAAACCTTGTTCAAGAACTAAACGAAGACCACAATGATCGAAGACTAGAGTTTTTCAAAGTTATGTCTAATAATTTATTGAAAAACGTGAACTTGTTGTACAATATCTGTTTCAGCGATAAGTGTACGTTTTTTTTCGAACGGAAAAGTCAACAGGCATAACTGTAGGTATTGGTCAGACACGAATCCGCATTTGTTTAGGGAAACCCATACCCAATTTCCACAGAACCTTAATGTTTGGGCAGGTGTTCTAGGAGACCACATCGTTGGCCCGTTTTTTATTGACGGTAATTTGAATGGCACTATTTACCTTGAGCTTCTTGATACCACTGTTGATCCGCGTATAACAGAACTACTGGAAAATGACAAAAATTTGCTTGAAAATGAACTAGTTTTCCAGCAAGATGGTGCACCTCCTCACTATGTGATTCCCATTCGAGAATTTTTGAACAATCGGTTTCCTGGACGATGGATTGGAAGACGTGGTCCCATCGAATGGCCGGCTAGATCCCCCGACCTGTCTCCGTTGTATTATTTCTTATGGGGACATTTGAAATACAAAGTATATGCAACACAGTCAGCCAACATTGAAGATCTTAGACAGAGAATAATAGAAAAATGCCGAAAATTGACACCGCATGTTCTCGCAAATGTTCGTTCTCGCTATCGCTCGCTCGTGCATAAAAACCATCTGCGGGAGGCGATAACACTTTCCTCCAGAGTAATACATATGATTTTTTGGCCACCTTCACTAAACGAACCTGACATTAGTAATGTTGACAACTAAAAATATGACATTTTACTGCAAAACTCGGTTTCATTAAAAAAAAAACTCGTAGATAGCTTGAGTATATGTTTCCATGGTGACTATACTATTAATATTAATCGTAAAACATGTTTACTCATTTTGCAACCCGTTTCTAATGGCAACGGGAGGCAAAGTACTTTGCCTCCCGGTGCTAAGTGCCGGGTGACAAACGTCTACTTTCGATGTCAAAAATTCATTTGGTAAGGTATGGAAAATGTCACTTTCGAACAGTGGTGGCTAAAAAAGTTTTTTCAAATATAATTCAATATCAACTAACTATACAGGGTGCTGCATAAGTCGATTTGTGATGCCAAAATTAGGACGACCCTAGTTCAAAAGCTAATATTATTTAAGGACCATCCTGTATATATGTAGTTAGGCGTTGAGGTCAATGTCATTACATAAACCTTTGTCAGATATTGATAACTGATGTAGGTAATTATTGATTTGTAATATAAAGCAGAAAATTAAATATTAAATGCACGAGCAGAGATGAATAGCCCACGCCGCTCGCATGAAATATATGTTTCTACCTATTGTAATTAATCACAAATGGATGTAAAGTGTTTATTCCACATTAATGAGTAGGTATAATACCTAAAGAAGCACAGAAGCAATCACTATAACTCAAAATATTCATGCATGCCTCCTTAGAATAAAATATTGTGTTAACGGGTTCTTAGAATCACTTGCATGCGAACGTGTGCGTAGGATGCTTGGGAAGTTAAAAGATGCATTTGTCTAATCTGCATATTTGCTCTTCTTGTTATCGTAATTAAATTATTAAGAATGTTTCAGATAAGTCGCGGTTTTGTTTTCATTCTTGGTCAAGGAGAATGCTAGATATTTCTAAAAGTGGGCATGTCGAGTTATGTAGAATCTAATTATCTGCACTGATAACGTTAAATTATGCATTCCATTTTGTTAATAAGTCAATTAAGTAGAAATTGAAAACTGTTATAATATCTTCTTCTTCTTTTTCTTAACCCTATACCGTTAAAAGGTGTTGGGTAAGGTTCTAATATCAAGTCTTTAATTTCATGCGCCAGTAATTTAGCCAAACGCAAAATTTGTCAAGGAAGAAAAATATAGCCATACAAAGCAAGAGTATTAAAAACAAAACAGGATAAATTTTAAATTGTTAAACGTGTGAATTAAAAATTTCTACTCAACTTCATTCAAAAGTTTCTCATTTCGAATTTTAATTTTAAAGCAACCACTTTAGCAGTCACACCTCCATGGAAAGTTTCCAAACAAACCTCTGTTGGAATTTGAACTTGTGTCAACAGGTGGCGAAGCAGACCTACTGAGCCACTATGCCCCCACATCTTATTTTATTTTGCAATTTAGCTAAAAGTTAAATTTTAGAGTATAAAAGCTTGATATCAACACCAGTCAGGGCAGTCAGCCTAACTGTTAAATTTTGGAATTATTTATTTCTTTAAAAATATTTTTGGTACACATTTGGAATTTCAATGTCGTAGTGATTGATTGACCTACAAAATTATCGGTTTCAAAATTACAGATTTAATTGTTTTAAATATATTAGTTAAGTAAATTTTTATCGTCATTGAATATTAAATTTTTATTGTCCTGGTTATATTTTCACTTAAGCTTCTAGGCCGTCTCCTGATGACCTAGCAAATTAAATTTCTATCTCGGAACCAAAAGCACAAGTTTTTTTTTTTATTTTTAAGGATCCTAAATTTCAAAGATTTCTTGATATTTCAAAACGTTCTAACTCTCCCAAAAGGTATATATAGCAGCAGCTAAACCAAAGTTAAGCTGGGGGGGGGAGTATTTAAACTTTGGTTTTAAGGTCTCCTGATAACCTAGTGGATTAGATATCTACCTTGCAACCAAGAGGAGACGGGTTCAAACTTTAGGTTTTCATTCATATTATTCAGGAATATTGTATTATCTACTCGTATTTCAAAATCTTTCAACTTTGCCAAAAGGCGACTCTGGAAGCTAAGCTGAGCTTTGGCTTCAAGGTCTCTTGATGACCTTGTGGCTTAGACGTTTGTCTTGCAACCAAAAGGACACGGGTTCTGCTAACCTAGTGGATTCGATATCTGCCTTGCAACCAAGAGGACATAGATTCAAAATTCAATTTTTCTTGTTCAAGAAGTCTAAGCATCAAGCATTTTGTCAAATTTTCAAATGCGTTTTAACTTTGTCAAAAGGAGAATTTGGAAACTAAACGACGTTTTCTAAGCTAAGCTGAGGTTTATTTAAATTTTGACTCCAAGGAATGCCTGCTGACCTTATTGCTTAAATGTCTGCTCTGTAGCCAAAAGGACACCGGTTCAAATACAGTTACGGCCGTATTTAAAAAAAAAATCTGAAATACGAACTCTACAAGCTAATTAAGTAAGTTGAATGTCCGAAGACTTTAATAGTCGACATCATAAGATTAAGAAAGGCATCTTAAATTTATACTTTTAAAGAGTTTCACGTTGCCAAATAGTGAAACTTAAAGCTAAATTGAAATTTTTAAGCTAAGATGGGAATATTTAAATTTTAGCTTTAATGTGTTTTGCTGGCCTCCTGGCGGATAAGACGTTCGCCTTGCAACCTAGGAAACATAGTTTCAAAGCCTATTTTGTCCGGATTTTTAAAAATCTGGAATACTGAAATGCGAATTGTGTAAGCTGAACACAAGCTAAATGTCGAATTGAATGTTTTATCAGTGGACGTCTTAGAATGAACAAAATAGTATATTGTGTTATTAACACATCTTACTTTTTCTTCAAACGCATAAATTAAAAGCAATTCAGCAAGAAAATTAAAAAAAAAGTCAAAAATGAACGTCAGACCGGCTGTCATTGCTACGGGTTGCGTTATAAAAAATAAAAACAGAAAAATTACGAGTTGCCATTGGCTCATTTTGTGTCCTAGGAGTAAAAGTGAATGTTTAACTGTGTGTATCCAAGGACAAAAAGTCGTGTTTTTCTGACGTTTGAAGAAAAACAATTTTTTTTAAGGAGCCTAAGATTCAGAACTTTTGTGATATTTATGCAAAAACTTTGTGAAATAGCAAAACTATACTTGGGTTTTTTAGGCTAAGATAGGGATAATTCAACTTCAGCTTAACATCTTTGGCTGACCACGTGGTGGATTTCACGTCTGCTTTTCAACCAACAGGACATAGTTTTAAATCCAGTCTTGGCTGAATTTTTACAAAATCTGAAATTGGCATTGACGAGCTTGGAGTTACAATATATTGGCCCTTTTGTTTTCCAATTAATACAAAAAATGATTTTTATTTCTTTTGCAAAAAGAACTGGGCTTTCTTTATTATTATCATTATTTTGCAATGACTATCGCATTAAAAAGTAAGTAACCTATGGAGCAATGATGAAGCAGAATGATAAAATATTTCTTTAAATCTGAATTTACCTGAGAGGCAATCGTCTACCAAAATTACTCATGGGTATTTGGGAAAAAAGAAGAATTCTCGGCCTGATTTATGTATTTGTGCAAGTCACGAACGAAATTTACAAGAAAATATACACCTTAGAGTAGTAAAATACACACACAGCTTACTTTATTATTAATATTTACGACTTTTATGATGATAAACATAAAATACCTTAGAAGTTTGAGGAAGTTCTGAATTTTATGATTTTTTGATGTGAATTTCGAAATGTTACAGCTCGAAAATTTACGAAATTAGTATTCAGGTAGCTAAATCTAAATGATAATTACAAGCGTAATAAAAAATTATAAATTCGGTGATTTAAAGATCGTAAATGGCAATGAAAAATTGCTGCCGAAGTAGGCTTTATTAAAGAGATATTACATAATAATTGTGTCTTAAATCGCAGCGGGGATCTTAAAAAAAATATGCGAGAGGAAATTAACGATCCTTCTTTCACCTAAAATGAGAACCGTAAATCGCACAGCATAAACACAGCAAATCCGTAACTCGGGACTCGTAAACAAGCATCGTGAATTCATGTAATCATTGAAATTGTAACGGGTGTACGTGAGTGCGAAAGTATGTACTTGCTCACTACATAATGGAGATATCGGCCGCGAGCCCTCTACTTTCCGAAGATAAATGATTTCCGCAAAGGCGCTGCTGTGAACTTCGATCTAATATTATTTTATACACTGGATATTTTTATGAAAGCGACACTCGTAAAGCTCGTTTTGTTGGCTTGTGGTTGCTCTGTGGACCGTGAAAATCACTCTTCATTCCCGAGACGTCCGTCCACCTGCAATTTAATACGAAGGGCCTTCGAAAAATTTCGTGCTTAGTAACTTTCACAACCCAATTAGCAGTAGACAAAATCGTAGGCGAATCCGCCATCCTTCCATCCATCGATAATAAATTATACAGAACAGACAAAGGAGATATATTTACAAAATCCCATAAAAATGCCAAGAATCGCGGTGATAAATGTAAAACTGCAAAGCCTGGCGCAGCAAATTATTATCCATCAAACGCATTCAACGTCTCAATTTATTTCCAATGAATTGATGACAACTGTCGTCAAAGATCCTGAAATCCTGCTTAAATTTCATGCTCGATCTCTCTCGATATTAAACCACATCGCGACTCAAAAAGGGGACGAGGAATGCTGCTCGTAAAGGAAAATATGAACACGCGGGGCTGCCTTCAGCTGAATATAATAAATGATACTACTAAAATCGCATGCAAAATGGTTAAAAGACATTCTACTCTTCCTGCATGCATAATTCTTTAAGACTTCGAAGCAATTAGAAAACTAGTATTGATATTCAGACGTACGAGTGTTGAGTTTCCCAAACTTAAATCAAATTTTTATGTCTTGGTGTGTGCAATATTCGCTTTCCACAGTTTTTATTTGAGGATATTAAGTGTCACCAGATAATCATCAGAACGTTAGGTGATGATAAATGCCTCTTCTATTCGTGTCGAGAAATTAAATTTTCTAAAGTTATGGTTGGGTATGGATTACGTATAGTAAGTGGGTCATATAAAAATTTACGAAATACGCAAGCTTTTTCCAATTTAATTGTAGGTGTTAACTAAAATTGCAGAAACGGCAGATCAAGATGGTGCTACCGGTTTTAACATGCCGGTATTAGCAGAACGCCGTGTACGTGTCTGTTGCTACCAGTTATAATCAGAATGTACAGTAGCTGCTGTTAGATGCGGGTATGGCTGTCATTTATATACATTCTGTCATTTACACGAAACCAGCTGACGTAGAAATAGTAGTTTGTGTTTACCGATACATATTCACGCGTATGTTAGATGTACGTGAATGGAAAACTTATTTTATTGTGTTTCACGAATGCATCTCAATTGGCTTGTTTGTTTCCTGTAATGAATACTTTATGTCCTCATTACTGGTATTTTCATAAATATAGCTTGTCAGCTTTGAGAACGTTTAAGCTGATTATATATTCGGAGTAATTTCAATAAATTTTAATATTAGCGAGGAGAAACCTGAAAAAATAATAATTTAGCTTGACAAGCTAAACGCGCAAAAACAGGAGAAGAAAGAAACAAATCCATTTGGGATTTAATCTAAAAAATAATTATACGTCTGAAAACATTGGACGCTACCGTTTCAGTCTGAAATTAAAATGCATAGATACGAAAAAACTTCCTTGTTTAAATTAGCTCGTTATCTTTTTACTTAAAAGTTTTATTAATAAACATGTTACAAATAATTGATTGGCGAAACAATAATTGTCATGGGACAGCAATAACATTTTGTGAAAATAAACTTTGTATTTCTTTAATTATCGAAACATGTTACACCTTTCAAATAAATTTGTCAAAATCCCTACTCAAAAAGAAAAGCAAGTTAAAGAAAAACAAAAAGAAAGTTTTATATACTTCAGCGAAAATCATGTAAAGGAAATTAAAATTAATTAAAACTACCACAAAAAATACAGAATTCAGCATAAGGTGCAACAGAATAAATTCAATAAAAGCCTTGTTTACAAGAAATTTAATATTTTAGCCACATCTGCACAAAACAGCAGTTACAAGGGTTCAAAATAAAATATTTAGCAAAAAGAGTACCGATACAACGAAACCACTGCTTAAAATTAGGAGTCTATACCTATATAACGAACAACAATCGATCAGAATTTCAGGAGATAAGAAAATCAAGAAAAGATTACCAAACAAATATTTTAACAAAACAAACAAGCTAACAAACCATTCGGTATTGTTTTTGGCTTGAAGGAAGATAAGTTAATTAATTTATTGGTTGTCATCACCTTCGGGAAGTCGGTATGAACATACCTCTCTAGGGCTGTAAGCGAAATGTTGATTTAGAGGCAATTCATATTAAAATTACGGTTTCAATTTTACTTTATTTCTTTTTCAAATGGCGTATTTATATTTGCAAAGCACATTCGAACAACTTACCGAGCAATAATGTTCCTTCTACCCAGGTTAGATTAACGTGTAACCCCGAAAAATTGTTATGGCGGAAAACTCTATTAGTACAGGCAGGTTTTATGGCAAGAAATATAAACATCTTTAGGCTGCAATAGACGATATTGATGTTGACCAAAAAATTGTAGATATTGCCATTATTCCACCTCCTACAGATTACCTAACCAACGACAAAGAACTTGATGACGATGATATACAAACAGATAGCTTACCATTAGATGTAGTTGATGAACTTTAAGTTCTTCCTTGATGGTAACTCCTATGCCCCAGAAGATAATGTCCTTTTAAAAATGCCGTGTGATATTTGAAACACAGAAGAACCACGGAAGAAAAAATAAAAATGAGAAGGAAAAGACCCGAGTTGGACAGAAAATATAATTGATACTTACGTATGAATGGACGAATTGGCTATTTGCATCGTAAAAGCAATGTCAAAACCGAATTATCAGGACTAAATCCAATTGAAATATAATAAAGCACATATGTGTAGTTCAAGAAGCAATGAGATATGCTGCACAATATAATAACCATACTTTTTCTGTAACTGTAGATGAAATCAAGATAAGAATACTGCTATTTAGTGGTTATCAGTGTTTATCAGCACTGGCGTTTAGACGAAGATATTCATACTCTTACTATCGCCAATAGCATGAGCCGCGACAGATATTATGAAATCAAAAGGTATTTCCATCTTACCAACAATTAAATGATTGATGCAACTGATAGGAGGTATAAACTACGTCCGCTAATGGAAGTGCTAAATACAAATTCTCTTCAGTGGAACCTATTTAAAGAGAAACTTTTAATAGATGAAGCGATGGTTAAGTCCCATAGCCTCGTGCTCTAATCAACAACAATGAGCCTCATATTTGTATGCTCAGACAAAATGCCCCAACCGGCTTTAATGCTTGCCAATATCAATAACAACAAAGCTCACTGCTTTCCAACAACATAGCTGTTCAATTCAATTCAATTCAAGATTCATCTTTATGTTAATAATCATCCGAAATGCATCTTACATCAATGTGCCACTAATTCACGCACTATACACAGACTCACTTGGTCTATTTGCATTAATTAACGCGTCTGTACGCCAACATGTCCCGTGACTGACTATATTTCTTAGATTCTGACTTGGATCGGAGCTCTTATCCATAACTAATCCCCCTATTTTAAAAGCTCTGGTTCGGGTTTAATAAACAAACGGGCTTTGTTTCCAGAAATCTTTTGCTTACGCCAAAGCACCTGAATTTTTCACCATTTACGTTCCTTGTTACCTAAATACCTACATAAACCTAGTTTGTAAGAAAACAGCGATAAAAGTTGAAAATTCGAAATATGATATTTAAAACCATTTCCAACTAATTTCCTGAAAATCACTTAGAAAAGCATCGTGGCACGCTCTTCCTAAAGGAAAAAAGACTTCGTCCTAATAAAACTTTAAAACAAGTAAACTGATTTTGTGGAAACTCTTAAAATTGCCAATACGACGGAAACGGTGGGATTCTACAAAGTTAAGCTTATTTGTGCCGAAAAAGGCAAACTACAAGGATGGAATATGTAATGTAGAAACACATGTAAACTCACAACAAAAACAAACTATTAAAGCATTTTTAGATTTGCGTTTTTTAAAGATAGCGAAACAACACATATGAATGCGAACGAAATAGAAATAAAGCGAGAGGATACAGAAAAAATATCAAAGTACAATTTTCAATGGATTTGAAGACACAGTGGTAGAGATAATAACAATCAAAAGTATTTATACTTTTGATTGTTATTATCTCTACCACTGAATATTAAGAACATCTTACAGCTTCGTTTAAGCCAAAAAAAGTGTACTGTTCCATTTAAAAATAAACAATTGAAAATCGCTACTTTGACATTTGACATCCAATCAAAAATCTCACTACGCCAGGTTGTAGAGCACCCATCTAAACATACGAATACGAAAAATGGTTAACAATATCCTAATAATAAACTCATTAAAAAAAAGTCGTATAGCTTGACTCATCCTGTATATAGACCATGTTAGAGATTCTTTCAACCTCCTAGAGCACCTAAATCTGAAATAGTGGCTGATGAAATCAAAGGTCATGGTAAATTAAACAAAATCATCACACATCATGTTCACCCTCCGATCAGGACACTGTTCGTAGGTTTTCATCAACCAAGTTAAAATATCACCAAGTGAACAAGTTTTAACAACAAACTCAACTGTAAACATCACATCGCTAAAAAAAGAACACAAATGGACTCGAAAATTGGAAGAAAATCTCATCTTCAATCGAAAATTAATTGTTTATTTACAAAGCAGTTATAAAGCCTGGGGTTGCGCCAGTAAGTCCAATACAGCCATCATCCAACGATATATCTCGAACCATACCCTACATACCTTAGAATTCTTTATGTAAGAGAAGTTATTAAAGAAAACATCACCAAACACCACAACAAATTAAAAAGATAACCCCAATCCACTACTATAACCATTGTTACGATGTGCTGAAAACAAAAGACTCAAAAGGCGCTGGCTGTTGGACCCAAGAGGAACCTGAGGAGACATCGCTGAATCTCTTCACGCCATTATTGTGTAATAGTTAATTAAGTATTATACTAACCAACACATTGGCTCATAAACTGTAATACTTTCTGATTGCCAATAAAGATAGAGGAAAAACTCATGGAGGAAAAGGATTCCAAATTGCAACTCTCCCGGAGAAAACGGTATAGCAGCAGAGATGTTGAAGTATGGGGGGAAAGAAATGTATAGAAGATGGACACAACAAGAAGTAGTAAAAAAATCTAAAAAGGGGCTTTCGACGGAAGAAGATCTAAAGATAGATCGTGATCACGCTAGACCAACGAAGTGGAGAATGACCTGAGGATAACAGGAGTCGTGAACTGGAGAAGATTAACGGCTGACGTAAAGGGATGGAGAAAATTCGGTGATAAGGTGAAACAAATGCAAGACCAGGCAGAAGAGTAATTAATCTGTATTGGCTATTGGATATTTTACAAACAGTTAAGAAACTGCTAAGAGCCAATGGATTGCAACGCGCCAAGGAGTAGTAGTAGTAGTAGTAATTAATATATGGTATCCTATCGGATTCTTGCGCTGACATAACGTAGCTAATCGATGGGATATCTACGAATGTCACTGCGTTACTTATCCAAGACGATTCTTAACTAGGAAACAGGTTCACCACTGATCTCTTTAGGGGGGGGGGTCAAGGGGGCAGTAAAAACAATAAAGCTAGTAGTACACTACAAAGGCTACTTTTACAAAACCTTTCCTACCTACACTCACAACTCAATGCGATTACGAAGTATATTTCAGCATATTTATTTGGGTGTGTTTTTATAATATATGTGCCGTTTCGACAAGCAACAATTTTTGTTTCGAAAGTGTCTTAAAATACTAATCACCGTGAACTGTAGGTAATCTACTTCAACTTCTTTCTTTTTCATAACTACATACAAATAATTTTCGTTTGGAAACAGTCGAACTTTCTTTTTTAAATATATATTGTGAGCATTTGGAAAGTCTGTTTTAGAAACGTTTCTGTTTTTAATAAATTCTGATGGTTTTATTGTATATACAAAACACAAGTAATTTCAGTACTTGCAACTAAAACGTCGATATTATCACAATGTGCTAACTAGTTGCACGTTAGCAGCATTCTATGTGTTTTATGAGAATCATGACATGCTCGATTGGTTTACAAGCCTAAAATTAGATACTACCAAGGATTAATATATCACATCAGTACCGATAGCATTACGTATATGCGTTTTCCCTTCCATGCTTCGATGAATATTTTAATTAATTTTCCTCATTTTTGTAAGTCAGTAGGGCATTTTTCATTTATAATTAAAGTTTGGTACAACTTCAAGCATCAGTATACCAGCAGGGTCCTTTATTAGCATCCTGTTAGTGCGAGATAGAATCACGCTTTATCTGTAAATAAGTTATGGCAGAGTTAATGAATGGCAAATTAAAAAGCAAGAACAATTTGTAATACTGGATCGATTTTTAGTGTCGATGCCTTGAATACGATGTGGCTTATTAATAAGAGAAACTTATTAAGCGAAACATGTTAAGGAAAATTTAATTGGGTATCCCATAAAAAACTGTTGTAAGTATATAAATGTCGTTTGTTTTATCACAGGCAATAACTGCTAATTAGAAACGAAATCAAGCAAGTCTAGATTGCGAAATTCGATTAGAAGGCCGGGAGATTCAGTTAGACCAATTAAAGCAAGGCAGATGTCGCAGATGGTGCCATTATTACCAATACCACAACCCTTTTACGAATAAAGAATTCGATAGGTGTTCGTTCTGACGCAAGTAATTTATGTTAACACATTAAAAGTTGTTCGTATTAAATGATCTATGAGTTCAAACTCCTATATCAGTTAACCTAACTGCGGGCAGGCCTATTTCTAAAATAATATAACAGCTTCATAATCAAGATTTATGTGCGCTGGTAAAAACTCTTCGCTTATTAGATTAGAAATATAAGGTCAGAATTACTTCTTTTGGAATTTCTAATCTCGCACGTCTTCGACAAAAGATTTTTTTAATTGCAGGAAGCAACTCGCCCAAACTGTCCGAATTAAGTATCATTTTGTACGAATAATAAATGTTAGGATAACAAAGAATTCTTTTAATAAAAGTTGCCCGAAGCAAGGCACCTGTAATTATGCAAGTTTTGTCAACAGGAAATGTTTAGGTCAAAATCTGAAGTATAAATAAACACTTAATGGTCCTCTTGGTTCCATTCGAGCCACACAAAAACGCCCGATATTATTTCGAGCCCTGAGCCAACCGACAGCTTTATCAATACAGTCATGCTGTTGATTCTACGGGCGAAAGATAACACACCTATTTGTACCGGGCTTAATGTTAATTTTTCTCAGATAAAGCACGCTACCATCGAATTTTTTGGTTATTAATACGCCAGGAAACGCGATACGTCTTTGTCTGTTACACTAAAACGAATCATCAACCATTTTTACTAATGGTTCTATCTAGAATGGTGACAGGCGCGTAAATCTATAACATACACTAGGTGGAATAGAACACGTTGTTATGATTATTATTTTTATGGCCTTTATGCAGTAGCTAACGGTATACCGTGCATTTAAATGAGGCTACGCCACAACTCTCTGACTCTTGCTTCGACCACAATTAGTTGCCTTCCTCATCGCTTTAATAACAACTAGGAACATGGTGGAATTACGAATAATGGCGTCAGACAAAACAAAGGCTAAATATAAACTTAACAATGTTTATACAGGAATGTAATTTTTAAAATATGTTTAGTGCCTCGTAAAAATTTATTGAGCTGCCGAAAATCACTATAAAATTAAAATGAACAACGTAGAAAGCACGCCTATAAAAATGAAAGTTTTAATCATGTCAGCAAGGAAGGTTTCGAAGGTTTTAGGGATTTTTGAAGACCACTGGTTATTAACAGAATTGTGCAGGATGCAAACCTAGGGTTTTAAAAATTGCAGGATTTTTTTTAGACTGAAGATTTCAAGTTTCCTTTTCTTACACGATAATGTTTAAATTCGAGAAAAAATTAATGTTTTAAGTCAAGTTTAAGCTTTGAAAATCGTAATTTTTTAAAAGCAATTTCAAAACGGTTTCGATACATTTTTACGCTTGTTTTCAGTAACTCAGGAATATTCAAACTTTGAATATTTCTTGGTGAAATTTAAGGATGTTTCCTACTTTTTGGGGTTTCTTAATAATTTTATTTTTAATTAAGTTTGAGTGTAAAAGGGTAATCAGAAGGAGAAACAGAAAAAGCCGGCGAGGAAATAAATTAAGTGAAAAAACAGGAAAAAAGAAAAGCAGGAGGAGGGGGAGAGAAAACAGTAGGAAGAAGAGGAAGAAAAAGACAACCAACTGTATAACTTTGTATAAAAGCAACTCAGAAGGATTAAAAACATCTACCTTCAACAATCGTTAACAACATAAGAAGTACAATGAACTTGGCTTTTTAGCAGATTCCTACTATAAATTTAATCCACATTAATTCGATTCAGAAAAATTCAAACGTGCTTATTAGTGAATTTTTTATTTTACCACCGAACTTTGCCTCGAAGTGGCGAATTAATTTAATTTATTTTGCATAAAATGGGTTTGTTAATCAGCGACTCAAAATTCCTACATAATGGAGACAGTAACCTACAGATATTTGCACTTCTTCATCAGTTGTTTTATTTATTTATCTTTTATTGATATCTTCTCAAGTTTTTCTGGTAGCCAAAATGTTGTTCCTGATAAGCAACAAGAAAAAGTGACGATGACATGACAACTTAACATAAATATTTGATAAAACTGCTTGTGATAACTTAAATCGTCCTGTCGAAGGATTAATTTAAAAAACTTTAAGTGTTGACAAATCTTATTAAGAAGGAAGAAGCAAAAAATATTATTAACAAAATGAAATTCCCACGACTTTTTTTTAATGCTTAATGGGTTTGGGCAGTTCTAAGGTGAAATTGATTATAAATATTTATTGAGAATATCAAAAAAAAGATACTAAAGAACGCAAAAGAAAATTCAGGAAGATTAAATAATCTTGTTGGGCTGTTTAAATCAATCCATCACAGGTCGTTTGGTTTTCCCGATATACAGGGTGTCCGTAAAAAGGAGGTCAATCCGTTAACCACATATTCCTTGGGCAAAAATAATATGATTTTTATAATGCCATTTTTCATTTTAGCTAACTTGATTTAGAGTATTGGAAAATTATGAGATTACCGTAAGCCGCGTATCAAGGACCAGTACTTTTCATGTTCTCTCTAAAACGAAGATTTTATCAAAATTTGATAAATGCATGATTATCTCAAAAAAGATAGCTTGGAAGTCACTGGCGTAGGTACTAAAAAACAGGAGAGGTCAGTGGGTACTGCACCGCCCGTATTTTGATTATTTGAAAGTTGTTTTCGTTTTATTTTCTCAAAAGATGTGACTATTTATGTTGAAGCTCTATAGCAAATTTGAAATTGATAGCTTATTAAATACTTCACTTACTAAAAATAATCAGTTTTAAATTTCAAACTTTGACGCTCTGTACATCGCTCGTGTGGATCTAAAATGAAAAATGGCATTATGAAAGTCATATTATTTTTGCTCAAGGAATATGTGGTTAACGGATTGACCTCCTTTTTACGGACACCCTGTATGTAAAGTCACAGTTCAAACATATAATTTATATTCCTTCAAGTTGATTCCTGATATTAATTATTCTCACTGTAAGTTATGAAGACTGGCCGTTAAGTCTACAAGAAATGTTGTTTGTTTTCTGACTCTAAGTTTAAAAGTTTTTTTTTTCATAATATTGCTTACTTTAGTAAGCAAGTTAGCAACATTGTATATTGAACTGTGAATCCCTAACTGCTGTGTGAATTTTTAAAATAAACCATAAAGGTTTTATTATCCACGCTTAATTAAAACCGTTCATAGCATGAAGCTTAATTAGTTCATTAATTATACTATTGTGCAAAATATCAATAGAAATGCCTATTAAAAGTTGTTGATAAATCGTATTTGCATGTGCTATTTGTTTTATAGTTTGAAATGGATTATTATTATTAAACCAATTAATAAAATTAGTTAAACAATACTGAGTTTCCATTATTTTCTGTAATCAAAAAACAGTTATTGGAAAACTGGAAAAAAATCTTAGTTAAATTCCTTTATTTGTAGAAACATCAGTTTGAAATGTTACATAGAATTAGGGCAAATGTTACGAATAGTGCAATTTGTGTATTTACGGGAGTGGCGTTGATTTTAAGGGCCTCCAAGGCATACCGAACTGACTTTGTAAGAGGACGCCACGTCCCAAACAGCCCTGTTGGGTTCACCACCCCCCTGGCTTTCGCGACCCCTTCGTTTAGGAGGGTACGCTGGACCAAGAACGCGCTCTTGGGTCTTTAACATTCATCGAGTGCGGACGTGAAACCTAAATTGTATTCTTGTGTTTGTTGTTAATTGTTTTCTTTATTATTATTTTTATTTCATTTACGTTTTTTTACACACTTATTGTTACGAACATTATTTCTACGAAACGCCCTTACAAAGTGACGCCCAACTTGCGGCAATAACGTGTTAAAAAGTTAATGAATCGGAAACCACGCGGTCGAACTGAAAGTGAAACCGAATTAAGAAGAAGTGAACGATTAAAAGAAAAAGAAACTCAAGTACTATCAGGTAACATGGCCAATTCAAATGTTTCTATGACCCCAGAGCAGTTTCAAGAATTTCTGGCAAGAATGGCATCCACGTTTGCGGAAAGGTTGCAAGTAACCGCTTCTGCTCCCATGCCCGCCAATAACGGTAGTTTCGCAAAGTGTACAACGCGATTTTCCGGACGAAAAGACAATAGTGTAGCCGCGTTTATAGACGCCATTAGTGTGTTCAAGGAGTGCTGCAATATTACGGACGAAAACGCGTTAAAAGGGTTGTCCATGCTTCTCACAGAAGACGCCGCGACCTGGTGGCAAGGCGTAAAAGCCACATTAGCATCGTGGAACGAGGCACTAGAAGCCCTACGCCATGCTTTTGGCGGGAAGAAGCCCGCATATAAGATATATAGGGAGCTTTTCGAAAAGGAACAAAAGCAGGGCACGCCAACCGACATTTACGTCGCAGAAGCGAGAGCGCTGCTCGCGCAACTTCCGCAGCCGGCGTTACCAGAATCCGTACAAATAGATATGATCTACGGACTTCTTGACCTACGTATCCGGAAAGCCATGCCGCGCGACAAGATAAATTCCTTCAAGGACCTTTTACAGCAAGCCCGTTCCGTAGAAGCAAATTTATCGGAAGCAGCCTGTAAAAACAAGGATTCCGTTACTGGATCTGAGACCAGTAACCTGGAAAAGGATAAAAAGACGACCCGTTGTAATTTCTGTCGTCATTTTGGACATTCAAAAGAAGTGTGTAGAAAGTTGCAGGATAAGAATGCTCGTTCTGCGCAGGAACAACTTAGCTACCCCGACGATTCAGTTCAGTCACCCTTCAAGTGTTTCGGTTGTGGCGCCATCGGCGTCATTCGCAGTAACTGCAGAACGTGTTCACCCCCAGACGCATCTACCGCTAGTTTGGAATTTTGTTCACTAGGGTGTGTAGAATTCCAGATGCCCGTACTGCGTGTTCAAGATCGCCCGAGGCCTGCCCTTGAGATCACGGTATTGGGAGAACGAGGCACTGCATTAATTGACACAGCAGCCAAACAAAGTGTGGCAAGTGATACCCTCTACCAAATGCTGAAGCACAAAGGACAAGAATTTCAGCAACGTCATCTAAATATAGCCTACGCGGATGGACAACTTATTCCCGCGACGGTATTACTTACTACTGTGGAAATTATTTTAGAGGAGCGTGCCGTCACCACTACGTTTATTGTATTACCACATTCGAAGGGAAACCAAACGCTCCTGGGGATTGATTTTTTGGAAACAGCCGGCCTTATTTTGGATATCCCAAACTGGAAATGGGCCTTCAACGCACAAACCCTTGTGTGGAAACCACTTGTGAGGGAAGCCAATCACCGCAGCCACGCGATGTCCGTCAATTCATTGGAACTCCACGAAGATGAGGGACTCCACCTAAAGCCACCTCAACGCAAGAGGTTTAATGATTTACTAACATTAAATGAGGATGTGCTTTGCTTCAGGGGGAGGGGCCCGATGAGCGCCCTATCGAGTAACTACAGTAATGACCCGGAGGTCAACAAAATCATCCAGGCTTTTGAAACAAAATCACCCGAATTCAGCAAATGGACTGATCGCGGATATATAATGTCTAATGGTATTCGTTACAGATATGTGCCCGAAGAAGACCTGGAGGAAACGCCTCAACAGCCGCTACGTCGAAGGGGACGCCCCGCAAAACGTATCCTAGGTCGCCAGCGAGGACGCCATCGTCGACCTAGAGGGGGAGCATGTAAGAGGACGCCACGTCCCAAACAGCCCTGTTGGGTTCACCACCCCCCTGGCTTTCGCGACCCCTTCGTTTAGGAGGGTACGCTGGACCAAGAACGCGCTCTTGGGTCTTTAACATTCATCGAGTGCGGACGTGAAACCTAAATTGTATTCTTGTATTTGTTGTTAATTGTTTTCTTTATTATTATTTTTATTTCATTAAACGTTTTTTTACACACTTATTGTTACGAACATTATTTCTACGAAACGCCCTTACAACTTTAGATTTTAAATTCTTTTCGATGCACTATCACAACAAATATCAATATCACATATGATACATTTTTGAAAAGAGAATTTAACCCTCGATCCATTAGCGAATAAATATATAGGGTGTTCCATTTAAAAAAAAACAAAGTTATATATTTTTCCTGAAAAACAGTAGGCCATGAAAAATAATTATTTATGCCATTTTATAGAAGAATTACTACTAAAAAACTATTTCCTTTGACTTTTTCTTGTATTTCTAATAATAAACGAGATATAAGCTGGTCAATAAAAAATCAAACACCCTGTATATGAGACGCCAACTGGGGAATCCTAACCGCAACATGGCGAATCGGGAAAAGCCCTATAGATATATACGGTGGGTACAGAAAGTACCTGCGGGCCAAATAAGAGTTGAAGATGGGCAACTCCTAACAAAGATAATCGAGGCAAGAATTGAAGGAAGAAATGCAAGAGGAAGACTTCGATTGGTATATGGGGGACACAGGATACACAACTTTCACAGAAATGAAAAGAAAGTGAATGGAAAGAAACGAGTAGAGGGTTGCAACAAATCAACCAGGGGTTTGAATACGACAAGAATAACGGGTGGAACCGCTTGACCACTAAACATAAACGGCAGAATTTTACACCCATGTTCAGACTACAAATACTTAGGGGCTATAATATTGGAAGAATCAAATAGCAGTCGAGATAGTGATAATAGAATAATGTAATTTAATCAGAGGTGGAATTTCATATGGTGGCCAAACAAATAAGGAAAAACACAAAAAAAAAGAATTTACAATAGTAGGTATTGTGAAAACTAGCACCACATAAGTCTCTGAAGGGAAATTACCGAAAGTGAAAATGAACATACAACAACAAACATTAATAGTTGAAGACATTGAACGAAAGATATTCCTGTGGTATGGACACCTACTAAGAGTGGGATACAGCAGGTGATCCTAATGAGTGTGAAAATAGATCCCGACATACAGGAGAAGAAAACAAGGAGGACCAATAAAACTGGCATGAGGGAGTGCAAGAAGCTACGGAAAAGAGAGAAATGGTTGAAGAGCACTGTTCCTAAGTTTTTCGTCTTTTAATTTCTTTATGTTCCATCTTTCTGCTGTTTCATTTTTTTTTGTTTTTGCCTTAATCTTTGTTGTTCCTACATTATGACCAGAACTTACATCCGCTCCTGGATATGTTTTTGCTGATGCTATGCAATTTCTTTTGTTTATAAGGATAAAGTTTATTTGGTTTCTAATTATCTTCGGTTCATTATTTTGAGGGGATTTCCAGGTGTATAGTTGTCTCGATGGAAAATTTGAAGAATGTATTCTAGATACCACGAATTGTTGTTCTTAGCCAAATTTTTCAAATTTATCGCTACAATTGTGCCGAGCCTATAATTTCCAAATATGTCTTCACATTTTCCTTTGCCTATTTTTAAGGTAAAACCTCCTAGCATGATATTTAATTCTGACGTTTTAGTAGTTTTTTGTTCATCTTTGCCTTTGTCTGTACTTGTTGCCAGAACATATACTTGAATTAAGTTAGCCCTAACAGGTTTTGTGTTTAGTTGTATTAGTATTATTCTTTCCCAAATAAGTACAAATCTTTTAACTAATGATTAATTTCTTTTGAGACCATGAAGGTTACCCTATCATTGTGTTCATTGCCATGATCTCCTGAATAGTAGACGACATGATTTTTTTATACATTTACCTGAGTTCGGCCAAAGTATATTGTGTATTGCATATTATGTTACTCAGCTTTCCAGTTAGAAATATACTTCTGACGTTCCAAGTGTCAATTCCGTATTTTCTCCCAGAGATTCTAAGCACTCTCCTGGTGTCTAAGGCATGCGTGTTTCATTGTTACATCTCCAGAGGAGTTGTACTGGTCTTTTAGGTCTCCACCTCCAGAGGATATTGAAAATGTAGCTATATCATTTGCATTCCTATTAATCATATCCATATATTATGTTAAATCCTGTATGTTAAATAAAATTGGCGAGAGGACACATCCTTGCCTCACTCCTTTTTATATGCTTAATTTTCGTTTTTCTTGTCCTTGTGTTATTATACTAGTTTGTTTTATATATGTATAGTAGTTGTTGGGTTATACTTGGGGGTTTGTATGTTACAACCTCTTTTAGTATCCTGAGCATTCCTTCTATTTTACCTGTCTGAAAACCTTTTCTTCTTCTTTTAAATCTTTCATTACGCCAGTGGCCTGTTTTAATAGTGCTTTTTTTCATTTTCATTGTTATAATGGCCGTCTCGGTGGTCGTTTTCCTTGTGGCTTTGCGTTACTTATAGCAATATACATGTTTTTATCTTTCCTAATGCTTCTTTCTACAATTAATCGTGATGCCAGGATAGCCTCTCTTGTCCCTGATTTTGTTCTAAATCCGAATATATCTTTTTATTAATTCTTCTATATTGTTAATTTTTTGGGTGGTTAAACTAATGGTTCGATTGATTTCACATTCCATTGCCTTCGTTTTTTGGATATAGGTATTACTTGTTTATTACTGTTTCATATCAGCTATTAATTTATATAACATTTACTTTGTACTCTCACCTAGCAATTTAAGTATTTCAGCCGTAATTTTATTAACTTCCGAAGCTCTTTATTTCTTAATCCGCTTAATCCTTTATCAAATTCGTCCCTCAATATATGTTTTCCTTTCTCTTACAGATTGACTACTTATTCATCTTCTATTACTATATCGTTTAACTGGTTTGCATTGTATAATTTTTGTATATGTTAGGATCAAAGACTGATTTCAGCCAATGGCTGAAAAAAAGACCGGAACGTGTTCTGGCCATTGCCGAATCACCAAAGTCCGACATATCGGTCTTTGATCCTAACATATATACTCTTTCCATCTATTGGGTATTTCTTTTTGTTGGGTTAATATTATTCCATTTTTGTCTTTCAATGCACGTGTTATAATAGGCTTTCTTTCGTGGAATATTATTTTGATTTCTCTATATGCTTTATCCCTGCAATTATTATTTATGTTGTGCTGTATTTTGGCATTTCTACATTCTAGCTACTATTTCCTTTGTGATCAATTTTTTTACCTGCGTGCCGATCTGTTCGTCCGCGGTCTTAGTAATCGCTTGTTTTATATTATACCACTTTCTCTCGTTATTTTCATTCTCATTGTTCTCCGCTATTTCTTGAGCTATTCGTTCAGCGGACCTATTCCTCAGACTATAACTTTCCCAAATTCCGTTTTTTTGTGTCCTTTTTTTCTTAATTTCTTGAATACTGATTTCTGTTTCATTACTACCATATTATGGTTTGTGTCTGCGTCAGCACTTGGTTAGGTTCTACAGTACTGAACTTGATTTCGGAATCTTAAAAACCATAAAATCAAATTGGAATATTTTGGACATGTCATGCGGCATGAATGATATTTGATCTTACAACTGATAATCCAAGGAAGGATTGAGAGCAGAAGAAGTAGAGAAAGAAGAAAACTGGCCTGGTCTGGCGTCACAATGTTTAGATCTGTAATATAAAAAGTGCGGAAGGCCGTAATGATAGCTGACCTCCACTAAAATGAGAAGTAATAAAAGAAGAAAAGATAGTTGACAGGAAGAGTATGCGACAAAAAATCGGTTCCAAAAATGAACTTTAATTTTAATAAAGTTTTGTTGCCGCCATCGATTTTGTGGAAGGAAAATTTGATTAAATTATTGGTTAACCTCTCATATACACATATAAAACTAACCGCATTGCCTGCATTAGTTATAATTAATATTTTTAGATTTTACTGAAACAAGCACCGAATTCAAATGTCAGGTTACCCAATAACCAACCGAATTTTTACACAGCAGTAGGCAAACAGAATTAATTTTTTGTTTTTGTGATCAGGTCAGGTCTGTATTCAGTTATAAATATTGGAAATGCAAAATATCTTGGCAGTGCAAATTAGTGACTCTCTCAATGCAAGCATAAAACATTTTTTTATCTGAAGTAGCCTTTCTATTGCTGAAATACACGCCTGCTGCAGAAACAATTCTTAGTCAAAGAATAAACTCGTTGTATTCGAACTGTGCTGCCTACCTGTCACATACTTCAAGATATTGAATTTTTAACAAGCCTACTGATACCGAAGCAATTATAAGCTTTCTGTATTCTGTAGTTATCTAGTTATATCCAAGAGCGAAAATGACAAATATCGTTATTATAAAACCAGTACTATTAAGGTAAACCCACACGGATGTGTTTCGCAAAAGCAAGCGTTTTAAATTAATCCGATTTAGAGATGAATTTGAAAAAGTTTTGATTTTTCGAGTTAAGGACCCCCAAACACGGAAACTGCCAAAGTGGATGTTATTTATGATGTGTTTTGTTGTTTGTTAAAGAAAACAGTAACGCACCTAATTTAATATATTCATAGAATCTCATCCAAAAGCGGATGAACAGTGGGTGGACGCCGTTTTATCAGGCAGGAAGGAGTTTATTGGTTTTATTATTATTGTTGTTGTTTGGAGCTGTTATATTTTTATGGACATTAAAATTTGACAGCCGCGTTTAGACGTTGGAAAATCACAATTTCGATTTTATGCTTTTGTATTATCGAAACGTTTTTATTGTTAGGGCTTAAATATTTACCGTAATTGTTGGCCTTTTTCACAAAAAGAAAGTCGACGGAAACGATTAAAATTTAAACGAGCAGTTTGCTACACGTCTTTTTCGTGCGAGGCCTTTATCACAAACGTAATAAATCGTTAATGTATAATATTTATAAAACCTACATAAGCAATGTCGTCATTTGGTACTCATAAGGGTTATTATTTTAGTGGAGAAAATTTGAATAATAGGAAAGCTTTTGGCATTCCTCGCTAATAATATCGTAATGTGAAGTCACAAAGGCGCAATCGGGCCATACAATCCCACAATTTTCCGAGATTACGATCTATAAAATTACATATTCAGAACGTATAACGTAATAAGACATAGGAATGCCATTGTTATTTCATATCCACGGTGTTTAATCGTTGTAAACAATTCTCAACTACTGTCCTGGATATAACCTGATCTGTTTTACAACCTGCGATTACCGTTTTACTACTCCTTTCTTTTAAAATTCCAAGATAAAGATAAAGAATTCTATTGGGAACTTGCTTAAATTCCCCCGGAATTAAGACTTTTTTCCAGTCGTAATTTCAGGAAACCTCCGATGTCAAGAGTTACTTGCATTTCTCACGGTTTAACTCTCGCAAAAATTGTTGGTGGAAGGACGCGGCGTCACGGTTAAATAAATATATTCCACGACGATATAATATTTATGATAATGTTATAATAGGTCCTAATGGCCTAATTAGTAGTTAACAGGAAGGATTAATGTTTAGTAGTCAGGGGAACATTACATTCGCACGGTCCACATTTCTGCCGCGCGCCTTCAGTTTATTTAGAGTAATATAACAGTCCTTAATTAAGCAGCTCTTATTGTATAACAATGTAGTAATGTGCGACCTTTGCATAGCGGTTGTTTAAGGTCGACTCTTTCCCGGAATTCTAATTTTCCTTGCCTGAATTTATATGGGACGCGGTTACTACTGCTTCTACCGGCGCTGAGGTGGGCGACTGGGACTAAATTAACGAGAATTGGCTTAACAAGGAGTTTCATAAAGGGCGAATTATTTAAAAACATTACCCCGAAACAATTATAGAAAAAATAAATATGAAGTAGTAAGTAGTAACAATAATGTTAGCCTCAAACCGTGTAGTAGTGGCAAATTGTACGAGAACTTCTTCTCTTTTATCAATATTTTAGCTAATGTTGTGGCGAAATTTTTAATTGGACAACAACTGCAGCTAAATATAAATTTTACAACTTCACGAAATTACTTCGTGGTTTTAAGTATCAAAATTTGAATGAATCGAGTAAAAACCAAGGGCCAATTGTTCGAATCTCCTAAGAAGGTGATATTTTGCTATATGCAGAGTTGTCATAACTCGTTAAAATATATGAAAAAGAAATCATAGTAGAATTATGACGGTAATTACAATAATAAAATCGTCTTTTTGAAATTGTGAGAAATCGAAAGCATGGAAAATTTGAAGAATAACCCTTGACAAAACTCAGATACGATGTTTAAAAGAAAATGCTTTTATGAATGTTATTTCAAATCTGAGTTGTAATTACTATTTTGGCTTGATGATGGTTATTTATTTTTTGCCTAAGAGTGAGACCTTTCCTAAAATTCGCCCTGGTTTTAATACAATAAACATTTCAAATTGGTTATAAATATATTTCCAAAATAGGAAAACCTTAAAAGAATTTAATAGATAATTTAGGGCTGACAAGGAAGATAAATTATAAATTTGATGCGGGAAAATTGCGGCAAAGTAAATTAAATTAAAAAAAAAATTAAACAGAAAGTGCTTTAGAAGTAAAGGAAAAACGAAAGAAAATTAAAAACAATGCAACAAACTAATACGAAAATCTACATCAGAGTAAAACAGAGGTTATACATGAAAGAGCCTGAATTGTTTCCTTTTATGAAAATTTGTGAATTAGGAAAGAAATTAATAGCAAAAAAAAAATAAAACACAAGAAGAAGGCAAACGAAAAGTGCATTTTGGATTGCACTACGAAGTTTGTCAATAAAATATGTATTTTAGAAGAACATTATTGGCGTAGTCTCCCCCCCCCCTCGCGCAAGAATATACAACAAGCCCTTCATAAAAATAAATAAATAGATAGATATAACTAGCCTGATAAGATATAGTATGTAGCTCTGCTACACATTTTTAAGTTGATTCCCATCTCTGATACTTCATTTAAGCCTTTTTCCAAATCTCTGCAAATTTGAACAGTAACTTCTTGAATTTAAAGTAAGATCAATTGATTTTTAGCTGTTCTTTTCCATTACAGTCATTAATGATGGTAACGTATCAAATAATCAGTCTGAACTGGTTAATTTGGGATATATCTTGAGTCGCATCGGTGAGGATCAAGAAAAAAGGAACTTAAATATTTGTCTAATTTTTCTGCAAATGAATTCTCATTGCTAATAATTCTATTGTATTCAAAAAAGTGCTGTTGCGAATCGGCTTTTTTTTAAATTTTTACGAAGACTTTTTAGAGGTACATTACACATCGTCAATATAGTTATGACGTCTGAAACCCTTTTTAAAATTTCTTTCCATTTAATCACGCCTTGTCCTTCCTGATGAGCAAGTGGGATAATTTTATTTTCTCACCATCTACAAAAACATTAACCACATTACTGGAAGTTGGTCTACTTCTACTATAATATGGAATATTTTCGACAGGCCGTGTATGTACAGTTGTGGACAGAAAAAAATAGGACAGTGTTTTTTTTCTAGTTTAAAATGGCCCCTGTGTTGTAATTTGATTGCAAGTCAATGTGACAAATTAATGTCATAATTATAATAAAAGCCAAAATCAAGTTACTAAATTTTATAGGATAAGGTTTACTTGATTTTTCGACTTGTCCTATTTTTTTCTGTCCACAACTGTACCTGATGTACCTGTCGAGGGTTGCAGTATATCAAGAAAACTGTCTATTTTTGCATGTAGAAAAGAAAAGCTTAGTTATAAACCAATAAATCTTTTGCCAAGAATATTCAAAAATTTTAAGTTAACAAAAAGTAAGTTTGAAATTAGTTGGAATCAAAAGTAAGTTTGAAATTAAATAGGAATCAAGATGGATTTTCGACCATGAATCACTTGAAAATCACAGTTCTAGTAAAATATAATATTATAAAACCACGTATACTGTACACGGTATTGGTGGAGTAGATGTGAATTTGAATATCCAAAGAAAAAACTGAGACAACGACCGGTGCGCTCATGTATAACGGGAGTTATAAGAACAACGCCAACTAAGGCAATAGAAGTACTGCTAGCGATACCACCATTACATCAAGAGGCGGAGTGGATGACAATGATGGCGTGCTACAGATTAATGATGACCGGAGAGTGCAAAAGAAGAATAAATGGCAAAGGACATATGGGCATGTTAAAAAGGCTGCAAACTAACGTACCAGCCATAACTGTGCCCGTGGACAGAATAAAGAAGGAGTATTTAAATTAAACTTTGAAGATATAATACCGATGAGAAGAGAAGACATAAGAATACCTAACTCTGAAGAGACTCTGTGTTGTTATACTGTTGGGCCAAAGACAGAATTGAATGCACCAGAGGCGGAAATTTATATACCAACAGCAGGGATCAGTGTATCAATCCCACTGGGCAATAGTATTACCGTCTTTCAAGATGAAGTGTTAGCAATTTTAGAATGTGTAAGACTAGAGCAAGTACGAGAAGCAGGACAGGAAAAAAATAATGTAAACAGACATTCTATGATCTTCGGTGAAGAAAAGCAGTACGACTAGCATGGGTGACGGGACGCAGTGGAGTGGAGGGCAACGAAAATGCCGATGAATTGGCCAAAGTAGGAGCAAACTTCACATTGACAGGACCGAAACCAGCGGTTGAGGTTTCCGACAACTCATCAAGACCGCACTAACGGAAAAATTGATGGCGGACATAAAAAGGGAATGAAGATACACATACAGCAGATACCTGTAGAGAAGCAAAAGAAATGACTAATGGGCCGGATTTAAGCAACTCAATTTTTCTTAGAGAAGCTTCTAGGCAACCTATTAGAATAATAATAGGAATTTTGACAGGTTATTGAACATTGTATAAAAATGAGTAGAGGCTGAACCATACTGCAGACAGTTGTGAATCCGAAGAAGAAATTACTATGCATATTCTAGCAAAGTGCAAGAAGTATGAAGAGCAGCGGAGAGCAGTATTTGGCAAGAAGAAGATTAGACCGGAAGAGATGAAGGAACTGCATCTAACCAAGATTTTAAAGTTGGTCAGATTAACGGAGAGATTCGAATAAGAACAGACCATGAGAGAGGGGGGGGGGGTGATATGGACCCGTGAGGCCTTGATCAAGAATGGCCACACTCACACATTATCCAACAAACATGAAAATTACGAAATAATTATTAGTAAACATTAGGAATGGACTTCTTTATCAGTTGGATTACAGTGCTTTGCTATTTTTTGCCGTTTTATTGATATGTTTTCAAGTTTTTCAGGTAGGTAAAATGTTGATCCTGATAGCAACAATCACATAACAACTTATAATAAATAGTTGATATCATTGTTTGTGATAACCAAGATCGTTCTCTCGCAGGAATAATAAAAAAGAAGCTAAAGTGTCGACAAATCTTATTAGTGAGAAGGACGAATCAAAAAACAACCTTAACCAAATGGCCTTCCAATAGCTTTTGTCCGATATACAGATATGTATATAATGTCGCAGTTTCAAGCCGTTTATTCTTGATATTATTTTTTGCTGTAAGTTTTACAGGAATCGTTCTTTTTTAATTTTCTAACCATGTTGAAGAAATGATGAATTGTTTGTTAACGCTGACTTTTATAAAGTTATTTGCAAGACCAGCTCTGTTTGGTGCTTATGAAAGCTCACATACTTAAGACGCCGGAACACATTAAAATGCAGGTATTTAAATTGAATACATTTCTATTGAAAATTTTACGCGCTGAAAATATTAGTTTTACATTGTACATTAGAAAAACATCAACAATGTACGAAAGCAGACCGTGCTGGTTGTGCCAACTTAATCTGAGTTCCTGCTATGGTGATTGGTTAAAAATAGAATTCTCAAATGGATATACCGGGTGGTTTCGCATCATGTAGTGATTGCTTTATTAAACATGAGAGTATTAACAACATTATAAAATCAACTGTGGATCCCTGCTGTGTGATTTTTTAAAATAAACCATAAGGGTTGTTTTCTGGGTTGGGACCTTGTCATTGTTGAAAAAGAACAACTTAACGTTTCGCCCACTTTCTTAAGGGTCTTGTCTCATCAGGAGGAAAAAGCTCCTTTCCCCTGTTTCTTTTCAGAAGGGAATTTCTTTTGACTCGATATACAAGTTGAGTTATTGTACCCTTCTTCCTCTAGCTAAAAGAGTTTCGCCTCTGGCTTTGTTCACAAGTTGAATAACCGCGTTCTTTTTCTTCAAAAAGTGGGCAAATCGTTGAGTTCTTCTGTCTCAACAATGACACGGTCCCAACTCGGAAGACGATCTTTTAACACTGAGACTGACCGTGGAAGTCTCCTAATTCATTTAAACCACAACGGTTTTAATGCCCCTGCTTAATTAAAACTGTTGTGCAAAATATCAATAGAACTGTTTATTAAGAAATGTATAGATTAAAGTTGATAATAGCATATTATACATAGAGGGAGAGAAGTGCATGATTTTTCATGAGGTGCAAAAAGCACCGAGGGAAAAATAGCATTCTCTCCCGAGGTGTATATACTATTTTTTGCACAAGCAGAACCACAAAAACCTGAAAATTCATTAAAAATTTTAAGAATAAAACTTTGGCAAATATAAACTCCACTTCTGTCACGATTTTGACAGCAGAAAAACTGATTTCTACTCCCGCTTGTGCAAAAAATAAGTTTTTCGTATAAGCAAAAGAATAAAAAACCCAAGATAAGAGCATGCTTAATTTCAACAAATTATAGTTAAGCCTATTTATTAGGTGATATTGAGGCTTTACTTTTGGATATGCTTACATTGCGAGAGAAATACCACAAAGTTAAGAATGTATTGTTTTATAACAAAGCGATAATTTAAATTGTTTGGGATTCTCGTGCAAACAAAGGAATGTAACAATTCGACCAGATATAAAATTAAACATATAATCCTTGTCTTTTATATTATTATACAAATGAATCCACTTTGAATATGGATCAATACAGTTACCTATTAATAATGTAATTCATTTAGAGCTTTGGCGAATTACAAACAAAAAATACCTACATAAATAAATACGAAAAGTAAGCGAATAAAATATAAGTTGAATAGAAAAAAATTCTTGCAATTTGATATTTTCCGACACTTAAATCCATGTTACTAATTATATCTGTTATATTGTAAGTTTGCAAAGGAAAAAACTGATTTATAATGCCCGCCGCGAAGAAAATTTACATGCCTGTTGTATTTTACACTTGATGTACTCAGTGTCACAACCTGACATTTCATTTTTTGAAAAGATTCATCCAAATGGATAGATACAGATGGAAAAGCACGAAGCAGAAGAAAATAATACAACATACTTCGCAAAGAAATATTGTTAAAGGAAATATAAAATCGGACAGATATTAAATCTTACTATGCAGTAGTCGGCATTTTCACTTCAAGTGGCGTTTAATTGGTACGACAATATTGTGTGTCTCTTTTTCACGCATTAAACAAAGAAAATGATACGCTGATGGTAAAAAATACGTAAATCCATCTGACAAGGCCTTAGTGTGTCACCTCTATTTTTCTAGTTTTAAAAATACAGCATCGGTTTCATTCTTTATGTTCGTTTTAGTCTCTTCGGTCTTCTTTTATTACCAACTGTCCCTCTGTTGTTTTTATATTGGAACTTTATGACGCCTGAAATTTACTTATTGATTGTATTATTTCGCAGGGTGAACGAATGTCCGCGATATCTTCATTTCGTCGGCACAAAACAAGTTTCTAATTAAAGTTGCTATGACGTTTATTGAGCGCAATGTGATTTCTTTTATTGTTTTCGTCAGGATTCATTTGATTTTATTAAATTGTAAGCTAGAAAAGTAGGAAGGCCAGGACAGCACAACAAAACGATAAGCAAGCGCTAAACCTGCCAATTGTGTTTTTTTCAAATATCATCGAGGAGTGCTGAAACAAAGGGTCTGTCTTGCTGTTGTTAGGGGTTCATGGCCTGCTTCATTACATGATTTTTAGTATCGTTAGCTGGATTTACAGATCGTTTGATGCTAATATGGCTTTTATTTTTATGGAATATTAATTTGAATCTGAAGTTTCCTGAATAACGGCAATTTTTGTTTCAGTTATGGCTCGGAGTGATCGTAGAAATAAATGGTGCGTATATCGAGTTATAGTTTTCACACTGCATTTTATGGGTAAGTACCTACTGGGTATTAGTTTTATGAGGATGGTATGTCAAGTTTAACGGTATTTCGTACTTAATAATGGCACTGGATCCAATGTTGTTACCTTAATAAGGTATATGGTATTCAATAAAACGTTAGGAAATATACCATTAACTCTTCCTATTTAACCATAAATATCGCGAAAAATAAAATAAACTTACTCTATTTATCTCTTCATATATGTTATATAGGAAGCTGTAAAAGTTCAAAAATCCGGCAAATATGTAGTTACGTCCTGTGCCGGCCCGGCACCGGATACCACACCGTTGCCGTTGAATAACTTGCTCGGTTACATAACGAGTTTCTAACGACTTCGCTTCGGTCGAATATCGGCCAAAAATCCAGTTTCATAAAGCTTATAACTTAGCAACTTCAGAACTTCACCAAGGAAATTTATTACGAATAAATGATTAACATTAATTTTATATGTGCTTAATGGATTACTATTAGTCCGGGAATAAAAACACGCGTTTTAAATGTCTAAAAACTTATTTTTAACTTTTTTTCTATTTAGCTTCATGTAATTATATTGATGGAAGGTTGAACCCATGCATTACCAAGAACCCAAATAAAGTGTTTTCAATTAAAAGTAGGTTCGCCTTAAAGCGCAAGCCGAAACCATAAAGTGTGTGACTAGAATTCAATTTAACACAATTATTCTGACAGCTGTCAATACAAAAAAAACTGTGAATAATTTGAGGCTTCCTAGTCACGTACGTTTTTCTTTGAACTCTTTGATTTCTATCAGATATGTACGGCTAAAAAGAATGCCGCAGCCATAAACGCCAAGTTTCGATTTTTCACGGCCTAATCGAATTTTAGTTGTAATCCATAAGCTTTACACAAGTAAAAACCTAGAATTCATCAACATCAACAAAACGGAACAATAATTTTATAAAAAATGTACAACTAAAACCATCGGAAGAATTAATTGAGTTTTATTGGACTTTCATATACTAAACTGCGTATTTACACAATAACACCGAGCAGTTTTATGACCCATAATAAAAAATGTGACTCACACAAATCTAACCTGTAAGTCATACTGTTGTCGTAAAACGTTTCCTGAAAACCTGAAACGCTCTAACTGCTCATTAAAAGTTCAAGTTTACCTAAATTTTTAGTCAGCCCAATAGCAACTTTTAAACCTCCGATATTAACGATTAAACCGACCTTAATAATTCTTAACGTTGCCTGCTAATTAATAATAAACAAAACTAGGCCCCTGATTTAATTGATAATGCATGGATATTCCCCGAAACCCCAAACGTGGGTACATAAACTACGATATGTATTTTCAAGGCTGATTAAAGCTCTGTAAAGTTCTAAAATCGTAGTTTGCTCGACGTTTTAGTTGAATTATTATTTAATTGCGTTTTCTATCAACGCTTTATTCGACCTGAATTGAATATGCATTCGAATTCGTTTTATGGTTTTACATTATTCTAAAATAGGACAGATTTAAACAACGAAAAATTTTAATTAAACAAATTTATAAGAATTTGTGTTACCATAAATGATAAACAGGTATATTTTGTGATGATGGTTGTAACTGTACGTACCCCAGGCGTGTTACTCTTTACAGTTTTTCGCTATGATCTTTACCCTCAACCTGTATTGGTTAAGTGAAAATATTACCCTTTATTTAGATAACTGACTATTTAGTCAGAGGATCATTAATGTGGTTGTGATTTCGTTGATCTAGACATCTAGAGTAGCTCACCTTATAACACAAGAAAAAAATACTCCATTAAGTTTAATACATACATCATATTATAAAGTCATATTTATGTACAGATATTTACAACTTTAAATACAGTAGATAAATAAATATAGTGAATGAAAATCAAACTAGGCAAGTCAATTATGGGCAGTGGCTTGAATAATTTATTATTATTCTTTTGTTTTATGATTTTGTGTAATCAGGGTGGCCTTAGTGCGGTGGTTCGATTACAAGCAATTATATTGTAAGTCAGTGCGTCAGTCAGATGATCTATACAAGATCGATCTTGTGTGAGATTGATATTAAAATCAATCGTAAGCAGCCGGAGCCAAAGGTCGTATCATAACCAACCTTATTTAGGGTTTGGCAAGGGTGCAATTTCCCCCCAAAAGTACGTGCACTCGCACGACTCTTAAATTAACGAGTATATGCGCTAGGCACAACTTTAAAGTAAGTGAGTGAGCGTTGCCCCTCATATAACGAGAATGTACGCTATGTACAAATCGTACTGGGTACCTCGTAATTGTAAATGATGTTTATCCCTATCGTTGATAGAGAATATGTTCAAGACATACCTTTATTAGTCAGAATTGTCGTATGGTTGTAATTAATTGTGATCAGCACCTACAGCAGGGCAACCCTAATGTACTTTTTACAAAGTCTACTTTTGAATATGATAAGTATATTAAAGTGGCCAACTTTTACGTTGTGTGTTTAATTTGGACTTCACTGGGAGGCCCCTCAATTTATGATATTGCTGTTTTTATTTTCCAAATGAAATTAATACTTTCTTGTCACATAATTGCCTAAAAAATAAAGATAAAATAAAATTAGTAACGCCCAGCTGGTCATTACATGGTTACTAAGGTTATACTATGGTTTTTTATATACAGAGCTTGCCTTTTGCTAAAATTAGTTAGTGATCCTGTAGGTATTTAGTTGGAAAGGAATTAAGTAAATAGACCAGATTCAAATGCTTGACAAAACAATTGTTAAAAGTGCCAAAGAGATTATTTGTCACTCCCACATTATTTTCTTTTCGGATGAGCCAACTATGGACTACGAAAGTTAATTAACTGATTTGGAGCTTAAGTTGTTAAGGCGGCTTGTACATTCTTGTGCTTTCTTTGGCTTTGTCGTTGTTTAGCTTCTTGTGATCGCTTTCGTCTTAACCCTTTTTTAAACTGGATTTGTGGATCTTCTTGTATCACTTTTGGAAAGATTTTCGGTTTTCAAGACCTTGTTGGACCTATTTGTACTAAGGTGATGTTGTTTTCTTATGCGAGTTGGCTCTGTGGATGTTGGTTAGTCTTAATTCTTCCATCCTTTATAGGTGTCCATAAAACTGAGGCGTCTTTTCATAATGGGGTCCGTTATAGGTTCTTGTTTAAGGTATAGTTCCTCGTTGGGTCTGTTGAATCTTTCTCCGTTTATAATCCTTGGGTCTAGGATCTTTCTCAGGATGGTTCTTTCCTTGGCCTCTACTTTCTGTAACAGTTTTGATGCTTTGATAGTTAGGGTTTCTGCTGCACAAAGAACTTCGGGTTTAATTACTGTGGTATAGAGTCTCAGTTTGGCATTGATTGATATGGATTTCTTTTGGTAATATCCATTTTCTGACCCTTTCCTCGATTTTTTTGTCATTTTTGAGATCTTGGCTGATTCACTTGCCTAGGTGTTTGAACTTTTTGACTTTTTGGATTTTGTTGTTGGATAAAAGGTATTCTGGTACAGTGTCGTTGGTTATGAAGACTATTTTTCGTAAGATAACTGAAGGCTGGTCTTGGCGGCTATGGATTGGAGGGTTTTGATTTGGGATATTTTATTAAAATATTTTGATGATTTATGGTGTTTTGTTGGACTTGGTTATGGCAATAAAGATGATTAACATTCCGCTTATTTACATTTTTGTGCCTTAATCTGAGCTTGTATAAAACTTTTTTGAATTTGTCCAGGTAGTTTTTTATTTATTTGACTTTCGTAAAACAGTTTGACCACCTATTCGCTAGTCATAAATAAACAAATATTAAAATCACTCATTCTAAATAAGGGAAAACAATTTATTATTTAGGGCAAGAATAAGCTCAGAAATAAGCTGTTCTGCTGACATGTTGAGAATTTTGGAATTTCGGATTATTTTCTCATTCTGTGTAACAATTTTTTTAAACAAATCGCATCATTTTACTACAATAATCTAATGTTAACTTCTATTTTAAAACTATGATTGAACGTTTGAAAAAAACTGCCTAAAATTAAAAAAATAATAAATATGAAGTTCAATTAACAGAGAAGGTGTGTTTAACTACAAAATAATTTTGAATAACCCTACAAATTAATGTTACGATGAAGCAATTTTAATTTTAGATTAACTTGCAGTTAATTATAAAAATCGCCAAAACTGAATTATGAATTAAACCTCGTCCAACGAGCTCAGCATCTAGAAGCCTATTTTGTATTTATTTTTCTGCATCCGTAACTTGTTCTCCAGATATTTTTTCAGAGGCCAGTTGAATTGTTTTATCTATGTTAACACACTTGCCGTTTAAGATAAAAGTTGAGTGGTATAATAATGTCCCTTGAAAACCCCATTTTAAATACTCCGTAGTTCAGTGGTTAAAAAGCGACTACTGATCAAGGTTCGAATCGCGAATTCGAGTGCCGGCCAGAAGTCTACATCCAGGAAAAATATATAAATAAAAATATATGTCCTTCCCAAGACCAAACCGCTCTTCTCAGGGCGAACCATGCCTGAAGTCCAGGGTAGATCCAGTCTCCGAAACGTCGCGTTCCATCAATGCAACAGAGTGTGCGAAAAGCCCGATTAACACCTCTGATAAATACATTTTGTCAACTTATGTTTATATAGTTAAAAGTTAAAAAAATCCTGTCAAATTTCTGCGAGATTTGGGTTTATTTTACGATTCTGATTCTTAATAACATATTTTGATGAACAAAGCATACTATATGTTTAGAAATTTTCTTGGTCGTACAATTGAAAAACATCCATTTTGTAAAGCTATGTAACCACACAAATTTGTAATAATTTTTTAATAAATACGGCGATGACAATTTAATTGAAACACAATTATGTCTGCAGTACGAAACCTCTCTAGTTTTGAAACGTCTGTCTGAAGCAGTTGAGTAGGGCTAAAGGTGGGAAATGAGCCCCAACCTGAATAATTTTTTAATGTTCACAACTAGGCTGTCTTGTATGTATTATATTTAATGACGTTTGTGGATGTTCAATAACATATTATTTTGAATATAGAATCAAAAGAAATAAGATGCAAAAGGAACAAATATCGTAGTAATGAGAGACTTAAATGGAAGGGTAGACAATAATAACAAGGGCATAGAGCGTAGAGGGACACCTAGGGACAGAAAGGGAAGTAACCAGGAACAGCAATGGAAAAGGAATACTCGAATTATGCATAAAAAATGGTCTGGTAGTAGCAAATTCGAAATTTCGGCATAAAGAAATTCACAAATACACACAACAAGTATACCCAAGGCAAGAAAAGTCAATAATAGATTACTTCCTGGTAGGAAGAGAACGCATGAGACAAATAAAAGACGTAATAGTGATACGAGAACCAGGAATAGGAAACGACAATTACTTAGAAAAGTAATGAAGGAAAGTATTTGAAGTTACCGATTGAAGGGAGAAAGCGCAACAACAGAATATCAGGAAACAATAGAAAAGAAATTGAAGAATGAAATACGGGGAAAAGATATAGATGAAGAGTGGAGTTATCTTAAACAAAGTATATTGGAAGAAGCAACCGAATTTTGCGGTACAATATAAGCAGGTAACAAGGAAATAAAATAAAAAGTGAGGCAAAAGTAAAACTGGGGAGGACTATGAATACAAAGAGAAAAGGACGGAAGTGAAAAACAAGGTAAAAGGGGCACAACAAGAAGAATTCGGCAACAGAATGAAGGACAACTTTAAAAGTTCTTTTATAGCATATTCAAACAACTAAGATAAAAATGGACCAATATGAGAGATAAGCAAGGAGGGCTACTCACAAAAGAAGAAGACATAACGGAAAGATGGAGAAATAAACTTAATTAGCTTCCAATTTACAACTAATTGTTTCCGAAATATTACTCCTAACCTATAAATATTTGAAAAATCATTTAAAAAATAGTTCTTGTCAAAAATTTCTGTTTATTAAAGTGACGTTCACGTCTTCTACCATATGAACAAAAATTATTTCGATAAGGGATGGCCATGGTGAACAAAATCACTGCCTTTGATTTATTCAGTTTGTTGTTGGTTCTACATGATAGGTACGTTCAGAATTCCAAAGCCACCCTTTATCTAAATAATTTTTGTTCATATGGTATATTTTTCATTGTGGAGAATCCTATATTTTCAATCCATATTTTCCCTTAGCTTAGCACTGCATTCAATCATTTTTAAAAATAGGACAGTTATCAAAATTTATTTTAATACTGATTATTAATAATTTCTAATTAAATAGTTTAAGCCAAACGTTTAATAAAATAATTAGGATATGTAATAAGCATGTTAAGCCATGCACAAATTGATCCAACCAATCAATTTGTATTTCGCTATTTGCTCAATTCTTTGCCGATGACTATTAAAATTAATTTATCAACGTTCATTTAATGAAATGCAGCTTAAATTACAACAAATAACATACGTATACTGGTATCTACAAACTGATGGGAACAAAATCCTCTTTTAAGTTTTTAATTAATAAGTTAATTATTAACCTACACTTGGAAGCGCCTGGAAACTTCAAGACGAACAGATGGAAAGTATAAAAAGGGAAAGTGCGGCTAAGAGCAGGCAGTTCAAGTCCAAGTGGGATTGTGTAAATAAGTATTGAACAGTTGTTTATCTTTAATTCGTCTTGTTAGTGTTATTAGTTATACAGTATTTAATTGCTTAGATAAAGTAAATTAAACAGTTTAATTTCTCAACCTGTAGAACACTAAAGAGACAAAACTTTCTGAAATTCCAGTAAATTTTTAGAGCCAAACGGATGGGTTACACAAAACCAACTTTTGTAGTTTATGAATAATGAAAGTCGTCAAAAAGGCATCATTTTTTTGATGTTCATGTTGTGAAGACTAATTTTCTTTTCAAAAATCAGGACTGGTTATTTATGTGAAAATGACACAAATGCTTAAAACTAAAAAAAGCAAAATTTTGGTGGTTTATCTTTGTAAAACATTCAGGTATCAAAATTTCTCAGACTTACACCAGCGAGTTGCTTAATATTTTTGAGTTCCTTAAAGTTTGACCAACAGGTTTTATATATGGTTATAAGGTAAAATTTGAAGGACTTACTCTTATGGGGATGTGTCTTCTACGAATATGAAAAAATATGTATAAAAAACAATATTACCTCCGCACGGATAGGACCTTTATTAATTAATTATTAATTCCAATTCATTAAAAATTACGTATTTAATATCACCAGTTAAGTTCGTAAGCTTAGAATAAAATTCTTGGCCATGAAGGAGTCAAAAATCATTTCAAAAATTTCGTGAACGTTTGTATAAACTCCGAATCAAAATTTAATTTCACTTTTAACTAACTAAAAATTGGAGAAACTTCCAAAAAGTTTTCAGATAGGCTGTTTCGAAATGTTTCTTTTTCTCATTTGTCACCTATCAGGAAGTTTAACTGAATATTCACAATTTTTCAGGTTGCATACCTTTAGATTGCTCCAAAACAAACAAAAAAAAACGTTTAAACTAAGCCAAGGATTTTCAGGCCAAAATATTGCATGAAAATTCAAACGAATGCTTTCAGATGTACCGATCAACTTCCTAGCTAAGAAAAATGATTCATATTTTTTACCGAAATATTTAGGTGAAATATGCTTAGGTTGCCCAAAAAAACAAAGAATTTTCTTCGATTTTTCAGGGGTAAAACAATTAACTTCTTAATTAGCAAAGCAAATTTAAACGATTTTATAAAATTTCAAAACTCGCAGGGGTTTCCTTAAACAGAATCTGGAATTTTCAGGTTAACAAAAAAAACTAGAAACGTTCAGGGGATTCTTTAGGAGCAAACTGATTACCTTCTTAGTTAATAATTATATTATTGGCATTTTTGGTTAGCAACGTGATTAAACAATTTTTGGAAGTCTGAAAACGTTTGTCTGACTGTTAAATTTCTTTTTTCATATTGAAGGAAAATTCATCAAGTTTCCTGAAAAGTCCAAATTAGTTAACAGAAAATTATGAAATTTACAGAAAATTATTTTTTCTCCTAACTGAACTGAAATCATCGATTTTTCTTTCAACTGAACAGAAAATCTACGACTTTTTTAAATTTAAGAAAATCATTGGAAGATATAGCTGGAAGAGTGCTGAACACTAAAATTGTTTTGTCTTAGATTGGACAGAAAATAATCGAGTTTCTTGAACAGTTTAGATTAGTCTTCGGGACATCCTCGGAAGAAAATCATTGATTTTTCTGAAAATTGAATTTTTTTCTTTCAAATTGAACAGAAATTGCTTTCCTTGGAAATTTATTTTTTTATTTATTTTACTCAAAATTGAAACTTTTATCCTGAATTAATTTTTTATTCTCTCAGAATGGAAAGAAATATCATGATTTCCGCGCAAATTCAAGCTGAATAGAAAATCACTGATTTTGCTCAATTTTTTTCTAAGATAAAAGTAATATAGTTGATTTTACCCATAACTGAGGGTTGTTTCCGATTAGTGTAAATTTAAGATGTTTTCTTTCAAATTGAACAGAAAGTCATGGATTTTCTTACATAGTTCGAATTATTTCTCTTAAATACAGGAAAAAAATCATCGTTGAAGGTCCAGAATTTTTCTTTTACTCAAAACTGAATAATTGTTGGAAATTTAATACTTCCTCGAAAATTTAATTTTGTTTCTCTCAAACTGAACAGAAAATCATGAAATTTTTTGGATATTTCGAATTATTTTCGTTTAATAGAACAGAAAATCAGTGGTTTTACCCAAACCTGAAGATTTTTTTCAAAGACTGTAGAAAATTAAAATTTTTTTCTCTAAAGTTGCAGATAAATTGATTGATTTTGTTGAAAATTTTAGATTTTTTGGTCGAAATGGAAAGAAAGATATTTAAAATTGTTTCGTTCAATTTGGGCAGAAAACAATTGTTTTGTCTGGAGGCTGAAGACCTTTATCACAGACTCAACAAAAAAACATCGATTTTGCTGAAAATTTAAAAAAAGTTCTTTTTTGAGATTAAGTCGAAATCACTGATACTACCGAAAATTGAAGAATTTGTCTCGAATATTGTCGGAACTTTCTTTTGTCTTATATTAAGGAGAAAATCATCGAGTTTACTGAAAAATGTAGACCTTTTCTTTCAAACTAAACAGAAAACCAAAGGTTCTTGTGAAAATAAGTTTTTTAATTGATGTTATAAACAACTTAAGTTATGTTTCTCTAAGAACGAACTGAAATCATTGATTTTACTGGAAATTAAAGGTTTGGTTTCAAGAACTGCAGCAAATTTAGGATTTCTTGCAGAATGAAAAAAATTCAGTAAGTTTCTTGAAAATTAAGATCAGGTTAGTTTTCTGGAATTAAAGGACTGTGAATTCCTTTAATTCCAGAAAACTAACCTGATCTTAATTTTAAAGTTAATATTGAAAATGTAAGATATTACTTTACGAGTTCCTTCTAACATAGGGTGGGCGTTTCATCGAATATTTCAAGGTTATCTGAAAAAAAAAAACGAAAATTCACAAGACTCTTTCAGGAATAAAACGCTTAATTTGTTGGTTAAGACTAGTTATTAATATTTCAATTTAAAGCCGAGCCTAAAGAAGTTTTGGATAGCTCAGGAGTTTCCTTAAACATAAGGCTGAGCCTGTTAAAGATTAATATTCTTAATTCTTAGGCTTACTAGTAAATAAGAAATTATAGTCGCTTTTCAGGAGTAAAAATGATTTAACTTGTAGTCAACGAAAATTATTGATATTTACATTGAAAAACGAGTTTAAATAATTATAGGAAAGTTCAAAGCTTTTCAAGGGTTTGCTCAAACATAAGTTTCTCTAGTCTAGTGTTCCAAGGTTACTCGAAAAAAAAATAGAGATATTCATGCGATTTTCTCAGGAGAAAAACGATTAATCTCTTGGTTAAGACAAATTATTAATATTTTTAGTTTAAAAACCGAGTTTAATGAATTCGTGGATATATCAGAAGTTTCCTCAAACGTAAGGTTGAGTCTATACAAGTTGAGTTTTCTTAGGCTTCCTGAAAAATAAATATTTCAGAAGTAAAAGAATTTAATTCTCAAGCGAAAATTACTGATATTTTCACTCAAAAAGTATTATAAACAATAATCAGAAAGTTCAAAGCTTTGCTCAAACATAAACTGAATTTTTTCAGTCCGAAGAAAAAATAGAAAATTTCAGGTGACTTCCTTAGGAAGAAAACGATATAAACGTAATTTAAGATTTTAATTTAATACTAAAGGATGCTCCTGAAATCCAAAGCTTTTCTGGAGATTTCAGGAGTTCTCTGCATCAAAAAGCTTCAGGTCGACTGAAAGTTTGTTTTGATATGTGGGTTCCAAGGAGTTTACCTGGTAGGTTCCATTTTTCGTTTTTGTCACTGTAAGTAAAAGCCTTGCACAATGCACACGCAACAGCAACTGGTATGACGTTTTAGACCAGGTTTTTCTGGAATTATTATTAAGACGTTCAAAATGCGTTAAGAAAATCAAATGCAGTAAATATAAGCCCCTTACAGTCAAGTGAATGTTCCCGAGTGGTATTTTAGTAAAGAATCAGCTTAATCGGCAGGGCATTAACACATAACTCCGAAGGTCAGCTGTCCAAATCACCACGAAGGTGGTAGTTTTCTACATACAGAATTCTTTTCAAATACATTAAAATTATTTCGCCAAAGGACTCAAAGGAGTGAACACACATATAAGGGCATCTGAAAGAAGCTTACGTCAGGTATTTTAGTTAAATATTTCATATTTCCAATTTATTAGGAGATTTAGTCAGCCTACACTTACTTAAACTTAAATAAGGCTTAGTTGTATCAACATGAAGATGTTACATTCAGTTCAACTTTTGAACCTTAAATTATTCCATTATACGCATTGATGTTTAAATTTGAATAAAGAATCTGACAAGTGTAATCCGACTGAGTTTACGTGTCCAAACAACTCATTAATATCGGTATTATCACTTACTTAACAGTGCCCGACGTACAGAATTTTACGGGTATGGTGTACACAAAATTCCGTGTTTTATTAAAACGAACAAAAGGACACTGCTGTATGTACGTGCGGATTAAAAAGTTTGCTTTATGGAGGTTGATCGATTTATCAAATGTTGTACAGTTTCCACTTGCATTAGATTTAATTGACAATGGGTCAAAGCTGAAATGCAATTAGGCTAAATTAATTAGGCTAATTGTTGGTGGCGAGTATAAGGGCGATTCAGCGAGCTTTAAGGGCGAATTTAGTTGCAATTAATACGAGTGTGACTCACCGGAGATGGTATCTGCAGAGGATACGGGGCAACAACAAAACGGATGTGCATTATAATTCTGGTTTAAGTGATAAAATATGTGGTAGAAAAGGCTGCTGTTCACACGGCCTCGCAACGCCCGTAAAATATATCACTCAAATTTGCATAATTTAAATTAAGGATGCCAGTGGTGTAATAGGGCGCATCGATGTATCGATAAATTGATTCGAATTGAATTAATCCGGCGAGGATTTATCGAGTACTCGATCGTCAACACCGACGTTTTACACTTTTTCTAACCGATAGCAATCACCAGATACAAAAACGAATACAAGCAAAGGTCGGTCGGCTTTTCATTCTTTTCGGGCCATTGTGTTATTTTTTCTTGTTAGATGTTTCCTTTTGTGCTTAAAATAAAAGAAACAATGGCAGAACGTAATCTATTTCTCTTTGTTACGACAGAAATGTACCACTAATTAGTCAAAACCAAGGGAGAACGAACAAAAAGCCCTTATTTTTTTAATAAAATCGGATCGTGTCATGCGAAAGATAAATAGCAGTTCTAAGGTAAAAGTCGCCTTCTTAATTAAGACGTATTTTCAAAAGGCATAGGTTAAAATAATATAAAACAAGCGACGTTTAGTACTTAATTATCTAATTTAATGTTAACGATGTGTGTGTGACAAACACAGCGCGAGGATATATTAATGCAATAATTTACTTACCTTAGTCAACCCTACCATACAGAAATTATGCACATAAAATGTAATAGTGCAATTAATAACGGCAGTTATAATTCAAGAAAGAAGTTTCCAGTTTGCAATTTGTTTGTGTTGCGATAAGTCGGGAATGAGAATTAGTAATAAAGTTCAAACAAAGTGGGCAATAAGTTTTGTTTTATCTTCTCCCACGCTTTTATTGTCTTCGAAGAAGGTGGAGTTCAACTTGACGAATTAAATTGTTATATACTTATCGCGAGATTACGTCTGGGTACTTCAATTTCGGTTATTTCCCTGTAAATACTTCATTAATAACCACTTCGTTTTCCTCGTTTCTCCAGCGAACTCTTGCCTTTTTTTGGCTCCTTACTAAAATAGCACTGGAGAACATTCACTTCACCTTAAGGAGCTTATTTTTTTTGGCTTCCTTAACGCATTTTTAACTTCTTAATCATAATTCTAGGGCAACCCAATCTGATACGTTCAATTCTGGTCGGGGAAAGTTTTTGATTACTGCGACAAAAACGAAAAAGGCGACCAACCGGGTAAACTCCTTAGGACTCATCTATCAAAACAAAATTTCAGTCAGCCTGAAGATCTTTGATACAGAAAACTCCTAAAATCTCAAGAAAAATTTTGAATTTCAGAAAAATCCTTTAGTAAAATAAAAATTCTAAGTAATTTTTAAATTACGACTATTTCGTTTTCTTCCTGAAGTTACCTATATTTTCTCTTCGAACTGAAAAAACTCAACTTAAATTTGAGTAAACGCTTGAAAAGCTGTGAACTTTTTGAATGAAAGTTTTCATCTGAGAATTAAATCATTTTACTCCTGAAATATCTATATTCCCTAGTTCTTTCAGGAAGATTATGAAAAGTGGGTTTAAACAGGCTCAACTTTACGTTTGAGGAAACTCCTGCGATATCCAAGACTGCATTAAACTTGGTTTTTAAACTAAAAGTACTTGTCTTACCCAAGCTATTAATCGTTTTATTCCTGAAAAAGCCACTTGAATTTCCAAATTTTTGCAGGTAACTTTAAAACATTCGGCCTGAAACAGGTTCAGTCTTATGTTTGAGGAAACTCCTGAAATTTCCAAAAAATTTCCCTAAACTCGGGTTTTAAATTAAAATAATAATAACTAAACTTAACCAAGAAGTTAAACGCGTGAATTTCCTAAATTTTTCAGGTAACCTTGAAACATTCGGCCTGAATAACCCAACCGAAGTTCGAGGAAACTCGTAGGCAAAATCGTTTAATCCAGTTGCTAACTAAAAATGCCAATAATTTTTTATTAACTAAGTACGTAATCGGTTTACTGCTAAAGAATCACCTGACAGTTCCTAATTGTTTTGTTAACCTAAGAACATTTTTTTATCCATTTTTTCTTCTTCCCTTCTCTGTCGAGGCTCATTCACATACTTGCTTGTGTGCAGTGGAGGTGATGGGTCCATTTTGGACTTGCATCGCGCTCCAGCCAGCTTTCATCCACTACACAACATTCATATACCTTAAACCTAAGCCGTAACTAACGAATTCGACCCAAATCGACTCAATAATGTCAGCCGGCTAGCTAGCAGCATTGAAATGCTAGCAGGCACTTACCTGACTGAGCTACCCAGGCTGCCTAACCTAAGAACATTCAGCTTGAAATTTCCAGAGAGTTTTGCAATTTTATAAAATCGTTTAGATTCGTTTTTCTAACTAAGAAGTTAATTGTTTTACTTCTAAAAAATTGGAAAATTTCTTTGCGTTTTTAAGAAACTTAACTGATTTGTTTAAATAAATTTATGAATAGCTTTCTTAGCTAGAAAGCTAATCGTTACATCTGAAAGTATTCGACTGAATTTTCCAATTTTCAGGTAATATCTTTGCCTAAAAAACTTCTGTCTATCCTTAAATTATCTTTTTTTGTATTTGACATCTAAACCGCGGGGCATTTAACTTGAAAATGGTGGATTTTAAGCAAAATTCCTTGTAAGATTCCAAAATTAGCAGGTTAATAGGCCGTATATAAATTGACAAGCCAAGTTTCCTTCCTGAAGCTTCATTAAGAAGTATCTCCAATTTTTAGTTAGTTCAAAAAATTCCAGAATTTCCTCGAATAATTTTGAAATTTTCTAAAATCGTTAAGACTCGGTTTTCTAATTAAGAAGTGAATTGTTTCGCCCCTCAAAAACTACGAATAATCAACTTGAAAAGGTCTGATTTTCCTGAGAAATGTCCGGAGGAGCTTTGAAATTTTCTGAAATTGTTTATACTGATGGTTTTCAAGTAATTATACAAATAATTTTTCTTGGCTAAATTTTTCAGGCAATATTTTGGACTAAAATACAATTTTTATGCAAAGCATACAACCTGAAAAATCATGGAGTTTAAGCCAAACTAACTGAAAAATTCCGAAACTAGGAGATTAATATCTTTAGTGCCACATATAAATTGACATATGAAAGAACAAAAATTTTGGAAAAGTCAAGTTTCCTTCCTGAAACTTCATTTCGGAAGTTTCTTCAATTTTTAGTCAGTTTAAATTTTTTGTGGCGATTTTAAAGCTGCTCATCGGTTTTTAAAATTACAACTTTCACAGGAAATAAAACAAAAAATCCTAGAAAAAAAGCAAAGTTTCCTTCCTGAAAATTCCACCCGAAAAAAAATATTCCGGTTGTCTTTAGTGCTAACATAATAATATTCAGGTATTAAAGACTCGCCTCGAACTGAACGGGTTAATTTTTGATTAATTTAAGATTTATGTTCGAAAATAAATTTAAATATAAAAACAAAACTGGACTATCTTTATCTTTCGAATTTTTACAAAGTAGTTAAAAAGCCTTTTATATTTTAATGCCCTTTGCTGTGACTATTAAATGGATATAAATGTTTCCACTTTTTGTAAATTAAGTTGTTAATTAAGAAATGTGTCCATCTTTTCAAAACCCTTGTTATAGCTGCTACAAACATACAATAAATATGAACTTCCGATTAAAATTCAATATTATTATTTTCAATAAATTTGTGTGGATTATTATTGAATTTTAACCATATTTATCTCACGAGAAATGGATTTCAAGTTTATGAACTTCCGAAATTCGTATTGAAACTTTCCATATTTTATATTTGTTCGATTGTTCGCTTCTAAAAAATTGCTTAAACTCGTTTTTTAAATGAAATCCATAACCTTGGGACATTCGATTTGAAAAGCTCAACCTATGTTCGGCTCTTGAAACATATAAAAATCCATTAAAACCATTGCTAAATAGAGGTACAAATAATAAAAGAAGCTAATCGGTGTACTCCTGAAAGCTTCTAGTTTTTTCAGATTACATACTTAAGAATATTAGACCTGAAAAGTTCAGATTATGTTTAAAGAAATATCTGAAGAGTTTTAAAACTTCAGAAAATCGTTTAAACTCGTTTGTAATTTTTCTAACTAAGAAAAATTGGCTGGATTGCTTTGGTTTTCAGGCAACCTAAGAATATATTCTGTCGAGAAAATTCGCGAGGAGCTATGTTAAACTGTTTTTGAATAATTATATCGACAATGTTTCTTAACTAAGAGCTGCTTGTTGCATCTCAAAGCAACCGCCTGAATTTTCTAATTTTTCTGGCAATACTTTGGCTTGAAAAGCCTATTTTTGAATTAGATCTGTTTTATTGGTTTTGCTTTCGATCAATCTAAAGGTATGCAACCTGAAAAACACATTTCTTGAAAGATTCGATATTTGAAGGTCAATATTTTTGTGACGATTTTAAAACAGCAATTCATGCCAGTTCTAATAATGCCGCAGCAAGTAAAACAAAAAATCCTGGAAGAAAACCATAAACTTTCTGAAACATCCATGTGAAGAAGAAGATTTCGCTTCTTTGTACGGCTAACGTTTTTCTGAATATTTTTATGTTAATTTTCAACCGATGTTTGCAATTTTCGACAATTTCAGAATCCTAAAGCTTAATTTCACAAATTTAAAAAAATTTTTCTTTTGAAAGTTTTTGTTTGTGAGTTCGTAATATGTTAAGATAAGAAAAGTTTGAAATTTCGAGAACACTGAAGCCTGAAAGTTTTCTCTGAAAAACTAGTATAAATTCAACTTGTTTCAATATGCTAAAAATTTGTTATGAACTACAGCTTACTTAAGTTGAGAAATGTTTGAAATTCTGAGAAAACTGAAGCCTAAAGTTGAGAGGCCCCCCTTCTCTCTGAACAAGTAGCATCAATTGCTTCAGTATGCTGAAAGCTTATTATAAACGACAGCTTAGTTAAGTAAAAAAGTTTGAATTAAAAGGATTGGGTTTACCATTTTCCTGGTTGCCCGGCGACCCACCCGACTCTGATTTTATTGTTTAATGTTGAACGAACGACAATCGTTTACCTAAAAATAAATGCGAAAACTAAATTCAAATTAAATTTTTGTCTAAAAATTGAAAAACATATTTCATTAAAACGACAATACTTTCGTTGGGATACGAGTTTTAAATAACATGCCTGTCTGATAGAAGATCCGAATTTTCTATCAATTGAACATACGCAATACACAGGTATAACGTGAAATCAGAGAGAAAAGCCGATATTCCCCTTTTATTAAATTTGACAATCGAATATATTCGTATTTCGTACAAAAAGTACGTCCGTTTCGAGAATTTTAAATTAAACACCGGGACAAAGTAATAAAGCAAAAAACGACTAAATGAATAAGTCAGTTTGTTTGGAGAGTTTCAATAAACTAAAGTAAATAAGCATCGCATATGAAAAGCTTTCAGAAACAAAATTAAATGTTAATGCTCTAAAATAGGCCCCCGTTTAGTCTTTATGTAAGGAAAACTTAGGAATACTAAGAAATAGGGCTTTATTAAGCCTTTTGTAAAATAATTCAGAATTGAAAGGAGAAATGAAATAATCGAGGACACTTTATTGTCATCGCTACTACGCTTATGAAATTACTCAGTAGCAAATTGAATTTAGCACAAAAGCAAAGAAAAGGGTATTAAAACTAGAACGACTCAGAAATGTGCCTTTTTGAAAGCTTTCATAAGTTTAGTTTTGAAATATCTTTGAGTATTTATTTTCATTTCAAACGGATATGAAATTCTCTGCATTCTAGCAAAGAAAAATAAGAAAATATGCTTCGTTTTATTAACTGAATTCTATCGGTTTAAAATTCTATAGAACACTTTTGTTTGTAGAATATTTTACTTTCAGGTAAAATTTTAGATTGCACTGAAACCATAACACGAACACTACTGGTCAATTTTAAAGTTAAATGAGTGTCCAATATGTATTTATTTTATGGTTAAATGTTGAACTTGAACTGCGTATCCCCACTAGCAGGGCTCCCTTTTTATAGGTTTTTCTTTGTATATTTATGTATGCGTTAAAAGAGCGTCTTCTGGGTTGGGGCCGTGTTGTTGTCATTGTTGAGAAAGACGTTTTCCTTTTTTCAACAATGACATAGTCCGAACACGGAAAACGTTCTTTTAACACCGACACTGGCCGTGGAAGCATTCCAATTTATTTATATATGTTTTTTCAATGGCCCCAAGCTAATTTTCTGAGTAATGTCCACAAACACAACAAGTGACATAGCCTCTTCACTGGCTGTTCGACCAGGAGTTCAACTGCTAGAATATTGGGATCGCTTCTGATCCTATCTTAATAAGCAATGGCATAAAGATGAGTAAAACAAAATGTCTTTCCCACTTGTTCTATTAAAATTGAAATTGCATAACCAGATTTCGCCTCACAGAGGCATTATCAAATGCTATCGACACTAGGCTACTGTTGGATCGTGATGAGAGGCCATCAGCGAAGGTTGCAAGTAGGTACTATATTCCTGGTAGTTGGTAGGTCAGCGGTATATATCAAGTACAGTACTGGTCTGAGAACGCTACCCTGAGGAACTCCTGATAGGATAGGTGACAAGGGAGTAGTGGAAGTTTGATATCTTACTATAGGAAATGTCTAAAGCTAAGCTACGATTTGAGTACAACATAGTAGATCTCGTATGGCAAAGATCGTTTGATTTTGTATAGGAGACCTTTCAGCCATGCTTTATCGAAGGCCCGAGTCAGTCGATAAATAATGCCGAACAAAATCTTTGGTTTCCAGGTAGTGTTTAATTTTGGTGGCAACCCTATATACTTGTTCAACCGTGAAATGTTGTCTACGGAAACCAAACTGGTAGCGCACTTCGTAGACACTTTTGATAATATTGGTAAGAGGCTAATAATAGGCCTATATGAAACTACATTAGTTGGTGGTTTCTTAAGTTTTGGAAGTAGAATAACTTGAACACATTGAAAATCATTGTAATTAGGCTAATCCCTTCCTCTGAAAGTTATTTAATAAATTCCAGAGGAAGATAGTAAAATTTTTACTATCTTTCCAGAGATTAAATCGCAACGAGGCGATTTCTAAAGGTTTAGGTAGTTTTGGATGAATTTGGCCATTTATTTTTTAAATCTTTTAATTGGTAAAATTGGGAGATCTCGAAACTTGCCAATTCTTTCTAAGGATTCTTTTTTTTAATCTTGTGCTTTATGAAGGGTCAAGAGACAGTGTTCTTTAATTTCGAGACTTTCTGTTTCAGGAGTTGCTTGATACATAACGTTGCTAATTTGGATTTTTCGCTTACTTGGGAGTTAACAGTGATTAATGTCGGAGCAAAGCGGCCATGACTGTTGGTCAGGGCGCGTCTGACCACTGAGATGGTCCGGGTTCGATTCTCAGGCCACATATACAACGAAAACATCTGCCCGTTTCCTTTGGAAGGCAATGGCAAACCACTGAGGTGTATTCTGCCTAGTAAGTTCTCTCTAGAGTAGAGAGTACTTTGACAGTTCGTAGTTTTTTTACAGTATTTTTAATACCTTTGGCTTTTCCAGTTAGATGCTTTGTGTCATAAACAGAGTATTTTGAAATGGTTTTTCAATGTAACATGTGTTTCTTAGATGAATATTAAGTCTATTAGATAATTTATGAACATGTATTCTACTTCTTGAGTATGTCCAGCTGAACCATTAGCATTCCATACTACCATCTTAATGAGCGGTCCATTACGGAATTTTACTGATCATAGCCGGAAACATCTTCTTCATCTTTTTTGTTAACATGTTCTCCAGTCTATTGGTTGCTGACGGTTTTTGGGAAAAGGAAAGAATGGGTTGTAAAGACTGCTGAATGGAATGAGGTTGAAGATTATTGTTGCATTTTTGTGTATATGAGTTTGGTTATCGGTATGAACGTTTATCTCTCAACGTCGGGTAGGTTTTCTTCGGATGCTCTTTGTAGATGGGATTCCCATGGCATAAAACTCATTTGATATTTTTACTGTGTCCTTTCCTGATTACCTACATATTTTACGCGTCGCGGTTGTCTATAGCAATGTTCTTGAGTATGGCCATTTTATGCATCGATAGATGAGTCTCTTAGCATGCGGATGTTCAAATTTTACAATAATTGTATTCAAGAGTTTTGTTATACTACAGATATCCTTATTGTTGGAGCTTTGTTTTAGTTCAACATAAAAAAGAGGGAGAGGTACTTTGGTTCTCATTTAATGTATGTGTTTATAAATGTTTTGTAATTCATTCTGTACTCTATACATAAACTGACGACTCCTCTTTACTATACCTTACTACACATTTTACATCTTTGATTGTCGTTGTTTCTAAAGTAAAATGTTTAAGATAAAGTAAAAGTGAAAAGCTTAAAGGCTATAAATGATGTAAATAAGTGAAAGCTAAAAATAAGAAGTTCTGAAAAAGTAGCAAACAATAAGCTTCTTTTACTTGCTGAACTTAAAATGTCTCATAATACAGTAACAAAAGACATAAGATCGTGTTGTTAAATTCAACGAAGAAGTTTCTTTGTAGTATTTACTGGGCTAGGAATTCCAAATAAGTTAACAAAGAAATGTCATATTTGCTTAGTTTTGCTTTTTAACAAGATTACAAGAAAAATCCCACTTTCACGTTTAAATCGATCTATTTCTCGTGTTCAAAGGTTTACTGGGTTTTTAGGAATTTCAACTAAGTAACTTTCTTTACCTTAAAGAATCCGTGATATTAAGAGCTCATTCATTAAAAGACTAAATGAAGTTTAAGTAATTACAATAATTAAAATGTTAGCTTCATGAAAATAAAACGGTAATTGAATTTAATCGTTAAAGTGCTAACAAAAAGCTTCCGTAAATAAAGAAGGCGGGAAAGTTTCCTATTATACCCCGAACAGAATAATAAATATCGTTGTTTTTGTTGGGAATAAATCTGAGGTGCATGAAGTTCTTAACATCCTGCGTAACAAGGAGTAACGCGAGATTTTCTCATATTTATCATGAACTAAATAAGTAATTGTGCAAACTTCGTAATTAATGTACTTGCTATGTCTGCGTAATGGCGGCAGCACGTGAGACAGTATTTTGCTCTTTCTCCCGAGCAGAAAGTTTCTACTTTTGATAAACTGCCTGAGTTACTCACATAAATGACGAAGTTTGTGTCTAAAAGAGACAGGACAAAGATTTTATTAACTTAAAGCGTGTTTTGTCTTGTTAGGAGGACAACTACATAAGTATACGTGACAATGGAAAGCTTTTTTTGTGTTATTATTTTATTTCTGGAACGTCGACGTTTTGCTGCCACGCGCTCGAAAAAAAGAGGGAGCGACAGCCAGGATCGATTTGCCTCAATCTCAAATCACTCCCAATTTTGGCGTTGTTTTAAGCCGTTATACACTGTTTCAAAGAGGGTGGAGGGGATTCTTCTGAAAACCCTTAAACAGGAAGTTCAAACTCGAAATGAATAGATGTAGTTAATAACGCTAGATTAAAAGCCCCATAAATTGCGGAACTTTCGTGGACTTTAGAGTTTAATTTAGTAAATTTCCAAGAAGTATCCGAAATCCACAAATCTCAATCGAATAACAAATCAGGACTTAACTAACCTCCTCAAGACCGAGTCCGAGTGAAATAAGGAGACACAAACCTGATTCATTCTCTCCCAGAAGACATTAAAAACACTCGGCATCCACTAAATATGGGGCAAGTAATTACAATTTAAGATGCGCTTCCGAACACGAATAATTCAGAATAAACTCGCTTAAAGTGGAAACAACCCACAGTAAACTTGCAGAAAACTAAAACACTTTTTGCCCTTTGTTTATTGCGCCAAGAAACGTATATCCAATTTTTCTCGGTGAAATCTCCGAGACGAATAAATTACTGCTTTATTTAAATCGGTATGATTTTTAGAACGCAAACTCATTATGTGGCAGAAATTGTAGAAATATTCTTTTTACCGCAAAATCTAGAAGTTTTACTAATGAGGCTGTTTTAGAGCACTCGAATTCCTTAGATCGCGATCGTAGCTATTTCTTTTCCATTTTAGTTTTGAAATAACGTTATTGTTCCTTTAAAACAATGAGAAAGTGCAATGCTATTAATTTACCGCAGAGAAAATAACGACTGTTGCACATGCACTCGGTTCCAGAGTTTTCTTTTTGTTGATTTACGTTTTCAAAACCAACCATCGTATTTAATTAGCAAACAGTATTTCCAAAGAAAATCTTTTTATTTATCCTAGTGCTTTGTTTAGGGTTTTATTTGTTCTTTCCATAAATGTGTGAAGTTTAATAAGCCTTGATGTATTCTAGTTTTCAAAGGGCATTTTTCATAACCTGATAATGATACCTTGGTTATTAAGTTGGATAGATAAACATGCTTTAATTTCCATCTTTAGACGTGAATTAATGGTGTTTTCTTAGATTTTTTAGTTAGTAAAGAATGGCGCTCAGTGTTACTTTAAATGGTAATTTTAAGTAAATACGAATAAATAATTTTTAATGAAGGTTTCACTTCAGGAATCAGTTCCTCAAGAAAGTATAATATTGTATTTATTTTGTCTCCGTTATAAGTGCAAAATTGAAATTCCTGGCACCTTAAACCCTAGATATACCTCTATAATCAAATAATTAATATCAGAGTAAAGAAAACTTTGATAACAATCGCTACAATTGTAAGGTTTTATTATTATTATTCTGTTTTAGTTTATTTATACATTTTGTTTTCAAACAGATTTATTAAAATACCATATTATCCTGCAAAAGCAGTCAAGCTAGACATATTGGAAAGTCAAAAATATTGACTGAGTTTACTCTATTGTTGAAATGATCGTTTAATAAGTTTTAACTTCAAAATTTTTTAAGAGGTATGTTGGTTATTGTAGATGATAACGCTAGGGTTAGTGGCTGACTTTGAAATCCTGCCAACTCTGCCATTGTCGACCTCAAGTATGAATGAGGAAGTAAGTGACAGGTTAGCAACAGTAAAAATCGAAAACCGTTTTAAAAATCAGGATAGAACCCAAAAACTAGTCAGGTACAACATTACAGAGATTACCAAGTTCAATTATTAATAACACCCTCTCGGACCATCAAGAAGTGTTATCGAGGTATACTTCAAGGAAACATGTTGGGTTCCATATTGTATCTGATTTATGCAGCCCAGTAGCCAACACACATACACCGAAAACACCCGATCGCTTCCCTCGGAAGGCAATATGGAGAGGAGACCGGCACGCCACTTCAAGAAGAAGTAGCCAACAAATTTAAAGTTATGACTGTAATATTTTAACAAGCTACTAAGCGTGGAAATAAATCCAGAAAAACCCATTGATAATTTGGTAAGAAAAGCAGCATGAGAGTATTCAGAAGAAAATTAACAGAAGAAAAGGACGAAGAAGCACCAAGTTATTACGGTATCAAGGATATAGTTAATAACAACCATGAAAGATCATAGTTCTCGAGTTGATAACATGGCAACAACAATGATTCAGCATGGAAGAGAAAATCGGAGAATATTTGTGCGGATTCCGGAGGCACAGATCCGTGATTGTTTTGGTGGAATCAAAACGTAGCATTATGCAACTTAAACAATTTTAAAATTACAAGTGAAATATTTTGACCAGAAGAACCTTTTGATAGTGTGATGAAAATATAATCAGCCGTATTCTGAAGAATCATGAAAAACCATGGAAGTTCTGGAATTGATAAAACAATAGCACAAAAATGATCAAGTATAGCAACTACGGAAAAACGAAAAAGTGCCCCAAATACACACAAAGTAGAAATAACACTTAAATGCCAGAACTATCGAGGAAGTGCTCTGTTAAACGTAACTTAGAAGATCCTTGCAACAGCCACAAAAAAACAAGCTATTGAAGCATACGGTAGGAAAAGTCGAAGAATATCAATGCGGATTTCAAAGGAACCAATCAGTAATTGACCAAATACCTTCAAACAATTCAAGAGTTGTTCGCGTAAAATTGAGAGGTCTTTATCTTCTGTGGGTTTTAAGAAAACCTGCGAGAGTATTACCAGGTCCAAACTACAGGAAGCTTTAGGCAATAAAAGAATCTAATATCAAATGTCGGAGTTGAAGCAAGGTAATTCGTACCCCACTATTACTGAACTGTGTGCTACAGACAGTACTGACTGATATAAATATCTATAAAACAGGACTAACATACCACAAAAGATTTGCAGACGATAGAAATAATAAGAAGCAAGGAAGTTTGAAGAAAAATGCACCCGTCTGAAGGGCTTAGAAATAAACAAAACCAAGACGAAATTTAAGTTGTGGGAAGACAAGTGAATTGATGAATCAATAACAAACATGGGTTCGAAGAAATTGAAAGTCTTATCTGGGAATAATGTTAGCAAAATTTTGGGAAATAATGACGAAATAGCAGTGAGGCTAACAAAGGGAAACAAATGTTGGCACATCCCATCCCTTAAATAAGCCCTCAAATAAAGTGGTTTCACATGCTCAAAAATTGAAGAGTTGTTAGGACGAGCAAACTAGGTTCTGCGCATATGCGAGAGAAAAGCGTTGAAGAAAGTATTCGGAGAAGAAACGAAAAGTGGTTAAGGACAACTGACGAAGAAGCGAAAACGCCTTTCGGTCAACTACCCATGGTCAGAATTGTAAAGGCACAACAAAAAGGGCGCTTAGGGCATATTTACAGAATGCCAAAAGGGTCCCTCAGGAAAGTTTTGGTGGCCGTTTAGAAGGAGCAAAACGAAAGAAAAGACCGTAAAAGACGGTTTGAAGAGGTGCAGGTTTAGCTTACAAAGTGGTGAAGAGGAACGAATAAAAGAGACCTCCCAGGCCTTTAATGTTAGTTGTCAACAACAGCCAAAAACGCAGATACCACGGACCACGTTAATGGAGTTCGCAGAATAGCATAACACCAACTTCAGTGCCCCCCAAACATCATCAGAAAATGGCTGATGAAGTGAAGGATAACAAAGGAAATCAAATCGTTCGATGGTACTTACAACTTACATCTCAAACCAAATCCATACAAAACCTGGAAGGTTTTTGTATTTGAACAAATACAAAGGCTGCTAAATTATTGTTAGAATCTGCAAGAACCTGAAGTGAAAATGGTAGATGCAACAAACGTAGTATGAAGACTAAAGACGTTTTGGCCGAACAAGTTACTACAGTTACAGATGGTACTAACTTACCACTCTGCCAAGGCATGTACAAGTGTACATGTCTATTTATACATCAAAGTAATTTAGTGCTACTGTAATATGCAGAAATAGTAAACTGGCATTTAATAAAAAAATTCCCTACTAATTTGACGTTTAAAGCCCATCCGTTCTTCTTCGAACCACTAAGTAAAATAATATTTTTGATTGACATCAAATTAGCACCGATTTGGTGACGCTAAAACTCTTCCTTTACATAAAACGGTAATTTGAAGGTCTGGACACAACTGAGCTTTAAAATATAAAGGTCTATTTTGTATAATATCGTCAAGCTTACCCTAACAAGCATCCACTCCAAAGCCAAGTTTAGGAAAAAAATTGCAGAATTTTTTGGGATTAATACTGGAGTCCGACAGGGAGATCAGCTCTCACCCATCTAAGTCAACTGTGTATTAGAAAAGAGAATCCGAAAATGGAAAAGAACCCTATCGGATACAGGTCTTACAGTGATAAACAGAAAACTTTGAATAAATACTAAAGTGGATTGCTTGGCCTTCGCAGATGATATAGCCTTTCTAGCAGACTCCGTGGAAGCAGCAATAGTCCAAATCAAAACCCTACAATCGAAAGCTGCTAAGACCGGCCTTCAGGTGTCTTACTAGAAAACAGTCTTGATTACCAACGACACATCAGCACATCAGCACCCAATAACAAGATAAAAAAAGTCAAAAAGTATCTAGGGGAGTGAATCAGTCAAGATCTCAAGAAGATGAATATAGCCTACAACCTACAACCTATGCAGGAGGGTTTAACAAAAGAAATCGATATCAATCAACCCAAAACTGGGACACTATACCACAGCAATTATTAAACCCGAGGTTCTTATGCGGCAGAAATCTTGACCATCAAAGAAGCAAAACTGTTATAGAAACTAGAGGTTAAGGAAAGAACCATCTTGAGAAAGATACTAGGTTCAAGGATTATTAGGGGAGAATGATACCACAGACCCAATGAAAAATTATTACCTTAAACAACAATCTTTAGTGGAACATTTTCAAATGACGCCTCAGTTCTTATGAACACCTAGACAGGATAGAAGACTAACCAGCATCATCCACAGAGCAAACTCGCGGTTTGGTAGAAACAAGTCAACCAAGATCATGAAACTTTCACCATCCCCGAGACACAAATATCTGACAGAAAAGAGTTCTTGAAAGTGATACGAGTATAAGAAAACCTACAAATCAAATTTAAGACGAAAGAGATCAGAAGAAGTTAAACAACAACACAGTTAAAGAATTAAAGAGATATGGGCATGGAAGAAGGCCCTCAAGAACGCACAAGCAACTTAAGCTTCAAATCATTTTGATTAACTTTCGTAGTCTATAATTGACTAATCCAAAAAAGATACAGTTTTTGATAAGCTCGGATTTAATACCTGGAGAACAAAGAAAATAATATCACTTTGCTTAGTTTAATCTAGATTTAGAAACCTTTTTGCAGTCTATGTCTTTCAGTTCCGCATATTTTCAAAAAGTTTGATGGAGTAAACGCCATTTTCAAATGAAAGGCTTCGAAATATTGATTTAAGAAACTAATATATTAAGTTATATTACGCAGATTCGATAAGACTTTCACTTTAAAATATAAACAAAGTAGGGTTTTATACCGTAAACTCTAAAGAAACAGGGATGAGAACTCAATTTAGAAAGACAAACCGAAAACTCAACAAGTACACTGAAAGCAAGAGCCAAGTTTGACACCTTGGGAATTTCACGATCTATTATAGTTACCTGGTCGTTATAAAAAGTTAATGTCAACAGACAATTTAACTGTATGTAAGTACACCACCGTAATGTAAGTTACATGATGTGGATGTTAGGGACCGCACGAACACTTCCTGCTTTTCTAATGTTTCACATTTACTTACATAAACTTGTAAAGTTCATCTAACTTGAGGAGAGGTGAGTGTAAAGAGTGGCACGTGACGCTCGACGAAATGAATCCGCACCTTGGTGTTTTACTAAGAGCATATCTTAATGTCGGCATCAGTGCGTAGTTTAGTTGGACTGAGTCCCAGAAGATGCTTTAAAAGTTAGGCTCGGCGGTCATTTCGGCAATGTAACGTATGAAGGGTATAACGTATAATTTTCTTACCCCACCGTGCATTTTCCTCTACTTAGTCCGCAGTTCGCTCTTTCCGCGAATGTTTAAAAGGGAAGTTGGAGAAGGATGCGCTTGAGGTGTTCCGTTGGTGTTTGCGGGGAAAATAAAAGTTTTGATGGGATACTACGTGCGCCCTCAAATCTGAATTTAGCCGAGTGGAGGGTTAAGGGCGGCCATTTTAATGTTCTCTCATCGAGGTTAGCGCGCAAACTGAAAAGTTTACTTTCGAAATTTCACGAGGATGAATATTTTAATATGTACTTTCTGAACAGTTACAGCTGAAAGTGATTGTTTACGGCTTTAGTCACTTATTTGTATAATTTAATTTAAAACTGCGCAAAAATAAAGCCCACGTTGGTTGCAGTTCCGCTAATTAGTTAATTAAACCTTGAATTAGCAATTTTAACATTTAAGCCTTTCACTGACAATTTAATTTTGGGAAACGAATGAAATGCTGAACAATACGACTTTAATTTGTAGGAAGGAAAATGTTACCGTTTCTGTCCTTACCTCCGGCAAAAAAATAAAAGAATTTTTATGGGTGCGTATAAAGAAGCCTCTAGGAAAATATCTCGCAGTCATTTTCTAGCATTTGTTCGGTATTTCCGTCTTGGGACTGATCAAAGATAATCGAATACGTACAAAATCGTACTTTATTTGAATGATTTGAGGAAAAATTTCAAAAAAAAAGATGAGTACTACACACGAGCTGCAGTTATTTGATTACCAAGATCAAATTTAAATACTACGTCAACATCTTATATTGTTTCCTACAGACTATAATTATTATATTGGGTAATCTTTCAAATCCTTTTCCAAGACTTGAATAAAGCTTCACCTTTTATTCAGAACTTTAGTTAAAGATAGTTTTGTAATTTACGCAACAAACTTTCTATATTTGTTGACCTTGAACGCAGTTTTCACCGCCAGTAATAAAATCATTATATCACTTTTAAAATTTATGGGCCATATTCATAAACAGTATTTAAAGTTAGTAGGGGTTTAGTAGCTACTAAACCAATATAATTAATATATGTTGCTATAGAAATTAGTAACATCTAACTTTAAACACTGTTTATGAATATGGCTCTTAGTTTTTAAAATTTAGAATAAAACACCAAAATCACCCTTAGCTAGGAAAATTTGATATTTTTGAAACTCAGAATAATACTTCGAAATGAGGCTTTCCGGCCGAAATTTTCGATTGAAAGTCTTAGAAAATTCAGGCTTTAAAGCATGTAAAGCCTGAATCTTTTGGTAAGAACTTTGTTAATCGAATTTGCGATAGTTTTCAGTAATAAAATCACATGGCTGTATCAAATTTTATATTATTTGTAGGTAACTACTACAACAAAACCTTGAAATCAGGTTTTCAGGCTGGAATTTCAGATATAAAATCTTAATAAATTCTGTCTCTAAAATCTGTAAGGTCTGAATTTTCTGGGCATAACCTTGTTGATCCAATTTAAGATAGTTTTCAGGAATAAAATCTCGTGGCTGCAGCAAATTTTACATTATTTGTGACTTCTAAAAAAAAACTGAAATAAGGTTTCCAGCCTGAAATTTCAGATTTAAAATGTTAATACGTTCACTCTTTAAAGTCTGTAAATTCCAATTTGTTTCGGAATAGCTTTGCTGGTCGAAGAGATTTCGTGTAAATGGGGGATTAAAGACAAGGAGACACAACTCTGTTTAACATATTATTGGAAGATATAATAAGGAAGAGTAAGATTAAAAAAGAAGACCGTAGCAATGCTTAGCATATGAAGACGAAGCAACGTGGTCTCGATATCAATAACTCAGCATAAACTAACAGCAAGACTAAGGAAGCAGATGAATACGGATTAAAAATAAATGAAGACAAGAGCAAATATATGGTGTCAAAAATACAAAAGCAAAAGCTTTATACGTTCGAGCAGGTTGGAAGTGTTGTCTACTTAGGATCGGAAATCACTAGTGAAGGGGACTGTGGTAGGTGCAAGAAGTGCGGGTGCAATGTCAAAAATTTTTAGTACTAAGAATGTGCCGCACACAGTGAAAGTGAAATTATACAAAACTGTGCTCAGGCCAATAGTGATATTTGGAAGCGAAGCATGGGTCCTTAGAAAACAAGATCATAAATGGGAGAGGAAAATATTGAGAAGGATTTATGGTGGCATAAAAGAAGCAGACTCATGGAGAATACGTATTAATGAAGGAATAAGAAGCACATGCAGCGAACCGAGTACCATTAACATAGGACATGTTTCTAGAATGGATGACGCTAGACTACCTAGTTAAGGGAATCCTGAATGAAGAACTGGAAGGTCCAAATAGAAAAGGAAGACTGAGGAGGACGATATTAACAAAGACTTACAGAAGATGAGACTGAAGAACTGGGAAGTGGTAGCAAGAGAACGAGCAGAATGGAGAAAATTAATTAATCAGGACATGGGCCTTAAAGACCTTTAGAGCTGCTTTATATTGTGATAAAGCGACGTTCTAGCATGCATTAGCGAATGCATCGCCACGTGCATTGGTATGACGTGTTAGTCAGGGCACAGAATAAACTCTTAACAGAAGCGACAGAAGCGGCACTTGTTTGTTTATGTTGCCAGCACAAGGCGGAGCTACGTCGGTTCAGCAAGTAACTTAGCTGTATGGTTTTCAATTTTAATAGTAATTTCTACTTTCTGAGGGTGCAAGTGCTGCTGACTTCAGGCACAGCTCCAGGTGATGTTTGAGTACTAACGCAAATTTCTAAAACAAATAAACTTACAGAAGCTGACATTATAAAAATTGATACTAATTTATTATATACTAATTATTTTTGCATTTTGGCGTAGATCACCAATTACCACTTTTTTGCCACTCATTTCCGCGTATTTATGTTTTATTGAAACAATATTTTGAATAAATAACACCCGAACTCTTTGGCGCTGCACTTAAATATACAGCAAAATAAGAAATTTTACTTGCTAGTGGGCGTGTTCGAGTTCACCCCCCTCCCCTTATTTTGACAACCCCACACTCTGCACTTTGTCGCTTCTGTAAGAGTTTATTCTGTGGTCAGGGTTATTATATGAGCCAAAGTAAAGGCATCCAAACATGCACGCGAATGACCGCCGTGAAACTGAAATGTGATACTGCACAGCTGTGTAAATGATGAATTAGCATTCTTTAAAATGTACAGATGAGCACCTTCGTGGTTCAAGGTTAATGCACGTAATATCAGCACAAAAGGTAGGAGTTGACATCTTATATAAGGAATTGTTCAGCAGAGTTCTTCATGGATAGTGTGGTCCTCGAAGAACAATCACCAGGCCCTTCGTACTACTGATGTTTTATGTAAGACTATTTTTCTGTATTTAACTTAAATGGAATTCAATTCATAGTAAGATTTGCTAATATTTTGGACCAAACACTTTGTTTCAGTTTATTAACTTTGCTGATTGTAAGTACTTTGAACTTATCTCTAAAATTGTCTAAGCATTTATTTTTAACTTTAAATTTAAATAATATTTTGTAAAACCTAATCAAAATTTGGACAATACATCTTGTTAGTTGAACCAGGATTTGAATATAAAACCTTTCGCAGCAAACCCTCACCTGACGTAGTTGGTTAAATATACCACCGTGTTGGCACTTTAAATTACTAACTTTTAACATTAGTTTTGGTGTTAACCACGCGCTTATTTACTAATATACGAACACTAACTTGGTCTAATTTATTTACATTGAATCTTCATTTATATCACTAGTCTTTATTTTATTTTAAATCGCACGTTTCACGTAATGCTCTAAACTCGTTAAATTGTTGACTGTCTGCTCCTGCCCGGCCGCATTTTTCTATATGCGGCCGCTGCTTTATGCAGAATACGATAGAAACTTTCAGTGTGTTCTGGGCGCTCGTTATTTGTAACCGCACTCGATGAAGTACCCTACTACAATATTTAACTCGCCGTTTTTAAATTGAATGTTGTTAATATTTCATTTTACATCCTTTGTAGATCAAATTTTCAGTTTTCCTATTGAAAAACCTATGCTTTTGTTTATTGTTTCCAAAGCTACATTTTATGTTGTATCATCATCAAACATGAACGGGTTCTGTTGTTATCTAAATTTAACTTACGTTTGATATATGTTTGTGAAAATCTAAAGAAGAAAACCTTTATTTTCGAACTTTGGTTGAAAAATTTGAGTTGGGAATGTTCAGCTTTTCCTTTAGTCAATATCGCATACGTCAAATGTCAATATTTGGTTGGTGCATTCGTGATTTAGGCAGGAAAGTTATCTTTACGGTACATTTAAGGGGGCACTGCATCATCTGTCGTTTCCTTAATGCAATGAATCGGAAGGCTTCGAGGCAACGCCATTAAAGGAATGAAAGTAGGCTCCGTCATCCCCGAAAACAAATGCTGCCTGTAAGCGTAAAACGTGGCTATCCCAGACGGAATTGTGAAAAAGGCAAATTGGGTTAAATGTACCTTGAAAGGTTTTTTTTAGGTAGCCGTGAAGACGAATTTGCAGGGAAAATGCAGAGGGTGACAAATATCCTTTGTGATTTTTGATGAGCTGAATTGGATCTAACATTGACAAAGGCCGACTTTTTATGTAGGAATGTTAAGATGAAAGAATCAACAAGCCTAGGATGAAACATTTCTCCTTTCATTTTGTTAAATTAAAAATCCTTATTGGATTTTTGCATCTTAAAGGCGAAACTCGTCGCGGTAATAAAACCTTTGTACGCCCTTTTTGTATTACGTACTACTATTTTTCCGCTTTTTATTGTCCGGAGAATCGGTGTGAATTTGAACAGATCCGTAATGTGTATAAATTTGCTCAAAATACCTACAAAAGCCAAGTTTAAAAAATGTTTTTTCAGGGTGTAAATTAGCAGAATTACGTAAGTTCATAAAACAACCAGCAAAATATAAAGTCAGATCGAATCAAGAGGGCGTGATAATTTAATTTAGGAAAGTTGGGTAAAAATTAAAACACTCCACCGATAGGAATGGGGTTCGTTCCTGGTAAATTACGACGATATTATAATGCGAGCATCCTATCTCCCCGAAAATTGGGGCATAAATTAGATAAAAATCACTTATCGCACGATTTGGGGGTCTCCATCTGTAGGGTCAATCGGGGTAATGGGAAACGATTTTTGCAAAGTTCATTTTGAGTTTACGTAGCAGGACTATTAAAAGGAAATAAAAATTGATTGTTGGTATATGTTCACCTCTGTCCCTGACCTGCTAAAATAAATTGTAAAAAGCGATTCCCCCCGAAAAGGTTATTAAAAAAAATTTTTTTTTCGTCGTTTCCAATTAACCCAGACGCGTTTCCATTTCCCCTAGATTTTTGGGGGAAATGAAAACAATTCGTCACTTCATACTTAATATGTATTCATACGGAGATGGGGTTAAAGAAAACGTTCTGCTGCATTTTGTGAACACAAAGCTTTTTTCCGTTTTATTTTATTTTTACTAATAAGCGAATAGAAACATTTTGTAGCAGAAGGTTCGATTTGTCAGGGTTAGGATAGTCACCAAATGGATTAAAATTCAACAAAAAGTTTATTTAAAGAAAATAGGAAACATATAGAAACGGCATTTTAATGACAGACTAAGTTTAGTTAAACATCTTAAAATAAAAAGAAACAGGTTATTAAATATAAAAGAACTGAAAACATATTCTTAATAACCATTGCGTACTAATCACTTCTAACAAATTAAGATTTCTTTAAACCTGTTAAAATTTAACAGTTTTCAACAAATGAAAAAATGAGTATATATATAATATTTCATCCGAAGAACTTGATTATCTCTTCTTCTTTGGTTTCTTTTTTAATGGCTTTTCATTAACAATTTTGGTTTTCTTCTTGACTATCTTCTTTGGTTGTTTCATCTTCTTTTCCTCAGCTTCTCTTAGGCGTGCAATTACTTCCTCAGTTGTTAAGACTTCTCCGTATTGGAGCTGCCTTAGAGGAGGTGTTGGTTTCTTCAGGAAACGCGTTTTCAATTGCCCCAGATTTGCGTTTTCATTTGCCCCAAGCAAACGTTTTTATTGGGGCAAATGAAAACAGCCAACTATTCCCGCCACGTTCATTTGAGCGACCTAACTAACTAGCACCATGCAATTACAACATTTGTTCATCAGAATGTGGGTTCCGCTAGGGCAAAAAAATAAATTTGGACAGACAAACAAAATCTTTCCCTAGGAATATCGGAAATGGCTGTTAAATAATTCTGAGGCCAAAAATGTAATTAAACTTACCTTGATATCAAGCGTGCGTTTACACTTTATAAATGCGTTGGAGTAACTAACGTATCACTAAATATGCATACTGCTAACTACAAGGGAAAAAGCGCGGTTTTTTAAATATATTCGGATCATGTTTTCATTTACCCCTAGTTTCCCATTACCCTGATTGACCCTAATAACCATACGTACGAAATGATGAGGATTCTACTCGACGTCAAGAGGAAAGCGCAATCAGATAGTGAGGTTAATTCTTTAAGAGCTTCCGGTGGAGGAGTTATTCGAGGGAGAGCCGCGATTTCTGCGGCATAATCGCACGTGTTAGACAAAAAGGAGGCGAACGAGCAGCAGTTTTCTTTCCAGGCGAAATAGAACGATAAAAAGATCCCCTCGAATGATAGGAAAGGCTCCTCAAATAAATAATCAACGTGCTGATAAACACAATGGTTCAATATTGTGAATGTATGGCGAGTAAAACGACTACTTCGATTGAAAAGAGTTTCTATATTACATCATTTACGTGAATGCGAAAATGGAAATAAAAGGATAGACGTTTGAAACTGAATGAATTCCATTCGTTAGGCGTTTCTTTTTACTCTTCCTAACGAAGTATGCGGAACGAGCATTTTTACTAATGTTGATAAACTCTTTTGAAGTTTTGCAAGATATTTATCTTTAAAGAGAATTTATATGCGTGTTTTAGTTAGGTTATGTTGATGATTACACCTAGAAAATTTTCAACATTTTAACTCCAAAATTTTGCAATATGAAGAACTAAAAGTTATTCGATTGCGGGTTTATTTCATTTCGTTTTTACGCATTAGCAGGACTGGTATAACTGCTGTTATAATATATATAAAAATTGAATATTTCAATATTTGTTTAACATTGATTCAACTAACAGAATTGGTAGATACGTACTTTCTGATCTCCTATAAATATTCACTTTTCCATAGTCTTCAAAAGCACTCCATAGCTTCAGCATTTCTGTCTATAAAATCTTCAAAGAACAGCGGAAGTATAAAGAACTTCTGATTATAATTGTATATCATTACTATAATGAAAAATGTTTACCTGGATGCTTCCTTTTAAATTTTCTCTCCTTTCGGTCCTTTTACTTTTATCTCGTTGGTGTGCGGGACATTTATTAACTTATAATTTTTACAAACGTGGCATAACTAAATAGCTTTCTTAATCCAAGATTAAAGTACCGTATGCCAAGACAAAATAATTAATTAACATCACATCTGACTTTATTTGTCAACGAAAGTTTCAGTTGTCAAATTTTTACTGTTTGTTCTATGGAAGTAAATAATTCCGTTTATTTTCTGGGGAGAATCGAAAAGGATGAATAGGATCGAAAATTTGTACTAATCTTGTATGTACTTTTTGGTGGCGATGACGTAAGCGTCACATTTCTTGAAACAAGACCGCTTTTTCTTAAACGATACATTTCAAAGTATACCCGAGTTAACAGTTTTAAAATAGGGCAATTCGTTAATGGTTGAAAGTACCGGGCACGTCAGAATCTAAGACGTACAAATGTGTTAACTAATACAAAACAGTCAAGCGTGTTTGTGGTGCGTAGAATGCGAATTAGTGGTGCATTGTTGTAAGGTGCATTTCTTGATAACTAGTAACGCAAATATGAGAAGCCGGCCGGTAATTATGTAATTGTATCTATGACCAGTACCTGAGATTGCTGATGATGCTGTTATTTTCGATATTATTGCTATTGATATGGACAAGCATTGAGGCTTGTTGTGTGTGCATATGAGGCTTGTTGTTGTCTATAAGAGCAGAAGGCCCTGGAACCCATTTATCCGGCTACTTGCCTGCGACTTTAATAACTAGGTGTAGTTATAAAGGCCCTTGACCTGGCTGCATTTATGGGGCTATGTCCGCCGGGGTGGTCGGGTAGGCCCTGCATCTTCTTTGTTTCGTTGGACTTTCTATACCGTATGGGTCATCTAGGATAGATAAGACATCGACATGGGTGGATCCCCTATGTTCCATCATAGTTGGCTTTCGGCACATTAATACCTGATTGCAGGTTTATAAGTAGCTGAAGGTACAACCATCATCGTCACTTCGCAACATTCCCGAGGGTTTTATACTAGATGAGACATGGGATTCCACTGCTAAACGTGTGACTGTTTTGCTTTCATGTATCGCTGCTATCTCTATTCTGTTTTATTATCAGGGTGATGTGAGCATTAATGTCTGTATCAAGCTTTGGATGTTTACGCGATCTGGTCGGTGTTGCAAGTTAATCTAACTAGGGTGGAATGAACGTTATTCGTTGGTAAGCTGATCGAATGTGCTTTTATAAACGTTAATATTCTGCCATTTGCAATAAATAAATACATAAATAAATAAAGTTAAATCAAAACCGCAACCGCCGCCCGCTTATCTCATCATCAGTCAGTCCCCCTCCTCCATCGGCCCTTCGTATACTAAGTTGAAAAACTACTTGGAAGAACTTCAGCAAAATTGAAAGAACTACAAGAAATAGAAAAATCAAATATGGACACGAATAAACAATACCATCCCAAAAGCCAAGTTAATTATGGATAAAAACATCTAAGGAAACTGTATTAAAGCAATTGTTGTTAAGAGGCAAAACAACAAAATATAGAAAAGTACAGAAAGAAAAGAAGAGAATTGAAAGAATCATTAGAAAACTATTTATTACAAAAATAAGGAAATTTTCTACCTAATAATACAGAAAATTAAGAAAGATAGAAAGGAGACGAAGGAGTTTTTTTCTGAAAAAAATGAAGAAGGATTACTACAACTAAAGCAGGAGTATAACTCAGAAAGATTAAACAACGAAAAGCACAAGATGCATCAACAACATGAAACTAGTAACGAAATTCAGGTCGAAAACAGAGATTAAAAAAAGAATAGAGGAGCTACCCAAATTACAGAAAAAAATTATTAGGGACGTAAGAAACAACAGGAATTGTGAAAGTATCCTCACAACTGAATCTAAAGAATAACAAGCTAACCCTTAATACGTTTACAACACAGGTGTGAGAATATTCCCACAAGTTAAAAGCATAGTTTAATTGCAATAAGAAGCAAAGTACGAACATCATCAACAAAGAACTACTCGCTAACTGCTGGTATTTACTGCGAACATCTTATTCTCAAACTTGATATAAGTGAAATCTAATTAAATAAAGCTCGAATAAACTTTAGGTTGGTAAACTTTGTCACATGGATTTCGAAACGGGATCGTAACAGTTTCTTAGTTTGAGGAAGCAATATAGATAATGTTTTAATGCAAGCGCCGACTAAGAACTGCTAATTAATTGTTAAATTCTAGGCAAATTCATACGAAATTGTGAAAACTGTTTTATTGCTTTACTTAGAAACAAAATCCAGAGAAGCCAAAAATTCCTAATTTTAACGATGTTTTTTTAATCGACCGATTTTAGAGATAAAACCGTTTAATAGATTAGCAGAAGCATTAAAATGAGGTGTTAATTTATACCCGTGTTAATTTAAAACCTGTTTGAGTTTTTGTTAAAATGTGAAAAACATGGGGTCTTATTTCTTTTACTTTGGTTAAATAATGTAAATGCTAATCGTTCAGCGAACACTAAACATTAAAAGGGTTAATCGAAAAACTAGAGAAAGTTACTGCAAATATTTCAGACGAGTGTTAACATTTATTAAATAAAATTAAATCCCTAAAATGAAGACAAAAATATTCTACTTTTTGTTCAACCCACAATATTTATTTGTTAATTAGCAACCAGTTTTACAGAAATAATAAAAGCTTGGTTGGGGATATCTGAATGAGCGATACAGGCTTGTATTAAATCATACCGTCGACCATTTCTTACGAGTAATTTTTTGGTTAATGATGGCATACTTTCACGATATTTAAATTTGAAGTCTATAAATATAATATAATTGGAGCCACATATCATCAAACACATGGCGTAGCTAGCAAGAGCTAACATAGAAAATGTCCAACTCCTTAGTGATGAAATTAGCGAACAAGTTCATAGTGCCACAATTGAAATAGCTGGCATAAGAATTGTTAACATCTATAAATCACCACCGGTTCAATGGCCGACAGATTTAATGTCAACAAACTCACATCCACCAATTTTAGGCAGATGATTTCAATAGCCACCATAACAATTGCCGCTACAAAACTAATGATAACTGCGGCGTAAAGTTGCAAGAATTGTCAGAGGCTCTATTTGATACGAAAGACAAGAAAACCTTTTCCTCAGCGAGATGGAGTGAGAAATACAACTCGGTTGTTCCGTAACAAAAGACCCGAATAATACAGCTCTTCCAATTAGCCAACACCGACCTATGCTTATGGTGGTTGGCCAACACATACCAATAATTAGACCGGTAGCAAGACCACCCTGGAACTTTAGTAAAGTCGACTGGGAAACATTCTACATTCTGCTAGTACTCTAAGGACATCAGCTCTAAGCCTTATGTATTCACTAGGCGAGTACTGTGTATGTGTGTATTGATACCCAATTTAATAATGCCAAGCGCATCATCACAGGCTGTACCAAATCTACTCCTATTTACTGGTTGTCAGTATTGAGCCAAATAGAACCCCCATACATTCTACACACCTGTGCGCTTGTAAAATCATACAGAATCCAAATCTTCCAATCTACGAATATAATATCTCTAATAAGACAATTCGACTAAAATCTAGGCGACCACCAGTGCGATTAGCAAAAATTCTAAGCGATGCAAATACAACAGCATGGAAGAATAGGGAAATGAACGGTTAGAGCAAGCTTCCGTAGAAGGGTTGAAATCCAAAATTACCCCCTGTACTCTGGACATCATTAAATAGAGTTCGCTGTAATCATGCTAAATGGGGCCTTTCACCAACACCCTTATGCGACTGCGGACACATGCGTTGATATGACGTCTTATCTAGGGTCACTACACTAACGGGAACAAAGGTATGCGAGATGCACGTGAATGACCGCCGTGAACCTGAAAGATGACCCGAGCCAGCTGTGTAGCGCGTGGGAACGCTGAAATAGCATGCTTTAAAATGCAGCAGGGTGAATGCACATAGCTTTAGCACGGAAAGTGCATGCATTTGTTTTAAGACACGTGTGCGTGTGAGTTGACTTCTTATATAAGGAACTGCTCAATAAGAACCCTTTATGCTTAGTGTAGTTGCCGAAGAACCATGCATGTCTGTAAGAAGTCAGATCTTTCGTATTAGTGATGCTTCCTACGATTTTATGTAAGACTATTTTCTGTATTTAATTTAATGTAATTCAATTCATAGTAAGCCTTGCTAATAGTTTGGATCAAACCTTTTATTTCATTTAATAACTTTGATGAATGTATGTACTTGGAGCTTACATCTAAAAAGTGTGTAAGTGTTTACCTTTAACTTTAACTCGAAACCTGATCAAAGTTTGGACAATATTATGGTATGTTAGTTGAATTTTTATATAAAACCTCTCGCAGCAAACCCCTGCGTGGCGTGGCTGGTTAAATACATCAACTTCAACATCAAGTTATTTTCACTAACTTTTAACATTGCTACATTACTTTTAACCACTACGTCACAATATTTTATATAGGTATTTTTTCATTATACTTAAACATATATTTGAATGTAATTAGAGAGCGAGAGGGCAATGGCATACGCTAAATAAATAAACTAAATTTCTTTATACATTTATAACGGCATGCTGAAAAATTAATTTTGAGTTGTTATTAATTTTTAATTCATTACTCTTTGACACTTGAGAGAGTTTTTCTGTACCATCTCTAAGGCAAAACTAAAATAAATTATCATAAAATTTTACCTTTACAAGAAAACTGAGAAATACGAGTATAAGAACTCATTGACGAAATACCATTTATTTCTAGGGAATTTATAAGTTCTTTGTTGTAGTTACGAATAATATAGTGTGGTATTGGGATGTTAAATTTAGTTGTACTCGTATTTGTGCATAACAAACCTCCGTTTCCAAGGTCATTCGGCCTAGAAATTCTCCCCATATTAAACAAACACATTTATCGTTGATACACCCCTTATATGTATGTGTACTAACACTTTGTATCTGGAAAAATTTATTTCCCTTCAAAATTCTGCGAACATATTTTAAAGTATTTGCACTTCTTATGGCCCAAATGAAAAATCACGATTGTTAAACTAAAAGTGCTAAATAGAAGTTCAGCTCCGGATTTTCTTTACTTTGAAATTTTAGGTTTCTTTTTAACCTTAACTGCAAATTAAAAGGATTTAATAGTTTTGTAAATAAAAACAATATTTGATATCCTGGGGAAAGCTAAATGGGCTTTTGACCAAATGTATTCCGCTCGTCATTTAATTTTAATATGGCTAGTTTGAATGCGGAAACTAAGTACTAAATTCTAAGTTCAAAGTGGTAAATCACGAATTCAGAATGCAAATTATTATATAGTGTATAATGAGTACCCAATACTAACTATGAGTAATGAATATTGCAGTATTCTGAATGCCGTAACGATTTAACTATTAATGATAAAGAGTGTACGTATACTGAATATGCACTGGGCAATATAAATGGGTTCAAAAATTCCTTAATGTGCAATTAAGGCTTTAGCATCTAACATAATAGTTTTAAAAAATACGAACCGAGATACGTTATTAATGAAGCACACCTGTTCGCCCTTAAGTTACTGAAAATGCATAAATAATTTATACTGGAAAATACGTTTATCTGTACAATTAAATACTTAAAAGATGGAATTTGTAACGAGTGGGAATTTCAAGAAACGCTTTTAAAATGAAACTGATATTATAACAACAGAAACATTATTAAATTGCATCAAATAAAAAGAGGGTCGGTGCAACTGGCAGCAATGGGAAACTAAGAGAAGAGTTCCTCTTTGTTGCGAGTGGCAATAAAAGGACAAAAAGGAAGATAACAGGAAACAATCTTAACAGTCTTTAAAGCGTCCTCTGTTCTACTCTTCTTTTTATTTTTCAACATCATAATATAAACGCGTTTTCCAGTAGATTTGCAACAAAAGTGCGCCCGTTGCTCGCCATGAAAGACTGCGTCACGTATTTTAAGCAAGGAATTCTTGCATTAAAGAAACGTTTCCGCTTTTAACTGCAAATTAAACCTGCATTTGTTTTACGATGTTTTGTAATTGAATTATTTCTTTTACGACGGTTTCAACGCCATGTTTACTAAATACGCTCCTAAGCTTTAATATCTTCCAACTGCTGCTGAACCGCTGTAAAATGCAACTATTAAGTGCAGCCAAACGGAAACCAACCCTTAAATTCCCATCGCGAAATTTATATTTTTACAACTGGGGAATTTTAAGTGCCCGGCCTTCACCTGAATTTATTTAAAACAATATCTCCGGCGCTTTCAGATGAAATTTGCATCGCTTACATTCCGTTCGTACAAAAATTTATATCCATAGGTAGTACTGAATAATTAAATGTCGAGAGAATATTAAATATTCTAGATATTTCCGAAGCAGCTTCTACATCATGTTATATCTCGATAAAGAAAACAAAAAGATGGAATGTCGCTCGCCGGGAATCGATTTTTTAAAGGACGCATAATGGAATCAATGGTGGAAATAAAATCTTTTCGCAATTTGCTGAAATAATCAAATGAAATGGTTCTTCCGTTGGCATTTAGATCACATCTAAGGTGGCTCTTCTGATCTAATCGAAGGGCTTTAAGGAAGCCTCTCGATTTTGACCTGATTTCCTATCTTTCAAAGCCAACCCTTGTCCATTTTCCGCATTTTCTTCCACCATAAACGTTTAAGAAAGCAGATGTACGATTATTAAAAGAAATTACGAAAATCCTCCCGATATTCCGCTCCCGAAAACCCAAAGGGTCACCTTCGAAACCAGCTCTAATCAGATGCTCGCCCTGTTTGACGTTAAACACAGCGTTACCAAATAAATATTTAAAAAATACAGGGCCGACAGCTGATAAGTCAATAAATCATTGTAAATATTGGCCAGTCAAGAAGGAAAACTCCAAATTGGGTATCTCAGGGCTACTGTAAATCCATTCGGTTGGCAGTAAGCTACGAGTTTAGATCCAAGTGTGCGATAACCAAGGCCCTCTCGATCAATACCTACTCAATCCGCAGGCGAGCCGTGCATCCCTAATGTAGGATAGTAGGTAAACGATGGGGGAAAACAGGACAATACAACGAATTTAAAACAAAGTTGTTACGTGCTTTCCAGGTTTTCTAAAATATGTATACAAGGAAAACGTGAATTTTTCTCACTTGTTTATTTAAGCCACTATCAAATTTTAATACTTTCACGTAACATCCTGGGGCGCAACTCGGTTTTGCGGTTTTTTTGCTGTAACATTTTGTGCTATATTTACTTTGCTTGTATTGCAAAAAGTAACAATTTTTAATTTAAACAGGACAGTAAATAATTGTTTAAAAGTTAAATATATGATGGAACTGAAAAATGTACACATCTGTTTATATAAACCAAACCAACCTAATGTAGGTTAGTTTAACTGATGTAAAACAGCTTTTAACATCAACGAAATATTTGTTTAACTTTGTTGTATTGTAATGAAAACACAACAAACTAAAAGTATAATAATATTTGCTAAATTGCAAAATTAATTAGCTTGGTTTTCATACAAATTAGACTTTAATTTGTTGGTTGATGCTAATAGCCGCATGGCGTGAAAATTTTACGCTAGAATTACAACAAATAATATACAATTTTTACAAGAATTTCCTGTTAACTATAAAGTTATTCTATTAACTTTTTTAAATTATTTATATGTGTTGTCGCGGTTGTGGCTCAGTTGGTTCGACGTTCGACCACTGAGATCAGGGCCACATATACACCGAAAACACCCGACCGCTTGGAAGGCAATGACAAACCACCTAGTAAGTCTAGTAAGTCTTTTTTGGAGTAGAAGTTCAAGCACTGCCAGGGCTCGGAGTCCACATTAAGCTGAAAGAAGACCGTATAGGGCACGCCACTCGAGAAGAAGAATTGAAGTGTTAAAAAATTTTAAATTGAAGTTCATTTTGATTTTGCGTTGGTTTTAATTTCCTCAAACCAGACAAAAATGTATACAAAAAAACGCAATCTTAATATAACAACCACATAACGAAGTATAAAGCGTTTGCAATGGTATCGTTGAACTTTCTTTAGAAGAGCGAACTCTTTATTGCATAACAGCTAAATTCTAGTTTAGGAAGACCAAAGTTTTCTTCGTCCATCTTTTTAAAATATTGGCAATTCTATTGAACTGGTCAGTTAAAAACTTTAAAATGCCAAACACCGATCTACAGTTTTTTTAAGGAATAATGTAAATTTCATATACAGAAAAGTATCACCTATTCGTCTACATATAGTAATTGGAAACTGTGAAATCTAGTGAGCATTAGAAAAAAAAATTTCCCCAAAGGAGTGAATCCTTAAAATTTAATTTATAAAAACCGATCTACAGGTTGTTATTTCAAAGCATTGTAAATCAAAAAGTTAAAGAACATAGGAATAAACAATTGTAAGAATACACAAAGCTGATTCTGTGATAGGTGTAATGCATTTTAAAGTCCTGAATGAATAAGCTGCAGCAGAATTTTGAGGAGAGCAACCCTCCAGAAAGCAGTAAAACAATATATAAGAATAAATATAGACAATATAAAAAAATTGGAAACTAGACGAAACAGAAAAAAGACTTTGAGAAAAATCAGATGAAGTGAAGGGCTATGAAGCAATATGGAAAGCATTTAAAGAAATAAGAACTAAAACAGCAAAGCAAAGGAGGTATGTGGTATAAGGAAAATAAACGAAACAAAGAAAAGTAGTAGATATTGGAACAATGAAGCAACCGCCAAAGTAAAAGAAAAGAAAAATGCATGGAAGAAGCATATTATATTAACTGGAAAAATAGAGGACAAAATAATTTACGAACAAAAAAGGGGCGAAACTAAACAAGAAGTAATTAAGGCAAAAACAAGGAAAAGAGACAACCGGACAAACAAAGGCAAGTTTTGGAAAACAGTAAGAAACCTAAAAAGTAATAAAAAAGGGCAAATATGGAATATAGAAGATCGTAACAAGGAACTTAAAACAGAAGCAGAAGCTAGCGGAAGTATGATGCAAATTCTACAAAGAGAAATTTAAGAACAACCAAAGCCGATACATGAACTAAATGGCAGAGGAAATTGTAAATGAGTGTATAGAAAATGCAGTGACCCAAGAATAAATAGCTGAAATGATTGAATCCTTAAAAAGTAGTAAAGCAGTAGGAAGCGATGAACTAGCACCAGAACTGATAAAATGTTAATGCTTAAAGACTGGGAGAAAATGTAATTATGCCATTATACGTAAAAGAAAGGAAATTATAGGGCTATCTGTTTAGCATTAACCCTGTATAAAATGTATACGAAAATAATAAAGAAAAAACTAAGAAAAGAAGTAGAGGAGAAATAAGAAGAAGAATAAGTATAGTTAGAAGAGTTACGGAAAGGGTATTCGATACAGTCCCAAGAAAAAAGCTGTGGATCTGCTTAGAAGAATTAAAAGTGTCGATAAAGCTTAGACAAGTGATTCAAAGTGTCTATGAAAGAATCATAGGAGAAGTACGGAGAAAAGGTACAAGATCTAGAGAATTTGAAATGCAGAGAGGAATAATTAAACAGGGAGATAGCCTGAGTACCTTATTGTTCAATATCTCCTCCTCCTCCTCCTCCTCCTCCTCCTCCTCCTCCTCCTCCTCCTGTTCAAACTTTTTGAATCCAGTATTGGATATAGTCCTACCCTGTATGGTCCTACAAATTACGATCCTTAGCTATCCTTCTCCATTGTTTTCCAACAATCAATCTAATGTCGTCGTCCCATCTCTTCAGTGGTCGACCGACGTCTCTCGTCGTCTCCTATTCAAAACCCTATTTGTCCATCTATCCTCTGCTTTCACAAGATGTCCAACCCGAGCCCATTTATATTTGGTTTCTTTGGTCACGATATCTGTTACTCCAATCCACTTTTTTGCCTTATCCATTCAGTTCTGTACCTGCCCCTCAGTGATACGCCTAACATTCTCCTCTCCATAGCTCTTTGAGTTATTGCCTTTGTAATTACTTTGCTTGTTAGAGTCATCGTTTCCATCGTTCCATATAGTAATACAGGTGTTTTAAGTTATTTGGAAAGGTCTTGTTCTTAAGTACAAAGGATAATTTTTCGAAAGCTGCCCAGCCTTGTGAGATACGCCTGCTTATTTCCGTGTCTTGATTTTCCTTACCCATTTTTATAGTATGGCCTAGAGCCTAGATATATATAAGAGTCCACTTGTTCTATTCTATCTTCCTCAATTTCTATATTTAGTAGACCGTTGTTTGTTGTTACCTTCAAGAAGCATCCTAAGTTGTAGCTCTGATTCAGCAATCAACATAATGTCGTCCGCATATCTAAGGTGTGTTAGGTGTTTTTCCATCTACATTAATATCCAATCATGTTCAATCTAGTTCTTTAAATGCATTTTCGAGAGCTAAGGTAAAGGATCCGTAAAAGTCGATAAGGGCAATACAAGGTATCAACAAGAGATACCATTTAGCCTCTACACCTTAACTCCTACTATTATCTACTCGTGGTGAACCTATTAAGCCGAGCAAGCCTGATGGAGGTTGGGTGAAAACCCCAGCGGAAAAACGAACAACAGAAGGGGGGCTTATCTGGGGCACGGTTATTGACCAAACAAGCTGGTTATGCTAGGAACGGTAGTAGAAGAATTACTATTGTCGGTGACTAACGGTAGCGTCCATGGATTGAGTCAGAAGATCCACCTCATGCTCGCCAACTCACAGGGCTAGCGTGGCGAATTAACGGCCATCAACCTCCCCTATTAGTTAATTAATTAATATGTTCAACATACATATACATGGATAGAAGACTGAAAAATATTTCAAAAGTAACAGTTGGCTACAAAGATATGAAACCCATTGACCCGCCGGTTTGAGACCACTGACTTAAGGTACACTTGGGCTACTTTGACAGTGAACCAACAGTAAATCGTTGAAGTTGGCAACAAGGAAAACAAGGAAAGCAAAACTGTTAATTCTTATTTACACGTTTCTAGACCTGTAGTAAGCAGCGTTGCAGCCTCCACCTAAACAGGGAGCAACGCGGGAAAACTTGTTTTTGCAAATTAATTTCAAGAGTTTTTCAAAGAAAGACCACTTTGGGACCGAGCAAGGCAAGGCAAATTCTGTAGTGCTTTCTTTAATTTGTTGAAATTCTCCAGATTTTTGCTTTAATTTAGAGCAGTATTAAACAAATTTTTGTTTGTGATTGTTATACCATAAACACCCTATTTCTTCTTTGTTATCAATGCTAAATACAACACTTAACTCGGAACTTTGATGGCGATTTCTCTATAAACGTAGACTTAAGAATCTTTCCATGCCAGGGGCGATTTTAAAATCGCCCATTCAGCTTACTATAATGATAGCTAAAAGTTTCAATCAATCGTTCTACATTTAATAAGACGTTGACATAGCTTGTAAGTTTTGTTGGTGACGTTAGGTTTCCATTAAACAACCTAAAATGCACGTGTAATATTAAAAGTAAATGTTTTAGTTAGTTAATGTTTGGTTTCAATGAGCGGTGCCCCACTGCCCTATTTATGTATAAGCCGCCCTCTATATCATGAGCTTATTTTGTTACCAGTCAAATACAGGTGAGTTATTTGCAAAATAATGACGTTAATACATTTCTGAAACTAATAGATATTATCCTAATTATGATGTTAAGGATACTGGAGAAAAGTAGATAAACATCTGTTTTAATTTGATATAAAACGCGATAGCAAACCGAAGGTTTTTTCATTGTTCGGTGAATTTGAAAGCCTTTTTCCTCTAGAACGTTGAAAACGTTAGTAAAAAGACCACAAGGGATATCCCAAAAAGCACTAGTGTGTCTGGGTAATCAATCAAGCAAATTACGTTTTAGAAATTTCAGAACTGCTACCAAAACTTATACACGTTTTTTCAATCTTCCTTTTTTAAGTATACGTTTGGACTGTCGCCGACAACAACAAGCAAATAACCGTCAAAATTTATTAATTATGCCAAGCATTTATATTTAGTTCAGAAGGTTCCTGCTTTCCCAAACTGCCACTATAAAAACAAAGTACCTACTTGGTATGACTATTTCATTAAAAGATTAAGCGGTAAATCTAGCAAACGTCGTAAATGTATTCGAATCGTGAGAAGATCCAAAGGTCTTAATTTCCACCGTTCTAAATCTGAAAAATGAATGCATTATTCAAAAGAATCCCGTTCTAAGCCAGAAAAGTGTGGCTAAATTCCGTAATGAACATAGATGCGTCGAGAAAATAAACTAATACGGTGCTAAAGCGAACTTTATAAATAATACAAGACACTATAAAACCTTCTTCGTCTTAAAACAGGGCCGAAATGCGAATCTGCAAGCTTCGTGTCAAGAAAAAGGGAAGGAAACGGAAAACGAAAGCTTGCCTCATCCGCAATTCGATCAACAGCGTTGTTAAAAGTTTTCGTATGGAATAAGGATATAGTGTTATAGAATAAACTCGAGCAGTCGGGTTAAGCAACTGTGCCGCTTCTCAAAGCTAAAGGGGAAGATTTTACTCGAAAGTGGGCAAAGAATGGCATCAAAGGATTAAAACAGGACTGGATTCAAATTCGAAGGGTGCACCCTCAGAGCAGGGATTGAGAGAATATATCTTTACCGAGTTTCTGTGGCCAGGAAAACCTAGTTATTTGCATTCAAAGTATGTCAGTTACCCCTGAAAATGGCTCGCTGTAAAACCAATCGATTTTGTTTTCGGTAAAAACAAGAGATGTCGGCTTCAAATTGAAAAGTTTCACTTGATGATTATGGCCCGAACTAAGTTATGGAAAATGGTTAACGGTAATTGCAACACGAAAACCTTTTTATTAAAATAGCTTTTATAAAGTACTTTTTCTAGAAAAATTACGCGTTAAGACGGTAAGAACTGTATAGTTCTAAAACTTAAGACATACTTAGTAAATTACATTCAAAGATGGCGTCGTTAAAAACTTGACTGAGGTCTTATTGTTGCAGTTTATGTTATCATACGTTCAAGGTTTTAATTTTATTATATAAGTTCATAAAAGCTATTTCTGTTGCACTAAATTATTCTTAAGATGTACGAAAGGTATTTAAAAAGTTAGAAGGGATTTAAAAAAGGGACTAAAGAAATTCTAGCACAAATGGTACTTTAACTAGCCCTTGATGGATCGGCCAGCTTTTCCTTTTTTAGTAACGCACAAGTTTTTAACATTAACTGTTATAAATAGGTTCTAAAGATACAAAAAACACCTTTAAGCTAGGAATACTTTAAGAGGACAATATTAAATTTTTTTATATAAAGTCTTCATCGACTTGCTTGTCTTTACTGATTTAATGATAAGTTAAACAGAAATACGAGTGAAGACAAGAAAAGCCGGAAAAACTGTGAAAAAAATAAGGTATTTAAACTGAAAGAAAAACCAGGCAACTAAAGATAGAATAAGGGTTCAAATAATCATCTAAAAGTTGGAAATCCACACAAAGGAAGTGGAAGAAACTTCGATGTATTTTAAATCTACGGCGATTAAAGCCGGGAGGGAAGTTGTAGAATAATCCAAATACGAAACGATGGAAAGAAGAACAGCAAAAGTATGGACCGAGAAGGCTGAGAAGAACATGCGACAAAGTGAGAGAGGAATGAAATGGTTTTGCAACAGATACAAAGAGATGGAAGAAATTTTTGAAAACACCAGAAACTCGAATTCTACAGCAACCTTGCACTAAAAGGTAGAGAAGATTGTGGATTAATTAAGTACAAGTACCTAAGAGAGAGATCAAACTTGAGTTGGATAACCGGCGGGTGGCCTACTCAGTCATTGAAAACAATTGGCAAGAAAGTAGGCGGTTGTCGATGGCGTGATGCTTACATCATCAGGAGGCTTTAAGCCTCCATGTTACCGGCGATATGCCGATACCTTTACCTTACCTAAGAAAATAAAAACAGTAAAATGTGACTATAATAAACAAAATAACATCTGCAAAAATTGCTTAGTTTGGGAATTTCCAATAGAGATTAGAATATCCGTGCTTAATATCTCGCAGAAAGAGTTATCCAGTTAAAGTTTGCATTAAAGCAAACTTGGATGATTGGATACAAAATATTGCTGATGTTTTCAGGAATTGAAACAGATTTCAGCTTGCAATATACGGGTATTACGGGTAAATACAGGATATGACATTATGTATCTTCGATAAGGGTTGGTTCTGATCATTTTTCCTCGATACTGATCGACGAGCATTTCATATTTCTGATTCCTTTTATTATGGCGAGGCTAGGTTACGTAAAGTAAAACTCCTTTTTGGTTTACTTTTTTTTAAATTAAGCTTGCCTTGGCCTTTAATCTCACCCTGCAATAACAAAATAAAACTGAAAACCCAAGAGATACGTCAAAGCCTTAACAACTCAAAGTTTGCAAAAGGTTTTATTATTATTTGCAATTAGACGTATTATATCCCGTCACTGTTATCGAGTTATTTAAATTACATTAAGGGACTATCTAAAGATTTCAACTTTAGAAAATTATGTGCATAGTAATGGGATTAATTTTTTGTGTAGCACGAATAAGAAGCTAATGCCCTGTGGGCGAATATTACGTATACCCATATTAATGTAGTATAGAACGCTAAGTACTTAATAAATTACATTATTTGCCCCTATTCAAGCTATACACAATGTTATTAGATAGTTGGCTATTAACTAGCAGCAACTTATAATCGCCGATATAATGTAATTTGCGACTTACTCGGGTCGGGCATGAACTAAAATTACCCCAGACTGCTTTGTTTCCTTCTTAAAATCATTCTGAAAAAACAATTTTAATAAATGCTAAATCTTAACGAATAATTTGGCCGAACAATTTGATAAATTTTAACTTAAAAAAGAATGCAAATAAGACGGAGTATCGAATAGTTAAAGTGTTCAGTCTTCATACTGCCCCGTTTCGGCACTTCCAATACTTAGCAAACTTAAAACCGTGGAATAAGTTAATTTTACGGAGATTTATCCCGAATTGATTAGATTTTGAACCGGATTTTCCGGACTTTCTCATTAAACTTTCCGAGATAATTACAATACTTCTCTACTTTGTTCGAGTTACAAATGTTGGGATTAGATGGTTTTGAGAAATGGATATTTTAAATTTTCATTGCGCCAAAGCAGCAAAGGAAAACCAGAACGACGACGTCGTTAATAAGATTATAAAGGTGCCGCCTTTGAAATTCTGATCTTAGCTGCAAAGGCACAGAGGGTTTCATATGACGAAGCGCATTTAATATGATGTTAAAGGCTCTAACCGCTACAGGATTATTACTAAAGAAAAAGTTTATGAAAACATTGACGATAAAGGGCAGCTAGACTTTTCCAGATATTTAAGTGTGTGCGGCCAATTTCCATCATCGGTATTTTTTAATAACCAGCGAAGCACATTTTAAAAATTTAATCAGATCTCAAATTCCCGCGGGACAAAAGGGCTAATTTTACAAAAGCGTTTGTTAAACCGCGGCGTAAAAATTGAAGCTTTCACATGCGTCGAGATATTTAAAGGGGAAACGATTTTTACGGAAAATTAAAGGACAAAGTTAAAATCAAAAAAAGCGCTCCCTTGTGAAACTGGCAGCGATTTAATATTACAATTATTAACAAGGAACCGTTGGAGTTTAATTTTCAACGGGTGTAATCGGCACGTAAACGTTTGATATTCCATAGATTTCGAAATAATAATGGCGGTAATAAAAAAAATTGCGATCGGGAGGAACTCTTTCGCTGATAGCTCGGAAAGTTCAAACAGCAGTTCAATTACATTATTCTGGTTTTAAAAAAGTTATAAAAGCGAAATATATTCGACTTCTGGCACTTCTGTTCGGGGCGCATTCTAAATTCGGAAATAAACCAACTTTGTAATAAACCATAATGACTTCGGCCACAAAAAGCGAACGACTTTTGGCATTGGAGTAAATTTGAATATAATCGATAGTGCGCTGTAGGGACGATGGGAATAAGGTTTAAGATTGTTCCTATTCACCCCTTCGCTCATAAAACGGCCATCGATATGCGAAATGTGTTTAATTCAATACGTTTACGAGAATAGGCGGGTTATGTCGCAGAAATGTACCTATTGTCTTTTATGACGGTGAAATTGCGCGGTTCAAGAATAGACTGCGGGTGTTTTATGTGGAAAATAAAAGAAATATGCTGTCTAGTGGCTGCTGCCATTATTGAACAAGAGCTAAGAACCCGGATAGCCGCAATATTACCTAACCGAATCCAAAAATTCCTCACCTTTGTAGTCGGGACTCGAGGAATCTTTGGTACTTACACAAAACTGACGTGCTTTCAAAATACTTCACGCAATAATAGAACGATTAATGATCAGAAGCGACACTAATGACACACATCAAGATAATAAAAAAGAAATTAAGAAATCATTTCACCCAGGAACTGAACCTAGTGCTTTTTTGCCGAATATTCTAATAAAATATTAAAAAGGGCATTTTTCATTAGTATCGGAATCTCTATAATCGAATATCACTACTAAAAAGTAATCGTTTTTCCTTTATTTAAGCTGACTTTGATATTCAAATGGTATTTATAATTTAAGCATTCCCAACACATTAAGCTAATCGACGATGAATTTTTTGTTGTATCTCCGCCACACTTAATGGGAGTATTTTTGTGTTATTGCTGTTTACTATGCTTTTAATTTAAAAAAATATCGGTGACGATATTAACGTTTTTTATGCGAACACTCCTCTTTATACAAATTTGTCAATCTATTTAGAATATCAGAAACTATTATTTTTGATTTTATACATCAAGCTCCCCAATTTAAAGTAATCCTCGGTGATTCATGGAATTAAAAGTAATGTCTTAACTAACACCGACTAATAAAAATTAAGGTACCACGATTTATGTGATTATTAATTGTTTTGAATTTTGTGAACATCTTCTGAGCCAAGTTAAAACACCACTGAGAATGACTTTAAATTGCATCACTGGATTCCATGGATTATGCTAATAGTATCTCAAAATTGTTGCCAAACTTAAATTTGGAACTAATTATATAATATCTGCTTTGTGAAAATTACTGCAGTATTATTAACAAATATCTAACTTCTACCGAACGTTTTTTGGTCAAAATAGAGATATCTAAGGGTAAGAGATATCAAGCAGAAAATCTGCAAGACAAATAAATGTTGATGAACAATAACATACTAGCAAAGGCAAAAAATCACTAAAAATAGGACAACAAAGGAATACAAGAATAAGACAAGGAAAGGTAAACGGAAGAATGCCCAAAGGCCCGTGTGGAATGAAATAAAATTTGATAAAAAAACGTTGAAACATGCGGTAGAAGAATACAGAAAAGAAAAGAGGATAATAGTAAAACACAGTTGCAGAAAAGTAAACAGAAAGTTTTTGAACAGAAGTTGAAAACCTTTAAAGAGCAGTAAAGGAATTGTTCTCAAGAGCTGAAGAAGAGCAAGCAAAAAACGTGATAACAACAGACTTTTGTAGGAGTAAATAAGGAGAAACCGTATGAGATGCAGACGGAAATCTTCAGGAGCAGAATTTGTTGAAGTCAAAGCATAATATATGTCAAAAAGGCCAAATAATTATTACAGATGAAAAAATCATAAAACTAACGACATTGTGTGGCCCAAAAATGTAGATTATAAACAAGCAAGTTGCAAAAATAATTGAAAATATGGCAGAAGAAAAATGTTTGGAGACAGAAGAGATGCAAAAGGAAATTGGAGAAGAAGAGCAAACGTAAGTTTTTGATAAACCATCCGTTATACAAATAATAAGGGCCCAAAAAGTAAGACGGTTAGGACACATTTTTAGGGTGACGCAAGATAGAATGCCCAAAAAATAATATAAGAAACAAAGAAGGAAGAAAGGAAGGGAAAGTCCGTGGAAGAAATGCTTGAAGGCAGTGAAAATGAACTTATGAAAACCGGCAGTTTAAGACTGGCAAAATAAAGCAAAGAACAGAAAGAAATCGAAAAAGATAGTCAAGAAGATTGAAATCATGGACCAACATGTAAGAATTAAACGGTACCAGTATATAAAAAAAATTGACAACTACCTATTGAAAGTAAGTAGCAAAAATTGTAAATACGAGAGAGGAAAATACCAAGGAAAATATTTGGAGGCAGAAAAGATAGAGAAGAAAATTTGAAGATAAGAACAAACGATGAAGTTAGTTTTTGATAAACCATCCATTACACAAATAATAAAGGCCCAAAGAGCGAGATGGTTAGGACAGGTCGTCGGGATGACACAAGACAGAATACGTAAACAAGTATATCAGCAGAGGAAGAACTGATCGAGGAACTGAAGAAAACTGGCTGTTCAATACTGGGACCATAAATCAAAGAATAGAACAAACTAGAGAAAGATAATCAGGTAGCAACTAAAGGAGGACTACAAAAATTGAAAAGGTCTGAAGCATAAGAGAAAGAACGTGAAAAATACATACCTGTTGCAAAAATTAGGTTACAGAACGGTCACAGTTGCACTCGAGATGTAGAATCAGGAAGAACCGTAAGTTAATAAGAAAATAAGAAAGGATATTAAAGTAGCTGGACCTCTTAAAGACCATTTGAAGACAAGATACGGACCAGAAAAGTGTCAAACTACGAGTGGATGAAACAATAATTAAACTAACAACATTGTATACCTCAAGCGGCAAAAAATTGCTAACATGAGAAAGGAAGTTATTAGTCAAAACATTTGGTGACATAAAGGATGAAGAAGGGAGTTGGAGAAGAAGAAATTATTGAAATTTTTGATAAATCACCAATTAGTACACAACGAGAAAGACGCTTAGGACATATTGTTAGGGTGACACAAGACACGATGTCTAAAAAAGTAGTACAACAAGCAGGGAGAAAAGAAAAGAAGAAATTTAAGAAAACTGGGAGTTCAAGGCTGGGCAGATAAAGCAAAGAACAGAATAAGGTAGAAAAAGATAGCCAATGCGATTGAAGCTATGGGCCTACAGGTAGCAATTAAAGGGCATTCTTTCTTCCACCGTTGGATATAGGCCTCCCCTAAGATCTTGCCAAATTGTCCTATTCTGGGCTGTTTGGTGCCAGTGATTTCTGTGACATCCTCCAGCCACCTCTTCTGTGGTCGCCCGACACTTCTTTCTTGTTGTTCTTGGTGGCTATCTCGTAATGTAACTCATTAATTCACTTGATGATTTGCAAGCGACCTGTCCAACCCAGTTTCATTTCAACCTCGCGATTGCGAAGGGAGGACTACATAAAAAAAGTGAAAAGGCCCGAAGCAGAAGAGAAAGGACGTAAAAATGCGTACCTACCTTGTGGAAAAACTCGAGATGTAGAATCAGGAAGGCTGGTAAGTAAATCGATAAAAATAACGGATTTGCCACAGACTTGTTGAAGTCAAAATATGTACCAAAAAAAGGCCAAACTAGGTGTATATAAGATCCTCATTAAATCAACATGGAAATTATGCAAGCTTTTGGTAGACCATCTATTACACAAATAATGAGGGCCCAAATAGCAAGATGGTTAGGACGCGTTGTTATGATAACATAAGATAGAACGCTCAAAAACTATAACAGCAACAGATGGAAGAAAGAAAAGAAGAGAACGTCCAAGGAAGAAAAGGTTGAAGGCACTGAAAACAGGCTTAGGAAAACTGGGGGTTAAAGATTGGGAACATGGAATAACGGATGGAAGAAAACGGAAGAAGATACTCAAGAAAACTGAAGCAACGGGTCTACAGAGCATGTAACACTGTGCTTTATACCGTACGTCCCGTTTCAAGACGCAACATTACATCTTACATCTTAAAGTTCAGTTTCTAGTTTTTATTTGTATGTGTATGGGTTTCTGAGGAATAAAAGTACTTAAAACGTATTCAGAATAAATTCTGAAGATTGAATAATTATAAAATATAGCTAATTTTTAAGTAAGATTTGTTCAAAAAACCTTTGGATTTTCTACACGTATTTACATTTAATTATTTAGTGTATTATGTTCATTAAAAAAATTCTGAACACATTCTCTATTTGATCCCTTAAAATCGAAGACATAATAGAGATAACTGAAATTTAAGGTTTAACAAACTATGCAGGGGAAGATCAAAGGTAAAAGAAGTCTCGTTATGGATGCGAAATCTGAGAGAGTGGTCCGACTGCAACTCCAATGATTTATTTAGAATCGCTATAAATAAAGTGAAATTAGCCTTAATGATTTCCAACCTTCAATAGGAGAAGCAATTTGAAGAAGAAAGATTTTACATGTAATTCTCCTACGATGCGTTTTGAAAAGGGACATACGATATATATAACATAGTGGAACTCGAGATATTAAAAATGCATAGGAAAAAATGTATGGTGTTATCGCTGAGACGAACGAGTGGAAATCCAGAGTGTCCCGTAACTCGATGGCTATAGTTATGACTGGCGAGTCGCTGGATACTCTGTATACATGATTTATTAAGATATGTAGCAGGAGTCTTTAACACCGATGAAGTAAGTCAGCCTCGAACATGTAATATATTTACCGTAACAAAAGTTTTTCTTTGTAATATGAAGTAGTCAACGATTTCTTTTAAATCTATTCTTCTTTAAACTAAATGGTATATAAACGATTTAATTATCCTGTACAAATGCACGTGTTTTATTTAACTTTAAGGCGGTTAAATAATAAAAGTATTTCAAGTATTCAAACGATAAAAAAGCTTTCAAGAGTTTCAAGTGAGTTTATTTTAGTATTGGTAGGTAATGTAAATAATTTCTTTGCATTTACAAATATTTGCAGTCTCGAAAAACATTTACAAAGCCGCCCAAATCAAGTAAACCCATTAATAAAAATAATAAAAGAAATGTTCGCACGAAGCACATAATAACACGCGGGTAAAATCGACTACCTTTAGGTTCCGTGAAGATAACAAATGGGGCGACACGCAAAAAATGCAAATCGTTAACTACTCGCAGCTCTTGCTAAATGCTGATAACGGCCTTGTGATTTGTTCACCTGCAAATCTGAATAAATCTTGTATTTTTTACACAATTAATTTTAAATTTCCTCTCTGAGAATCGGGGGCGAAGCCCCTTTAGATTAAGACGCGGAAAAAATTCAAAAAAAGCTCCGAGCCTCATAACAAAAACAACTAGAAAAGATAGGAGGGAAATCAGAAAACCGCCCGGAAAGCATAACCTACTATGCAAAACAAAGCGGGAATGGCCGAAATGTTTTCCGTTCTCCTTTGATGTGCTAATGGCTTCTTAGCTCTATAGATCTTTTGCCACTGGGATGTATTAAGGGGCTGGAAATCGTCCACTTTAAAAGACGTTTGAGATCGTACGCATCCTTTTTCGATGAGCTAATCAGCCGCGGAAAGGAGAGCACAATACAACAGTCCACTTGGGAAAAACCGCGGCTTAAAGCAACCCTAACGCCCTAAGCCTTCGGGCATCCCTTTGATTTTCCTCCATATAACAACAACAATAATAACAAGAAATTTACATCAAACGTTTGAAGGCCGCCCGACTCGGAGAACAAATATTTTCGGGATAAAGTTAATTTACCAAGATCAAATAGTAATTTTCTGCTTCACAATAGTTCTGCCTTTGAGAAGCAGTCGGAGAGAGATTTACATTAGTTTAAAATTTTATTAGGTTCGCAATATAACCGAACTGGGGTAAGTAAACATATGATTTTCTCAGCCGTCACTTCAGCTACTCGAAAAGCAATTCAATTCCAACACTTGTTCAAGACACTAAGAGCAAACCAGCTTTGGATTTTAAGATTAAGTGATTAGCGAAACACTTATGGAAAGCTTGTCGTCGTTTATACATTCACACACGGCCTTTGTTGTTACTCGATTAATTATTTAAAAATTAAGATCATCAAACACGTTGCAGTCCAACATCCTTTATAATTTTATTACAAAGTATAAAGTGGCGCAGTAGATTGAGAGCCTACTTCGCGGCTGGTCGACACAAGTTTAAAATCCAGTAGTGGCGTGAAACTTTCCACTGACCAACGAGGCTTGAATCTTTTTAATTAGACTGCTCGTATGACATTAACAGTTGCCGCTGTAACGAAATAAAGGGTGGTCAATTTTGCTAACTTACTTAGATAAAAAAAAGATAATTTAGCCCTAAAGAAAAATTCAAACGTATCGGTTAGTGAACAATAAAAGTCTAAACTATTAACTTTTATTTTTATAAAACTAAAAATGAAATAAAAATTAATAAATACTTTCAAAAATCGCTATATACAGGTGTCCTAGAGAACTATAAGTTTTCGAAAGTGCTTTCAGATCATCATTGCGTCATAACGAAGGCAGGTATTGATCTCCTACAATTATTATAAATCTATTTTCAAATACATAGGGTGTTTCATAAAAAACGTTGGAGTTTCTTTAATGGAATATTCTGTATGTGTATATTTGACTTGCATCTAGTCTAACTGATGATTGTAAAGCAACAGCAATGAAATTACGGTATATAACTTAATGGATTTCCGTGGAATTCCCAAAGGATTCCGATGAAATTCCGGTGGGTCTCTATTTTGCTTGTTGAACATCCAACCATCCTCCATAGTTTTCATAAGATACCACTTAGTACGCCCGTAGTTAACTAGAAACTTTAATTTTTAGTGTTTTATATACTGGCGCCGTAACCTTGAATGGTAATTTACTTTTAAAGGACATCCTGTATATTATTTTTCTAATGGAAAACTTATTTTTCCATATTTTGTAAAATGTAGCATTTATTAGGACTTCCTTCGTACTTATGGTATTAGCTACAGACTTAATACGTAGTGTATCTTGTGACTTAAGAGGATGCCTGTAGTAGTTGGATCAAATGAGAAGCAAAAATGTAAAGAACTAAGAACCTATTAAAAATCTTCTTCTTTGTTATAGATTTTGAGATCTGTTTATATACCGATCTAATTTTCTTGAGAGATCGATTACCATCTCTTATATAGCCGTCCTGGTGAACGTGAACTTGACCGTTTTCCTCCTCCTCTGTCTGCCTCAACGTATAACATCCTCTATGTTACACTTTTCTCTTATTTCCTGGTTTTCTGTTCTATCTCTTAGAGTTTTTTGTGGCATCGTTCTGAATTATTAGAGGTGTTAATTGGGCTTTTCGCACACTCTGTTGCAGTGATGGAATGCGACGTTTCGGGGACTGGATCTGTCCCTGTCTTCAGCCATGGATCACCCTGAGTCTTGGGATTGGTCTTGGGAAAGACATATATTTTTATCTATATATTTTTCCTAGATGTAGACTTCTTGCCGGCACTCGGTTTCTACATTCTTGCCGGCAAAAAGTCCGGGAAAAATATATAGATAAAAATGTATCTTTCCTAAGACAAATCCGCCATTCGCAAGGCGATCCATGCCTAAAGACGAGGGCAAATATCTTCACTAAAAGATACGAAAATTTATTGCCAAGTACATATACTGCAGATGCCTTATGAGCAATGAAAGATCTCTAAAAAGACGAAAAATAGGTGAAGATTTCCAATTACTAGAAAAATCTGTGATGGGAACAGAAAGGAAGCTTCAGCAGTTCAGATAAAAATGGGAAGAACCACTGAAGTTCGAACAAAGACTTGCTGGTATAAAGCGAAGATCAAATCGCAGAAGAAACTGAGCTTGATGAAGGGAGGTATGTCATTTGCCTTGACGTTATATCCCCAAAACGCAAGAGTTGGATGAGGTTATGCAGTGGCGTTCGTTAAAAGTGAGGTTACTAAACCCATAGTGTTTACTTCTGAATCTGAAAACGATGCTTAACAATATTCGGACGCAATTCTGTTAAGAAAAATATAGCTAGGACGCCTTGTATGTACACACAGCATATTTAAAAATAGCAGCAAATCCAAGAAACTATTCGATATTGCTGCTTTCGTGCGTTATGTTGCTATAACGATACTTTGAGACGATGTATCAAATTTAGACAAAGACCAGATTTATTAAATATAGGTACAGAAAATTGAATCAAATTAATTAGAAAGAAGACCTCCAGTAAACTGCAGGTCTGTATTCTATGTAGCTTTAATGCCTAAACGAGCATTTAGGGTTGCCAACATCGAGTCGATGCTGACCCGAAGAAATAATACTTATTTCAAATAATTTTCATATCTAGCCATCGCGATATTGTCACTTTGACTTTGTTGTCGTTGTGAATTGCAATTACAGGTTAAAAGGAAATTTTATTAACTTTTTGTCCACGAGTATAATTTTTAGTAATCCCGAATAATTTAATTTAAAACCCGAAGTCCGAAGAATGATCGCAAAACCCGAAGTTTTCGGGTCAAAATGACATTGTTGGCAACCCTACGAGCATTTGATCTGAAGAGCAAATGGCAGTTAAACAATTAATTGGACTGTGAAACAAGTGGCTCTTGAGTAACGGGAGCCGAACAATCAATACCTAACTAAGGTACAAATTATGGTGCTGTTTACTGAAGCAATCAAATAATACTACCACCTAACAGCTGAATTAATTAATTCTAATTTGCGAACAAATTTAATTTCATTTATAAATAATAATAACACTTAATTATCGATTTTTCATTAAAATAAATAAGAAAGATTTTATAGGGGTCAGTCGTTAATTCTAATCACTTTAAATATTACTGCTTTTCCTAACTAAACGCTTTGATTGTAGGATTGAAATTTAACGAATTTAGGATATTTGAATCTTTTGCATATAGTAAGTTGGTAGTGTAAATAAGCAAGGAAAATATAGTGTAAACTAGAAAATTCTTTGCAATATTGTCAAACATGTAGCATTAAATTTCAGTGTTTATTTTATATGTGTACTTAAATACACTAACATACGTTGGTATTAGGGCACAATT